>JAWDJD010000005.1:136861428-137478571 GCA_035047305.1 Bradypodion pumilum
ATAAATTGGGACAAATCTGAATTGATGTTGTGTAATTTGAAACCGAGCAAGATGGGTAGCACGGTGTCGACACTTAATATACAAATCAAAGATAAGCTGAAGTATTTGGGAATAATCATTTCAAATAAATTAGAAGAACTTAAACGATTGAATTATGACAGCTTGAGAATTGAATTTAAGAATAAAATACAAGAACTTCAGAAGTTAAAGCTGTCTTGGTTCGGAAGGATTGCCATGTGTAAAATGATATTGTTACCAAAGATTAACTTTTTATTTGATACACTAGCGATCCATTTAAAAGAGAAAGAAATTAATGAGTTTCAAAAAATGTTTAATGGTTTTTGTAATGGAGGTAAAAAATCTAGGCTTCCAAAAAAATTATGGTATTGGTCTCAGAAAAAAGGGGGTTTGGGTATGCCAAATTTGTTATTATATTATCGAGCATTTCAAGTCAAGAATGTCGTGAAGATCTTGGCAAGAGAAAAGATAATTTGGGAACAATTGGAAATGAAAGAGTATAGAAATATTGGAAACTTGATTTTTTTGGGAATGAAGGATAAGGTGAAAAGGTCAAATAATTTTATGATGAAAGGTCTCATGGAGGTGTGGAAGAAGGTAAAAAAAGATATGGTTCCGAATCTCTCTCCAATTTTGGAATTGACTGATATGATGTGTTTCCCAATAAAATTAGACAAAGAAAAAAGGGAAATATTGGATAAAAATGGGACGCTGTTATTGAAGGATTGGTTAAAAGTGTGTGATGTTGATGCCGAGCGGAAAAAAATGTTTGAGATATTAAATTTGAATTGGTTTCAGAAGTTAAAGGTGGACAATTGGAATAAAAAATATAAAAGAGAAATAGGGATAGATAGAATACATACGGAGTTTGAGGAATTGGTAAGGAAGATTAGAAAAGGGGAAAGCAGTATTAAAGGCCTTGTAAGCAAGCTTTATAATATACTGAATAGAGGTGCAGATCCACAGGAGGACTTGAAACGGAAGTGGGAACAAAATTTGAATATAAAAATTGGGAAGATTGAATGGAAAAATAAATGGAAAAAGAGGATTATGAGAACAATGTCTGTAAGAATTAAAGAACATAATTTTAAAATGTTGTGGCAATGGTACCTGACACCATTAAGACTTTACCAGATGGATAATAAAAGAGATAAGTTATGTTGGAGATGTAAAGAAATTGGTGGAACATACGAACATATGTGGTGGAGCTGTAAAAAAATGAGGGATTTTTGGGGAAGAATAGAAAATGAGTTTGGTGAAATATTGGGTAAAAGTGTTAAGTTGGTGTCGGGTACTATTCTTTTAACGAATGTGGAAGGTTTGGGCTTAAACAAGGAGGAAAAAGAATTATTGGAAATTGTACTGACAACGGGTAGACAATGTATAGCTAGAAATTGGAAAAAAGATGTAGATATACAGATTGGAGAATGGTATAAAGAAATGTGGAGTTTAGCACTGAACGATAAATTGACATGGGAGATTAAAGTCAAAAGAGATAATTTAAAAGAGAACAGATTTTGGAACATATGGAAACCGTTCGTGGATCACTCTATTATGGCAAGTGATAGTTCAGGACCAGTACCATTTCAAAGGAGTTTTTGGAGTTGAGTAGAAAATAAACTCTCCGGGCATTGTACATATTCACAGGGTGATTATTATTTGTTAAAAAGATTTGTGGTAGTACAGGAAAAAAAATTTTTTCTTTCTATCATTTTGGACTTTGAAATAATGGCTTTTAATATTTGGTGGTTAAATAGTAATTAATGAGTATAGATATTGTTATGTACTAGCATACAGTAATGTTTGTTAGTATGATACTATGGATTTGTTAGTGTATTGTATTGTTAATGTATTGTTAATGTTTTCTTTTCTTTTTTGTATGTTTATTAAAAAAACTCAATAAAAAAAATTTTAAAAAAAAAGAAAGTCCCCCCCCCCATACTCACAATCAGGAGCTCGAAAGCTGAGGGAGCCTGAAGGCTGAGGTGCACCAGGGGGCTATTCCAGCTGGTGAGTCGGGGAGTTGGGATCCAGCAATCACGTCGCGGGTCGCCAGATGAAGTGTTTGGGGATCAAGGAGACAACGGAGGCTTGATTCATGAAGAGGCATGGGGCAAAGATAGCCCGGACGGAGTTTATTAGGAATAACAAGACAAAGACATTCCAGAGAAGAGTATGCAATATATCCTTATTGGTTACCTGCGATAACATAAGGTTACATAATTGGCTAAATATCAGCGTGCCTGCCTCGTGCACACCTTACTGATTGGTTAAACAGCTGCGTGTTAGTTAGGTAACTACGTGCCATCCCTGGGTATAGTAGGGAGGGCTTGACAGCCTTGAGTAATGGTATCAGAGGCCCAAGCTGGGGGCCCAGGCCTAGGCACCAGGCATCTAAGTTACGGCATAAACAGATGAGGCAGGAGAATGATCACCCACGATTTATGACCATGGTTTGCCAATAGACACAGCGATCATGCTGTGAACATCCTCACAATGTGTATATCATATATGTATTTTTAAAAAGATTTTTTTATTAAGATTCTTGAATTATATTGCCAGTTGTGAGAAGGAACTGTGTGAAGTAGGCAATCCATCCCCCCCCCCCCTTAAACAGTTCTGCCTAGGAGTTTCCTACAAGGAGTTCCCTGTTGGACCTGGGCAAGGAAGGGATGGAGGTAGCAGGGGCCTTTGGGATAACAGTGAAGGAAGAGTTAAAAGAAAAGGAGGAAGATGCAAGAGGAGGAAGGTCAGAGAAAGTGGAGAGAGAGAGAGAAAGGTGGTGGCTGATCTGCTGGTTAGCACCTTGGGATGAAGCTGTCTAGTTTATGTAATTGCCACCTATAGGCTATTTTTTTTAATATAGGATGCTGATGGTATAATTAGAGGAAATGTCATTGGAAACCATCATATTGGGCCCAACGGCAAAATGAGCAGAGGAAGAACTCGTGGAGGTGGAAGAGGCCATACCAGAATGGACTGGCTGTGAAGGCATACCTTGTCCATAACTTCAAGGCTGCAGCAGTCCATTGCAGTCCCGGTATTAAATCCTGTATGTCTCATTTCATATGTGCTGCAGGAGATGGCTCCGTGGTTATAGTGTGTGGGTCACTTCATGGCAAGCTGGGATCCACCTTAAACAAATGCATGCCAATGGCATTTTTCCTGCTTCCGAAAAAAATGCATTCTTGGATATGAGTTGTAGCTGATGATACCTACCTACCTACCTACCTACCTACCTACCTACCTACCTACCTACCTACCTACATACATACATACATACATACATACATACATACATACATACATACATACATACATACATACATACATACATACATACATACATACATACATACATACTTTTTTTTGTTATGTCACACAGTCGATTCCGACCCTTTGTGACCCTATGGACCATTGACCTCCAGACATCACTGTCCTCCACCATTCTCCTCAGCCTGCCCAGCTCTGTGCCCACTGCGTCTACAATACCATCTCACCATCTCATATTTGGCCGCCCTCTTCTTTTGCCCTCCACCTTTCCTAATATCAAGGCCTTCTCAACTGAATCCTCTCTTCTCATTTGATGTCCAAAGTACTTTAGCTTCATCTTTACTATTTGACCTTCTAAGGTGCAGTCACGGTTGATTTCTTCTCCTCACTCTCTCAAAACTCTCCTCCAACACCACATTTCAAAGGTGTCTATTCTTCTGTGCTCAGCTTTCCTAATGTTCCAGCTCTCACAACCATACATTACCACTGGGAATACTTTCTTAGGATCAAAGATCACTGCAAATGGTGATTGCAGCCATGAAATAAAAGGAAATTGAATTGTGGGAGACAAGCTATGAGAAGCCTGGGGAACATAGTTAAAAGTGGAGACATCACCTTGCAAACAAACATCCGCATAGTCAAAGCAATGAATTACTAGGGGACAATTTGATTTTTAAGGGGGCAATTTGAGAATTATTATTAACAGTGAATGGCCTTTTAGGCTTCCTCTATGTGCATAGGAGTTCACTTTTTGAATAATAATAATTATATGTCATCAGGATTTTAGAAATGCTTAGGTGCGGCATGACCAAAAAAAGATTAGGAACCACTGCTCTAGCCAGAGGTGAAAGCACTTTCTTTGAGAACTCCAGTCTTGCAAACTAAAGAAAACAGCTTGCTTTGCAGACAGAGAATCCTGCATAAGTAAAGGGCAGGCACCCCAAAAAAGTCATAATTATGTGTATACATGAAGATTAAAGGAAGCACTTAAGCTTATTTTTCCAGTGGAACAAATAATGCTTTATTGCTTATGCCAGATGGTATAATTAGTTACCCAATAAGCTAAATGCAGCCTGTCTGTCTATCGGTGGGAGCCTGGTCTGTTGATTAAAAACCCTCCAGTGGCTACAGTCCCAAGCACGGATCAAAAGGTAAAGCTAGGATGCAGCTAAATTAGCATCCAAGAGTGATCTAGTCTGAGTCGCTTTGGAAGAGTGAGGCTTGATTAGATCTTTTCTAATCAAGCTCCACCCTTCTGAAGCCAATCTCAGGAAATGGCTTAATATTGTATAGTAAGTGAGCCATTTCCATTTATGGGCACATTAATCACCTTCTCTGCTTCGCGATTTTTCTGTAAAAGACTGATGTGTTATGTCAAATATTTTTTTTGAAAATTACAAAATCTTTTTCTTTGCATCTCTGCTTGAGAAACCCATTATAGTCAAATTCACAGCACTAGTTTTGCCTGCAGGCAGATTCTTGACCAATGTAGCAAAGAAAAATTTTTTTTTTCATAACTGACATGGCACATCAGCAGTAGTCTGGGGTACACGAAAGAGCCCCTTTGAAGATTGTGGTATTTTTTAACCACAACCGGGTGTACCCACCAGCTAATCTTTCTCACAAAAGGAGGGACTTCAGAATGAACTCACCAAAAGGTGACTTCATTTTGCTAGATTCACATCTGGCCTAGACACAGAAAAAGAGGAGGAAACAGTGGTATTTTTTTGTAATTTTTATTTTATAAGCATAAAACAAAAATTTAAACTTTAAATATGAACTGATATTGCCTATCACCGTGGAGATCATACATGAAGATTGTCCTGGGAACAATATAATGCAGTGCTCTTCCATTTGCTTTCCACATCACAGCATGACATCTGGACCACTGATCCAGTTCCACAAGTCACTTTCTGGTCCTGCGCTCTTTTGGCACACAAAGTCCTCATCAGCCCCAGGCCAGTATTGATGAAGCTGCTGCCCTCCATCAAGATGTATTCAAGTGGGATTTAATCATAATTGAGTTGTGGTCACTGTTCCCTATTGGATCAGTCACATTAACATCTTGCACCAGATCCTGAGTATTACTCAGGATCAAGTCAAGGATTCTTGTACCTCTAGTTGGGTCTTCAACCATCTGTCCCAGGAAACAATCATTTAGCATATCTAGGAACTTTATCTCTTTGTCATGTGCTGAACAACAGTTCACCCAGTCTATGTGAGGGTAATTGAAGTCCCCCATTATAACCAGGCTTCCCTTCTTGGATGCCTCCTTTACAACATTCTCCAACTGCCACTCTCCCTCAAGAGTTTGGGTCGGAGGCCGATAGTATATGCCTACTGTTAGACCATCCTTGTGGCCTGGTACTCTTACCCACAGAGCTCCAAATCACCTAGATATTCCAATTCATACGATTTTATCACTTCTTTGACATACAAGGCTACACCACCTCCCGTTTGCCCCTTCCTATCCTTCCTGTACAGTTTGTAGCCTGGGATAACTATATCCCATTGGTTATCATCCGTCCACCAGGTTTCAGTGATACCAATAATATCAATATTCTTATCTATTGCTAAGTATTCCAGCTCCCCTGTTTTGTTCCGGAGGCTTCTGGCATTTGTATACAAGCATTTATATATGCTTTCCTGATACAGTCTTTTGAGTCCAGTTGCATTGTTAGACTGCCTCTTGCATCGTTCTGCTAGAGTACTGGTGACTAGCTCCTTGCTCTGCTCAGTAATTTTTGCATCCTCCTCACTACTCAAGTACACACTTTCCCGAACCGGATGCTGCCCAGCTCCTGTCGGCTTTCCCCCAGTTATCAGTTTAAAAGCTGCTCTGCAGCCTTTTTGATGTTGAGTGCCAGCAATCTGGTCCCATCATGGTTCAAATGCAACCCATCCCTCCTGAACAGATTTGGCTGTCCCAAAATGTTCTCCAGTTCCTGACAAATCTGAAACCCTCCTCTCGACACCACCACCTCATCCACGCATTGAGGCTTCTGAGCTCTCCCTGCCTGGTAGGTCCTGCGCGAGGGACAGGCAGCACTTCTGAAAATGCTACCTTGGAAGTCCGGGACTTCAATCTTCTTCCTAACAACCTGAATTTGGCTCCCAGGACAGACCGCTTGGCCTTCCCAACATCATTGGTACCAACGTGTACCATGACAACTGGCTCGTTCCCAGTTCTCTCTAACAATCTATCTAGATTTCTTGTGATGTCTGCAACTTTTGCACCTGGCAGGCAAGTCACCATACGGTTATCATGTGCATCACAAATCCATTTCTCTGTATTTCTAATTATTGAATCGCCTAGTACAAGGAGCCTCTCTCCTGCAATCTGTTCATCTACATGCACCTCATCAACCATATTAAGGGAGAGAACCTCAGTTTGTTCCTGTTGTTTATCTTCCTGGATCTCATCAAGTGTGATGAAGGAGAGATCATCAGGTGGAACCAGTTGTTCCTCTGTGTGTTCCTCATCAGGTGTGATGAGGGAAAGAGCCTCAAATTTATTCTGTAATTTCAGACTCTCAGAGTGATCCCCTACTCTTCTCCTCCTTTGAGTCACATTCCTCCAGACATCTCCCTCCTGAGTTAGTAAAGGGCCTTCCCCCTCAGAACTGTGCCTTGTCTCTTCTTTGTCCAGCATAGTCTGTCCAAGAACAGCTCAAGCTCCTTAATTTGTTGATGGTTAGATATGCGGGCCTCTAGCTGCTGGACCTTCTCTTCTAGTAGTGCAACCAGCTTGCACTTGCTGCAAGTGTAGTTCTCTATATGCTTTGGCAAGAACACAAACATGGCACAAGTATTGCAGGTAACTACAGCTGTTCCCTCAGAATCCATTTTAACAAGTGCAGTATTCTGGGCCTCAAAAATGTACACGTTTACTACCTTTCTACCTAGTAAGACTATATTCTTCCTTTGTTACTAGTTTGCAATCTAGGCGCGTGGGCCTCTAAAGCAGCTCTACTCCAACTGCAAAACTTACCAGTGCTCACTTCCTTTGTTTGGCTCTCCTCAGCAGCAGCTCTGCTTAAGAGTACATGCAGAATCAAAAGGGCTGACCCTGAAAGAGCTCAGAGCTTTTAAAGGCTAGTGTGGCTCCGCCCCTATGAGTCACAGTTCAGGGAAGGGCCTGGTGTGGCTCTGCCTCCCTGCTTCTGGAAGCTTCTAACTGCTTCCTCTGTTTGAACAGAGGTGGCTCTCAGCAGTTTAAATTATCAATTTAAATTTGTGGAGGCATCTAAAGAAGCTCTACTCCAACTGCAAAATTTACCAGTGCTCACTTCCTTTGTTTGGCTCTCCTCAGCAGCAGCTCTGCTTAAGAGCACATGCAGAAAGACGTTTGTAGGTTTTTCCTCCCTATACCTTAGCTCAACTTTCCCTAGCTTGGTGCCCTCAATATTAGCCATCCTGGGTGGGGGGCTGATGTTCTACTAAAAACACAGTTGGGAGGCAGACGGTTGGGAAAGGCCACCTTGTCTTCAAAAATGAGAAGTGATGATATATCCATTTTTTATAAGAGTTTCTTCCAATGATCAAAGAAGTGCCTGAGGTTTCATTAAAAAAAAGTTTTAAGGTCGTGCTTGCAAAAGCCTTGTTAGCTTTTTAAAAAAAATATTTTTATTGAATTTTTCTAACATATACAAAACAACAAAACAAAACAGTACATAAAATAAAAAGCATATCAACAAAACTAAAATACTAAATCGTAAAAAGAAGAAAAAAAGCCTATCCTAATACATTTTTTCATCTATCAGTGTGGCTCCGCCCCGATGAGTCACAGTTCAGGGAAGGGCCTGGTGTGGCTCTGGCCCCCTGCTTCTGGAAGTTTTTAACTGCTTCCTCTGTTTGAACAGAGGTGGCTCTCAGCAGTTTAAATTATCAATTTTAATTAGTGGAGGCCTCTAAAGCAGCTCTACTCAAACTGCAAAACTTACCAGTGCTCACTTCCTTTGTTTGGCTCTCCTCAGCAGCAGCTCTGCTTAAGAGCACATGCAGAGTCGAAAGGGCTGACCCTGAAAGAGCTCAGAGCTTTTAAAGGCTAGTGTGGCTCCGCCCCTATGAGTCACAGTTCAGGGAAGGGCCTGGTGTGGCTCTGCCCCCCTGCTTCAGAAAGCTTCTAACTGCTTCCTCTGTTTGAACAGAGGTGGCTCTCAGCAGTTTAAGTTATCAATTTAAATTAGTGGAAGCCTCTAAAGCAGCTCTACTCCAACTGCAAAACTTACAAGTGCTCACTTCCTTTGTTTGGCTCTCCTCAGCAGCAGCTCTGCTTAAGAGCACAAGCAGAGTCAAATTATCTTTAACCTGTAATTTAAATTTACCCTTTATTTTCTGTTGTTCCTCCTTATCAATATTACACAATATCATTTCTGACTTATCCCAATTTATTCTCAAACCTGTCATCTCTTCAAAATGTTTTAACTGCTCTTGTATTCTTTCTAATGCCTTCCTAGGATGCTTCATTGTTATCAAAGTATCATCAGCGTACAAACTTATCTTATTTCCTAGTATTCCTACAATATCCTTATCATCTCTTATAGCCTTTGCCAACAATTCCATTGCCATAATAAACAAAATTAGTGATAATGGTTGAGGTTGAACTGGCTCCAGATCATGTTGGTAAATAAATGGAATAGTAAATATTTGATGGAAGTCAGTTTGGAAAGAGGTATGACTGAGTTTGAAGAATTGATATCAAAGGGAGAATGGGGTATTAAGGGCTTAGTAAGTAAAATATATATAATGTTAAATAAAGATGGTAATCCACAAGAAGCGTTGAAAATAAATTGGGAACAAGAATTGAAAATTAAGATAGTAGACGAGGTTTGGAGAAATAAATGGAAGAAAAGGATCATGAGAACAATGTCTGTTAGAGTGAAAGAGCATAATTATAAAATATTGTGGAAATGGTACTTGACCCCAGTGAGGTTACATCAAATAGATAAAAATAAAGATAAAATGTGTCGGAGATGTAAGGATATGCTGGGAACATATGAACGCATGTGGTGGGGTTGTAATGTGGTAAAGGATTTTTTGGGGGAAATTGAGAAAGACATTTGTGCTGTTATGGGTATGAGACTTAAATTGGGGCCAAGTACTGTTTTGTCGACAGATGTGGAAAATATGGATTTAAATAAGGATAAAAAAGAGCTATTGTCAATGATGTTGACAATGGGCAGACAGTGTATAGCCAGGAATTGGAAAAATGAATCAACTCTGAAAATAGGAGAATGGTATAAGGCGATATACTATCGGCCTCCGACCCAAACTCTTGAGGGAGACTGGCAGTTGGAGAATGTTTTAAAGGAGGCATCCAAGAAGGGAAGCCTGGTTATAATGGGGGACTTCAATTACTCTAACATAGACTGGGTGAACTGTTGTTCAGCACATGACAAATAGCTAAAGTTCCTAGATATGCTAAATGATTGTTTCCTGGGACAGATGGTTGAAGACCCAACTAGAGGTACAAGAATCCTTGACTTGATCCTGAGTAATACTCAGGATCTGGTGCAAGATGTTAATGTGACTGATCCAATAGGGAACAGTGACCACAACTCAATTATGTTTAACTTGATCATAGACCGCAAGTCACTGATAAAATCTAACACAGAGACCTTAAATTTTCAAAAAGGAAATTTCCCAAAGATGAGGAAACTAGTAAAAATGAAGCTGAAAGGGAAAATTGAGAAAGTCCAAACACTCCAAGAGGCATGGAGGCTGTTTACAAAAACAATAACAGAGGCCCAATTGGAATGCATACCCAAAAGGAAAAAGGGCACTGCCAGGTCCAAGAGGACTCCAATGTGGCTTACAGGAGCTGTTCGGGAAGTGATCAAGAGCAAGAAAAGCTCATTTAGAAGATGGAAGGCTTGTCCGAATGAGGACAGCAGGCAGAAACATAAATTCTGGCAGAACAAATGCAAGGCAACAATCAGGAAAGCAAAACAAGACTTTGAGGAGCGTATAGCTAAAAATACTCAGAGAAATAACAAAGACTTCTTTAAGTACATTAGAAGTAAGAACCCAACTAGGAAGGCCATTGGACCATTAGATGACAATGGAAGGCAAGGGGTTATTAAAGAGGAAACAGAGATTGCAGAGAGACTCAATGAATTCTTTGCTTCAGTATTCACTGAAGAAGACAGAGACCACATGCCCAAAACAGAGCCTATCTTCATAGGGAGGGAAACCGAAGAATTTAGCAAGATAGAAATAACCAGGGAGGAGAATTAAGCAAGATAGAAATAACCAGGGAGGAGGTCCTTGCATGTCTTGTTAAACTAAACACTAACAAATCACCAGGACCAGATGGCATCCATCCACGAGTTCTCAGAGAACTTAAAGATGAAATTGCTGATCTCCTAGGCAAAATATATAATCTTTCCCTCAAATCAGGCTTTGTGCCTGATGACTGGAAGGTAGCGAATGTAACACCAATTTTCAAAAAAGGATCCAGGGGTGATCCAGGAAATTACCGACCTGTCAGTTTGACATGTGTCCCAGGTAAAGTGATGGAAACCATCCTAAAAGATAGAATTAATAGGCACATAGAAGAGAAGGCGCTGCTAAAGGAGAGCCAATATGGCTTTTACAAGGGCAAATCATGCCTCACTAATCTGTTGGAATTTTTTGAGAGTGTCAACAAGCATGTGGATAAGGGGGATCCAGTTGACATTGTTTATCTGGACTTTCAGAAGGCTTTTGACAAGGTCCCACACCAAAGGCTCTTGAATAAACTTACCAGTCATGGTAAGCAACTGGCTACGGGACAGGAAACAGAGGGTAGCACTAAATGGACACTTCTCCAAGTGGAGGGAAGTAAAGAGTGGGTCCCCCAAGGTTCAGTACTGGGACCCCTGCTTTTCAACCTCTTCATAAATGATCTAGAGGTAGGAGTAAAAAGCAAGGTAGCCAAATTTGCTGACAACACTAAATTATACAGGGTAGTGAAAACTGTGAGAGATTGTGAGGAGCTCCAGAGGGATCTCTTGACACTGGGGGAGTGGGCAAAACAGTGGCAAATGAGCTTCAACATTAGTAAGTGCAGAGTGATGCATGTTGGGGCAAAAAACCCCAATTACATTTATAAACTGATGGGGTCTGAACTCTCTGCGACAAACCAGGAAAGGGACCTTGGTGTCCTGGTGGACAACTCAATGAAGGTGTCAACCCAGTGTGCCTCAGCAGGGAAAAAAGCAAACTCAATGTTAGGGATCATTAGGAAGGGTATAGAAAATAAGTCAGCAAGTGTTATTTTGCCTCTTTATAAATCTATGGTGAGGCCCCATCTGGAATACTGTGTACAGTTCTGGTCGCCATACCTCCAGAAGGATATTATGGAGTTGGAGAAAGTGCAGAGGAGGGCAACCAGAATGATTAGGGGACTGGAACACCTTCCTTACCATCTGAGGCTGCAACGGTTGGGCCTCTTCACTCTTGAACGACGACGTCTAAGAGGTGACCTGATTGAAGTTTATAAAATCATGCACGGTGTGGACAAAGTAGATAAGGAAAAACTGTTTTCCCTATCGCATAACACTAGAACTAGGGGACACTCCATGAAACTTTTGGGTACTAGTTCTCAAACAAATAAGAGAAAGTACTTTTTCACCCAGAGGATTACTGGTCTATGGAACTCCCTGCCAGAAGAAGTGGTGACAACTGTCAGTCTTGACAGCTTTAAGAAAGGATTAGACAAGTTCATGGAGGACAAGGGTATCAATGGCTATAATTATGGATACTTAAGGACAACCTCGAGGTTGGAGAGATAGGCAGGATATCTCTCAATGCCATTTCCAGGGAATCCTAAGCAGGTGAAGGCATCTCCTTGGGAATACCCTGAAGGAAATGGTGAGCCACTGTGTGAGACAGAATGCTGGACTGGATGGGCTGTGGCCTGTTCCAGCAAGGCTGTTCTTATGTTCTTATGATGTGGGATCTTGCATTGAACGATAAGCTAACATGGGAAATGAATAAGAAAAAGGGTATAGTTAAAGAAAATAGATTTTGGAAAATATGGCAACTATTTGTCAATTACTCATTGAAGGGGGATGAAGGGAATAGACCAGTACAAATGAGTTTCTGGGGTTAGAAAACAACTGTGACACTCCGTTTTCTCCAGGGCATTGTAAATAACACTGGGTGTATTGTGTGAAAATTGCATTTTAATTATTGTATTTTTACTTTGTCCTAATAGTTGTATCAAACTGATGAGTTTAAGAATAGAGTTTGAATATCTATATTAGGATAGCTATAAGAGCATTATAATGTGTTTTAAAAATTCAGAAATGTAACTAAAGATGTATGGAAGAAAGAGGAAGGTAGTATAATATTAAGTCGTAGTTTAATTGTACTCTTATGCTTTTTTTTCTTTTTTGTTATATATATTGTATTTGTAAGTATGATGTTTGTATTTTCATTTATAGTTATTGTTCTTTTTAAGTGGTATTATTGTTAAAATTTTAATAAAAATTATATTTAAAAAAGAGTAGATGGATGAATGAATGAGAGCATGTGCAGAGTGTTGGGTAAGAATGGATAGAAAGTAGCCTTGGTAAAAAAAATAGTGTAGGTAAAGACAGGGAAGATTAACAGCAGTGGTAGAGACAGAATGTTGTGAGCTAATTTGCATAATGGACTATGATTGGTTGAGAGTGAATGATTGATAGAGAAGGTTCTAGAGAACCCTAAGGGAATTAAGAAAAGGGGTCACAAAGAAGAAAAGATCCAGCTGTGGAGAAATAAGAAGAGAAGAAAATGAAGGGGCTTTGAAACTGGATGCTTTCCAGGAAGCAACCAGATGAGTAGGGATAAGAAGGCTTCCCTAGAATTGTAAGAGAGGCTGGTTATTTTGCCAATGTGTGGGTAAAGTGTAGAACTTTCTTGCCTGAAGTTTTTTTAGTACAGTGTTACCACACCTTACGAACACTTTGGTTAACGTAATTTTGCTTTATGAATGAAAATCCATTGAAAATAATGCCTCACATTATGAATTTTTTTCAGAACAGATTAATTGGTATTCAATGCATTCCTATAAGAAACTGCAATTTTTTACAATTTTTTCAGAACAATTTTCAATGCATTCCTATGGGAAGCCATGTTTCACTTTACAAAGTTTTCATAATACAAAAGTCCAGTGGAACACATTAAATTCGTAAAGTGAAGTACCACTGTATTTGATAAAGCTGCCTTTCATTTTTTCCCCTTTTGAAATCTGATTGTTGATGTTTGTAAATACCTCAGTTGTGTTAAATAAACCTTTTAAATAATTCAAGCCCTTGTGTTTCCTCACACAAGTAAAGGGAGGATGTTTGTATATGCTACCAAGAATAGGTCAGAACATTGGTGATTAGCTAGGAAGAGGGCAGGCTATCATTTGTCATTGAGCTATTGAAGATCCTAGGGCTTGTTTGGCGTTAAGAAAAATCCAGGCCAGACTTTGCATCTGGTTGCTTCCTGGAAAGCATCCTGGTGTGGAGTGATCTCAGAGCAAGATTTTCTGAGGAAAAAAGGCATGGCTATCATTACAGACATCAAGAAAACTTGTTTAACTCAAACAATCCTTAATTGTTCCTAATGAGTTACTCCAACCCTAAACCAATCTGAGATGAATTGATCCCTATAAGGGATGAGTTGAATTGCTCTAACAAGAATGTCATATAGTCAGCTTTTTTATATATTTGAAATGGTAGCCATGTTAGTCTGTGTTTCAAGCATATCAGAAAGTAAACAAAACAAAATACAAAAAACATTGTGGTACTTTAAAAGGGCTACAGAATGAGATTTACTCCTGTGTTGCCAACCTCACATGCAGAGCCTATTATGGGCTTCTGCTCTGAACAGGTGGTCTCCAATAGAAAAACATTACACAAGTTTACGTACAGTACTTATCCTGTAAATCTTGTCAGACTGGCAATTCTTGTTGGTTGTTGCAGGTTCAAGAAAACAGACTTTTAAAAATGAAACAATGCAATATCCATTTGTCACAGACATTTGAAGACAAATTCCTATACTGATCTGGGTTCAAAAAGGCCAGTAAGAAGTTTCTAGTCTCAATAAAAACTACTGTGGTGGTACTAATGCAAAAAAGATACTAGTTGGTACGTACTTACCTGAGATTTCACTGAAAGTAAACTTTTAGGAGTACAATGGAAGAGAGTGTTGCTTCCAAATACTTAACCAAGTCCCTCTTTCTTGTTCATACCAGCCATAACCACAAATTTAGGAGGTGGAAATTATAGGATGCTGGGAGAAGCAGAATAGCATATACCCCTCTCACCACTCAAGTCAAGCACAGTAAAAAAAAAAAAAGCACATGAGGTATGAAATTCTAGAAGCATTTTTCCTAATAGACAAACATAATAATAACAAACATAAACACTAACAATTTGGTGCCTTTTTCTGTCACTCACAATCTCTGCTGGAGGCAGCTACCCCATTCTGACCCTGGATATTTCTGACCTTCTGGCATCAATATATGTCAGTATATATTTAAAATAGATCCTGAGAAAAGGTGATTCATGTATCATTCATTGTTAATCTTTAACTGAACAGTCGCCTGGCATGACACAAAACTATATACTGTACTGTATAAGGAATGTGATCCTATATATTTATACAAATGCCTCCTACACTACAATAGCAGAGTTGACTACTGTATAAGAAAAATAGCAATTCTCTGTTCAACAGAACAGTATTCATTAATGGTGGGCTCCCTGATCCCGAAGGTGGTAATTTTGGAAGATGTCGTGGAATGCAGCAGAAGCCAAATCAAATCTCGTACAGAAGGAACACTTCACGTTGACTGTGATAGATGCAGTGGTGGGCTTCAAAAAAATTTACTACCACACTGTGGGTGTGCCAACTCTGTGGGTATGGCCAACTCTGTGGGTGTGGCCAGGTAACTGGGTGGGCATGGCTAAGCTGCTGTATTTTAATGTGAGCTTTTGTGGATTGAGTCCACTTCATCAGACCATTAGTTAGCAATTACACTACAATGCTCTAATTTTCCTATAAAGAGTAACTGCAGCAGAGTAACCGCTGGCTCAGCCTCAACCCACTCCAGGCGCCCAGACCCAGCAAGGATGTTGGAGTCACGTCCGGAGTGGGGTGAGAGGAGGAGGTGGAGGTGGGCAGGACAGTGGGCGGGGCCAGCCAGTTTTACTACCGGTTCTCCCGAACCTATCCAAACCTGCTGGAGCTCACCACTGAATAGATGTACAGTACTGTATGCCATTGTGTTACTGAGCTTCCTGAAAACGGTGGTGGCATTTTAACCAGACAAGAAAATACTCATTGCAGATGGTAAGCTAAGTGCAAAGGATAACTGTTAGTAGAATGTTGTTTTAGGTAGGAAGTCTGCCTAAAGGTAGCTACTTATTAAAAAAATGGAATGCATTTACAAAAAAAAGCCCACTAGCATCTGCAAGAATATGGGAGACATAGATTTGTCATGTGATTACATCTTTATTTTTAACCCGTCCCATAATAGGAAGGAAAATATCATTATGGTCATGCACACTCTGGTCACCTCCAGACTTTACTATTGCAATACACTCTACATAGGGCTGCCCTTGATGACCATTCAGAGACTTCAATTGGTCCAGAATGCGGCTGCCTGGGTGGTGATGGGGTGCAGGCAGTATGACCTTGCCTTGCCACTGCTTCGGGTGCTGTACTGGTTACCGGTATGCCTCTGGACACAATTCAAGGTGCTGGTAATGACCTTTAAATCCCTACATGGTAGTGGGCCAGGATACTTAAGAGACCGCATCACCCTGAGAACATCTGTCCATCCCACCAGAGCAGACCAAAAAGGCTCTCTCATTGTGCCATCTGCTAGGGAGGCTTGTCTCTCTAGCACCAGAAGGAGGGCCTTCTCAGTGTCTGCTCCGGCCCTATGGAACCTCCTGCCAATTTTGCTGCGTCTCCAGACAGAGTTGCTGTATTTCAGGAAAGGGCTAAAAATCTGTCTGGCAAAGCAGGTGTGGGGCACCAGTGATGTGGTGACCCTTGCCTGCTAGCTGATTTAGTAAGAACACTCTCTCCTTTTAATCTCTTTTAATCTGTAGGGATCAGAGTAATTTTTGGTGGCAGTTATAATGGGGTTTTTATTGGTTTTTAAAATGTGATTGGTTTTATTTTCTGTGAGCCGCCCAGAGTCTTCCGAGTTGGGTAGCAATATAAATCAGAAAAATAAACAAACAAACAAACAAATAAATAAATTTCTTGCCTTAAAAATAGTGATGTGGCTGTCTTGTGACTTCATCATGAGTTTTGTCATGATCCCAACCTCAAAGCACCTAGCCCTGCCTATGAAAGCCCAGTAGGTTTCAGCCTGGTCTGCACCTGGATGGGGCATCACCAATAAATACCCTCACCCATCCCCAAAATTCAATTCTGGCATTGTCAGACAGATTGTATTATCCCATATAAATTGGCCTGAGGTTTGAACTGATGGATAGGCCCTTCTAACGATTCCTCCACCTTCAGATTCTGAAGATACATTTCTCTATGGCCACTCCCAGGCGCTAGAACTCTTTGACCAGGTACCATAGGATTGTCCATTCCCTCTCTTTCTGCCTGCAGGCAAATACCTTTTTATTTAGGCAAGCTTCAAAAGTTAACAGCCTTCCAATAACACAGTTTTGGCTACATATGCTGGTTTTCTTCTTTTCAGGTAAAATATTATTCATATGTTAAATAAGAGGGTTTTTAATGTTCTGATTTTAACTGTATTTTAACAATACAGTCCCACACCAAAGGCTCTTGAATAAACTTACCAGTCATGGAATAAAGGGACAGGTCTTGTCCTGGATCAGCAACTGGCTAAGGGACAGGAAACAGAGGGTAGCACTAAATGGACACTTCTCCAAGTGGAGGGAAGTAAAGAGTGGGGTCCCCCAAGGTTCAGTACTGGGACCCCTGCTTTTCAACCTCTTCATAAATGATCTAGAGGTAGGAGTAAAAAGCAAGGTAGCCAAATTTGCTGACGACACTAAATTATACAGGGTAGTGAAAACTGTGAGAGATTGTGAAGAGCTCCAGAGGGATCTCTTGACACTGGGGAAGTGGGCAAAACAGTGGCAAATGAGCTTCAACATCAGTAAGTGCAGAGTGATGCATGTTGGGGCAAAAAAACCCAATTACATTTATAAACTGATGGGGTCTGAACTCTCTGCGACAAACCAGGAAAGGGACCTTGGTGTCCTGGTGGACAGCTCAATGAAGGTGTCAACCCAGTGTGCCTCAGCAGTGAAAAAAGCAAACTCAATGTTAGGGATCATTAGGAAGGGTATAGAAAATAAGTCAGCAAGTGTCATTTTGCCTCTTTATAAATCTATGGTGAGGCCCCATCTGGAATACTGTGTACAGTTCTGGTCGCCATACCTCCAGAAGGATATTATGGAGTTGGAGAAAGTACAGAGGAGGGCAACCAGAATGATTAGGGGACTGGAACACCTTCCTTACCATCTGAGGCTGCAACGGTTGGGCCTTTTCACTCTTGAACGACGGCGTCTAAGAGGTGACCTGATTGAAGTTTATAAAATCATGCACGGTGTGGACAAAGTGGATAAGGAAAAACTGTTTTCCCTATCGCACAACACTAGAACTAGGGGACACTCCATGAAACTTTTGGGTACTAGTTCTCAAACAAATAAGAGAAAGTACTTTTTCACCCAGAGGATTACTGGTCTATGGAACTCCCTGCCAGAAGAAGTGGTGACAGCTGTCAGTCTTGACAGCTTTAAGAAAGGATTAGACAAGTTCATGGAGGATAAGGCTATCAATGGCTATAATTATGGCTACCTAAGGACAACCTCCGGGTTGGAGAGATAGGCAGGATATCTCTCAATGCCATTTCCAGGGAATCCTAAGCAGGTGAAGGCATCTCCTTGGGAATACCCTGAAGGAAATGGTGAGCCACTGTGTGAGACAGAATGCTGGACTGGATGGGCTGTGGCCTGTTCCAGCAAGGCTGTTCTTATGTTCTTATGTTCTTAATACAATGAGTTCAATGCTTTTTTTAATATTGACAACTTACTCTCTTTTATCCCTAGTGTTTTTAATTATATTGTAAGATGCCTTGCATGCCAGTTTTTGGGAAAAGAATTCGTTCGTTCGTTCGTTCGTTCGTTCGTTCGTTCGTTCGTTCGTTCGTTCGTTCGTTCGTTCGTTCGTTCGTTCGTTCGTTCGTTCGTAAGTAAGTAAGTAAGTAAGTAAGTAAGTAAGTAAGTAAGTAAGTAAGTAAGTAAAATCAGTGGGCATGTGGGACATTTCACTATTTTTTCCTGCTACGTTTTCAAGGCACAGATGCTCATGAGGTGCTGTAGAAGAGTAAAATTATGAGTAATTATAAAGTGCTGATGCATCTATATAAAGTGCACCCAGAACTAAATGGTCTTTTTCATTCCACCTTTTATTTATCTTCAGCATCCTTTAGTCCACAGAAATTGCCTGTGAACAAAAATATTGTTTAGGTCAATAATTGGCAGTCTCTACTTCTCCAAGGGAAATAGTGTATTGCATGCTATAATGGATTCAATTTCATGGTAATCAGCCTGAATTTTCCCTTAATTACACCTCATTATTCTTAATTGCACACTGGATATCATTCTAGGTTCACTTTGCTGCACAGGTTATGCCACAGAGATACATGCTCATTCTTATTTTAGTTGTACTTGTGGATGTGGATGCATCAGATGTTTTATGTTTAATACTATGAGTAATGTTATAAATTCATTTCCATACATGTATCTTTGGACATAACTATGTTTCTGAACCTAAGTATAGTTTTGGACATTTGCTTTCCAATGGAGGTAATAGGGGAATTGCTGAAGTAGCCACAACATTTATCTCAGTAATCTGATTTTTTTAAAAAATATGATTTTTATTAACTAATTTTCAAAAAATATACAGACATACACAAAACATTACATCATAAAAAGTAAGAAAATACATAAGTTTCATAAGAAATAACCACATACATGATAATTGAACTGTTATCTATTGTAGCTGCCCATAATGTTAAGTATCCACTTGAAAATTAACACTATAGCTATGACCAACTCATAAAACATTGCAGTAGTACTATAGTTCAGGTACAACTATCAAGATCCAATTTTCACTTACAATTCACCCAGTGTTTATTTACATTGCCCCGGAGAGTTCGGTCTCAATATTGTCTCCAAAAACTACTTTGAAATGGTACAGGTCTACAGCATTCCATACCCATGAGGGAGTGATCAACAAAAGGCTTCCAAATACTCCAAAATCTATTTTCCTTCAGTTTGTCCCTTTTTACTTTTATCTCCCATGTATAATTACATCATTTTTCCAATTTCTAGCAATGCATTGTCTGCCCGTTGTTAACATTATTTCTAATAACTCTTTTTCCTCCTTGTTTAAATGCATACCATCCACATCTGTTAGCATAATGGTACCTGACACCAATTTAATTTTCTTACCCATTATTTCCCCAACCTCTTTTTCTATTCTTCTCCAAAAATCATTTACCATTTTACAGCTCCACCACATATGCTCATAGGTTCCAACAGTATCTTTGCATCTCCAACATAAGTTATCCTTTTTATTATCGATCTGATGTAACCTCAGTGGTGTCAGATACCATTGCCACAACATTTTGTAATTATGTTCCTTAATTCTTACTGACATGGTTCTCATTATCCTCTTTTTCCACTTATTTCTCCATTCATCATTTCCTAGCTTTATATTCAAATCCTGTTCCCACTTCAATTTCAAATCTTCCTGTGGTTCACCCCCCCCCCCTAATTTATCAAGGCATAAAGTTTACTTACTAGACCCTTAATGCTTTTATCTCCTTTTCAAATTTTTAAAACCAATTCTTCAAATTCCGTCTTTTCTCTATCTATATGTAGTTCTCTTCTATATTTATTATTCCAATTATTGACCTTCATTTTCTGAAACCAATCCATTTTTAACTGTTCAAACAATTTTTCTTCTTATTTTCATCTCCGCAAGTCCTTAACCAATCTTTCACCAAGAAAACTTCATTTTTATCCAATATTTCCTTTTTTTTTTTTATCTATTTTTATCGGAAAACACGCCATATCTGCCAATTCCAAAATAGGAGAGACATCTGGGACCAAGTCCTTCTTTAATCTTTTCCACACGTTCACGAGTCCCCTCATCATTGTATTACTGGTAGCTGTCATTTTAACCTTATCTCCCAAAAAAATCATTTTACCAATATTCCTATAATCTTTCATCTCGATCTCCTCCCAAATTACTTTTTCTCTTGCCAAAATCTTCACAACGTTCTTAATTTGAAATGCACGATAATATGCTAATAAATTTGGCATTCCCAGACCCCCTTCTTTCTGAGGCAGGTACCACAGTTTCTTTAATAATCTAGGTTTTTTACCTCCATTGCAAAAATTATTGAACATCTTTTGGAACTCATTAATCTCCTTTTCCTTCATTTGAATTGCAAGTGCATCAAATAGGAAATTAATTCTCGGTAACAACATCATTTTGCAGATTGCAATCCTCCCAAACCATGACAACTTCAACTTTTGGAGACTTTGTATTCTAGTCTTAAATTCTGTTTTCAAGCTATCATAGTTCAATCTTTTAAGTTCTTCCAATCTATTTGAAATAATTATCCCCAAATATTTCAACTTATCTTTGATTTGTATGTTAGATAGTCCCGCCATCTTTTCCTTCTCCCTTTTCCCCATGTTACACAACATCATTTCCGATTTATCCCAATTTATCATCAGCCTCGTTATATCCTCAAAATCCTCAATTTGTGCTTTAATCCTATCCATGACCCCGTCCGGATGCTTCACCATTAGCAATGTATCATCTGCATACATACTTACCTTATTACCCATTATCCCTTCTATATTTGGATCTTCCCTTATCTTTTTAGCCAACATTTCCATTGCCATAATAAACAAAATAGGGGACAGAGGACAACCCTGTCTAGTACCTGCCTCAAGCTTTACGTCATCTGTAACTTCATCATTTACTCTGATTTTAGCAATCCCTTTCTGATATAACAGATCAATTACCCTTCTAAATCTCCAAACCCATAGCTTTTAACTATTTCCTTGATCAAAGACCATTGTAAAGAGTCAAATGCCTTGAAAATGTCCAAAGATATTAACCCCACCTTTTCCTTCATTTGGTTAACGTTATCAATTAAATCTAACACCCTCCTAGTCAAATCAGCCATATGTCTCCCTTTTAAAAACCTACTTGATCGACATTTATATATTCTCCCATAAATTTGTTTAAACGGTTAGCCAATATTGCTGAAGATCTTGGCATCTTGGTTTATAAGAGAAATTGGTCTATAAGATTCCACTTTTTCCAAATTCTTTCCCAATTTTGGCAGCAGAACAATTGTAGTCCTATACCATGAAGTCGGGATTTGTCCACCATCTAAGATATGATTGTATAGCTTTACCAACTTTGGTACCACAACATCTTTAAATTCCTTATAAAATTCAGTCGGTAGTCCATCATCTCCCGAGGCTTTCCCCAACTTCAAACCGTTAATTACCTCCCTTACCTCCTTCTTGGAAACTTGTTCTTCCATTTTATCCCGATGTTCCTGCTTTATTCCACTCACTAATTGCCTCTCCAAAATTCCTTTAAGCTTCCCCAAATCTATCTCTTTTTTTGTATATAGCGCTTGGTAAAAATCCTTCACAATTTTACATTTATCACTAACTTTATTACACCTTATCCCTTGTTTTTTAACCAAAACTCCAATTTCCCTTTTTTCCCTTTTAGCTTTGGCCGCTCTTGCCAATAATCTTGAATTTTTATTACTGAATTCAAAATATTCTCTATTTAAATATATCAAATCTCTTTTTACTTTTTCTAAATCCTTACCCATCAATTCTGCCTTCAGTCTTTGTAATTTGGCAAAAAAAAATTATCCTTCTTTTTTGAATGTTCTTCCTGTAATTGCTTTATTTCTTTTTCTTTTTCATCCTGTGCTACCTTATAGTTTCTATACTTGTTACTTGCCAATTTTATACTTTCCCCTCTAAAAACTGACTTCATGGCATCCCAGACCACATTAAAATTTACCTCTTCATTATCGTTCCACTGCCAACTTTCCATCCAGCTTTTTATAATTTGTTCTTTACATTTTTGGTCCTTAAATAGATTAGGATCACATCTCCAGTTTCTTCCTCTTCTATTGTCCTTTTGTACCCTCAATTCCAAAATCACTTTAGCATGATCTGATTCCTTAAAAATTCCTATTTCAATCCCCTCAATGTTTTTGACCATGTTTTCAGTTAAAAATACGTAATCTATTCTAGAGTAGGACCCATGAACGTGTGAGAAATAAGAATACGCCCTTTCCGAACCATTAATCTCTCTCCAAGAATCCTTCAGCCCCAATGCAACCATCCAATTATCCAAAATATTCCCTTTAATACCTGCTCCACACCTTGTTAAATTTGTACAATCTAAATTTGACCTTATCAAATTGAAATCTCCAGCCACTATCATCTTTACCACTTTTTCTAACACCACAATTTTACGGCCTTTTTCTAGGAATTCCGCTTGATGTTCATTTGGAGCATAAATATTCACCAAAGTTATTTCCTCATCATCTATTTTCCCTTTCACGATCAGGTATCTACCTTCCTGGTCAACAATACTTTTTGTTATCTCAAACCCTAATCTTTTAGAAATCATAATTGCCACTCCTCTCGCTTTTGAAGTGCCAAACGCCATTTCATAATGTTGTATCCACCCTAGAAAAATTTTGTTTGTATCTTTTGATTTTTGATGGGTTTCCTGTAGAAAGACTATCGGGTCTATCTTTCTTCAACGCCAATTCTAACCTCCTCCTCTTGAGAACAGAACCTGTACCTTTTACATTCCATGTTAAGACTTTAATACTTCTCATAATTTGTTTCAATTTCACCCTCTCTAACTTCCAAACTCTCCATTAGGCGTGCTATCACAAACCCCTCACCACTAAGAAAAAAAACATACAAAAAACACACAATACCACTCTTCCCACTTTCTTCGGGGGGAAAAGCCGCCTTCGATCTCCAAAGAGGGGAGAGGGGGGACATGCAAGATGTGCGTATAAGTTAGTGCACCGCGCATCCTCACCTTTCTACATTCTTAAATAATATAAAAATTATTACATCCTAATCCATTACTCACTGCTCCTTACTTGCCTCTTCCTCCACCATGATCAATGACAACTCCTCCTCTTCTCTTCCCTGCGGGCCTCCACCCGTGGCACCACCGGCATCTGCCCCCTCATAGTCTCTTCTTATGGCACCCGATTCCAACAGATCTTTTCTAAGGGTTACCCACTCCTCAGAACCCGCCTTAACCAAATCAAGCAAACTCAAGTACTCCAATGGATCGGTCCTCTCATCAATAACCTGCATTTTTTTCCCCAAAAAAAAATCTCAACTGCTGTGGGAATCTCCAATTGTACCTTACACCTTTTTTCATCAACAATTTAGTTACCGGTTTCATCTTATATCTCCAGACTCTTTCCGTAATAGAGATATCATTGTATACTTCCACATCAGAACCATCGATTTTCAGAGCGCCAGAGGCAGCTTGTTTTTAAAAGGCCATTACTCTAAGTTTATCTCCCCAATTTGCAAATTTAACCAAAACATTTCTTTGAACCACTTTCCCTCTTCTTGGGCCCATCCTATATACACTTACAATATCTTCCTGTACAAATTCCTTTCCCATGCTCAAATTATTTAGCCACTGGACAACTCTATCTCTTAGCTGGTCTGGTGTCCTTTCAATCACATGATGTATCACAATATTCTGCTTTCTCATCATATCTTCCATAGCATCAATCCTTTTTTCCTGCTCGTCAATTTTTACCTTATTCTCCCTCACCCCTTCCTGTGTCCCTTTTATTTCACTTTTCATAGCCTTCACCTCATTTTGAACCAGTTTCACATTTCCTTCTATTTTTTGCAAACTTAATTCTACTTTTTTGGAGAAATCCACAACAGTTGTTACCACCTTATCCTGTTTTTTCAACATTTCATTGTTATCCTTCTCTCTTGCCTCTTCCATCTTCTCAATCTTCTGAAACAATTTACCAAGTTCCACCATAATTTGAGTTTGATCATAAGGTTCAGATGGTGGTGATGATGACGGAGGGACCTCTTCCATTGGTGCTTTTTCCTTTCTCTTAGATTTCACCACCGGCTCCTCCTCCTTTGCTTTTCCTCTTGTGCCCTTATCCATGATGGCATCCACTAAGAATTTTAATACTACAATGTACTATACTCTCGTTGAACACTCCACTAGACCTATTCCAGTGCAGCCAAAGTTGACAATAATCCTTTGAGCGTGGTATAACTTGAATAAGAGAGGAGGGCCGACAAAAAATTAATTATTGTAATCCATGAGGAGACGGGAACCAAAAACAACCAATAAGTATTGTAATCCACGGGAAGCTCGCCACCAAAATCAACCAATACGCCCCGAGTGACAAAAGCTCATAAAATTTGCCTTTAAAAACTTCTGATCTTGCACAGAATTCCCTCCTTGAAAGAAAGGTAAAGTAATCCCATTGGCATATAACTGTATTTCCGGCGAGACAAATGCCCGAATATATCCACTTGTATCAGATCCACAGGGAAGGGGGAAAAAAGAAAAAAATCCCAAGTTCCAAGCTTTTGATGAAAGAAGAAAAAGGAGGAATATAAAATAAAAAATAAAAACTATAATCCACACGGCGAAGGAGTAAAAAAGCAAAAACCCCACTCTTAGAGCGATCGTAACTCCCTTTTCCCAGCGGCTGCAGCAGCTTCGGGGGGGACCCCGCCTCCTTCTTCCCCAAACCAGCAAACTTTTAAAAATCCACTCTTTCTTGCTTCAACTTCACAAAGCGCTGAGACAACCGCTGCCTTAAGTCCAATCTCTTTTTTTCTTCTTCTTCTATACCACTTTCAAGCCCTTCAAATCACTCCACAGCTCCCCTAGGCCACTCAAAAGCCATTATCCATAAAACAGTCTCCACTTTCGAATTCCAGGATCGCCGCCATTATTGCCTCGTCCACCACCCTTCTATCCTCTTCTACTCGCTCTTGCAACCTCCAATTTCTTCAAAACAATCCACTGTCCCCTCTAGCTCCCATCGCTATATCAATTACTTAACTCACTTTCTTGCTGGTTTTCCCACTTTTCTCGATTCACCGCCGTCTCGCTGGTCCCATTCTCGGCTCCTCAGCCGGAGAAACCGCGGCTTCCGTCGCGCACCTCTCCCGCTGAGAATACCTCCCGAACTTCGACTGCCCTGCGACAACTTTTCCAAACAGGCAAGCAAGAAGGAGTCTTATCGCAACAAAAATATCTCAATAATTTACTCCATTAGTTCATTATTCTCATTGATTACCACTTTGATAAGCGCGAGCACACAAATCAGGATGTTACTCACCGGCCATCTTAGCCATGCCCCAGTAATCTGATTTTTAAGAGATGTATATTTTACAGTTGTATGCCATCTTTGGAAGTTAACCGAGATCATTTAAATAAATAAATGAAAATTAATATGCCGTGAAAGTTTTGTCAATTCACCTTGCCAAAAATGGCAAACTGAGATTACAGACTTTGTGAATTCCACAGAACTTGGCACATCCTTGTTTTATCATGCACTTGGGTGTGTCCCACCCCCCCGACACACACACACACAATACAATGCCCGTGAAAAAGATGCCAACAATAGAATGAGTAGTTATGGTATGAATATGAATGGAGTAATGAGTGTGCTAAATAAGATGCAGAGAAATCATGCTGCCAAGCACTCAATTTTACACAGTTTCAGTTATTTCACATCTCAATTCATCAGCCATGTGCAAGGTCTGATATGTGAGAATATGAAACATCCAATGCAGAAATAAATGTTTTTTGCCATGCATCTGTCTGCTATTTCAAATTACTTTCTTTCAAATATGCTTAAATATCCATATGTTTCTTCACTTATGCTTCTTTCAAGCACACATGCACTGTTTTATGTACTGCCAGCTTTATGGGCTGAATGGAGAGGTTTGCTCTTAAATTCTGGGTGGGTCATTCTCCCCTATCCTACATACAGTACTAGCTGCCTATGATTTTGGTAAACCACTCTATAGAAGTGGGAAATGCGAATTTTCATAAGATATTCTTCAGAATTAAAAACATGACGGCAAAGAGTAATGTATACATGCAAATAATATTTTCAAGAGTGCTTCCAGATTCAATTTCTTTTAACAATTGTTCAGCTTTTGATACCACAAAAATATATCTGAAGCCTAGGCCTGAAGATGACTTTAGTTTGAGACAATTGCTTACAAACAGTGTTTTGATTCTTTTTCCAACCACATAATCTTTCAATTCATATTAAATTCTTCTTTGGGCTGACGATCCGATTAGCTTCAGAATCAGGCTGGTGTTGGCATAGACAGAGGCTGATCATAACTCAGACACAACATTCTGACATATCTGATGTCGCTATTAAGATAAATTTCAGTCATTGCCAAACTGAGAAACTCTTCACAGTCAGGCTGAGATGGATTTTTGTCAATATGTATCTTCTTAACAAGCGATAATAATTTTGTGTCAATAATTATTCTGGGTTGAAAGGATTTTTGCAGAAGACACTCTGCTCAGGGAATGCCCAAATGAGGCTCCTTTCATGTCCCCAAGAGCTGGGACAGAGTCAGGCACTCAATCCATCATGCAGTAACCAGGTCTCAAACTGCCGACTTGCCAGCCTTCCAGCTAACAAGGTGAGCTTATTAACCACTTAGCCACCATAGCCCCTTAACAAGTGATGTTGTCACTTCAAACTGGGCTGTGATTTTTCAAAAACTGAGACTATAACTTAATGTACCTGTAGAATAGAAGGAGGAATTGAGAGAAAGCGGAGGAAACCAAGTTATAAAGTTTCATTTCCAGTTATCAATAGATTGGCTCAGGAGAAGACCATAGTCTGGCCTGTTCCAAGTAAATTTGACTCCAATTGTGTTCAGTTGGACTTTTATCCAAGAGTCAAAACTGTGAGATCCCCACTTCAAGCCTTTAGTAGGATTAAGTGTAACAGCAAATGTGTTTTGAAGAGTTCTTTTCATGCATTTGCTGTGAAACATGCAATGTTCCCATAATTTTAGGTAACAGATCAGGAGAAGATCTAGTCCTGAGATTAGGGTTATCTGGAGGAAAACTCTGCCTCTATGTACACAAAGGATGACTGTTAAAATGAGAGTGCTCCTCAAAGAGACAAAATGTTATCACTTAAATTTAGTTGTGTGGGTTTTTTATGTAGTCACACAAAAATGCTCAATTTTATTTCCTTCTGGTAAAAGATATGATTTGAATATGACATTAATTAAGCATTATGGAAATGAGGACCACGTAAGTATAGAATCCAAAAGGGAAATGTGATATTTTCTCCGTCTGTGAATTAAGTAACATCCAGTAGCAGCTTGATTTATATTAACCAGGAAAGGGGAATTACAATATTAGGAAACATAAGGTTGGAAGCGCCATCCTCATTTCTGATATGTAGTCCTTCATATATGGATTTGCTTAGAATGTTAATTGGTATTTTTGCATTTCAGTCTCCTGTTCAGCTGAAAGCATTTCTAACGAAGTTTGACACATAGTTCATTGCCTTCATTTTTGCTACAATGATGTACTGCTTCTACATTCCATGGCGGGATGCCTCAATTTCCCCCTCTCCATTTTGATACCATTAACTCAATCACTGATTTTTGAGAATGGAAGCAACTTTTTCTGCCAAACAGATGGATTTCTCCTCCTCTCCCCACCCCCCCGATGTTTTTTCAGTTGATTTTGGAGCATCCATTGCAATTGTACTACCTGACTATCACAGGCTTATTGATGTGGTACTGGTTTGTGTGTGGACAAACTTCTTAAAAACTAGAACAGGTAGCATGCTGTAGTTCATCTCTATAGCTGTTGGACCAAAATAAATTAAGAATAAAGTTTTCTTCTATTTACCCCTATAACTAGTCTTTTACACTTTTAAGGCAAAAGAAGATGTATATGTTTAGCAGGCATCTTTTCAATGTAAACATGTTGTACTAGTGACAGCTAGTAATTCAATCTATCCTTATATGCCCACCCCACCCATGTCTTTTTATTCTGGCAATGAGACACCCAAGTAGTTTATCTTGTTTTCCCATAGAGAAATGTCAGTTTAGGACCTTTATGGTCAGAAGGATGGAAAAGTGAATTGATTTCAGGAACAGCTGAGAAGATCAAATCAGGGGACAATAAGCACGACTTTCCCCCTTCTCTGAACAAAAACAGTAGCAGTGTCCACAGCAAACATTTATACAAGAAAATAGATTGCCAACTGAACTTCTATTTACAGGCACTGGCAAAGGCAGATACAAAACCCACCTTCCATTCAACACAGCAATAAGGCAAGAGCCTATTGTACCATAGGAAAAGAGTGAGCCATCAGCCCTAGGAATTATGTTTTGAATGTGGTGAAAGAGCAGCAAAGTGTTAGCTATTTAATTTTCTGTTTCAGTTCCAGGAATGAGAAGCACTGTTTGTAGGCTTGGGGGGGGGGGCTGGTGCCCAAATACAAGGCTGTGTGAGATGTTATGCAGTTTGAGTTAGATGAGGTAGCAAACAGCACTGTCATCATTTTCCTCAAGTACACAAGACTTGAAAGACATAAGGGAATTATTTTTAAAACGCATCATCATAGCCCATGGCCAAACATTAAAAACAGTTTATACCACATATATCAAGAATACAGAACTTGGGATTCTGCAGATGGCTGTGGAACCACAACTCCCATCAGCATCAGCCAGCATTGGCTTGCAGCAAGGAATGATGGGGGTTATGGTTCAGCAATATCTGGAGACTCAGATTCTTCTCTGCGGTGTATATGTTGTTAATGTGAAACCACTGTCAAAATTCAACAGGTCTACTACCTTATCTTGTAGATGAGCCTGTTCTCTTCATGAACGTACACATTCAGACAACCTGTCATATAAATGTAGCATTTTTGTTGTCTGAGAATAGGCAACTAAAAGTTTATATGCTACTCTTTCTTGAGTGTGTTGTGCTGTTGTTTTAAAATGGCTTTTAATCCTTCCCTTGTGCTCTTAAATCAGCATAAACCCATAGTAATCAGCCTTTTGTACACAAATAGTTGTTTGCCTTAGCAGTGGTTAGCTATTAGTTGATGAAATGCAAGGATGGATGTAATGCTCAGGCATCCAACTGGAACACAGCCCATTAGGGAATGATTCTTCCACAGCAATCTCTTCACTGCTGCACAAACATTTATTAGACCCCCCAGGCACTGCATGACATTGGAAGGACAGAGAGATTGAAATAATGAGAAAGACTGCCATGCAATGACATGACATGTTTCACTCAGAAGACACCTTCTTTCAGCAGACTTGGTGTGATACACAAAGACCGATGGCATCCAGAGGGTAAGAAACATATTACACATTTATTATAGGAGGCTAAAATCATTGCTAGAAAGTAAGTGCCAATCGGTCAGTATAGCCTTAGTGTAGACAGATCTCTGTGTGTGTGTGTGTGTGTGTGTGTGTGTGTGTGTGTGTGTGTGTGTCTCTGTGTGTGTGTCTCTCTCTCTCTGTGCACACGCGCGCATGGGAGGCAGGCCTAGCTATTGTTATAATTATACTGTACTCCAGTTACTTACCTTCCAGGCATTTCAGTCATTGCTTAGCTTTAATTGAAGGATGCATTCAAACTGCAATTACAAGATAAGGGCTGGTGATAAGAATATACAGTGGAACCTCATACAACAATTGCCCCATATAGCAACGAAACCACATAACAATTAGGTTTTGGAGGGAATTGGCGTCCCGCATAACAATTTTCCCTATGGAAAAAAATCGTACAACAATTTTTCAATGGGAAAAACCACTTAGCAAAAAACAATTGTTGTGCGATGCATCCCATAGGGAAAATCACTATACGATGCATGCATCGTATAGCAATTGTTTGATACAACAACGAGCCCCGTGGAACGTATTAAAATTGTTGTATGAGGTACCACTGTAATCCTCTTTTGCTCCCTGTCTTTGTGACTTTGGGCAAGTTGTTCAAATCCATTGGCATTAGTTTAGCACAGTTAGGGAAACATAAGCCCATTGTAAACAACAAGCTGAAGCAAGCATCAATCTGCTTTGAGATGTGACTTTAATAAAAGAAACTATATGGATTATGACTTAGGCTCATTAACAACTATTTTTCTTCTAAACTGACCATGCTGTGTAATTCTGTGGCCTGTCTACACACAAACACAGAGGGAAAAATTAACCATATCAACATTTCACATTTGTTTCCTTTTTTTACCAATACTAAGTAACCAATGTACATTAGAGACTGTAACATCATTGACGGTTGTAATCAGTGGCCTTTCTCTTGGAAAAGTAAAAAAAAAGGGTTTGGCTAAGATGGCCGCTGTGTAACATCTAGTTTCGGATGCTCGCGCTCAACAAAGTGGTGAACGATGTGAAGGAGCGGAATAGAAAAATTTTCAAGTGGTAAAGCTTAAAGTTAAGATCCTTGCCTGTCTCCTTGGAAAGTTTGCTGAGCTTTTGAAGCTGGATGATCGAAGTTCGGGAGGTTTTTCTGGGCGGTTGAGCTGTGACGGCAGTCGCGGCTTTTCCGCTGGAGAGCCGAGGAACGGGATCAGCGAGAGTGAGGAGAAGGCTTTGGAACTGGTTTTGGAAGTGGCAAGAAGCGGCTGGAGGAAGGCAATTTGTGTGTAAGTGCCTGAAGGGAGCTACATTCTTAGCTATAAGCTATAAAACCGGCTGAGTTTTTCAGAAGAAGAAAAAGGGGGGGGAAGAGCTGGAGGTACTGTAATGGCGACGGTCAGGGAAAACGAAAGTGATCGTGTATAGACTGTGGTTTTTTTTTCTACATACCAGAGGAACGCGCCACATTCTGAGATCAATAAGATGGATTAATTTTCCTTTTTCTTTTTTTCTACCTCCTCTCTGGACTGGAAAAGAGGAGAAGCTGTGGGAGTTTGCTTTTTTTTTTTCTCTTCTCTTCTGCCTAAGTTGCCTGCTCATTTTGGGAAGAGGGGGAAGAGGGGGGGCCTCTTCTCACTTCGAAGTTAAGGCACTCGCTGGAAAAGGGTGTTTTGATTATCCACTTCAAAGGAAGGATTATGTGGCTTTGATTGTAGGGTGCCATCGCCGTGTGGATTACAAATAGCTGCTCAACTTCTCACCTTAACCCCTTGGTGGCTGGATTTTTCTTTCCTTCTGAGCTCCCCCCCCCCTCAGCAACCTGATTAACTGTTTCTCTGAAGCCTTTTTGCTGTGGTTGGAAGACGTCATTTGACTGCTGGCTTTGTGGGAAAGGATTATTTGTGGTTAACAATTTTTATTTTTAAACTGCCTGTTTGGAGAGCTGTTTTTTTTTTGTTTTCCTTTGTTTCATCGTTGTGGATTACAGTAAATTTTGGATCTTCTGCTGACATAAGAACTTGCCGGTTGTATCGGTGGAACCTATGGCTGCAGTGTAGTAAGCCTTACTGTATTGGCATTGTTACAGCGATCTGCAACATTGGGTTTGAAATATATTACATCACTATGGATAAAGGTACGAGAGCGAAAGCAAAAGAAGAAGAACAAGTTGTAAAACCTAAGAAGATTGAAAAAGCACCAATGGATGAATCTGTTCAGCCAACAGCTCTGCCCACAGTGCCATTGGACCAGACTCAAATTATGGTGGAAATTGGCAAGTTGTCGCAAAAAATGGAGAAAAATGAGGCTTCAAGGGTGAAAGATAAAAATGAAATGTTTAAAAGGCAAGAAAAGATGATGTCAACACTGATAGATTATACCAAAAAGGTGGACTTAAGTTTGAATAAATTTGAGGGAATGCTGAAAGTGGTTCAAATCGAGGTGGATGCGGTAAAGAAGGAAGTAAAAGGGACTCAGGAGGTGGTGCGGGACAGTAAGTTAAAACTGCAGGAACAAGAAATGAGGATAGATGCTGTTGAAGATATGATGAGAAAGCAGAACATTTTGATCCGTCAAGGTACCGGAACGCACTCCGGATCTGTTAAGAGAGAGGGTGGTTCAGTGGTTAAATGTTTTAAAAATGGGGAAGGAATTTGTTCAGGAGGATTTAGGAAGTGTATTCCGGGTGGGTCCAAGAAGAGGGAGAGTGGTTCAAAGAAATGTGTTGGTTAAATTTGCAAATTGGGCAGATAAATTAAAAGTAATGGCTCATCTGAAAAGTGTTGGTTCAGACGCGTTGAAATTTGATGGCTCAGATGTAGAAGTCTATAATGATATTTCACTAAAAGAAAGAACATGGAGATATAAGATGAGGCCTGTTACTAAATTATTGATGGGTAAAAATATAAGGTATAATTGGAGATTTCCACAACAATTGCGCTTTTTCTATGATAAAAGAATGCAAGTTATTGATGAAGGCACTAATCCATTGGAATACCTGAGTTTGTTGGGATTGGTACAAGTAGATTCGGAAGAATGGAAAAATCTTAAGAAGGAAATGATGGATTCTGGAGCTTTGGGGAGGGAATATGGGAGGGAGGAGCCCGGTGGGGCAACAGGTGGAACACCACAACGAGGGGAGGAGGAGGAGGAGCCGTCCTTGATTATGATGGAGGAGGAGATAGGTAAGGAAGGATGAGCATTAGATAGTAGTAATCTTAATTATCTAATAGAGGTAGAATGGGTAAGTAGCGCATAGCGCCGGCAGTAGGGCGCATCTTGCAGGTCCCCCCTCTCCCCTCTTTGGTTGACAGAGGCGACTTTTCGTTGGAAGGTGGGGAGAGTGAAAAATGTGTGTTTTATGTAGTGGGTATGGTGAAGGGTTTTTGGTGGCACGCCCGATGGAGAGTTTAAAGTTGGGAGAAGAATTTGGTTATGGATAGTATTAAAATAATATCGTGGAATGTGAAAGGTACAGGCTCTGTTCTTAAGAGACGGAGGGTGGAATCGGCGTTGAAAAAAGATAGACCAGATATTTTATTTTTACAGGAAACACATCAGAAATCAAAAGATACGAATAAACTTTATTTGGGTTGGATGCAACACTATGAGATGGCGTTTGGAACATCTAAAGCAAGAGGGGTGGCAACTATGATTTCTAGGAAGTTAGGATTTGAAATCACAAAAAAAGATTGCTGATCAAGAGGGTAGGTATCTGTTGTTAAGAGGAAAATTGGAGGATGAGGAAATATTGCTGGTAAATATTTATGCTCCGAATGACCACCAAGTAGTGTTTCTTGAAAAAATTCGGAAAATAGTGGAGGGGGAAAATGTTGCAAAAATTATTGTGGCTGGTGATTTTAATTTGATCAGGTCAGGAATGGATTGCACAAACATAGCTAGAAGTGGAATGGGTGTGAAAGGGAAGGCGATGGACAAATGGATGAAAGTTATGGGTTTGAAGGATTCGTGGAGAGAGTTTAAAGGCTTGGAAAGGGCATATTCCTTTTTTTCGCATGTACATGGGACCTACTCGAGAATAGATTATGTTTTTCTGTCGGAAAACTTAATTGGGGATATAGAAAGTACGGAAATTGGGATTATTAAGGAATCGGATCATGCTAAAGTATATTTGGAATTGAAAGCACCAAAAAATATTCAAAGAGTTAGAAATTGGAGGTACGATCCTAATTTGTTCAAAGATCAGAAAAGCAAAGAGGCAATTATGGAAAGTTGGAAAGAAAGTTGGCAATGGAATGATAATAGTGAGGTTGATTTTAACATTGTATGGGATACCATGAAGTCAGTTTTTAGGGGGGAAAGCATAAAAGTGGCAAGCCTCAAATATAAAAGGTATAAAGCAGAACACATAGAAAAAGAAAGGGAAATAAAACAATTACAGGAAGAACACGTAAAGAGTAAAGATAAAAAAATTCTCTTGAAACTACAAGGACTCAAGGCAGAAGTAATGGGTAAGGATATTGATAAAGTTAAACGAGATTTGATTTATTTAAATAGAGAATATTTTGAATTTAGTAATAAGAACTCAAAACTATTAGCAAGAGCAGCTAAGGTTAAAAGGGAAAAAAGAGAAATTGGGGTGTTAGTTGACAGGCAAGGTTCAAGGTGTAATAAGAATAGCGATAAATGTAAAATAGTTAGGGAATTTTACCAGGTGTTATATGCAGAAAAAGAAATAGATATGGAAAAGCTTAAAAGGATATTGGAGAGGCAGTTAGGGAATGGGATAAAGCAAGAGCATAGGGAGAAAATGGAGGAAAAGATAACTGATAAAGAGGTTAAGGGGGTAATAAGCGGATTGAAGATAGGGAAAGCCCCGGGGGATGATGGACTATCAACAGAGTTTTACAAAGAATTTAAAGAGGTGGTGGTCCCGAAATTGGTGAAGTTATATAATTATATACTAGATGGAGGATCAATCCCGACTTCATGGTATAACACTACAATTGTTCTTTTGCCAAAACCTGGTAAGAATTTGGAAAGAGTGGATTCGTACAGACCAATTTCGCTTATAAATCAAGATGCGAAGATCTTCACGGCAATATTGGCTAACCGTTTAAATAGTTTTATGGGGGAATATATAAATGTTGATCAAGTTGGGTTTCTAAAAGGACGACACATGGCGGATTTGACTAGAAGGGTATTAGATTTAATAGACAGTGTTAATCAAACAAAGGAAAAAGTGGGATTACTATCATTGGATATTTTTAAGGCATTTGATTCATTGCAGTGGTCTTCAATTAAGGAAATAGTTAGAAAATATGGGTTTGGAGATAAATTTAATAGGGTTATAGATTTACTATATCAAAAAGGAAATGCCAGGGTTAGAGTAAACGAGGAGCTCACGGATGTGGTAAAGCTAGAGGCAGGCACTAGGCAGGGTTGCCCATTATCTCCTATTTTGTTTATAATGGCAATGGAGATTTTAGCTAAAAGTATAAGGGAGGATTCAAATATAGAAGGGATTATGGGTAATAAAGTGAGCATGTACGCTGATGATACATTGCTTATGGTGAAACACCCGGAACAGGTAATGGACAGGATTAAAGATCATCTACAAGTATTTCAAGCTATAACAGGATTAAAGATAAACTGGGATAAATCTGAATTGATGTTGTGTAATTTGAAATTGAGCGAGATGGGTAGGACGGTGTCGACACTTAATATACAAATCAAAGATAAGTTGAAGTATTTAGGGATAATTATTTCAAACAAATTAGAAGAACTTAAACGATTGAATTATGACAGCTTGAGAATTGAATTTAGGAATAAAATACGAGAACTTCAGAAGTTAAAGCTGTCATGGTTTGGAAGGATTGCTATGTGTAAAATGATACTGTTACCAAAGATTAACTTTTTATTTGATACGCTCGCGATCCATTTAAAAGAGAAAGAAATCAATGAGTTTCAAAAAATGTTTAATGACTTTTGTAATGGAGGAAAAAAATCTAGGCTTCCAAAGAAACTATGGTATTTGTCTCAGAAAAAAGGGGGGTTGGGTATGCCAAACCTCTTAGTATATTACCGAGCATTTCAAGTCAAGAATGTTGTGAAGATCTTGGCAAGAGAAAAGGTAATTTGGGAACAATTGGAAATGAAAGAATACAGAAATATTGGAAACTTGAATTTTCTGGGAATGAAGGATAAGGCGAAAAGGTCAAATAATACTATGATGAAAGGTCTCATGGAGGTGTGGAAGAAGGTAAAAAAAGATATGGTTCCGAATCTCTCCCCAATCTTGGAATTGACTGATATGATGTGTTTCCCAATAAAATTAGACAAAGAAAAAATAGAAATATTGGATAAAAATGGGACGTTGTTATTGAAGGATTGGTTAAAAGCATGTGATGTTGATGCCGAGCGGGAAAAAATGTTTGAGATATTAAATTTGAATTGGTTTCAGAAGTTAAAGGTGGACAATTGGAATAAAAAATATAAAAGAGAACTAGGGTCAGATAGAGTACTTACGGAATTTGAGGAATTGGTAAGGAAGATTAGAAAAGGCGAAAGCAGTATTAAGGGTCTTGTAAGTAAGCTTTATGATATATTGAATAGAGGTGCAGATCCACAGGAGGATTTGAAACGGAAGTGGGAACAAAATTTGAATATAAAAATTGGGGAGACTGAATGGAAAAATAAATGGAAAAAGAGAATTATGAGAACAATGTCTGTAAGAATTAAAGAACATAATTTCAAGATGTTGTGGCAATGGTACCTGACACCATTAAGACTTTACCAGATGGATAATAAAAGAGATAAGTTATGTTGGAGATGTAAAGAATTTGATGGAACATACGAACATATGTGGTGGAGTTGTAAAAAAATAAGGGATTTTTGGGGAAGAATAGAAAATGAATTTGGTGAAATATTGGGTAAAAGTGTTAAGTTGGTGTCGGGTACTATTCTTTTAACGAATGTGGAAGATCTGGGTTTAAACAAGGAGGAAAAAGAACTACTGGAAATTGTACTGACAACGGGTAGACAATGTATAGCCAGAAATTGGAAAAACGATGTAGATATTCAGGTTGGAGAATGGTATAAAGAAATGTGGAGTTTAGCATTGAACGATAAATTGACATGGGAGATTAAAGTCAAAAGAGATAATTTAAAAGAGAATAGATTCTGGAATATATGGAAACCGTTCGTGGATCACTCTATTATGGCAGGTGATAGTTCAGGACCAGTACCATCTCAAAGAAGTTTCTGGACTTGAGTAGAAAATAAACTCTCCGGGCATTGTATATATTCACAGGGTGTTTTTTTTTATTGGTTAAAAAGATTAGTGGTAGTACAGAAAGTTTCTTTCTATTATTTTGGACTTTGAAATAAAGGTTCTTAATATCTGGTGGTTAAATAGTAGTTAATGAATATAGATATTGTTATGTGCTAGCATATAGTAATGTTTGTTAGTATGATATTATGGACTTGTTAGTGTAATGTACTGTTAATGTATTGTTAATGTTTTCTTTTCTTTTTCTGTATGTTTATTAAAGACTTAATAAAAATTTAATAAAAAAAAAGGGAAAAGTAAAAAAATGAACAGTCAGGATGCTTCTTGGTTGAAAGAAACAAAAAAAAACCCTTACTTACACTACATTGATTTTAATACGTAATGTGAAGTTGAATATCCACACATCTATCTCCAGAGAGCAAAAAATGAACGAGTGAGAAAAAGCTACTGGCAATAGAAACAATAGGAAAGAAGGAAGGAGAGATCTCAATGACCAGGGGCATGGAGAAAACTTTTATTATCAGGTTCAGAACCGATAGTAAGGTTTTCCTTGCTCAAAAGCCAGTCATATCCAATTCTAGGGGTAGTGTTCATCACTGTCTGTGTCTGCTCACCAGTTTCCAAATATGGGTGATTTTCTTTCCAAATTTGGTACATACGTTTTTGGGATCCACATTTTGATGGCTCAGACTGGTAATAGGCTTCCATAACCAAAAGGTTTTCTTCTCAAGTCCAGAATCTTCTGGTTTTTTTTTATTGTCATCCAGTAGCTTACCAACTCCATACCCTAGTTGCCTAGCAGAGAGAGTTGAACCCTATAGTCCATTTTTCAATGAATGCCCAGGAGCCATAGCATCCATCGCAGGCCCCGCCAATCCGGGTGATAACCGAGCCATCATGGGATTATAATTATGTCTTCTCACCGTATTCAATGGGTTGTGGAACAAATTTAATCTGGTTCTTGCAAACACACAAACCCAACCACCACATCAAGGTACTGCTCTCTATTATTATTATTATTATTATTATTATTAGTAGTAGTAGTAGTAGTAGTAGTAGTAGTAGTAGTAGTAGTAGTAGTAGTAGTAGTAGTAGTAGTAGTAGTATAATAGATTGTAATTTTCCAACAATGTCATCAGGGAGTCAGCAGATCAAGCATTTAAACACTGCTGCCTGACTTTCATTGGGACGTGAATAAGTAGTTATTTAATCTTAACCACTTTCTCTTGAAGCAACTGTAAGTGATCATGATTAACTGCATGACAAGGCAATTGCTCATTCTTTTCTCTGCTTTAATTATTTTCTGTTTTGGTGATTCAGTTATCTTGATTGCTTCCTCCAAATATTTCACATGATTGTATCATATCCAAATAAAATCCTGATTAGGGATGATGGACATTGAAGTCCAACTTCACCACAAACTATTAGGTTGTTGAAAACTGGTGGGAGCTATATATCAGCAGAGTAAAGGCCTGCTGATCCATCCATAAACTGATGGATATTGTAGCCCCAAAATTACTTTTCTGAGCAATGCACTTTGCATGCAGGGCTGTTCTACTAGCACACAGACAATGTATGCACAACATTCAGAAATAAATGTACTCCTAAATATGTAATAATTGAAGCAGCTGCTCACTAAAATGGAAATCCTGATTTCAGATTTATATTGGCAATCATATCTGCAGTGATTAATTTAATTCTATTGGGGAGGGTTTTTTATGTCTTTATCCTTTAAATACTTTATTCTAGTGCAACAGAATGTGTTTCCATTCTAAGCAAACTTATTTGTCACTTTCTCAAGAGAAGAAAACAGTCTTAATTTCATTCACAGCACCAGTTAACTCACTTGGATCTATTTTGCAATTCTAGCTATTGAGTAATCTATATCCATCTGTTTCGTGGCAAATCCTTATAACTGTTTGTGCTTCTGAAATGCATTTCCCTTTAACCACCTCTCAGAAAACTCAGTGGATTTCTCCTGTAACCCCGGCATTAATGCAAAACATCTTAGATTTGAAAAAGTCTCAGAGTCATCGATCTGTACATACATTCAGCTTGTGCATAGAGAACAAAATAGAATCTAAATTGTTACTGTGCTGCTGGATTCTTTTGGCTGTCATATCCACTAGCCTATGAAACTGAGGATGTGTCTTGATTAGTAAAAAGTCCTACGTTTGTATCAGGTTTTGCAAGGATCCAAATCAAATCATAGATTGAAGAAAGCATAACAGACAGCTGAAAGTCACATTATCTTGCCAAAACGTGGGTTATTTCAAACCAACTACTGGGGATGTTTATTCTGCAAAATTCCTGAATCACTATACATGAATGCCTCAGAGAAAGGAGGGCGAGGAGGTTAGAAAAGAAGAGAAAAGAAGTCCCAAAGATTGACTTCAGCCATAGGTCTTTTAGCTTTTCTATCACCCCAGCTTGGACTCTGAAAAGGATGTAGAGCAGGTCATAAGAACATAAGAACATAAGAACAGCCTTGCTGGAACAGGCCACAGCCCATCCAGTCCAGCATTCTGTCTCACACAGTGGCTCACCATTTCCTTCAGGGTATTCCCAAGGAGATGCCCTCACCTGCTTAGGATTCCCTGGAAATGGCATTGAGAGATATCCTGCCTATCTCTCCAACCCGGAGGTTGTCCTTAGGTAGCCATAATTATAGCCATTGATAGCCTTGTCCTCCATGAACTTGTCTAATTCTTTCTTAAAGCTGTCAAGACTGACAGCTGTCACCACTTCTTCTGGCAGGGAGTTCCATAGACCAGTAATCCTCTGGGTGAAAAAGTACTTTCTCTTATTTGTTTGAGAACTAGTACCCAAAAGTTTCATGGAGTGTCCCCTAGTTCTAGTGTTGTGCGATAGGGAAAACAGTTTTTCCTTATCTACTTTGTCCACACCATGCATGATTTTATAAACTTCAATCAGGTCACCTCTTAGACGTCGTCGTTCAAGAGTGAAGAGGCCCAACCGTTGCAGCCTCAGATGGTAAGGAAGGTGTTCCAGTCCCCTAATCATTCTGGTTGCCCTCCTCTGTACTTTCTCCAACTCCATAATATCCTTCTGGAGGTATGGCGACCAGAACTGTACACAATATTCCAGATGGGGCCTCACCATAGATTTATAAAGAGGCAAAATGACACTTGCTGACTTATTTTCTATACCCTTCCTAATGATCCCTAACATTGAGTTTGCTTTTTTCACTGCTGAGGCACACTGGGTTGACACCTTCATTGAGCTGTCCACCAGGACACCAAGGTCCCTTTCCTGGTTTGTCGCAGAGAGTTCAGACCCCATCAGTTTATAAATGTAATTGGGGTTTTTTGCCCCAACATGCATCACTCTGCACTTACTGATGTTGAAGCTCATTTGCCACTGTTTTGCCCACTCCCCCAGTGTCAAGAGATCCCTCTGGAGCTCTTCACAATCTCTCACAGTTTTCACTACCCTGTATAATTTAGTGTCGTCAGCAAATTTGGCTACCTTGCTTTTTACTCCTACCTCTAGATCATTTATGAAGAGGTTGAAAAGCAGTGGTCCCAGTACTGAACCTTGGGGGACCCCACTCTTTACTTCCCTCCACTTGGAGAAGTGTCCATTTAGTGCTACCCTCTGTTTCCTGTCCCTTAGCCAGTTGCTGATCCAGGACAAGACCTGTCCCTTTATTCCATGACTGGTAAGTTTATTCAAGAGCCTTTGGTGTGGGACCTTGTCAAAAGCCTTCTGAAAGTCCAGATAAACAATGTCAACTGGATCCCCCTTATCCACATGCTTGTTGACACTCTCAAAAAATTCCAACAGATTAGTGAGGCATGATTTGCCCTTGCAAAAGCCATGTTGGCTCTCCTTTAGCAGCGCCTTCTCTTCTATGTGCCTATTAATTCTATCTTTTAGGATGGTTTCCATCACTTTACCTGGGACACATGTCAAACTGACAGGCCGGTAATTTCCTGGATCACCCCTGGATCCTTTTTTGAAAATTGGTGTTACATTCGCTACCTTCCAGTCATCAGGCACAAAGCCTGATTTGAGGGAAAGATTATATATTTTGGCTAGGATATCAGCAATTTCATCTTTAAGTTCCCTGAGAACTCGTGGATGGATGCCATCTGGTCCTGGGGATTTGTTAGTGTTTAGCTTAACAAGACATGCAAGGACCTCCTCCCTGGTTATTTCTATCTTACTTAATTCTTCGGTTTCCCTCCCTACGAAGATAGGCTCTGTTTTGGGCATGTGGTCTCTGTCTTCTTCAGTGAATACTGAAGCAAAGAATTCATTGAGTCTCTCTGCAATCTCTGTTTCCTCTTTAATAACCCCTTGCCTTCCATTGTCATCTAATGGTCCAATGGCCTTCCTAGTTGGGTTCTTACTTCTAATGTACTTAAAGAAGTCTTTGTTATTTCTCTGAGTATTTTTAGCTATACGCTCCTCAAAGTCTTGCTTTGCTTTCTTGATTGTTGCCTTGCATTTGTTCTGCCAGAATTTATGTTTCTGCCTGCTGTCCTCATTTGGACAAGCCTTCCATCTTCTAAATGAGCTTTTCTTGCTCTTGATCACTTCCCGAACAGCTCCTGTAAGCCACATCGGAGTCCTCTTGGACCTGGCAGTGCCCTTTTTCCTTTTGGGTATGCATTCCAATTGAGCCTCTGTTATTGTTTTTGTAAACAGCCTCCATGCCTCTTGGAGTGTTTGGACTCTCTCAATTTTCCCTTTCAGTTACTTTTTTACTAGTTTCCTTATCTTTGGGAAATTTCCTTTTTGAAAATTTAAGGTCTCTGTGTTAGATTTTATCAGTGACTTGCGGTCTATGATCAAGTTAAACATAATTGAGTTGTGGTCACTGTTCCCTATTGGATCAGTCACATTAACATCTTGCACCAGATCCTGAGTATTACTCAGGATCAAGTCAAGGATTCTTGTACCTCTAGTTGGGTCTTCAACCATCTGTCCCAGGGAACAATCATTGAGCATATCTAGGAACTTTATCTCTTTATCGTGTGCTGAACAACAGTTCACCCAGTCTATGTGAGGGTAATTGAAGTCCCCCATTATAACCAGGCTTCCCTTCCTGGATGCCTCCTTTACAACATTCTCCAACTGCCAGCCTCCCTCAAGAGTTTGGGTTGGAGGCCGATAGTATATGCCTACTGTTAGACCATCCTTGTGGCCTGGTACTCTTACCCACAGAGCTTCTAATGGTGACTCCAAATCACCTAGATATTCCAATTCATACGATTTTATCACTTCTTTGACATACAAGGCTACACCACCTCCTGTTTGCCCCTTCCTATCCTTCCTGTACAGTTTGTAGCCTGGGATAACTGTATCCCATTGGTTATCATCCGTCCACCAGGTTTCAGTGATACCAATAATATCAATATTTTTATCTATTGCTAAGTATTCCAGCTCCCCTATTTTGTTACGGAGGCTTCTGGCATTTGTATACAAGCATTTATATATGCTTTCCTGATACAGTCTTTTGAGTCCAGTTGCATTGTTAGACTGCCTCTTGCATCCTTCTGCTAGAGTGCTGGTGACTAGCTCCTTGCTCTGCTCAGTAATTTTTGCATCCTCCTCACTACTCAAGTACACACTTTCCCGAACCGGATGCTGCCCAGCTCCTGTCGGCTTTCCCCCAGTTATCAGTTTAAAAGCTGCTCTGCAGCCTTTTTGATGTTGAGTGCCAGCAATCTGGTCCCATCATGGTTTAAATGCAACCCATCCCTCCTGAACAGATTTGGCTTGTCCCAAAATGTTCTCCAGTTCCTGACAAATCTGAAGCCCTCCTCTCGACACCACCGCCTCATCCACGCATTGAGGCTTCTGAGCTCTGCCTGCCTGGTAGGTCCTGCGCGAGGGACAGGCAGCACTTCTGAAAATGCTACCTTGGAAGTCCGGGACTTCAATCTTCTTCCTAACAACCTAAATTTGGCTTCCAGGACAGACCGCTTGGCCTTCCCAATATCATTAGTACCAACGTGTACCATGACAACTGGCTCGTTCCCAGTTCTCTCTAACAATCTATCTAGATTTCTTGTGATGTCTGCAACTTTTGCACCTGGCAGGCAAGTCACCATACGGTTATCATGTGCATCACAAATCCATTTCTCTGTATTTCTAATTATTGAATCGCCTAGTACAAGGAGCCTCTCTCCTGCAATCTGTTCATCTACATGCACCTCATCAACCATATTAAGGGAGAGAACCTCAGTTTGTTCCTGTTGTTCATCTTCCTGGATCTCATCAAGTGTGATGAAGGAGAGATCATCAGGTGGAACCAGTTGTTCCTCTGTGTGTTCCTCATCAGGTGTGATAAGGGAAAGAGCCTCAAATTTATTCTTTAATTTCAGACTCTCAGAGTGATCCCCTACTCTTCTCCTCCTTTGAGTCACATTCCTCCAAACATCTCCCTCCTGAGTTAGTGAAGGGCCTTCTCCCTCAGAACTGTGCCCTGTCACTTCTTTGTCCAGCATAGTCTGCTCCGCTCTGTCCAAGAACAGCTCAAGCTCCTTAATTTGTTGGTGGTTAGATATGCGGGCCTCTAGCTGCTGGACCTTCTCTTCTAGTAGTGCAACCAGCTTGCACTTGCTGCAAGTGTAGTTCTCCATATGCTTTGGCAAGAACACAAACATGGCACAAGAATTGCAGGTAACTACAGCTGTTCCCTCAGAATCCATTTTGCAGCCACTACCTTATCCAAGAAGGGCTCCACAAGCTAGTTCCCCATGGCCAGTGGTGGGATTCAGCCAGTACGTCCCGGTACACCCATACCGGTAGTAGAAATTCTGATTGGCCGTGCCCATTTATGTTTTCTAGTGCTCCAAAAGCCAAACAAACCTTAAAATCTGCTCAAAAAAGCAGTATCAAGCAAAACAGAATCAATCTACTCCAAAAGTTGGTGATAGAATGTGAGAAAGAAAGTTGATCATCAGAGAAACAAGAGAAAAATACCCCAAGCTGAACCCAGCCCCAAGAACAACAACCAAGTAACAGGATTTTTTTTAAAAAAGCCTCCTTTCCAATGCCCAAGAAAGGTACGCAAGAAAATAAAAGCAAAAAATACAATCAAAGTAGTGGTGGGCATAAAAAAATCCTAGTACACTGTGGGCATGGCCATGTGACTGGGTGGGCATGGCCTGTTGGCCAAGTGACTGCTCTTCGTTATAGAGCTATGAAAATAGAAGCCTCTTCTCTTTTCATCACTCTATAGTGAACCTCTGAAGCCATTTCCCCTTTGTCCAAGGCTTTTCCTGGACTTCGGAGTGGCAGGGGATGCACACAGAGTTTAAGGTTTTTACTTTGGGACTATTTTCTTCATTTTAAGTGCTTAGAGAAGAGTAGGCTTTGGAAGATTCTGATGTCTTAAGAGTTAATTCCCAAAACATTTTGAGTCAAACACCCTGTAGAAGAACTAAAGGTCTCCCTTGCTTGAAAGCCAGTCCTATCCGACTCAAGGGGGCAGTGTTCATCTCTATTTACAGCATCTGTATACATTTCCATGGTCATGTGACAGGCATTACTAGTCACCAAAGTGCACTGAAAACTGTTACCTTTCCCACCGAAGAGGTACATATTTATCTACTTGCAATTTCTTGCTTTTGAACTGCTAGATTGGCAGGAGATGGGGCTGATAACGGGAGCTCACTCCACTGCACAGTACTTGGGTCTCCAACTGCTGACCATCTGGTCATCAAGCTCAGCGTCTTAAACACTAAGCCTGAAAGATCGAAATTAGAACTTCCAACTGTGCCTAGAAATTGACAGGTGACTGGCGAAGCTGTTACGTGGAAGTTACAGTATATATTCCTTATAATGTGTCCCAGTCAGCAGTCTGGCTATAATATTTTAGACCAGCTGACATTCTTTCTTTCTTTCTTTGATTTCAACCTTACTCAATTAGGATCAATGCCAGTAGGATTGACTTTTGAATAAACATGCATAGGAGTGCACTGTGAGGCAACTAAGGTGATTAAAAAGTATATTGTATTAAAGAAGAGCACAGGTTTAGTTTAATGCTGTGATTAAAAATTAATTAATAGGTGAGTCTGTGAATCCCAACATCTTCTGAAAGATTCGGAGGATGACTCATGAAGCCATAACATCTGATGTGCTGAATTAAGAGAGAGTCAGTGCTTAAAATAAACTTTTTATGTTGCTTACCACAATACAGGTGAAAATCATTCTCACTGTACCTGTCTGCAAAATGACATTTCATCTCTTCACAGAAAAATTTGGTAAGTGTCCTTCTTTTGTCTCACAATTGACCTGCATCTCTTTGTAATGAGGCTGCTGGACCGGGAATCACCACATGCTTTCCTTCACTGACATTTCTGCAAGGCTATCAAGCAATGTTCTTTCAGGAAAAGTGCCGTATGGGTGGCTGCTCCACCCTCTCACCATGAGTGTTATGTTGGGATTTCACACATACACAATCACTTTAGCTGCCTGTGTAGAAACAGCTCCAGAGAGGTAGTAATGAAATGCACCCAACGGACAGGAAAGCAGAAATACATGTTGCTTAGCTACAGAATGGCATAGGAATCTGGAATGTATTTGAGAATACAAGCTGAAGAAATTGCACGTGAGATATTACTACAATTATCCAATCCAAACCATCTTGAAAATGTATATTTCAGAAGAGACTTAAGTAAGCCTTGGCACTCCCACCATTATTTCTAGATAGTTTTGAAAAAGTTAAAAGACATGACATTTTAATGCTTTCAATGTTTGCTTTAAGTTTATTTATTTACATTTATACCCTGACCTTTTGATGCAAGCACCACTCAGGGCAGCTCAAAAGCTCCTAAAAAGCCCTAAAACTCAGTAGAAATGATGCCAAAAAATTTATGGAAAAGACATGAAGACTAGAATTTTTCAAGAATAAAATTTAGGGTTTCGTCAAGACTAAACCTCTTTACCTTAACCTCACACAAATTCAGTGCAGAGATAAGTTCTAATAAAACATATATGAATGGGATACTGTATTTAATAAATTTCATTTGAATATGAATAAAAGGAAATATATCAATTTTACTTTTTAAGCTCCTTCACAAAGGAACTATGTTGATTTTGACCCAAGTAAACACATTTGCTTTCACATGTCAGTGCTTCATGTGATCCTGTGTTATTTTTCTTTTTAGATAGATAGATAGATAGATAAATATTTATTGTCATTGTCCTGCACAGAACCAGATTTGGGAAAAGAAAAACACTTATCAACCCAACAAAACCTAAACAAAATACAACTATACAAAATTATCAACATATTCCAACCCCACATATACACAATTAACCCTTTTGAATCTTCATGTGCTCTTAAGCAGAGCTGCTGCTGAGGAGAGCCAAACAAAGGAAGTGAGCACTGGTAAGTTTTGCAGTTTGAGTAGAGCTGCTTTAGAGGCCTCCACTAATTTAAATTGATAATTTAAACTGCTGAGAGCCACCTCTGATCAAACAGAGGAAGCAGTTAGAAGCTTCCAGAAGCAGGGGGGCAGAGCCACACCAGGCCCTTTCCCTGAACTGTGACTCATAGGGGCGGAGCCACACGACCCTTTAAAAGCTCTGAGCTCTTTCAGGGTCAGCCCTTTTGAATCTGCATGTGCTCTTAAGCAGAGCTGCTGCTGAGGAGAGCCAAACAAAGGAAGCGAGCACTGGTAAGTTTTGCAGTTGGAGTAGAACTGCTTTAGAGGCCCACGCGCCTAGATTGCAAACTAGTAACAAAGGAAGAATATAGTCTTACTAGGTAGAAAGGTAGTAAACGTGTACATTTTTGAGGCCCAGAATACTGCACTTGTTAAAATGGATTCTGAGGGAACAGCTGTAGTTACCTGCAATACTTGTGCCATGTTTGTGTTCTTGCCAAAGCATATGGAGAACTACACTTGCAGCAAGTGCAAGCTGGTTGCTCTACTAGAAGAGAAGGTCCAGCAGCTAGAGGTCCACATATCTATCCTTCAACAAATTAAGGAGCTTGAGCTGTTCTTGGACAGAGCGGAGCAGACTATGCTGGACAAAGAAGAGACAGGGCACAGTTCTGAGGGAGAAGGCCCTTCACTAACTCAGGAGGGAGATGTTTGGAGGAACGTGACTCAAAGGAGGAGAAGAGTAGGGGATCACTCTGAGAGTCTGAAATTACAGAATAAATTTGAGGCTCTTTCTCTCATCACACCTGATGAGGAACACACAGAGTAACAACTGGTTCCACCTGATGATCTCTCCTTCATCACACTTGATGAGATAAACAACAGGAACAAACTGAGGTTCTCTCCCTTAATATGGTTGATGAGGTGCATGTAGATGAACAGATTGCAGGAGAGAGGCTCCTTGTACTAGGCGATTCAATAATTAGAAATACAGAGAAATGGATTTGTGATGCACATGATAACCGTATGGTGACTTGCCTGCCAGGTGCAAAAGTTGCAGACATCACAAGAAATCTAGATAGATTGTTAGAGAGAACTGGGAACGTGCCAGTTGTCATGGTACACGTTGGTACCAATGATGTTGGGAAGGCCAAGCGGTCTGTCCTGGAAGCCAAATTTAGGTTGTTAGGAAGAAGATTGAAGTCCCGGACTTCCAAGGTAGCATTTTCAGAAGTGCTGCCTGTCCCTCGCGCAGGACCTACCAGGCAGGCAGAGCTCAGAAGCCTCAATGCGTGGATGAGGCGGTGGTGTCGAGAGGAGGGCTTCAGATTTGTCAGGAACTGGAGAACATTTTGGGACAAGCCAAATCTGTTCAGGAGGGATGGGTTGCACTTGAACCATGATGGGACCAGATTGCTGGCACTCAACATCAAAAAGGCTGCAGAGCAGCTTTTAAACTGATAACTGGGGGAAAGCCGACAGGAGCTGGGCAGCATCCGGTTCGGGAAAGTGTGTACTTGAGTAGTGAGGAGGATGTAAAAATTACTGAGCAGAGCAAGGAGCTAGTCACCAGCACTCTAGCAGAAGGATGCAAGAGGCAATCTAACAATGCAACTGGACTCAAAAGACTGTATCAGGAAAGCATATATAAATGCTTCTATACAAATGCCAGAAGCCTCCAGAACAAAATAGGGGAGCTGGAATACTTAGCAATAGATAAGAATATTGATATTATTGGTATCACTGAAACCTGGTGGACGGATGATAACCAATGGGATACAGTTATCCCAGGCTACAAACTGTACAGGAAGGATAGGAAGGGGCAAACGGGAGGTGATGTAGCCTTGTATGTCAAAGAAGTGATAAAATCGTATGAATTGGAATATCTAGGTGATTTGGAGTCACCATTGGAAGCTCTGTGGGTAAGAGTACCAGGCCACAAGGATGGTCTAACAGTAGGCATATACTATCGGCCTCCGACCCAAACTCTTGAGGGAGACTGGTAGTTGGAGAATGTTGTAAAGGAGGCATCCAAGAAGGGAAGCCTGGTTATAATGGGGGACTTCAATTACCCTCACATAGACTGGGTGAACTGTTGTTCAGCACATGATAAAGAGATAAAGTTCCTAGATATGCTAAATGATTGTTTCCTGGGACAGATGGTTGAAGACCCAACTAGAGGTACAAGAATCCTTGACTTGATCCTGAGTAATACTCAGGATCTGGTGCAAGATGTTAATGTGACTGATCCAATATGGAGCAGTGACCACAACTCAATTATGTTTAAATCTAACACAGAGACCTTAAATTTTCAAAAAGGAAATTTCCCAAAGATGAGGAAACTAATAAAAAAGAAGCTGAAAGGGAAAATTGAGAGAGTCCAAACACTCCAAGAGGCATGGAGGCTGTTTACAAAAACAATAACAGAGGCCCAATTGGAATACATACCCAAAAGGAAAAAGGGCACTGCCAGGTCCAAGAGGACTCCGATGTGGCTTACAGGAGCTGTTTGGGAAGTAATCAAGAGCAAGAAAAGCTAATTCAGAAGATGGAAGGCTTGTCCGAATGAGGACAGCAGGCAGAAACATAAATTCTGGCAGAACAAATGCAAGGCAACAATCAGGAAAGCAAAGCAAGACTTTGAGGAGCGTATAACTAAAAATACTCATAGAAATAACAGACTTCTTTAAGTACATTAGAAGCAAGAACCCAACTAGGAAGGCCATTGGACCATTAGATGACAATGGAAGGCAAGGGGTTATTAAAGAGGAAACAGAGATTGCAGAGAGACTCAATGAATTCTTTGCTTCAGTATTCACTGAAGAAGACAGAGACCACATGCCCAAAACAGAGCCTATCTTCGTAGGGAGGGAAACCGAAGAATTAAGCCAGAAAGAAATAACCAGGGAGGAGGTCCTTGCATGTCTTGTTAAGCTAAATACTAACAAATCACCAGGACCAGATGGCATCCATCCACGAGTTCTCAGGGAATGTAAAGATGAAATTGCTGATCTCCTAGCCAAAATATATAATCTTTCCCTCAAATCAGGCTTTGTGCCTGATGACTGGAAGGTAGAGAATGTAACACCAATTTTCAAAAAAGGATCCAGGGGTGATCCAGGAAATTACCGACCTGTCAGTTTGACATGTGTCCCAGGTAAAGTGATGGAAACCATCCTAAAAGATAGAATTAATAGGCACATAGAAGAGAAGGCGCTGCTAAAGGAGAGCCAACATGGCTTTTGCAAGGGCAAATCATGCCTCACTAATCTGTTGGAATTTTTTGAGAGTGTCAACAAGCATGTGGATAAGGGGGATCCAGTTGACATTGTTTATCTGGACTTTCAGAAGGCTTTTGACAAGGTCCCACACCAAAGGCTCTTGAATAAACTTATCAGTCATGGAATAAAGGGACAGGTCTTGTCCTGGATCAGCAACTGGCTAAGGGACAGGAAACAGAGGGTAGGGACAGGAAACAGAGGGTAGCACTAAATGGACACTTCTCCAAGTGGAGGGAAGTAAAGAGTGGGGTCCCCCAAGGTTCAGTACTGGGACCACTGCTTTTCAACCTCTTCATAAATGATCTAGAGGTAGGAGTAAAAAGCAAGGTAGCCAAATTTGCTGACGACACTAAATTATACAGGGTAGTGAAAACTGTGAGAGATTGTGAGGAGCTCCAGAGGGATCTCTTGACACTGGGGGAGTGGGCAAAACAGTGGCAAATGAGCTTCAACATTAGTAAGTGCAGAGTGATGCATGTTGGGGCAAAGAACCCCAATTACATTTATAAACTGATGGGGTCTGAACTCTCTGCGACAATCCAGGAAAGGGACCTTGGTGTCCTGGTGGACAACTCAATGAAGGTGAAAAAAGCAAACTCAATGCTAGGGATCATTAGGAAGGGTATAGAAAATAAGTCAGCAAGTGTCATTTTGCCTCTTTATAAATCTATGGTGAGGCCCCATCTGGAATACTGTGTACAGTTCTGGTCGCCATACCTCCAGAAGGATATTATGGAGTTGGAGAAAGTGCAGAGGAGGGCAACCAGAATGATTAGGGGACTGGAACACCTTCCTTACCATCTGAGGCTGCAACGGTTGGGCCTCTTCACTCTTGAACGACGACGTCTAAGAGGTGACCTGATTGAAGTTTATAAAATCATGCACGGTGTGGACAAAGTAGATAAGGAAAAACAGAATGCTGGACTGGATGGGCTGTGGCCTGTTCCAGCAAGGCTGTTCTTATGTAACCCCTAAAAAGCTCTAAAACTCTAAGACTCTAAAAACTCAAAAACTCTAAAAACAATATACAGAAGCCTTATGCTGCAATATAGCATTATTATAAAAGATAAGTTCAATTTTTAATTAGCCCATGCTACCACTTTGCACACTTTGTATATTGACTCTGCAAATGCAAGCACGGCGCCAAAATGGCCGCCGCGCTCTTTGCGGCCCCCCCACCGGACTTGGACATCCGGGTAGTTAGTGGGGCGTGGCCAGCACCCTTTAAAAGGGGTGGCCACGAGGCAGCCGCGCTGCCATTTTGCGAAGCGACGGAGAGGAGAGGTTTTCCCCAATCGCTCCGTCGCTCTTCCCTTTAGCCGGGAAGCCTCTTTCGAGCAGCGGTTTCTTCTGCGCTTCTTTTCTTCGGCTTCCCAGCGAATTGCAGCAATGCCTTCCAAAAAGAAGGCGATGGCGAACACTGGGCAGCCTCAGACCGGCCCTGCAGGGGCTGCGGCCCCTGGCCCGCAATTAGCGGCCACCGGCCTGGGCCTGGCGCATAGCCAGGCTGGGCCTTCGGGCCTTGGCACGCAGCTTCCAGCGGGGTTGGCTGGGTTCCCTTCCCTGGCAGGGCATGCCCCCTCCGGGGCCGGTGGTCGGGGCATGGCCGTATTCGGGCCCCGGGGTCCAGAGACCTGGCCCGGCGCCAGCGACCGGTGGGCCGGCCGGCCCTTTGCCCCCCATCAGAGTTGGGGGCTATGTAAACGTAGATGCCCTACTGGCCCACGTAGCGGCCCTGGAGGCATCTTTGGGGATAGTTAATCCATCAGGGGCACCCTTTGGTTTACAGGTCAACTCAGCGTCTGCCGGTCCTCAGCAGGCGGCCGAAAGGGTTGAGCTGCCTGAGGCTAGTAGGTCGGCGACTGCCGCAGCCTCGCAGCTCCCCACTCAGCAGATGCCGCCAGCAGGTAGTGGTCAGGCCCCGTCTACGAGCTCGGTTGCGGTCGCGAGCTCCGACGCCCGCAGTGGGCCGGAACCCCCGGTGCAACTTGTGAGTATACGGTCCAAGCTAGTGCACCCACACCACACACCACTATGGGGGAGGTTTGCAGTGGCCGTGGCCTCGCCTGGCTGGGGCAGCTGGTCAGCCGCCTCCGGCCCATCCGGGAACAGCTCCAACACTCCAAGGCCCCTCTTGGGGCGGGGCACCCTGTCCTGCAGGGAACTTATTGGGGGTGGCGGGGCTGGTCCAGGCTCCTTTCATGGTGCCCAGCACGGTCAATGTTCCGGTGTCGGCCTTGCCGACAGCAGGTTATTCTTTACCCCTTGGGGATCATTTGGCCCAGGCTACCAAGGAAAAGATCTGGCAGGGGGAGTATGTGGACATTTTCTCCCTCTTGAATAGAGAACCCACCAAAGAGGAGAGGGAGGGGCAGGACGAGAAGGACAAGGAGCAGTCTCGTCGACGTAAGCCGCCACGTACGTGGGCCAACTGGTTACCCGCATACCTTATATACATGGCAGTGTACCTCAGGGCCCGGCCCGACCTGGCAATTCCGATGGTCCAGTATTTGGACAACATATACCGGGCGATGGTTGATTTCCCTGGCCCGTCGTGGTTGACTTACGACGAGGAATTCCGCATGAGAGTGCCCCTACATCCAGAGATGAGGTGGGATGAGCCCTGCCAGAAGCTGTGGCTTCTGTATATGACCCCCATGCCCCCGGCGCCAGGGGAGAGGTACCATTGTGGACATGCGGTCCAGCGAGCTACTCCGGCCCAGGCACCCCGCCAGGTGGCGGGGCAGGGGGTTCCAGCCCGCCTGCTGTGTTGGAGTTTCTCGGCCAATGGTGCGTGTAACAGGAAGCAGTGCCGTTACAGGCATGAGTGTCCCTCTTGTGCTGGCCCCCATGCCGCCTCCACGTGTCCTAGGGCAGGCGGACTGCGGGGCAGAGGTAGAGGTGGACAGGGAGCGGGCAGAACTGCCACAGAGGGAGCTGGTCAAGCAAAAGGCCCCCTCCCCAATTAATGTGGACATGCTGGAGCGTTGGCTCGCGATGTACCCGAGGAGGGCAGACGCAGCTTACCTGCTTGAGGGTTTCCAGCAGGGGTTTCACATTCCTTTCACAGGGGACAGGTCCCCTCAAGATGCCCCCAACCTGTTGTCACTCAGGGGAAGGGAGGAGGTAGCTGCCATGAGCATTGCTAAGGAGGTTAATGCTGGCAGGGTCGCTGGCCCTTTCCCTGTCCCACCATTTCCCAATCTCAAGGTTTCCCCGTTGGGGTTAGTGCCCAAGAAGTCGCCGGGGGAGTTCCGTTTGATACACCACTTGTCTTACCCGGCTGGCCGTTCGGTCAACGATGCTATCCCTGATGACCTTTGTTTGGTCAGGTATACATCTTTTGACCAGGCCCTGCGCATGGTGCGCTCATGTGGCCCGGGTGCACTACTGGCTAAGTGCGACATTAAGTCCGCGTTCCGTCTACTGCCAGTGCACCCGGGTGACTTTGAGTTGTTGGGTTTCAAGTTCCGGGGTGAATTTTATTTCGACAAGGCCATGCCTTTTGGCTGCTCCATTTCATGCTCGGCGTTTGAGCGCTTCAGCACCTTCCTGCAATGGGCTTTTGTTCGCAGGTCGGGGTCCCGGTCTGTAGCCCACTACCTCGATGATTTCTTATTCGGGGGTGAACGGGGCTGGGACACGTGCACGCGTCTCCTACATACATTTCAGACGCTAATGAAGGAACTCGGTGTCCCTTTAGCGGCCGAAAAGACCGAGGGCCCTTCCACCAAGCTCACATTCCTGGGGGTGGAGATTGACACGGTTGTGCAGGCATCCAGGTTACCTGTTGATAAGGTTTCACGGATCGTTGCACTCATTTTGGACTTGCTGGCAAAACGCAAGGTGTCCCTTCGGGAGCTCCAGGTGTTACATGGTCACCTCAATTTCGCTTGCAGGGTCGTTGCACCTGGCAGAGCATTTGCTCGACGCTTGTGCGATGCCATGACTGGCTTGACCAGGCCCCACCACAGGGTCCGACTGAACAAGGCCATTAGGGCTGATATGCTCATCTGGCTTCAGTTCCTGAGGGAATTCAACGGGGTGTCATTTTGGAGATCCGACCTTTTGGTTTCCCCTCGTTTCCAGGTTCAGTCGGATGCATCAGGGTCCCTGGGTTATGGGATTTACTTTGAAGGGAAGTGGGCCTACGGCAGATGGCCGCCAGCCTGGTGGGGCACGGATCGTTTGCGCGATCTCACGTACCTGGAATTTTTTCCCATACTGGGAGCTTTGATGCTATGGGGCGAGGAGTGGGCCAATTCGGTCGTTCATTTCTGGTGTGACAATGCGGCGGTTGTCCACATTGTCAACTCACAGACGTCAAAATCTCCCAGGGTTATGGGTCTGGTTCGCCAGTTTGTGTTGCGCAGCCTGCGCCTCAATGTGCTTTTTAGGGCCAGACATGTTCCAGGTATTAATAATGATATTGCTGACGCTTTGTCCCGCCTGCAGATCCCCTGGTTCCGTGCCTTGGCCCCGGATGCAGAGGAATTTCCCTCGCCGCTCCCGGACGAGATATGGACGCTTGGCAAGGAGAGGTGAACCGGGCGATCGGCATGTCTCTCGCCCCCCGCACGCGTAAGGCGTACAACCATGCATTCAGTTCATTCAGGGCCTTTTGTGCCCAATCACGGCTGCCTGAATGTTGGCCCATCCCAGTGGCTCACGTCCTCCAATTTATGGTTTACTTACATGCCCAGGGCTTAGCCCCCCGCACCATAGCATCCAGGCTGTCAGCGCTGGCATTCATGGCCAAGGTGGGTGGTTTTGCTGACAGCACAAATGATTTTCGCATACGACATGTTTTGGAAGGGTGGGTGCGGGAATGTGGGCGCAGCCCGGACGACTGCCACCCAATTTCTCCAGGGGTACTTACCCACCTTGCACGGGGTTGGCATGACCTGTGTTTCGACAGGTATGAGGCAACCCTGTTTCACGTGGCCTTTTTTGGGGCACTCCGCATCAGTGAGCTGGTGCTACTGTCTAAGGCGGATGCGAGTCGTAGGGCACTGGAACTCGAAGATGTCTATGTTTCCAACGATTGGGCTCAGCTGAGGATACGCTCCTCTAAGGTTGATCAGCACGGTGTAGGCAGTGGTGTAAGACTGCTACAATGTTCCATGGCAGACATCTGTCCGGTTGGTGCCCTACAGGAGTTCCTTGCACTACGTGGTACGCACCCTGGCCCGTTTTTCTGTCACCAAGATGGGTCTCCCCTTACTAAATTTCAATTTTGGAAGGTGACCGGTAAGGCACTAGCCAGTGTTGGCCTCCCCGGGGCTCGTTATGGCACCCATTCGTTTAGGATAGGGGCGGCTTCCACCGCAGCGGCGTTTGGGTACTCTGGAGCTGAAATATGCAACATGGGAAGGTGGGGATCATGATGTTTTCAGTTGTATGTTCGCCCTCTTCAACAATGAGTACCAGTTAAGTCACTGCCCTGTTTCCTTTTTTCCTTGACAGACCCTGGGTGTTGTCTTACACCGGTGACAGTATGGCTGGTGGGCCACAGCTATGTGCACAGGGCAGCGCAGTTTGCTGCGGCGACAGAGTGGGGACCCCGACTGGGACTGGGTGCATCCGCAAGTCTCAGGTGGTACGGTAAGCGCGGAATGTTATGGCGGGAACTGTTGCCATTCCTTTTCTCCATCAGGGATGCTGACCTGCCTGATGTCCTGATTATACACCTCGGGGGTAATGATTTGGGACAGGTCACGGGCCTATCGCTGAAGCATGCGATTTGCGGTGACCTGACCTACTTGCATTATGTGTGGCCTGCCACAACCCTAATTTGGTCGGACATGATACCGCAGCACGCTTACAGGGGAGGGTTTAACCTCCAGGCCCTTGATCGGGCTCGGCGCTTGGTGAACAGGGCTATTGCCCGGTTCTTTCTGGACAAGGGTTGGGGGCGCGTCATTCGACACCCCACCATCAGTCTCCAAAATTATGAGCTTTACACAGGGGGTGGGGTCCATCTGTCGCCGGGAGGTATGGACCTCTTGTTAGGAGATTGGTGAGCAGGCCTGTTGACCAAGCTGACGGTCTGGGGGGGGCGGTGAGCCTTTGTTGAAGCCTCCCCGTGTGGCGGGTAGCACTGGTAAGGTAAACATTTATGACCCACAGGTATCCGGCAGGTTCGCAATTGACTGGACAACACTAGACAGGCACAAGTTGGTTAACGTTGTCCGGTCAATGATGAACCAGGCAATGGGGTGATGGCACGAGCTAGGCAGCAGGCATCACCCCGTTATTTTACGGATACGCGTCAGAGGGTGGGGTCAGTAGTTAGATTATTGACTATGGTCAACAATTTGTTTGTTGTCAACAAACAAATTGATACAAATGGATACATTGTAACCAATTGCCGTTGGCAATTTTGGGTGGAACCTTACCAGTGTTACTTCGGCCTGCTTGCCTTAAGAATTATAATTGGTTGAATACCAATAGAAATTTATAATTCGGACTAGGGCATGAATCAATAAATGTGGCCCAATGCCGTTATCCACTTTTACCAGTGTCTGAGTCCTTTATTGGGGGGTGCGCCTGCAATAACAACAGACTTTGAGGTTTTGTTAAGATCGGTGTTCTGCATTGCTAAATATGTTGAACAGAGACATTCTGTTTTTGCTTATTCTCTGACATTCCTCCCTGTAGAAACAGCATTCTGACTGAATAGCTTAATTCTTAGTCCATTTCCTGCATGTTGCCTCTTTAGCATACAGATTTCTCTCTCTTTAAAAAAAATACTTGTGGAGTCTAATGTTACAGTAAACTCTTACAACTGGTATTGTACAGCAAGAAAGCCCAGTAAAAAAGACCATCCAATTTCTAGCTTTGTATCATTTCTTGTTTAGATTGCAAAATGGTTTTATAAAGTTGCATATAATTCTTAGTAAAATAACAAAGGCCTGAAGCAAACAACTTGGATGCATGTTTTTCTATAATTGCCTGGGAGATTGATCTGTATAAACCAGGTTGTGAACACAAGTACAGCCTGAAGTAATTTCTGCTTTGTATCAGTGTGTTTTATTTCTTAGCCGCAATAATGATTGCAGCTGTATCATGGACAGCTCAAGTTAAAGAAACATTTCCCCCATGGAGTTCTAAGTAGCTATAGCTTGTGATTGGGGCCAGAGAATTGCGCCCAAACTTTGGGGTGATATAATCCTCATCTTGATCAGCCACAACTATGAGCATATGTGTGGCTAAATATGGGACCAGTTAGAACAGGGGTTCTCAGTCTTTTAAAGCTGAGGGTGGATCACTCCCCCTCAGACTGTTTGAGGGCTGGACTGGTGCCCGCCACTGCTGCCACATTTTGGCAGCAGCACCAACGGGACCACTCTAAACCCACCACACACCCCAAAAGGCTTACACACCGCTCCCCTACTACTTACTGGTTGTTGTGTCCAAAGCTTAATTCCTTTTCAAAAGTAAAACTGCGCCGAAAATAAAGCACAAAATTCAAATATATGTCAGTGCGGTAAATGTTGAACTTTGTTTGTCCTCCGGAAGCCCACCTAAATGTATCTAATTCTGTAACAGTCAAATCACTGCTACCTCTGTACATAGTCCCCAGTCCGAAGTATGAGCTGAATAAAGAATCACTGAATTTAACCCAACCCTGCTGGTTAGAGTACCTCTTGTTCTGGACTCAACACTGGTCTAGCGAAGATGCGTAGCATGGATGAAGGAACACCTCCCCCACTGCTGTCAGGAATGCAACTGCAGCTGCCAGAAATCCATTAGTGGGGGGGGGGGGAACCCTTAGCTGCTGGAAACTCATCCGCAGAGGCATTCCCGGTGGCTGTGGATGCATTCACAGCAGCCGTGGAGGTGTTTCTGGAGGAGGGATTCCCAGCGGCTGTGGATATGTTCCCGATGGCTGCAGACATGTTCCCAGTAGCTGGAGGGTTGGGTGGCTGCTGACACATTTGTGGCACCTGCTGACACATTCATGGTGCCCGCGGAGACGTTCCCAGTGGCCGCTTCCAGGGGCGGCAGAAGTGGTGGCTGGAGCGAGGGCATGGGCCAGTTGATTTGGCACCATGGGTCAGATCCGGCCTGTCAGCCGTTGGTTGATAATCCCTGAGTTAGAACATAGACACCTGCAGAGGACATAGGAAGCTGCCCTATACTGCCAATTATTATTGGCCCATCTAATTTTGTACTTTCAGTTCTAAGTGGCAGTGGCAGTCCAAGGCTTTAGTCATGATTCCTTCCAAGCTTTACCTACAGGTACCTAGTATTTTCTAATGGTGTCCACAAAAACTAACCCAGGTCCAACTCTGCTTATCTTCCAAAATCAGGTGCTCCCATAATGTCATAAATGATGTTAAAGATGACCTCAACTTTCAGTAGCTGTCACTGCTAAGCAATACTGAAGTGGCTTTGTGCCTGATGACTGGAAGGTAGCGAATGTAACACCAATTTTCAAAAAAGGATCCAGGGGTGATCCAGGAAATTACCGACCTGTCAGTTTGACATGTGTCCCAGGTAAAGTGATGGAAACCATCCTAAAAGATAGAATTAATAGGCACATAGAAGAGAAGGCGCTGCTAAAGGAGAGCCAACATGGCTTTTACAAGAGCAAATCATGCCTCACTAATCTGTTGGAATTTTTTGAGAGTGTCAACAAGCATGTGGATAAGGGGGATCCAGTTGACATTGTTTATCTGGACTTTCAGAAGGCTTTTGACAAGGTCCCACACCAAAGGCTCTTGAATAAACTTATCAGTCATGGAATAAAGGGACAGGTCTTGTCCTGGATCAGCAACTGGCTAAGGGACAGGAAACAGAGGGTAGCACTAAATGGACACTTCTCCAAGTGGAGGGAAGTAAAGAGTGGGTCCCCCAAGGTTCAGTACTGGGACCACTGCTTTTCAACCTCTTCATAAATGATCTAGAGGTAGGAGTAAAAAGCAAGGTAGCCAAATTTGCTGATGACACTAAATTATACAGGGTAGTGAAAACTGTGAGAGATTGTGAGGAGCTCCAGAGGGATCTCTTGACACTGGGGGAGTGGGCAAAACAGTGGCAAATGAGCTTCAACATTAGTAAGTGCAGAGTGATGCATGTTGGGGCAAAGAACCCCAATTACATTTATAAACTGATGGGGTCTGAACTCTCTGCGACAAACCAGGAAAGGGACCTTGGTGTCCTGGTGGACAACTCAATGAAGGTGTCAACCCAGTGTGCCTCAGCAGTGAAAAAAGCAAACTCAATGCTAGGGATCATTAGGAAGGGTATAGAAAATAAGTCAGCAAGTGTCATTTTGCCTCTTTATAAATCTATGGTGAGGCCCCATCTGGAATACTGTGTACAGTTCTGGTCGCCATACCTCCAGAAGGATATTATGGAGCTGGGAAAAGTGCAGAGGAGGGCAACCAGAATGATTAGGGGACTGGAACACCTTCCTTACCATCTGAGGGTGCAACGGTTGAGCCTCTTCACTCTTGAACGACGACGTCTAAGAGGTGACCTGATTGAAGTTTATAAAATAATGCACGGTGTGGACAAAGTAAGAACATAATAAGAACATAAGAACATAAGAACATAAGAACATAAGAACAGCCTTGCTGGAACAGGCCACAGCCCATCCAGTCCAGCATTCTGTCTCACACAGTGGCTCACCATTTCCTTCAGGGTATTCCCAAGCAGATGCCTTCACCTGCTTAGGATTCCCTGGAAATGATATTGAGAAATATCCTGCCTATCTCTCCAACCCGGAGGTTGTCCTTAAGTATCCATAATTATAGCCATTGATACTCTTGTCCTCCATGAACTTGTCTAATCCTTTCTTAAAGCTGTCAAGACTGACAGCTGTCACCACTTCTTCCGGCAGGGAGTTCCATAGACCAGTAATCCTCTGGGTGAAAAAGTACTTTCTCTTATTTGTTTGAGAACTAGTACCCAAAAGTTTCATGGAGTGTCCCCTAGTTCTAGTGTTATGCGATAGGGAAAACAGTTTTTCCTTATCTACTTTGTCCACACCGTGCATGGTTTTATAAACTGTTTTCCCTATCGCATAACACTAGAACTAGGGGACACTCCATGAAACTTTTGGGTACTAGTTCTCAAACAAATAAGAGAAAGTACTTTTTCACCGAGGATTACTGGTCTATGGAACTCCCTGCCGGAAGAAGTGGTGACAGCTGTCAGTCTTGACAGCTTTAAGAAAGGATTAGACAAGTTCATGGAGGACAAGGGTATCAATGGCTATAATTATGGATACTTAAGGACAACCTCCGGGTTGGAGAGATAGGCAGGATATCTCTCAATGCCATTTCCAGGGAATCCTAAGCAGGTAAAGGCATCTGCTTGGGAATACCCTGAAGGAAATGGTGAGCCACTGTGTGAGACAGAATGCTGGACTGGATGGGCTGTGGCCTGTTCCAGCAAGGCTGTTCTTATGTTCTTACTAGCAGAGGTTGCCCGGCGTTGCCAGGCTGTTTTAAATTGTGTTGGAATGTTAAATTGTGTTAATGTTTCTTTAATAATTGCTTAGTCTGTAATTTTAATTTTTACAATGTTTATTTATGTAAAACATTTTTTGGCTTGGCTGTTATAAACTGTGATCTGCTTTTTTTAGGATTAATAAAAGAACAAAGTATGATATAATTTTTTCAAATTGTTTTATGTAACTGAATAATGTTTTAGTTTTTGGAATTTTTTTAAATAGTTGTACCATAGGTAATAATTTAAATAATGTGAAACTAAATGTTTTTTTACATTCAATGTGTTTAGATGTTTTGGGTTTTAATTTGAGTTAAAACTCAGCACAGGATTCTTTCTCTTCGGGAGGCAAAGACACCTTTGGCTCCTGGGGAGAAGAAATCCCCAGCAGGGAAGGGGTTTGCTTCTTTCTGGGTTTGCTTGGAAAGAAGTTTCCTTTCCAGGCAGCCCAGAGAGAAGCGATTCTTTCTCTTCGGGAGGCAAAGACACCTTTGCCTCCTGGGGAGAAGAAATCCCCAGCAGGGAGGGGGTTTGCTTGGAAAGAAGTTTCCTTTCCAGGCAGCCCAGAGAGAAGCGATTATTTCTCTTCGGGAGGCAAAGATACCTTTGCCTCCTGGGGAGAAGAAATCCCCAGCAGGGAAGGGGTTTGCTTGGAAAGAAGTTTCCTTTCCAGGCAGCCCAGAGAGAAGTGATTCTTTCTCTTCGGGAGGCAAAGACACCTTTGCCTCCTGGGGAGAAGAAATCCCAAGCAGGGAAGGGGTTTGCTTGGAAAGAAGTTTCCTTTCCAGGCAGCCCAGAGAGAAGCGATTCTTTCTCTTCCGGAGGCAAAGACACCTTTGCCTCCTGGGGAGAAGAAATCCCCAGCAGGGAAGGGGTTTGCTTCTTTCTGGGTTTGCTTGGAAAGAAGTTTCCTTTCCAGGCAGCCCAGAGAGAAGCGATTCTTTCTCTTCGGGAGGCAAAGACACCTTTGCCTCCTGGGGAGAAGATATCCCCAGCAGGGAAGGGGTTTGCTTGGAAAGAAGTTTCCTTTCCAGGCAGCCCAGAGAGAAGCGATTCTTTCTCTTCCGGAGGCAAAGACACCTTTGCCTCCTGGGGAGAAGAAATCCCCAGCAGGGAGGGGGTTTGCTTTTTTCTGGGTTTGCTTGGAAAGAATTTTCCTTTCCAGGCAGCCCAGGGAGAAGCGAGGGCGAGACGTAGAAGGCAACACCAGGAGGGAAACCTTTAAACACCCAGTCGGAGCCAGGAGGTAAGCGTGGTCGGTGGGGATTAGGAAGGGTGGGCTAGGTGGTGGGGTGGGGTGGGGTGGCAGCATGGTTACTGGGGCCGTGCCTCCCCCCACTCCCTAATCGGTGCTACCACACTTACCTCCTGAGTCCCGCTGGGTCTTTAAAAGTCTTTCCCTCCCGGCAGTTTATTTTTTAACTTTGGCGTGCGATGCTTTGCCAGCCTCCTCTGCGCTCGTGTCCCTCAGCCTGAATGGCTGAGGGGTTGTGCAGCACAGAGGACTCTGGGATTCGTAGTTCGTGCTGCAGTTTTTTTCCCTAAAGCTTATTTTTGATTGGCTGCGCCGCGTTTCTCCACGTTCTTTGTGATCGCGTCTCTCAGCCTGATTGGCTGTGGCGCGGCGTGGCACAAAGAACATTGGAAAAGGAAGTTGTTTCCCTTTTTTCGCGTTTGTGGGGCTGTTGCCCCACTGCCTGTTTTCTCAATCCTTTGTTGACCTGCAGACCCAGATCAGCCGTTTGCACAAAGGGTGAGTGCAGGCAAGTAGGGCGAAGCAACCACCTTATAGCCAGTTCCAACGGTTAACACTTGGTTTTATAGGTTAAGATATGTTGTTATGTATTTACTTAAGCAAAGAGATCTTTCTTTCTTTCTTTCTTTCTTTCTTTCTTTTTCTTTCTTTCTTTTTCTTTCTTTCTTTCTTTCTTTCTTTCTTTCTAGGGACTCAAGGCTGTTCATGACATGATTAAAACCAGATATGAATAGATAAAAGCAGTACAGACTGTGCTAAAACACAATGAAATTATTTATAGTAACAGAACAGTTTAGCTTAAAAGGCAATATAAAAGCACATTGCACGCACATAACACTAGTACTGACAATGTTTCCTACGTGTTGCTTCTGGAGCATGCAGATTTCACTCTCTTTTTAAAAAGAGTTGTGGGGGGCCTTTTTCTCACTAGCCAGTAAGTTCCTGAAAGTCTGGCTGAATGAAAAGCCCTGTTCTTGCCACCTGAGCCACAATAAGAAGGGGCCATCCTGACCTCATGTGGCAGACATTTATGCAGCTTGGGAGGAGTCATTATGAAGCGTTAACAAAGAGAGGTGACCCTTCCTATTGCAAGCGCGGCGCCAAAATGGCCGCCGCGCCCTTTGCGGCCCCCCCCCACAGGACAGAGAATCCGGGTAGTTAGGGGCGTGGCCAGCTCCCTTATAAAAGGGGTGGCCACGAGGCAGCCGAGCTGCCATTTTGCCTCAGCGACGGAGCGGAGAAGTTTTTTCCCCTGCGCCTCCGTCGCTCGTTGGTATCACCGGGAAGCCCTTTTTGGGTCGATTTTGCTTAGCTAGCTTCCCTTTTTTGCTCGAGATGCCTTCCAAAAAGAAGGCTGCTGCGAATTCAGCCCGGGCTGTTAGGAGGCGCAACCCAGGTCGGAGGACCGTGGTGCCGCCTCCTCAACAGCCACCTTTGCCATCCCCGGCCGGGGCTAGTGGCTTGGGGTCTATCGCCCCTTGGCCCGATCAGAGTGCGGGCGCGGAGGGCGCTCCGGCCCGCGGCCCGCGAGCGGTGGACACCGCTCCTCCTCCTGCCCAATCCGTTGGGCCGATTACTTTTGGGCCGCAGCCTCTCCCGGGGCCCTCTAGCCTTGGGGGGTGGCCCGGTGCCCTGCCTTGGCAGGTTTCCTCACCAGCCCTACCGGGCTTCGGCCCTGGCCAATGGCCATATATGGGCCATGGGGTCCAGGGAACTGTCCCCATGCAAGGGTCAGGTGGGCCGGCCGGCTCTTTACCCATGGTTAATGTAGACACCTTACTGGCCCGTATTGCGGCCTTAGAGGAGTCTTTGGCCCGGGCCAGTCAGGCAGGTGCCCCTTTCGGGGTACCTTTTGAGGCGCTATCGGCAGCAGGACAACGGCCGGCGGGGAGGGTTGAGCTGCTGCAGGCGGGTGGCGCGGCTCCGGCCACTGCCTCGCAGCTCCCCAGCCAGCAACCTGGTGCGGGTCAAGCCCCGGTGATGAGCTCTACATCGGTCGTGAGCTCCGACGCCCCCAGTGGGCCGGAACCCCCGTTGGGGGTGGCCCGCGGGGGTGCAGCATGTGAGTATATGGTGCAAACGAGTACATCCTCACACATTCCCAATATAGGGGGGACCTTTCAGTGGCCTTGGCCTCGCGCGGGTGGTGCAGGGGCTACGCCGCTGGCGACCCACCCGGCGACAACTACTGCCACCATGCCCGCTGGGGTGGGCCTTGGTTCTTACACTGCTGGGAACGTACTTGGGGTGGCAGGGTTAACTCAGGCCCCTTTGGGTAGGCCAGCTATCCCCTTTTCGGCTTTGCCGACGGCAGGGTATTCCTTGCCATTGGGTGATCACTTGGCTCAGGCTACCAGAGAAAAGATATGGCGAGGGGAGTACGTAGATATCTTCTCACTCCTGAACAGAGAGCCCACTAAGGAAGAAAGGGAGGGTCAGGATGAGAAGGACAAGGAGCAGGCACGCCGCCGTAAGCCGCCGCGTACCTGGGCTAACTGGCTCCCCGCTTATTTGATATACATGGCGGTATATTTGAGGGCGCGGCCGGATCTAGCTATTCCCATGGTCCAATATTTGGACAACATATATAGGGCGATGGTAGATTTCCCGGGCCCCTCATGGCTAGCATATGATGAGGAATTCCGTATGAGGATTCCCCTGCACCCCGAGATGAGATGGGATGAGCCGTGCCAGAGACTGTGGCTCTTGTATATGACACCCACACGTCCTGCCCCGGGGGATAGATACCATTGTGGACATGCGGTCCAGCGAGCAGCTCCAGCGCAGGTTACCCGCCAACTGGCGGGGCAGGGGGTTCCAGCCCGCCTGCTGTGCTGGACTTTCTCGTCCAATGGTTCCTGCAGTCGGAAGAACTGCAGGTATAAGCACGAGTGTCCCACATGTTCTGGTCCCCATGCAGCCTCTGCTTGTCCCAAGCCTGGGGGGGCGCGAGGCAGAGGGAGGGGTGGACAGTGGGCTGGCAAGCCTGCCACGGATGGAACTAGTTCTCCGAAAGGCCCCCTCCCCAATTAAGGTGGACATGCTGGAGCGCTGGCTCGCATCGTACCCAAGGGGAGAGGACAGGGAGTATCTCATCCAAGGTTTTAAGCAGGGATTTCGTATCCCTTTTATGGGTGATAGATCCCCTCAGGATGCTCCCAACCTTTTATCCCTCAGAGGAAGGGAGGAGGTAGCCGAGGCCAGCATTAAAAAGGAATTAGACGCGGGCAGGGTCGCCGGACCTTTTCCCGCACCCCCTTTTCCCAACCTTAAGGTTTCGCCATTGGGTTTGGTTCCTAAAAAGTCCCTAGGTGAGTTTCGCCTTATTCATCATTTGTCCTACCCAGCCGGCCGATCGGTCAACGATGCGATACCTGATGACCTTTGTTCGGTCAGGTATACATCGTTCGACCATGCGCTGCGCATGGTGCGCTCGTGTGGCCCGGGTGCCTTGCTGGCCAAGTGCGACATTAAGTCAGCTTTTCGCCTCTTGCCGGTGCACCCGGGCGACTTTGAATTGCTGGGTTTTAAGTTTAGAGGGGAGTATTATTTTGATAAGGCCATGCCTTTTGGCTGCTCCATATCATGCTCGGCTTTCGAGCGTTTTAGTACCTTCCTAGAGTGGGCTTTCGTCCGCAGGTCAGGGTCCCGGTCTGTAGCCCATTACCTGGATGACTTTTTATTCGGGGGTGAACGGGGCTGGGACACGTGTGCACGTCTCCTCAATACATTTCAGACGCTAATGCAGGAACTTGGTGTCCCTTTAGCGCCCGAAAAGACCGAGGGCCCGTCGACCAAACTAGTATTCCTGGGGGTTGAGATTGATACAGTAGTGCAGGCTTCTAGGTTACCGGGTGATAAGGTGTCCAGGATAGTGACCCTTATCTCGGAATTGCTGGCTAAGCGTAAGGCATCCCTGAGGGAACTGCAGGTGCTACATGGGCACCTCAATTTTGCCTGCAGGGTGGTCGCACCGGGCAGGGCTTTCGCCCGGCGCTTATGCGACGCCATGGCAGGGTTATCCAGGCCCCACCACAGAGTCAGGCTTACCCGGGGTATCAGGGCAGACATGTTCGTCTGGTTGCAATTCCTGAGGGAGTTTAATGGGGTCTCATTTTGGAGGTCTGACCTCCTGGCATCCCCCAATTTCCAGATCCAGTCTGATGCCTCAGGATCCCTGGGTTATGGGATGTACTTCAATGGGAAGTGGGCCTATGGTGGGTGGCCACCGGCATGGGCAGGCACAGGTCGCCTGCGGGATCTCACATACCTGGAATTTTTTCCCATTCTGGGGGCTTTGATGCTATGGGGCGAACAGTGGGCTAATTCGGTGGTGCATTTCTGGTGCGACAATGCTGCCGTTGTACACATTGTCAATGCACAGACTTCTAAATCGCCCAGGGTCATGGATCTAGTGCGCCATTTTGTGCTGCGCTGCCTGCGCCTCAACGTCTTGTTCAGGGCCAGGCATGTCCCAGGGGTTAATAACGATATTGCTGACGCTTTGTCCCGCCTGCAGATCTCCCGGTTCCGCGCCTTGGCCCCGGATGCGGAGGAATTTCCCTCGCCACTCCCGGACGAGATGTGGACTATTGGCAAGGAGAGGTGAACCGGGCGATTGGCCTGTCACTAGCGCCGCGCACGCGTAAGGCGTATCAACAAGCATTCAATTTGTATAGGGCTTTTGCTACTCAATTTCAATGGCCAGAGACCTGGCCTATCCCGGTGGACCATGTTCTGCGGTTCATGGTTCACCTGCATGCACAGGGCCTTGCACCTCGCACCATAGCATCCAAGCTCTCGGCGTTGGCTTTTATGGCCAAAGTAGGGGGTCATGTGGATACCACCTCTGACTTCCGTGTGAGACACGTTTTGGAGGGGTGGGTGCGCGAGCGCGGGCGTTGCCCGGACGACCGGCACCCTATTTCCCCAGGGGTTCTTACCCAGTTGGCCCGGGGCTGGCCAGGCCTCTGTTTTGATCATTATGAGGCAGCCCTTTTTCATGCAGCCACAACGGTGGCATTTTTTGGAGCGCTCCGCATCAGCGAACTCGTGATGCTGTCTAAGGCGGATGCAAGTGGTAGGGCACTGGAACTCGGAGATGTATATGTTGCCAAAGACTGGGCCCAGTTGAGGATTCGCTCCTCCAAAACAGATCAGCATGGCGTAGGCAGTGGAGTAAGACTGCTACGGTGTTCTTTGGCAGACATCTGTCCGGTTGGTGCCCTACAGGAATACCTGGCACTGCGTGGCATGCACCACGGCCCGTTTTTCTGTCACCAAGATGGGTCTCCCCTTACTAAATTTCAGTTTTGGAAGGTGACAGCCAGAGCCCTCACCAGGGTGGGCCTACCAGGTGCCCGTTATGGCACACATTCGTTCCGTATTGGCGCAGCCTCTACAGCAGCTGCTTTTGGGTACTCGGGGGCTGACATACGTAGCATGGGGAGGTGGGGCTCACAATGTTTTCAGTTTTATGTGCGCCCACTCCCGCCATGAGTACCAATCCAGTCACCTTACCTTCCTTTTTCTCAATTTTCTTACAGACCCTGGGTGTCGTATTACACCGGTGACAGTATGGCTGGTGGGCCACAGCTATGTGCTCAGGGCAGCGCGTTACGCTGCGGCGACAGAGTGGGGACCCCGACTGGGACTGGGTGACCACGCCAGTCTCTCATGGCACGGTAAGCCTGGGATGTTATGGCGGGAGCTGCGGCCTTTCCTTTTTTCTGGCCTGGGGGCTGACCCGCCTGACATTCTAATCATCCACCTGGGGGGCAATGATTTGGGCCAGGTCACCGGCTTATCGCTCAAGCATGCGATTTGCGAGGACCTCGCCTACTTGCATTATGTCTGGCCTGCCACAGCCCTGGTTTGGTCGGACATTGTTCCGCGCCACTCTTACAGAGGGGGCGTTAACCTCCTGGCCCTTGACCGAGCTAGGCGCGCGGTCAATAAGGCAGTGGCGCGGTTTCTCACCACCAGGGCTTGGGGACGGGTTAGTCATCACCCCGATATTAGTCTACAAAATTGTGACTTGTATGCAGGGGATGGGGTCCATCTGTCGCGAGGAGGTATGGACCTCCTGTTGGGTGACTGGCGAGCAGGCCTGTTGACCGAGCTGACGGTCTGGGGGGGGGCGTCAGGTCTTCTGTGAAGCCCCTCCGTGTGGCGGGTAGCACTGGTAAGGTAAACAGTATGACCCACAAGTATCCGGCAGGTTCGCAATTGACTGGACAACACTAGACAGGAATAAAGTAGTTAAACGTTGTCCGGTCAACGATGAACCAGGCGATGGGGTGATGATGATTGCTAACCAGCATGCATCACCCCTGTGATTTCACGGATACGCGTCAGAGGGTGGGGTCATTAGTTAGTTATTGACTACGGTCAACAATTTGTTTGTTGTTAACAAACAAATTGATACAATTTGATACATTGTAACCAATTGCCGTTGGCAATTTTGGGGTGGTACCTTACCAGTGTTACTTCGGCCTGCTTGCCTTAGGAATTATGATTGGTCGTTTTACCAATACAAATTTATAATTCGGACTAGGGCATTGAATCAATAAATGTGGCCCTTTGCTGTTATCCACTTTCAATGTTGTCTGTGTCCGTTATTGGGGGGGTGCGCCTGCAATGCAAGCGCGGCGCCAAAATGGCCGCCGCGCCCTTTGCGGGCCCCCCCCCCCCAGGACAGAGAATCCGGGTAGTTAGGGGCGTGGCCAGCTCCCTTATAAAAGGGGTGGCCACGAGGCAGCCGAGCTGCCATTTTGCCTCAGCGACGGAGCGGAGAAGTTTTTTCCCCTCCACCCCCTCCCTAGTTAACAGTGTGATTATGGTCGCTTCGGGGCCGGGTGGGAATTTTTGGTTGGGACCCATATTGGCTTCGGGTCCTGGCTTTTTTGCCCATCCCACACTGTTGCTATGGTTTGATATAGGGGTCTTTCTTCGTTCCTACTGTTGACTTTGGTCACATGGGCGGGTAGCACTGGTAAGGTAAACAGTATGACCCACAAGTATCCGGCAGGTTCGCAATTGACTGGACAACACTAGACAGGAATAAAGTAGTTAAACGTTGTCCGGTCAACGATGAACCAGGCGATGGGGTGATGATGATTGCTAACCAGCATGCATCACCCCTGTGATTTCACGGATACGCGTCAGAGGGTGGGGTCATTAGTTAGTTATTGACTACGGTCAACAATTTGTTTGTTGTTAACAAACAAATTGATACAATTTGATACATTGTAACCAATTGCCGTTGGCAATTTTGGGGTGGTACCTTACCAGTGTTACTTCGGCCTGCTTGCCTTAGGAATTATGATTGGTCGTTTTACCAATACAAATTTATAATTCGGACTAGGGCATTGAATCAATAAATGTGGCCCTTTGCTGTTATCCACTTTCAATGTTGTCTGTGTCCGTTATTGGGGGGGTGCGCCTGCAATGCAGTGATGGGCCCAGCCCCTGGCACTTGTGACTGCACTGTACAGGAAGGTCAACCCAAGACTTTATTTTTACTTCTTGAATCAAAGGGGCAAGACGGTGTCTTCCTGTATTCTCTGAACAGAAACTACTGAATAGGTAGAGCTTGTCCTAGGCTGGTGTAGAGCAGCTTTTTAAAAGCTGTTTGAGGTTGTGTGGAGGATGTGGGCCAGCATCCACACAACATTTTGTTTCCCTGAAGGGCTGCAGGGAAAGTTGTCCCCCTCCACTACTGATTCGAGTCCTTTTTGGGGGGTTGGGGACTACAGTGTTTTGCAGTTGATGAGGAAAATGCTTCCCCTATCAGCTGTAAAGCAGCTGTTCAGCTTTTACCCCTAAGCTTGTCCCAGAATCCCATCAGCAGTTGGCATGGGTGGATAAAAGTTGTGTTTTTATCTGCTCTACTTTATTCCATCATCAGTGTGCGCATATACGCAGGGGACAGGACAGGACAAAATACAGCAGGGTTAATTTATTTCCACTCCTGACAAGGATTCAAAATTGGGTGGGTTGGGGTAGATTGAACATGATTTCAGCGTAGACGTGATTGGACCAAGTCACCCCAACTCACCCCAAACAGTAATCTATATGTCTGTGTAGACAGTCTTGCAGTTAACTCTTAAGGTTCATGTAAAGTTTGTGTTATTTGCTACAGCTAATTGAAGAGGTGGTGGGGTGTGTCTTGGTTCTGACCAGACGTGCTGTGGCACCTTGTGGCTGCCATAAATTACACAAACTCACATGAACAACTATAGGCCATTATCCATATGTTTACTCTGATGCAATTTCTGTTTAGTTCAGTGGCTCATGCTTCCATGTAAATATGCTTAACATCTCTTCTCAGACATATATTACATGTTCATGGATCATTTCTCCCTGAAAACAGAAGTACCTTCAGGGAAGTAACCATGTTAGTCTGTCTCAGCAAAAGCCACAGCAAAAAGAAAAACAGAAACAAAGGTATTGTGGCACCTTTAAAATTAATGGTCAGAACTCTATTGGCGATCATGTAATGTTTGTGTATAGTGTTGCAGCTAAATGAAGTTAATTGACCAGATGCCAGGATGCATCTAGGGACTGCAGTGGCTCAAGTGGCTAAGACACTGACTGGAAGGCAGCAATCAGCAGTTCGATACCCGAGTACTGCACAACAGAATGAGTGCCCATCTCTGTCCCAGTTCCTGCCAACCTAGCAGTTCGAAAGCAAGAAATTGCAAGTAGATAAATAGATACCACTTCGGTGGGAAGGTAAACAGCATTCTGTGCACTCGGGTGTCTAGGCATGCCTGCCACATGTCCACGGAAATGTCTGAAGATGCAGACAGCGCTGGCTCTTTGGCTAAAAACAGAGATGAGCACTGAACCCTAGAGTCAGATACCACTGGCTTTCGAGCAAGGGTACCTTTACCTTTACTTTTACAGGATGCATCTAGGTTGCCCAAGATGCACCCTAGCTCCTTAGTCAAAGTTTTCTTTGGAAAGTGGCACAAACATCAGTGTGAATCTGGCTAACACATTCATTTCACTGTCAGTTTTCATGGATAGAATCTATTTCTTCATACATGTGTGCTTAAGGTTACATCCACACAGCACTATTCAAAGCCAGTTTCCTACAAAGTAAGAGTCTGTCCAGACAGGTTAGATAGTTCACTATTTGGCTCTAGGTTTGGGTTTACTCAAAGATATAATGTCTACACAATTTAGATGCTGGAGTGCCCCTGGCCTCTCTGAACACATTGATTTTTAAATCCCCATCAGGAGGTTCTACTGTTTTGGTGCACTCACTTTTAGCCTGTTCCCAGAGATTGTGGACACTGAGAATGGGCTAAAAGTGAATGGTCAGAGGAAGTGAAATACAGTAAAACCCTGGGTTACCTGTGGCCTGTGGCCTGGATGTGGCCCACAGCACCATTTTATGTCCCCCCCACCTTCAACACACCAGGAAGTGCTATGTGGTGGAGGAAGGGTAAAATGGCCATCCGGCCCCTGAAGCTGGCTGAGGGAACATGACCTGGGCCCTGGCTTTAAAAGGTTGAGAACTCCTGCTTTAAACCAACCTCACACCCCAAACCCATAATTTTGCCTCTTCCAGTCCATTTGCCCTAGATTTGTCTCCCCATGTTTAAACCCAGAAGAGCATAACCATTCCCTATACTTTCAGACTTGGCAATCCTACATGTACCTCATAGTATCCATCACAAGAATTCTTTGCTTAGTGCTATGTGCTTGGTTTAGCCTACCAGGCTCCAAAAGGCTCAGATATCTGAATGACTGCTTCTTCCTGCATGAGGCTGCCTGGAATCTGATTTATCTACTTCTTTTTCCATGTCTAGGCCAGATGTGAAACTGCCAAAATGAAGCCACCTTCTGGTGAGTTCATTCTGCAGTTCCTTTCACCTGACCTAGTGTACTTATCTTGCAAAAGCCAAGTTATGTGTTTCACAAAAGTGGTGAGTAGCTTCACCTCATTTATGGCCTTCCCATACATCCTTCCAATGAGCAACCAAATCTCTACTATTTTAATGCAGCCTATGGTTTTTGACACTGGCTTTAAAAATTAACTTTCATATGTTTTTGTAGACTGTTTTTATATGTCTTTCTATGTACATCTCTTTGTGAGCCCTTGTGAGGAGAAAAGTAATTTAATATTGTTTAGAAACAACAACAAGCATGCTATAAGCCAGTGATGGTGAACCTATGGAATGCTGCCAGAGGTGGCACTCGGAGCCCTCTCCTTGGGCACCCGTGCAGTCATCCCAGCACAGAGTTTGCCCCGCCCCTCTGTCCAGCAGCCCAATGGGAGAGCTTCCTCCCTCCCCCAGCACAGAGTTCTCCCTGCCCCTCTGCCCAATGAGAGCACTTCCTCCCTTGCCCAGCACAGAGTGCACTCTGCCCCTCTGCCCAGCAGCCCAATGGGAGCATTCACTTCCTCCCCTGTTGCTGTGTTGGCACTTTGCGATAAAGAAGTGTTTTTTGGGTTGCAGTTTGGTCACTCAGTCTCTAAAAAGTTCGCCACCACTGCTATAAGCAATGCTGTGAGTGGGCTATTGTCTTCTGGTTATCATTTTGCAATAAGTCAGTAGAGTACCAGGTACCTCTCATTAGATAGTTAAGGCAATATTAGCTGTTATCTCTGAATTCTAGACACCCTTTCATACACACAACATTACTCTGAATAATATACAAATGAAAATAACAGGAATAGCCAAGATTTTGCCTAATAAAGACAAACAGCATTTACCAGTGTTCCCTGGTGTGCCTATATATCCATTACATTGTTTCATCAAAATGTTTAAAGGTTTGTCTTACCAGGTGCATGGCTTCAACTGAATTCGCAGAACTTGCAACAGAAAAAAGGACCCACAACGATAATTAATACCTAATGGTGTTTAAACGCTGCTGCTTCAGTTGTTGCATGGCAACCAGCATATCACAGGCTTGTTAGTGTGCAATAAAAGAAAGGAAAGAAAGAAGAACTTTTTCCCATCCCTCAAACCAGCTGACTGATTTTCTTTTCTAGCAGGACTTTTCTGAGGACCAAACCTCCCCTGAGCCTTAGTCCTTAGTCTCTAGCATGGAAAAGGGAAATTATATGGCATGGAAAAACCAGAAAACCTGTAACTGAATAAAACAAATGACTATTTATTATGACTTTTTAAAAAAAATACTTTCCTTGCTAGAAATACACCAGGCATGTTATATCTTGGATCTTGTCATAACATGTATAGGCCAAAATGCTATTGTTTCGTGAAGTAAATTGTACAAGAGTAGGCTTATCTGACTCAACAGGGACTTAGTGAGACCAATAATAATAATAATAATAATAATAATAATAATAATAATAATAATAATAATAATAATAATAATAATAATAATAATAATAATAATAATAATGATAATAATGATAATAATAATAATAATAATAATTTTGTGTCAGAAATTATTCTGGATTGAAAGACTCCTTTCATGTCCCCAAGATCTTGTCCCACTGAAGTGATCCCCATTTATCTACTAGCAATTTCTTGCTTTCTATCTGCTAGGTTGGAAGGAGCTGGGACAGAGATAGCCACTCAATCCTCATGCAGTACTCGGGTCTCAAACTGCTGACTTGTCTGCCTTCCAGCTAACAAGGTGAGCTTCTTGACCACTGAGCCACCACAGCCCCAGTGAGACCACTTATCCATAGGTTTTATTGATTCAAATGGGCCTGTTCTCATTGTGACTTATTATTATTATTATTATTATTATTATTATTATTATTATTATTATTATTATTATTATTATTATTATTATTATTATTATTATTATTATTATTATTATTATTATTATTATTATGCTAAAGTAAGTTAGTATTAGTGTAGGTCCATTTGAATCATTGGAACATATGGAGGAGTTGATTCACCAAATGCCCATCAATTCAAATGGGTCTGCTCTAGTGCAATTTACAGTGCTGAGCGACAGGATTTGGGCCATAATCTTATCAATGAAAGAAAAGTTTTAATGGTATCATCATTCCAGCTGTGATAATTTTGCCTTCCCCATCCCTTTGATTCATTATAATCTAACAGTATTTAAACAAAAGCAGAATATATGAGAAGGTTCAGTCTTGACTAAAAGGGAGTTTTTCCTACCTTATAAAAGCGTTAGTTCTACATATATGTTTCTTCATTTTTTAATACTCTAGCACAGATATGGCCAACCTTGGCACTCCAGATGTTCTTGGACTTCAATTCCCAGAAGCCCTGATCAGCAGGAGTGCTGACTTGGGCTTCTGGTAATTGAAGTTCAAGAACACCTGGAGTGCCAAGGTTGGCCATCATTGCTCTAGTGCTTAGTGCTTACTTAGTATTTAACTTGAGATTTTTTTCATAATGCTCTTTTCATCTTTGTAGGATGCAATGTCTAAGATCTTGTACATTCACTTTCTCTATGGTATCTGCTAATATGTTTCTACTGCAGTAGGCCCATTGAATCAGGTTGAGGAGATCAAATATTTTGGATCAATAACAACAAAAAAATGGTTACTTAGCCTGTATAATAACTGCTTGAATGTAGTCCAGATACCAAAGATATGGAGGAAGGCTCAGGTAATAGCTATACTTGAACCAGTCAAGCTACAAGAAGACCCAAAAAGCTACAGGACCATATCTCTTCTTAGTCACCTATATAAGCTATATGAACATTTAATCCTGAACCAATAGTCTGCAATAGTAGAACCCTGGTTTATACCACAGCAAGCTGATTTCAGACTTGGCAAAGATCGTATAGCACAAATTCTTAACTTAACTGTTATTATAATTTTTTTGTATATTTTTATTGTATTTAATTGTTATAATTAATTGTTATAACAACTTGATATGTTGTTATTGTACTATGTGTTTGCACATAATGAACTGTATTGTGTTGTATTTCCCCCTTCCCCTCCCCTTTCCCTCCCTGTAAACCGCTTTGAGTTGCTAGTAGACAAGTTAAGCACACTAACTAAATAAATAAAATAAATAAATTAACACAGTACAGTACATAGAAGATGGTTTTGAATTGAAGGAAATTACAGGTGTAGTGTTTATAGATCTCACTGCAGTTTATGACACAATTAACCACGTAGCATTGCTGAAGATAGTCTCCCATATCACAAAGGATTTCAAATTCACAAAAATCATAGGGCTGTTTATTAGGAAACTGTAGATTTTTTGTCGATTTCCAAGGACAACACAGCAGATGGAGAATTCAAAGAAATGGCCTCCCGCACAGCAGTGTGCTAGCCCACACACTGTTTAACATATATACTAATGATCAACCACTGCCGGAAGCCACTAGGAGCTTTCTTTACACTGATGACCTGACAATTGCTGCACAGTGTGCAACCTTTGAGGCTGTTGAGAAAAAACTGACAGACTTTGAATTTAATGGCTACATATTATATGGATAACCAACTGAAGCCAAACTGCCTAAAAACTCAACTCTGTGCTTTTCATTTTAAAAACCATGAGGTATCAAGAAGCCTGTAGGTGACTTGGAATGGCACCAGCCTCGAACATTGTGTAACCCCCAAATACCTGGGAGTTACCCTGGATCATACTCTCACTTTCAAGACCCCACTGCCTTAATCCCAAATGTAAGGTGTTTGCCGGGAAAAATATTCTGAGGCCCAACTACACACATTAAGAACTTCTGTGCTAGTTTTATGTTACTCTGAGGAGAGTATGCTAGTCCAGTGTGGTGCAGATCAAAGCATGCAGGGCAGGTGGATGTGGCCCTAAATGAAACAGCAAGATTGGTCACAGGAATCCTAAAATCAACCCAGATACAAAAAGTGCATTACTTAGTTGGCATCCCTCCATCAAAATTCCATCAAAAAAGTGCTGCTCAGAAAGAGTGAAAAGCAAGTTCCTCAGAAACACGCCTGTTATTTGATCACAAACCACCAAAGCAGAGACTGAACTCAAGGCATATTTTCCTCACAACTTCTGCCCCTCCAAACAATCAGCTCCCTCAGACTGCCTTAGAACTATGGAAGGCAAGCAAGTAGCTACCAGATAACTGGGCAGAACCACATGATTTACATAGACTGTGTGTGGGGGTGTGAAGATCAAGGGCTAATCTGAGAAAGTGGGGTTTCTCTGTAGATGACAGCCTGTGTCATAGTACTAACTATCTCCCATATGATACAATGCACACAATGCCCCTCAATGTGCACTGAGGAGGACCTTATGTTGTCAAGAAGAAATGCTGTTGAAGTGGCCCAATATTGGGCAGATGTCATCTAGCCCTTTTTAATTCTATTTTGTTTTTAGATGTGCTAATTTTAGCTTTGTATGTTATTATATGCTGATGGTGCATATGACATGAATAAAGAAAGAAAGAAAAGATTGAGTCAGTGGGGATTTGGTGAGTCTACTCATCTGTAAGGTCTATTGATTTACTGGGCCTACTGTGATGGCTTAGTAGTTAAGACCCAAAACTTGATGACTGGAGGTTGACAGGTTTTAGTGTAAGGGACCAAAGACAACGAAACAGCCGAAGGGTTGGCTTAACACAGGTTTATTGCATGATGATCCGGAGGAACATGTGGTAATGGCGGATGAGTAGCTCAATATATACAGCTGGCTATACATTTGAATGTGGCTCGTCGACAGACTATTGGTTGCTGCCTGCGTGGCGTCGTAGGAGGTCACGCCCTTCTTGACCAGGTGAGGAAGTCGCGGGGAATCTTCCCGCGCTGCTGAACCAGGTGACTATGATCCATGAGAGCTGGACGCTCGCTACTGCCCTCTGGTGGTCACTAGCTCGCGTCCCCTTATTAGGCTTACATTGATACAGGTGATGGTTATAATGTTGCACACAGAAAAGGTTACATTGATAACACATGGCAAAGGTACATTGTTAAAGGCACTGCTTTACAGAACACAACACAGGTCACCACTTCAAAACCCAAGTGCTGCATGGCAGAGTAGCTCCCATCTCTATCCCAGCTCCTGCCAGCCTAGCAGTTCAAAAGCAAGAAATTACAAGTAGATAAATAGGTACTGCTTCAGTGGGAAAAGTAGCAGCATTCCGTGCACTCTGGTGTATAGTCATGGCTGCCATATGACCATGGAAATGTCTGCAGACACTTTGGCTGTAAATGGAGATGAGCACTGACCCCTAGAGTCAGATACGACTAGCTCTCAAGCAAGGGTGACCTTTACCTTTACCTTAGTTATGATTTACTGCTGAATTTCAGCATATATATGTCTTTATAAAGCTATCTTGCCTTCTGTAATAACAAGAACCTGCCTTATATCAACAGAACCATTAGTCCACCTAGCTTAGTATTCTTTCCACAGACTAGCCAGTAACTGTTTTGAATACCAAATGGATATGTTTCCCGGCCCTCTCTGGAGTTGATGGGGGTGGAATCTGGAAACATGTATACATGCAAAGCATGTCTATCAGTAAGTTAGAGTTCTTCTTGTTTTGTAGTGTTGAAAATTTTACCCCATAAGGCTGACTTTCCACAATTCAATATTAATTCCCATGTATAGTTTTGCTTGTTCTCTTCCATAATGCCAAGGTTGGCCCTTGTATTAGGCATGGTCAACCCTGCTTGAGACAACACATATCGGATGCCATGAAATAGCAATCTATAGTTACTGATCTAATTTGGTTTTGTGTGTGATTTTTACTGCTAAAAAGTGGGAGAATGGCTTAAGGGGTATTCCATTTTATCTGGATATGGAATACTATCCAGCTCAGAGCATGTGGGTGACTCCAGCTGTTGCTCTGCCTCAGGCAGTAAAATATCTTTGTCCAGCCCTGAATGCTGTTTTCTAACATGAAATATTCAAAGCATGCATTTTAACCATTAGCTGTAAGAATGGCTTATTTTCAAACTTCAGCCAAATGTGATTTTAGGGTCAATCATTCCAATCCTACAAACCAAAATGGTGCATTACACTATATTGCAAACCAATTGAACATCAAATTCTTCCATTCAAACAGTGCAATCTTATGCATACAGTATTTACTCAGGATTTATTCCCACTGTTTTCACAGGTAAATGTGCATAAGAAGATGCCACCTGAGACATATAAAAGTATTATAACTATTTTCATTCCTGAGTGAAGCCAAGAATCTTTATAGGTGTAAATATAGATGTGTATTCATAATAATAATAATGTTGTGTCAGAAATTATTCTGGGTTGAAAGGATTTTTTCTGGAGAAACTCCTCAGAGGATGCCCAAATGAGGCTCCCCAAGAGCTGGGACAGAGACAGGAGCTCAGTCTGTCAATGCGGTACCCGGGTCTTGAACTGCTGACTTGCCAGCCTTCCAGCTAACAAGGCGAGCTTCTTAACCACTTATGGTCTTTTTGAGAAAGCTGTTTGACACTAAGTTCCAGCCTCATTTTTTGCCTTTGGTTGATGCAGCCAAATGTCATGTTGCATTCAGTCATTTCAGTCCATAAACTAAAGCACTAAAGCAATTTTGAAATGTTCAAAGTTATTGTAGTATACTTTGTGTGGTAAGAGGGCTCTGGTTGTAACTATTGTATGTTGTTTTTCTGGCTCTATTTCCTGTAACACAGTGGGATTTACTTCTCAATAAGCACACAGAGGATTAAGCTCTGTAAGCTTTGCTGTTGTCCAGCTACAAAACTTGCCCTGAAGCTTTACAAGCTTTGAGATACACTGTTAACATAATTTTGATGTAGACACATATAAAGAGAAAAAGCAACACAAAGGATCTGGAATTACATAGCCAGCAGGGAAGGGAAAGAATGTAGCCATATGTCTCTGTTTTCTGGGCGGCAGTCATTTCCAGTCTCAAAAGATTTACTGCTTGCTCAGTCTGTGATGACCAACCGGGCCATAAATCATGGTTGGGAAACTGATGAAAAGCCAGTGAAGCATAGTAGAATGTTCAGCTGGGACTTGGGAATCCTGTGTTCAAATTTCTATTCAACTATGAAACCTAGTGTGTAATCTTATGCCAGCCATATTCTTTAAGATTAATCTACCACACCAAGGGCTGGGGTGGCTCAGTGGTTAAGAAGTTCACCTTGTTAGCAGGAAGGCTGGCAGTTCGAGACCTGGGTTTGAGCACCCGTCTCTGTCCCAGCTCTTGGGGACATGAAAGGAGCCTCATCCAGGCACAACCCAGGATAATTTCTGACATGAAATTATTATTATCTAGCACACCAAGTTGTTGTAAGGACATTGAGGAAGAGAGAAATCATGGTTGCTGTCTTGAGCTTATTGTAAGAAAAGAAGGATGCAGATGTAAATAAATGAATTAAAGTTTTATGGTGTCTTAACCAAATAATTTTTTAAAAATATGTGTTACCACCAAGTATTCGTGAGCTCTCTCCCCACCAGACCTTTAAAACCTCTGCCCACAGAATTGTACCTGTTTAATCTTGCCTTACTCCCTTATTTGCCTCACTCCCATTGGTAACTAATATAATATTCTATGTAATTTGTTGCAGTGTGTTTATGTTAGAAAGAGAAAACAGAGCAGTGATGAAGTATCTCAATGACCAGGAGTAACAGTAATCCAAAATCGTCTAAAACTTTCTTGTGGAGGGGCATGTTCAGAGTATACAATCTGAATGTTAGATACAGAAAGTGTAGGGCACAATTTTAATACACTAGGGCAGTGATGGCGAACCTTTTAGAGACTGAGTGCCCAAACTCAACAGGCCACTGTCAGCGCTGCAGAGGGGCAGGGTGAACTCTGTGCTAGGGGAGGGAGGAAGCACTTCCATTGGGCTGCTGGACAGAGGGGTGGGGCAAACTCTGTGCTAGGGGAGGAAGCACTCTCATTGGGCGGCTGGGCAGAGGAATGGGGAAAACTCTTTCCTGGGGTGACGGCATGCATGCATGCCTGCAGAGAAGGCTCTGAGTGCCACCTGTGGCACACATGCCATAGGTTCACCACCACTGTACTAGAGATACTCTTCTCCAAACCTTGTTTGGACTATGACTTATGCCATACCCAGACTTTGGAGTCCCCAGTTTCTTCCACAGACATAGAAGGGAGCACTCTCCCAGCCCCTCTCCCACTCTTCAAACCATCTCTTTCTGCACTCAATGGCTAAGGAGACAGAGGAAAGGAAGTTCCTACTCACCTGGAGACTTTCCATTTGAGTAAGAACCCTTGAAAATCTGGGTTCTGATTTACATGAAGAATCTGTGGGCTAAAGTCTGATACTGTAAATGAGAGCAAACAATTGTCCATTTAGGAGTAAGCATTTCCTCATGCCCCTATCTGGATATGCTTTGATGCTGTTCCTATATAGAAATGAAATGCTTACAGGATACCTTGCTCTTATTTCACTATCAAAATGACTGCTGGTGTCCCCCATGTATAGCAGAAGTCATAAAAGATGGGCAGGGTATAAAATAAAAATATAACAGTCAATAGTGGACAAGACCACAAGTGACAGGCAACAGGCATAGTATGAACAGGCAGTGGGTAGTCGCACATAGAACTTCACATATAGAGGAACATTTATTCTCTTCAAAGATGGAACAGCTTAATACTTCACTGATTCTCTCCCTCCCAAATACACACACAGAGAGAAAGCAGCAAAGGCTGAAAAGAGGTGTCCTGAGAGGCAGACATGCAAACAAGCATGTACACACATTGAAGTTGCTGTGGAAAGCCTGACTCAGTGGTGGAACAATGCCCTATTTCCCATAATAGATTAAATAGATGGAAAGGCCACAATTTTGACTAACAAGTGAAATAGGAGTGAAATTAAGATATTAATTCTAATATTAATTCTGCTTAAAAGCAGAAATCATTCCTCAAGCTATTCTGAAATGAAAAACAGATCAGATTGACCTGATCAATATACACCATAATGACGAGGCTAAAGTAAATAAAAGGCCTTGTGTCCACAAGATGAACAAACAACTCTGAATAAACATGCAATGTAAATGTAGGATTTCTATCTAGCAGTAGAGATTTACACATAACGCTGAGTGAAATTTCTGTGAAGTAATATGGTGACATGACACATGAACAATTTCTGAATGTTCTAACCTAAATGACAGTTCTTAATTTGACCTGATATGAATGACAATGTCATAAGATTAATAACTAATAGGCTTGAGCCATAAATGATGTAACTGTGTGAAATTCCCTGTGGTCATATAGTATAAAAGAAAGCTCTGAAAATGTATTTGCTGTTCAAAGTTATTTTTACACTCGATAGAGTAACTTTGGACCTGTTTGGCCAAATAATAATAAAACTCCTAATCTGTCTTAGCTTGGAATGTGGTTTGTCTCGTTTTCATTCTACAACATTTTTGGCAACTCCACCGGGACTGACTTGACAAGCAGCAGGCGCCACTGTCGCTCCAGACAGCTGTTCCTGATGGGATAAAACGACACCTCTCCAGTGATAACCTAAATGCCGGCATAGTAGACCTTTGATCTACTCTAGGAAATCAGTGAAGAGGCGGCAAGTAATTATCAGAGAAACAGACCAGTCAAAGGATTCGGAAGGCTAAGACAAACAGAGAACTCTCCTAGGAGCTGGAGCTGGATTTTCAAAGCCTGCAGGCAAGTATAAAATTGTATGAAACTGTATGAAGTATACTTGTGTGTGCCCACTCATTTGAGGAGTGGAAGTGGAGCCTAATTACCTCCAAGAGGACAGGACGGCGATTCCTAAGTCCTTAATGAACCACAGGCGGTAACCCGGTGTTCCTGGAAAAATCAGGGCGGCGAACCTGATTTGTGTGTGTGTAAAATTTATATTGTGTGGGTGGTTAAACCATCGCATTTCCTGACAGTAGCCCTTGATTTTCGGGTGCCCCAGGTCGATGGTAGTGTTTAGCTTAGGATGGGTGGTCGTAGTAGCGTTCTGAGAACGCCACTAGAGTTTTTCCTAGACAACTTTGAGGTATTTTCACCAGAGACACATGAACTCCCTTTAACTAAATTTGAGTTAAGAAAGTTTTGCGAATATGAATGGCCCAGTTTCCAAGTAGGGTGGCCTCCGGAAGGCTCCTTAGCTTTGGGTTTTATAAATAGAGTATTTCGAAGGATAGCGCAAAATAAACATTGGGCAAGCTGTAGTTGCAGAAAAGCCGTGACCCCCCCTGGCTAAGGAAATGCCAGGCTGGATGTGTAAAAGCATATTTAATGAAGGAAAAGAAATCCAAAGATAAGAAATCTATATTAGGAAGGAAAGTGGTCAGAACACCCAATATCCCAAAAGTAAAATGGCAGACAGAAGAAAGATTGAAAATTTTAAGCAGAAATGAAGAAGATGAAAGTCTGTTTCAAAGACCACCACCTTATGCCAGATTACAATCAGCAACTCAAACTGGACAAGTTCTATGCATTTATCCAGACCTTGTATTAGCAAGCGTAGGAAGATTTCAAACCCCTGATAGAAACATGGTTTCTCCAACCACGGAAAAACTGAAAAGGGTAAATGAAATCTTGAAAGATGTAATTGAAGAGGGAGAGATAAAATTCAAAAGGTATAACCAACCTTCTCCCTGTAACAATAAAATGGGTAGAGAACCTCCTCCAAACACAGCAGCAACAGCATATTTCTCACCAGAAACCAAAGGAAGAAAGGAGGTTATTGCCCCATTAAGAGAAATGGTAACTAGCCATATGAGTGAAGATGATGAACCAGTAACTCAGTCAATCTTCCAATATGTTCCATTTACCACAACAGACTTGTTAAATTGGAAGCAGCACTATGGACCTTTTAGTACCAAGCCGAATGAGGTGATTGAACTAATTGGAACCATAGTCCAGACACATGACCCTACATGGAGTGATATGCAGCAAATAATAAATACGCTCCTTAACATGGAAGATAGGGAAAAATTAAAACTGGCAAAAGACAAAATACTCCGTAGAAATTTCCCTAATGCTGAACAGACTGTAGTGCGTATGGCAGCAGCCGCTGAACAAAATCCGAATTGGAATCCTAATGATCCAACACACAGGACAAGTCTTCAACAGTACAGATATTTAAATTTGGAAAGCTTAAAGGAAGCAGCAAAAGGTCCTGTCAATTTTAGTAAACCTGCTAATATAATTCAAGAGAAACAAGAAACCCCTGAAAGTTTCTTAGCCAGATTAATAGAAGCATATAAAGTAAATACTGGAATAAATATGGAAGATCCTGAAAACCTCCAGATGTTAAATGAGAGATTCATTACTCAGAGTGTGCCAGATGTAAGAAAGAAATTACAAAAGCTGGAAGGAGCATTGGAAAAGAACACAAGCGAGCTGGTGCAAATAGTGAGGAAGGTCTACTTTAATAGAGAAGAGGAGAAGCAGAATATAAGAGGGGGGAAAAGCTGAGATGATGGCCCTTGCTTTGGGAAGAGGCAAAGGAACACTTGATTACAATCAGTGTGCTTACTGCAAGCAAGAGGGCCACTGGCACATGAATTGTCCCGAGAGAGGAATGGGAAAAATACACCCGTTTGGCAGAGGAAGTTATGGAGAGAGACAAGAAGAACATGATGAATTGGCTGAGATAGAATGGGATGATTGAAGAAACCAGAGGAATTTGGGAAACCCCAGGATAAAAAGAAAAAAAAGAAAAAAACCAGCTGAGCACTTGATAGCTAACCCCAAGAACAGGAGCAAATAAAAGGGGGTGCTAGAAAACCAGGGATTCTGTCGACTTTGAATCCCTAGCTTTGCTCTATTAGCAAAGCCTCTTTAAGTCTCCACAAGAGGAGCTGAAACAGATCATTTTGAGTGGAGTGATCAGCAACAAGCTTTTGAAAAGTTAAAAAGAAGCACTTATGTCAACTCCAGCCTTTCAGGCTGTCCCAACTTTTCAGGCAGTATGTGAAAGTACGCAGAAATAAAAGTGTAGATGTCAGAGGCCAGTTGCCTATTTTTCCAAAGGAACTAGATGGCCCTGCACAAGATGACCCAAGTGTGTTAAAAGTTCTAGCAGAAGTGGCAGAACAACCAGCTTACTTTTTCTGCAGACGTACAAGTACATACTAGCCATGACCTCCAGATGATTTGGAAAATAAGGGACATTTATGGATTAGTTATCAAAGACTGATCAAAGCTGCCCAGAATGCCTAAATCCCTTGCAATTATCCATTCTTCTGGAATCAGAAAACAGAAGACACAGTGGCAAAAGAGAAGCAGAAGGGCAGAAGCAAAAAGAGCAGCTATGTTTTAAAAAAAGGCCAAAACAAATACAGGAGTTGTATTTGATTAAAGAATTTGAGGACTTAAAAGTACAACACATCTGAAGTACACGAAAATAGAAGAAGAAAAAGCCAGTCAGGATCTAAAATAAATACTTACTTAAAAAGCAGTAAGGTTTAGTGGAACCATCCTTGTTCATTTAATCCACAGTTAGGGGAAAGATTGAGAAAGCAAGTGGGACTGTTGAAAGCATGTATTGCAGAATTGTATGAAAGTAAATCAATAAGTCCAGGTTTTAGCCAATGACAATGTACATTATGAGGACTCCCCTCTGTACAAAGTATCGTATTTCCCCATTTGAATTTCTGTCCTGTGGCAATGTTTAAACACATAGAGTTGGCCAGATCTGGCCCACATAGAAGGGGAATGAAAGTTAGGAAATTATTAACTCAGTCACTGCAGTATAAATCAATATGTGAATCAAAGTACAGCAGGCTTGCCCCCTCCCTTGGTCTCAAAGGCAACACATGGCTTTAAGCCAGGAGATCGATTGTAGTTAAACATTGATAAAATGAACCATTGAAACCAAAATGAAAAGAATTGTATACTGTTGGTAGTATTTGCTTCTCTTGCAGTTTAAAACCCTGGAAGGATTAAAATGCATAGATTTTGTTTCAATAAGTCATCAGAACCAAGGAAAACAGCGCCCTGCAGAAGATACAATATGTGAAAGCTATCTTCCTTCGCACGGCTGAAACTTGAGGATGCTGCAATCAAGATATATACTTTTAGGAATGTTTGATGATAGGAATGTTTATTTCTTGCAATAAGAGTGTGAAAAGTTATTAGAAATTAATAATTTTCAAGAAATCAGGAGGGAATGAAATAGGAGTGAAAGAATTAAGATATTAATTCTAATATTAACTCTGCTTAAAAGCAGAAATCATTCCTCAAGCTATTCTGAAATGAAAAACAGATCAGATTGACCTGATCAATATATACCATAATGACGAGGCTAAAGTAAATAAAAGGCCTTGTGTCCACAAGCCGAACAAACAACGCTGAATAAACATGCAATGTAAATGTAGGATTCTATCTAGCAGTAGAGATTTACACATAATGCTGAGTGATATTTCTGTGAAGTAATATGGTGTGACATGACACATGAACAATTTCTGAATGTTCTAACCTAAATGACAGTTCTTAATTTTACCTATGAATGAGAATGTCATAAGATTAATAACTAATAGGCTTGAGCCATAAATGATGTAATTGTGTGGAAATTCCCTGTGGTCATATAGTATAAAAGAAAGCTCTGAAAATGTATTTGCTGTTCAAAGTTATTTTTACACTCGATAGAGTAACTTTGGACCTGTTTGGCCAAATAATAATAAAACTCCTAATCTGTCTTAGCTTGGAATGTGGTTTGTCTCGTTTTCATTCCACAACACAAGTAGTTTGCAGAAAAGACCAACATATCTGGAATTTTTCAAAATCTCAGTTTGTTAAGTAGAATATTGGAGTCTGAAATATGTCTGCTGTTCTTCACAAGTAAAAGTGTGTGTGTGTGTGTGTAAATTTAGTTTTCATATTTGCTGTGTAATGACCAGAATGTAGTGGGGATCTGTGACTCATAGCTGTCCCTATCGTTCTGGAGAGTAAGGCAACCACCTCAGAAAACAGCAAAGGCTGAAAAGAGGTGTCCTGAGATGCTAAAGATTAATGTGTGCCAGTCAGTCAGCCCTGCTAAGCTGTTGCTTTTCAACAGTTGAGAACATTGTTTCACTGCCAGCATTGAAGTAGCATTCACTTACCCAGCTGACTCCTTCATGTGAAAAATTTGAGTGGGTGGGAGATAAAGTGTCTGTCTTTTTCAACAGGGGGGGGGGCATGGACACTGATCCTGCTGTGAGTTCCCTCAGAAGTTAGATTTATCTATAAAGGTGTTTCCTTGTTTTTGCCAAGCAAGGGGTGGGGGAAATACAATTCCCTTGCATCATGGTTATGCAAGCGTTTTTTCCAGTGAAGGATTTCTGCACAAACAGGATTTCATTACTAGTTCCTAATAGAGAGGTTTAAATTTGGATCCTAGATAGTTAACACTTCACTTTTAAAGAGCTATCTTGATGGTTGAATAGATTAACTCCCCTGGAGATTTTTCTTCTTCTTCTGATAATGGAATTAACATCCCCTCAAGACAATTTTGTCTGTCATCTCCATAGCACAGGGTTGCCATCTGCATAACAAGATAGCTACCCCTCCACACAGGCTTGGGTCATTTCCTGTCTTGGCTAGAGGTGCCTTTTTTATTCATTTCTAGACCAATTTATTTTCAAGGCATCAGTTTCGTCTTTGACAGTAAAGCTGTTAACTTACTAATGCATCTTTCAAGCCAGCAGAAATGCAGTTTGGTTATTCACATTCTGCAGATGGGAAAGAGAGTAGTGGAGTAATAATTGCATGCTGTCAAAGCAATTCTGACTTATGGCAATGCTTTTCAGGGTTTTCTACACAGAAGTGGTTTAGGATTTCCTTCTCCAGGGGAAGGGGCAGTCCTGAGATTGTGCAGCTTGCCCATGAATAAATAGGCTGGCTTTTCTCCCTGAAAGTGGACTGAGAAATCCAGTTTCCATCCTCTGTCTCCACAGCCAGGTACAGTATCTAAACCACTGAACTATACAGCCAGCATAAGGAGACCAAACACAGAGCTAACCATAGGCCAACCACAGGTTATGCTAATTTGTTGTTGTTGCTGCTGCTGCTGCTGTTTGTAAAAAGGTGGATAGATAAGGATATCAACAGAAAACTGAACTTTATTTTCCACAGATCTCATGAGAGGTTACATAAGCCCCAGGATCCTATTTCTCTGAAGTTGAGTAAAACTGCTTTCACTATCCAAACACATGTCCCAAAACTGCCTGAACTGATGCTTGTTTAGAATTCAGCAAGGATAGGAATGTCCAAGGAATGCCCTTGCTCCTCTCTTTTCCAAAGTGGTAATGTTCTTCAAAGCTCAGGGTTAAATCCATAGTCAGCCACATATAGATCAGATCCATTATAACAAATGGGGCTAAGGTTCCTCACTATTATCTTAAATCCCATTCATTTCAATAGGATTCCTACTCTCGGGGTGTATTTACATTACAGAGATTTGATTCCTTTTTGATAGCCTTGATTCCATCTTATGGAAAGCTGGGATATATAGTTTGGTGGGGGACTTAGAATTCTCTGCTGCAGTTTAGGCGAGCAAAAGAAGCTACAGTAACTCTTAGCAAACTGCTAACTCTTAGCATAGTAGTTAACATGGCATCAGACTGTTATAATTATGTAATTTAAGTACTGTATACTTTAAGTCTTCCATGAAGCCTCCTTAATCAGTAGTTGGCTTTCGTTTCCAGTCATTATCTGGCTCATTGTAAAATCTGGGCTTCTTTCCACACAACTATAACTATCTTTATGAGTTTAAATTAACTATTAATGGTATGGAGAATCCTTCCTGTGCACTATACATACAGGATTCCAATTCAGATACCCATCCATCAAAATTGTGGTAGTCTGGGAGTGCAGCATTTAAATGTTGGGGTAAAACTGTATAAATAAACTCCAAATATTCACTTGCACAAAAAAATGTCTTGCTATTATTTGCTACTGCTTGCGAGCAGAGATCTGGCTTATTAAACATCATAGTTATCATATAACTAGAATCAAAGAAAATCTTGATTTTGTCCTGATCCTTACCTATTGTACTTACCTAAAGTATTTCATATGCTTTCTTGTGCATTTTTGCACAGGTAGATTTAGAAATATGCAGATGATATATAATTGCATGCTGTCAAGTTGACTACAACTTATGGCAAACTTTTCAATGGTTTTTTAGATAGTGAGTGCTCAGACATGCTTTACCATTCCCTTCTTCTGGGATCATTAGGCAGCTGGATTGTGCACCTTTCCCATGAATTAACAAGCTGGCTACTTTCCTGGGATGCAGTGGGGAATAGAACTCTCAACCTGTGGCTCCACAGCCGGGTACTTAAGCCACTGAGATATTAGATGTAAAATTTCTGGAAGTTTTGAAGCCATGGGGGAAAGTCCTCAGTGGACAGAAACTAGAATAATCTGATACTGTACATAGTTTTTAGAAACAATTTGAAGAATATATGAACACCTCATCTTAAATATTTTATTCATCATGCTAAAATAAAACATTCCACAATCAATTTCATTTTTTTTAAATTGAGTGGGGGTTAGGAGGGCACAAAACAGGTTTCAGGAAAAACAAATAGGAAAAACTAGTTTCCTGAATTTTTTCAGTGCCTTCACATCTCTATGGGCCACCCAGCCAGCCAGATAATACATAGAGATAGAAATATTTGCCTAGTTCTTGCATTTATGTTTTGGGGTCTTCTCATTCTAAAGTCTATTTCAGCTTTTTTTGGCAATTTGTTTGGATTCTTGCTATTAGTAACAGTTGCAATCCTAGGTATGTTAAGATTGCATTACATTTTACTAAAATTTATGAAACTTCCTTCCTAGTCAAAAGGAGAGACGCTGTGACACTCAGATGTTGTTGGACCACAGCTACCATAACCCTTGGCTACTTATTATGCTGGCTGGGACTGATGGGAGTTATATTCTAAAAAATATGTCAAGATGGCCACAGTGTTCTCCATGCCTGTTGTTTAAATCAGAGGAAGAAGGCTTTAGGTATCCATTTTTAATTTGATGGCCTTTTTAAAACTAGATCCTGGGATTCAACAGCCTGATAGATGTGCATTCAGGTGGATGGACAGATGCTGAAAGTGAAACAAACATAAAGCAACAATGGGTCTCTGAGCACATGGTGATCCATATCTAAACTAACCTCACACAATTAATTTCACCCAATTTCCACCTCTGATTTCCCCTGTACAATTCAGCAACATACAAGAGGAAGACTTGTTTTTATTAATTTGTTACAATTGTTAGACATCTGGCAAACTGAAATCTGTGCAGATCTTTTAGAAATCACACAAAGTCCTGCCAACAGATCTCATTCAACTTTCCTCCCACAGGTTATTTAGCGAACAATATCAATTTTTTAAAAATATATGTATACGTATGAATGTATTGGCATGAAATATATATCTTCCCAATTTTCTGAACAAAAATGCTTTTGATCTTTTCTCACCTAACATCAGATTAAACAACTTCTGATACTGACAATGTATTTGGAGCAGGTTTTCTGGGAGTAGATCTTAGCTGAAATCCTGCTGGTCTGTCTATTCTTTTAATGTAACTTTAAAATGCTTTCTTTCCTATCAGAAATTATTTTTGAATCTGTCATCTTGTGGGAAAGAGCAATGACTATTTTGAAGTCTAGCTGAGAGGCTAAACAGCTAATCATCTGGATTACAAAATTGCCATTTTAACCATCCCCTTCGTTGAGCTATGGAATGGTCAGTGATCAGGCAATAGATCTATTTATTGCATTTTTATACCACCTATTTGGGGAAGTTCCCACTCTGGGCGGTGTACATATAACTATTAATATAACATAGTAAGACACACAACAAATTAAAAACCAACCAACCAAATAAATAAATCCAAAATAAAATAACTGGCATCTATGGGCAAAGAGAATCCTAAAATACTGATTGGTTAATTTATTGCTAAGGGGATAACATCCTGAAAAGCTTCCTTGAAGAGGAAAGTTTTTAATTCTTTTTTGAAGATATCCAGGGAGGGGGCCTGGCGCAGCTCCTCCGGTAGTGTGTTCCACAGCATTGGTGCCGCCACTGAGGAGGCTCTATTTCTAGTTATAGATTGTCTAGCCATCCTCAGGGTCGGCACCTGAAGCTGCATATGCAGATAATTGAGCAATCAAATGTGTACCAGTTACATCAAAATAACAACAGTGATAACTGAGTTCTAATAATTTTCCAGAAATATATGATGAAAGGATTAAACCTGCAATTTAGAGTAAAGGTTAAGGTCATCCTTGCTCGAAGCCAATCATATCTGACTCTAGGGTTCAGTGCTCATTTCTGTTTCTAGCCAAAGAGCCAGCGTTGTCTGCATCTGCAGACATTTCTGTGGACACGTGGCAGGCATGCCAAAACACCGGAGTGCACGGAACGCTGTTCGTCTTCCCACCAAAGTGGTTCCTATTTGCCTACTTGCAATTTCTTGCTTTTGAACTGCTAGGTTGGCAAAAGCTGGGACAGAGACAGGAGCTCACTTTGTCATGCAGTGCCCAGAAATTGAACTCCAACCTTCCAGTCAGCGATTTCAGCATCTTAACCACTTGAACAACTGCACTGCTTTTTAGAGGATAAGTATAATTTTACCCTCTTGTAATAACTAGGACCTAATTTAGAAAAAAATATTATTTCACTTTACTTAATTGTACTTTGAGTGCTATGCATTTTTATTCCTGTGGGTAAAATACATATAACATTCCACAATAGCCTTCTCCAAGTTGGTGCCTAGCAAATTGGTTGGATTTCCCAGTCCCCCCCCCCCCCAGAAACAGCCCCTAAACATAATAGCACTTCCTAGAAATACCTCAGTGAAAGAAATCAAGACAAGGATAATGTTTGGAAGGCAAATTTAAAAAAAGAGAGAAATTGGCTTATTTAAAGTTAAAGCTTCCCTGTTGGTGTTGAAATTTCATTCCCCTTATGGAATTAATCTGAGAGAAGAGTATTTTGAGCAACCACACACACACTTCTTCCAATTAAAAGATGATGGCCATTGTGTTGATAATGAGGAGGAAGGTAATGATTGTTTGGGTTGACTCAGTAATGCTAAGAGCAGATGCAGTGAAGTATGGTAAATAGAATCAATTATATTTTAATAAAGCACTAGAATACACTCAGTTCCTCAGTGCCACCAAGTTCAAGAGGACACGGAAAGCAATGCAACAAATTGACTCTGTTCCAGAGATGAGGAAACGCGTAGTTCTCTCAAGATTGTTCGACCACATCTCCCAGAGCCAGCAGTGCCAATGGTGAGATATGCTGGGAACTCCAATTCCAGTGAGAGCTGCACTTTGCCCACACATGGTTTCCCATACTTCAGAATTCAACAATAATCAAAACACTAATATCAAAGGAGGAGAAGATGCCAATTACGACAAGATCAAGAGCAACATGGCTTTCAATACTATCGCTCATTCAGTGTCCCTGCTGTTCAGGTCACCTTGAAGCTTGTGGCATTGGAAAAATGTGTTCCTTTTTAAATTAGAAGGAAATTCAACTTTGTAGGTTTGTATGATTTGTCTAGCAGGTCATAGAGTTAGGTATCTGGCTGCAGAGCCAGAGTTTGGGAGTTTGATTCCTTATCACTCATCCCAGGGGAAGAGCCAGCCTATAGTCCCAGGACACCTCCAGAATAAGGCAGTGGTAACCCAATGCTGAGTATTCTCTACCTAGAAAAGCCTGGAAAGGGGTTGCTGTACATTGAAATTGACATTATTATTGGATACAAATAATAACAAATAGGTTGATCTTAGAAGAAATCAACCCTGACTCCTCCTTAGAAGGTCAAATAGTAAAGATGAAACTAAAGTACTTTGGACATCAAATGAGAAGAGAGGATTCACTTGAGAAAGCTTTGATGCTGGGAAAGGTGGAGGGCAAAAGAATGGGGCAGCAGAGAATGAGATGGCTAGATGGTATTGTAGACACAGTGGGCACAGAGCTGGGCGGGTTGAGGAGGATGGTGGAGGACAGAGGTGCCTGGCGGGCAATGGTCCATGGGGTCGCAAAGGGTTGGAATTCGACTGTGCAACTGAACAACAACAACAAAAATTGGATACAAATCAACCATTTGATTCACAGTCAAGAACTGGAATAAAATTAACAGTTCAAGTCCTAACCAAGGACCTAAGAACTGTTAAGGAAACGTCGGAGTATATATGCAGCTCCTAGTAGAGTTTTTTTTTTTTTGGAGAGTTGGGATTTTCAAGTCCAATAAGTCCAAAATATCCAAATATCTAGGCCAGTGATGGCGAACCTTTGCACTCCAGCTGTTCTTGGACTTCAATTCCCAGAAGCCCAAGCCAGCACGCCTGCTCATCAGGGCTTCTGGGAATTGGAAGTTCCAGAACTGGAGTGCCAAGGTTCACCATCACTGATTCTAGGCAGTCCTTTAGGTATTGCTCCAAGGAATCTGATGATGATGATCATCATCATCATCATAATATTCTTTTTATTATTATTATTATAGGACTGCAGTGGCTCAAGTGGCTAAGATGTTGACTGGGAGGCGGAAGGACAACAGTTCGATTCCCGAGTACTGCAGGACGGAATGAGCTCCCATCTTTGTCCCAACTCCTGCCAACCTAGCAGTTCGAAAGCAAGAAATTGCAAATAGATAAATAGGGACCACTTTGGTGGGAAGGTAACAGTGCTCCGTGCGCTCCGGTGTCTAGTCATGCCTGACACATGACCATGGAAATGTCTGCAGAAAGAAGCAGATAGCGCTGGCTCTTTGGCTTTGAAACAGAGATGAGCACTGAACCCTAGAGTTGGATACGACTGGCTTTCGAGCAAGGGAAACCTTTACCTTTACTATTATTATTATTATTAGCTACAAACCAACCATTTGATTCACAGTTAGATCTGGAATAAAATTAACAGTTCAAGTCCTAACTAAGTATACATGCAGTTCCTAGTAGAGTTGTTTTTTGGGATGCTGTTGTTTTCATCATCATCATCATCCAAAGCCATCTGCGCAGCTGGTGTTCAAGGGTATCCAACAACGGGAGTTAGGTCAATGCAGAAAAATCCGCGGATTGGGACAAACGCTGGCTCGGGAAGGGACTGGGTGGTGGTGGTGGGGCGGGGGGATGGCAATGAGGCAGGGCAGGGAGTCGAGCCGGGGGACTGGAGGAGAGGAGGAGGAGAGGAGGAAGAGGCCGCGCCGCTCTCGGTCCGACGGCTCCACCTCCCGGCCTGCGTCGCGGCGCTGCCTTGTGGGCGGGTCTGGAAGGAGGGGAAAGCAGGCGGGCGGGCGAGCAAGGCGAGGAGGGGGAGTGTGCTGGGACTGGGCGGGAGGAGGGCGCCCGCCGGTGCCGAGAGGGTTAAGCGGCGGCTGCTGCTGCTGCTGGACTCCTCTGGCTGGTGGCGCTCCTCGGAGTCGGGGGCTCGCCTTTGCCTAAGATGGCGACAGAAGGAGCGAGCTGGGAGCCCGCCTCCGGCGACCGGGGGGATCGGACGGCAGCGGTAGGCGAGCCGGGCGCCTTCGGCTTGGGTGGGAGGGAGCCGGGGAGTCTTTGGGTGGCTTCCGCGCCTCTTTTTCTCGGGGCTGGGAAGGAGACTTTTTTTGGGGGGGGGGGATCGGGATCAAGTGTGGGGATCTTGCCACCATCGCTTAATGGGGAGGGAGCGGAGACTAAGCCTCTGCGCCCCTCCCCCCCCCCCGAGGGAGAGGGGGGGAGAGCCGAGCGCGCAGAGCTTGGACTGAGCTGAAGCGCGCCGCAGTCCCAAGGGGGTCTCCCGCCCCCTCTCTTCAAAGGAAAAAAAAATCAAGCACCCAAGCGGGGGTGGGGGGTTAGAGAGAGACGGAGGGTTCCCGGCCCGTAAATGGCCGGGCGATCGCGGCCACCGTGGTTGGGAAGGAGATCGTCCGCCCTTGGGGGGTGGGGAGGGCGCAGGCGAGCCTTTATAACAATCTCCCTCTCGCCCTCCCTCCTCCTGTCCTTCGGAGATAGATGGCGATTTGGCGAAGCCCCCCCTCCCCTTTTCGCCTTTTCCGAGGAGGAGGAGGCTCCCTATTGTTCGCCTCTGTGGGTGTTTGTGGGTGTGCATTTTGTGTGGGATCGCCAGTTCGGTTCAAACACCACCCCCACCCCCACCCCCACCCCAAGGATGTCAGGAGGAGGGATGTCAGGGGTAGAGTGCCCGCAACCCTCTCCTGGGCTGATGGCCCTGGAATTCGATCCTTCTGGCTGGATGGCTCAGTGGTTTAAGTGCCTGGCTGTGTGGGGAGCCAGAGGTTCGATTCCATTCCCCACTGTTCCTCCTGGGAGAAAATACAAGTTCCAGGTCACGCGCACAGCCTCCTCCCCAGAAGAAGGGCATGGTCTTGGTTTACTGTCTACCTATACCCGTGAGGGCAAACCTTGGCACGCCAGATGTTCTTGGACTTCCACGGCCCTCATTGCTCCTGGAAGCGGAAGTAAAATGCGCCCATTTGGGTGTGTTTTACTTCCACTTCCAGGAGTGACGAGGGCCACGCGGGCCAGATGAATCGCAGTAAACCCATTCGTGTGGATTCACAGGGGGCTTGGGCTTCCGGGAATTGAAGTCCAAGAACATCTGGAGTGCCAAGGTTCGCCATCACGGACCTAGAAAATCCTAGTAAGGATTGGCATAAATTAGAGTTGACTTGATCTCTCTCTCTCTCTCTCACACACACACACACACACACCCCTCACACCTCACATGTGCTGCCTCTACCCGCCCCAACAAGCCCCTAACTAACAAATGTGGGATATTGCTAAAAAGCCCTGGGGGAGTTTGGAGATGTGGGGGTTGGCTTGTGAGATTTGGCATTAAGAAAAATAGCAGATCATGATCACTGGGAAAGGTTTGGGGGCTCTTGGGGGAAGTGGAGGTGGGAGGGAGGAGCCCAGGTGCTTTTCTGATAGGCATGTAGATAACAATAGTTCTACTTAAATCTGCTTTTCTCTCCCCAACCCACTATGCTGCAGAGGGAAAATCCACCTTTTTTCATATCTTTCCTGGAAGTTTTCTCTTGCATTAACTGAAGCACAGCCTACTGTTCATAATCCCCCCAAATGCAAATAGTTTTAGGGTTTGCCGCTTCTTCAAATAATGTTTACTAGCTTTTCCTGATTAGAGTTGCTTTTAGTTTTCTCATTTGCAAGTCAATTTCTAGTCCGCTTGTTCCCTTATTTAATTAAGCAGCAGCTCCTCTTGTTGTAAATGGAACTGGATGGAAAAATCCATGCTTTGATTAGTCTCCTGAAAGCTGCAAATCAAAATACTCCTGTCATTTGAGCCACATGTGTTGTTTGTCCATAGGATCAGAAGGTCACACCTTTCTGTTTTTGCCTGGTGAGAGCTTTGGAGAGGGATTGAGCTCTAAATAAGACTGTGTTTCATGCTAATCTCTCAATGGAACCATCGTTCTATGTGAACCATGCATTTCACCTCTTTTCAGCAATTTCCACATTATGGTGTTTAAACCAGCGTTTCTTTCGAGAAACATAACACATGAACATCATACTTCTATGGATGCACCACTGTATGATGCTGAGAAACCGAATTGCAACAGGGAAGCCAAGGCAGGCATGTACCAGTTCAGCCTCTTCCTACCTGCATGCCTCCAAATGTATGGAGATACAAGTCCCATCATCCCCCACTATCTTCAACAGGTAGCGGTTGTAATCGAGCTGATTTGGAGGGCCAGGAAAGGCTGGGTTGATGTTTAATAATGCCTGGAACTACTCCAAACTGAATCTTGAATTTAAGATGCTCATTGAATTTTTCAGTCCTGTAATACAAACCTTTTCATTAAAGCCCCATTAAAGTCACCTAAATTGATCCTTTAAAAAGCAATAGACAGATAACATACCCAATCGGTTAGTGTTTATTGCCCAAATATATGATTGATTCCTAGAGTAAACATAGAAGTAATGGACGAATTAGTTGACAGTTGATGTATTTGTATCCATTAGTAATGTAATATAATAAGAAACAGGTTAATTTAAATCAGTCAAATGTAAGAAAGTGTGACTTTTGTGCTCAGTATTTTTTGAAAACCAGGTCATATTTCTATATAGGGAGTTACAAAGCTATTTAAGGCCACACCCTATTAAAAAGCTGTTACTTTATAAAGACACACCTTTTAGTGTTTGATATTTTTATGAACCTTGGATTTGTTATGTAACTTAACATAAAAAGAGGTTTGTTCTCCCTGCCCACCCTCCCAGATTGTTAGGGAAATTTTCAAAAGGAAAGTCTACCAAAGCCATTCTGTGTACCATCACCTAGGAATAAGTCCTTTTGGAATTGGTAGAAGTTGCATCTGAATGAGTAAATATTCATCAAACTTTGCTTTTCTTCATTACAAAAACAAAAGGCTAGTATTCTTGTTCCAACAGATACAGTTTGGGTTTTAGCCCAGATCTCAGATTAATTTGTAATTTGGAAGTTTGCTGAGATTTCCAGTAGAGTGTTTTCAATTGAACGCTAACCCTTCTGTCTTAGCTTTTCCAGGCTTGGAAACAGAGATAATCCAATAAACAATTCAAAAGGAACACCAACGGTTATAGAGCAACGTCCCATAACTATTTCCAAGAGAGAGAGAGATGCCATTTTAAGCAGAGCTGCTGCTGCTGTTGTTGTTTTGCTAGCTACTGTTTCCAGGACATCTTAATGAAAAAGAGGGAAGAAATTAGTATCTTTCAGCCATGATCTGCTGGAGAATTACAAGGAATATTATAGACCAAAAAAAGTCAGTGCCTTTTAAAAGCAAGATATTCATGACGCAGGATGTCAGACTGAGAGTTCTCAACCTTTTTAAGCCAGGGGCCGGGTCACACTCCCTCAGACAGCTTCAGGGGCCAGATGGGCATTTTGCCCTTCCTCCACCACATGACACTTCCTGGTGTGGTGGAGGCGGTGGGGAGGCCACATGAAATGATGCCACGGGCTGCACCCGGCCCACGGGTCGCAGGTTGAGAATCACTGGGTTAGAGGATATATGTGAAAAAGAAAGTTCCCTTTAAAAGCCATATTTGGGCAGGAAACCAGAATTTTTTTCATTCCAGGTTTTCCTGAACCACGCAGAACACTTGGTATGGGGAGGGGGTGGTGCAAACCTTAGTATCTTCTTGGTTGCCATGGCAATTGTGACAAGGGAAAAACTTGAAGGCAGTTGCTTGAATCACCCTTCACATCTACATGAAGTTGGAATTCTCACTTGCACTGAGGCCTAGCCAGAAGCTATACTTGACTAATCTATACCTATAAAATGGTGCGTTAACCGTTGGAATGTGACAAAGGATGTTGCACCAGGCCCCACTAGCCCGTAATGGGCCTCCGTTCACTCGCCCGAACCCGGTTCACAGGTAACTGTTGGGTTGACATTTTTGACACAGGGGCAGGAGCCCCCCAGTCGCAAACAAGAAAAGGGAACTTCAATTCCCATCGTTCCTGGCGCCGTGCCAGAGCCAATCAGGCTGAGCGGCGCGGCAAAAGGAACGTTCGGAAACACGCCGCGGCCAATCAAAAAAAAGCCGCAGGGGGAAAACCGCTGCAGTAAGCAAACACGCGCAGCCAAAACTACAAGCCCCAGCGTCCTGCGCGCCATTAGCGCGCAGAACGCTGAGGTGGCCGGCGCACGAAAAAGAAAAGTTAAAAGGGAAAAAAACGCCCGCCGCCGCTGCCATTCTTCCCCACGGGCCAGCCTTCCATTCGAAGGGCCAGCCAGCGCACGGAAAATACAAGTAACCCCCCCCGCCACTGCCCTTCCGTGGGTCAGCCAGCATGGCCTGTGGGGAAAAAAAGAAACCCCCCCCGCTGCCGCTGCCCTTCCGTTTGAAGGGCCAGCCGGCACACGAAAAATACAAGTAAACACCCCCCCCGCCACTGCCCTTCTTTCCCACGGGCCAGCCAGCATGGCCCGTGGAAAAAAAAAGAAACCCCCCCGCCGCCGCTGCCCTTCCATTCGAAGAGCCAGCCGGCATGGCCCTTGGAAAAGAAAGCACCCCCCGCCATTGCCCTTCCCACGGGCCAGCCAGCATGGCCTGCAGGAAAGAAAGCCACCCCCCCCCCCTGAAAAAATAAACACAAAAACACAAACCAAAAACAATCAAAAACACACAAAAATCCAAAAATGAAACACAAAAACAGCCAAAAAGAAACAAGAAAAAACACACAACCCCCCCTCAAATTTCCACCCCACCCCCCCACCCCCAAAACCCCCCCAGAGAACTTTCCAAAAGACGTCTTCTATCCATGAGGACCGGAACTCAAATGAGAAATGAAAGAGAAAACCACTGGGAGCGCAAGTCCGCCGCAGGCGGACGCAGCGCCTCGAAGCCACAAAATCACAAAACCTTACAAAACCATTTAAAACAGCCCAGCACCATTGGTTCAAGAAAAAAACGAAACCCTTTACTATCCAACACAATTTTAAAAAGCCCGGCACTGCCGGGCAAAATATGCTAGTAGAACATATGATTGCTTAGAGAACAAATCCTGCTACTATAAAAGGCGTGGGGGGGGGGAGAGATCTTTCTGTGAGTCCAATCCACTTGGAGTAAATATTGATGATTTAGGTGAGTTGAAACTTGGGTTTCAGTGCTCACACAGGTCTGTGTAATAAGTTTAGACATCACCTCATGCAATCTATAGACACGCATTTGCTTAGGACAGGGTTTTTCAACCTTGGGTCCCTTGATGTTCTTGCACTTCAGTTCCCAGGAGCTCTGATCAATTGGTGTACTGACTTAGCCTTCTGGGAATTAAAGTCCAATAACAACTTGGGCCCAAGATTCAAGAAACAATGGCTTACGACTTCATACAAGATGATTCCACTCGATGGGACTCATACAGTTTAAACAGTGACCTCCAAATTTTGAACCAGGTAGCTTGTGCTACTTGGTATGCCAGTGCTGAAAATAACAAGAGCTTTGTACAGGTATGTGGACACAAGCATTTCAGCATTATGCTTTCAACAAGGAAAGGCTTTTTTTTTTGGGGGGGGGGATTTGAATGGTGCCTTGATGGTGTCAAAACTGTCCTGAAAGTTCTTATGAACATTCTTGGGTAATGAATCTTTCCTAGGCCTGAGACACAGATTTCAAAATGGGAAAGGGAGGTGTGATATTTTACTTCTTTTGTTAGCCGCCCAGAGTCACATTGGGAGTAGGGTGGTATACAAGTCAAAGAATTGAATTGAATTGAATTTCCCATCAAATGTAAAGCAGACTACTCAATTCTCTATATGTCTTGTCTACTCAGAAGCAAGGCACAGTCCAACATTTTCACTGCAGCTTGGTTGACTTTGTTGAGTCCTGACTGAAACAGGGTCTGTCTCTCACAAGAGTATTTTCTCAGCTATTGGCCCTCCAGATGCTTTGGATGTCCCCTCATAGTGATCCAGTCATGGATTCTGGAAGTTGGTGTCCAAAACATCTGGAGGACAGTGACCTAGGACACACCAAATGCTCACACCTGTACTTTTGCAGAGAAATGGTATCTAGGTGGTACGCAGGCTTCTTTTCATGAAACTTGCACATCTTTTCCCACTAAGGGATTCCTGGGAAGCTTTGAGAGTACCTTTGAGCACAAACCTGTATGGTAATCTTTTTGCTTGAGTAAGCCTACTGTTGCAGAAGAAGAAAGCAGAAGCAGTTAGTGTGGCTACTCAGCCTTTATTATGAGCCACGGGAAAAGCAGCAGGATGGCCATCAGCCTAATTTGGAAGAACAAATTTCCCTTTTTAAAAAACAAAAAAGGATGCTGGTCTCATGCTTGCCACCCAGATCCATGCCAAAGAATGATTACAGGCCAACAGTTGCTTTGGTGCTGGGTTTTTTGAGCTGATTTCATATGACTTTGATCCCCTGAATTCAAATATGGCATTATTTTTTGCCTAGGAGCTCAAATTTCTAAGATATAACATTTTATTGATATATATGTTATACTATCTAAAGTTAAACCCATGGAACAAATAAAAAAATAAACACAGAATTTTTATTATTAGAGTACACAAATATTATATACAAAGATAGAGGGAAAAGTCATTGAAGAAACCAACTAGTCACCAAACACTTCGGCAGCTTCTTTTCCGTGACATTCTTGAATGTATTTTAGAACAGTCCCTTTTTAAACTCCAGCAGTAATATGCTATCATGTGTGTATCCCATCTTCCTTGGTAGCGGTCCTCCATAGTTTTAATATCCTGGTTAAATCTTTCACCTTGTTCCTCACTGGTGTCTCCTAAATTTTCAGGAAAACGGTCTAAGTGGTTGTGTAAATAGTGCACCTTAATACTCATGTTACACCCAAGGGATTTGAAGCTGTTAAGCATCTTGTTTACTAGTTCAACATAGTTTTCAGCTTTGCGTTTGCCTAGAAAATTTCCGACAACTGCAACAAATGAAGTCCAGGCTTTTCGCTCAGCCTCATTCATCGAATGACAATAGGGCAGATATACAGGAACCAATCCTTGCATATGTGATTTAGAACTGCACATTTCGCATAGAACTTCACGTTAAAAAACACTGATCTAAAAATGTAGAGCAGATAGTGAAAAACTGATTTCATATTTGGATTCAGCGACCCAAATATAGCTAAAATCAATTCTAAAATCCTAGGCACCAACAAAAAAAAATCTTGTAAAATGGAGTTAGAACTGCACATTTCACGTAGAACTGCAAGGTTAAGAAACACTGATCTAAAAAAGTAGAGCATATAGAGAAAAACTGATTTCATATTTAGATTCAGCGACCCAAATATAGCTAAAATCAATTCTAAAATCCTAGGCACCGACAAATTTTTTTCTTTCTTGTAGGCCTTTATGTAATGGTGTACAATTACAAGATATGCAAGGCATTTTACATGAAGTACTCTAGGCATGTGGCTTGGTTTCCAAGGTGGTCCTGATAAATGAACAGCATAATGCAGAGTACAGTACGTACTTATAAGCAGATATGCCACACTAAGTTGGCGTGCTTACTAAAAGCTACTAGAAGAAGGTGGGCTTGTCTGTTAACATGTCATATCATAGAAGGGGGACTTGACTTGGAGAATTCCTGTCTTCCTTGAAAACATTCAGGCAGCAAGGAAATCAAACAGCACCTGTGAAAATCTGTTGTGCTAAACTATGCACACACCTATTGGTAACTGGTTAATTGCTTCCTTCTTATATTACACAAATGTGTATTTATACAAATACAGTATTGGGTAAAACATATTTATGCCATATGTTTAAAAGTTATGTCAGAACACGGTACCAGTTTCTATATTAAGTAATTGAACATAATTGTCCCCATAGTTGGGAGGGCTGTAGGTAACTGACTATACAGCTAGTTTGTATGCAGAAAAGCGCAGATACGGTCTAGAAAAATGTGGAAAAGACTGTCCCCTGAAACCTTGACAGCTACTGCCAGTGTGTATAGATACTACTATGCTTTTTTGCTTTCTTAAAAGGCAGCAACTAAAAGTGTGCAAATCTGTGCTGTGGCCATACTGCCTTGGGAATTTGGGATTAGTAGTTCCAAAAAGACAGATCACGCCCCTGGTATCCCCTCCTTTCACACCTCATTCAATTGTGGCCAAAATATATTAATAGACCATCTTGAGGCTTTCAGAGTTCTTGATTATGCCCCCTTTCAGCTTTATTAACTGTAGGATTAATTTGTATTAAATGCACGTAGAACTACCACAGAGCTACAGATTTCTGAGAGAACATTTTCATTGATCTTGTTTTTTAAAAAGAATGCTGGCTCTATGCCCATGCTTCTTAGATTTCTCAGTCAGTGTATAGGAGATGCCAGTTTCACATTTAGAAGCTAGTAGGATGCTGGTTTTCTAGCAGTGTGTTTCACTGGAAGCTGCATGCCTGAGCAGTCGAGACTTGAAAACTGGCCTTCAGCCAGGAAGACAGGACATTTTACTACCCTGGAAGCACATTTTGTTTTGTTTTATTCATTCATTCATTCATTCATTCAATTTGTATAGCCTCCCTAATTGACATGCAACTCTGGGCGGCGTACATAAAACCCCCAACTTTTAAACTATAGAAACCCTTAAAATTCCTAAAAACACTGAAAAACTACCTCCCACCTGCACCAATTAAAAATCTAGTTGCAGAATCCAAGCAGAAGTAGACCTTAAAGATTGACTTTGTCACACTGGTAAATGCTATTTGTCTTTATTAGGCAAAATCTTGGCTATTCCTGTTATTTTCATTTGTATATTATTCAAAGAAATATTGTATGTATGAAAGGGTGTCTAGAATTCAGAGATAACAGCTAATATTGCCTTAACCTTCTAATGCAGTGGTGGCCAACCTTGGCACTTCAGCTGTTCTTGGACTTCAGTTCCCAGAAGCCTAAGTCCCTGTGAATCCACACGAATGGGTTTGCTGCACAGTCCAAGAACAGCTGGAGTGCCAAGGTTCACCATCACTGGCCTAGAGGAAGTTTAAGCCTGCATTTACCTCCTGATCACCTAGACCCTTAAATTGCATAAATGTCGGACAGATAGATGTCTTTAAGGAGGTCCTACTTTTAACAGTATACTAATAAAATAATCTAGTCTAAACCTGGAGTTCTATACTACTAGAATGTATAGCACCACAAATTGTCTAAACTGCTAACTGAAATAAAGAGGTGTGTGTGTGTATGTGTGTTTTGGACAGTATCTAAATACCAAAATGCATCAAAAGAAGCACACATTTGGTGCAGTTCCAGTAGCTTTTGTGCTCTTATACAAGTTTATTCAGATGTTCCACAAGCTTTAGTGCTATTTATGTCCTCACAAGTGTAAATAGGATTTTATCTGTATTGCCTTAAATCTTCTTAAAAAGAAGAATATGCTTAAGAATCCCCCCCCCCCAATGAATTCTTTAATGAACTTATCTTCTTTGTACCTCTTGGATTTATACACAGATCCGAGCTTCAGTTATTTACTGCTTTTGCATTTGTGGAATGTTTTGACAAGAGTTTTGGCTCAAAAGACATATTTTCAAAATGTGTATGTTGAAATAAATAAATGTTTTAAGATACGTATTTAGATGCATATGAAAAAGAAAGAAGGGGGAGTATGTGTGTGTGTGTGTAGGGGGGGGGCGTTCTTTGAATCTGTATATTGGCCACATCTAGCTTTCATTCCCTTTCTGAGTATGGCCATTTCTTCTGTGATTCAGTCCTAAATTATATTGAGCTCTAAAATGCGATATATGCTAAAAAGCCAACTGAGAAATTACATTTTCCACTCTTCTATTGTCTGCTCTCACACAATAACCAAATCAGTTATTTAACATTCAGATGAGGTCTGTGGTAAGAGCAAGAGCAATAGTTTATACCTCACTCATAAAACCCAATACTGTATAATGAATGGCTGCATTAGGCTGTATGACCGACTGAAAATACTTTACCTTAGCCTCTCATTGCACATAGGATGAGGGGGTTTGCTCGTAAACACAGTGGTGGCAGTGAGAGGAAGAGACATGTGTTTCCGCCGGGTATCAATATTTTGTTCTGGAAGCCAAAGGGCTTACAAAGATTGCTTGTCTTGATGGCACTGTATTACATCAAAATAACCATTAATCTTGTCATCCACAATGTCTGCAATCTTACATCTGCTTGCTGGACAGACAACTGAGTTGAGCTTGGTTGCACACCTGAGTAATGAATTGTTAAACATTTTTAATATTTTTCCTACAGTGGCTAAGGCACTGACTGGAAGGTGGGAGGTCAGCAGTTCGATTCCTGAATACTGCAGGACGGAATGAGTTCCCGTCTTTGTCCCACCTCCTGCCAACCTAGCAGTTCGAAAGCAAGAAATTACCAGTAGATAAATAGGGTCCACTTCAGTGGGAAGGTAAACAGTGTTCCGTGCGCTCCATTGTGTAGTCATGCCTGCCACGTGACCATGGAAACGTCTGCAGAAGCAAACAGTTCTGGCTCTTCGGCTTTGAAACAGAGATGAGCACTGAACCCTAGAGTCAGATATGACTGGCTTTTGAGCAAGGGAAACCTTTACCACACACACATCAGATTGCCCTCCTAAGCACAGTAAATTTATTTTGGAGATGGAAAGAGTTACAGTTTTGGTACTATAGCTGTCAGAACCATGGGTCATGCTTAATTTATAAACTTTTATTCAAGATAGGGGACATAGGAAAACCATGACCACATCCGAGTCATTCTTTTTAGTAGTAGTAGCTAAGCAGGCTTAGACCTGGATGAAAAACAGCATGGAAATCCCATGTGTATGGCCTCACATTTAATGTTGCAAAGAAGCAAAACAAAAAAATGGCAAAATAAAAGAAATATTAAACCACCACATCTGGACTCTTGTTGGTTCAAGGTGTGAGAAGAGGGAACAATTTTAATTTCTCCATCCATTTACTTTAATGGGAAGAAAATAACGGGCCAGTACTGTGGTCCTGCCAGATGAACTGGAGAAAGAGAGGGCAGTACTGGACCATCACCAACACAAGCCTATGGCCAGCCTATGGCTACACAGCAGGGGTTCCCAACCTTTTTACACCGCAGGCCTCACCACACCCCCTGGAGAGCTGAGAGGCCAGACCACATCCCCAGAAGTGGAAGTAAATGTGCCTGCTTCTGCGTTTATGACAGCCACGGGCGTATTTACGACTGATGTAACTGCATTTAAGCATGCAAGGGTGCGTTTTACAGCTGTTGCAAACACATCCAGTTTTACTTCTGGGTGTGGCGGTGGGCCACATTAAATGGTGCCGTGGGTGGGCTGGAGGTTGGGAACCCCTGCTATACAGGATACATTTCACCTTCCCCACACTTCATTTTTTCAAAACAGCAATAACCTTGGGAGGTACCTCAGGCTAAGAGAGACGGAGAGTGACTGGTCCATCACCATCCATTGAGTTCCATTGCCCAGGAAAAACTCGCACCAGAATCTTCCAAATCCCAGCTCAGCAGTCTGGTCTACTATACCTTTCCAAGTGTCAACTTGTGCATTTTCTTGTGGCTCCTTAATTGTCTCTTGTCGAAGACAGGGTTGCTCGTTCATTTGTGATATTATTTTTTCTCCTTTATACCATGTATAGAAAGAAAAGCTGTTACAAGACTTATTGTAGCCCTCAGATCTGCCACCCATTGTCAGAAGATATTTTGATGTTTATGGTGATCTCTAAAGTCAAAAACAATGTTCAGTGTTATTTATCTTTTCTGATTTGTCTTGCCATGGGTAACCTTGAATTATTTAAGTGGCACATTTATTCTCTAAGTACAAAGTACTGAATTATATTACTGTACAGTTTTTTTTTTGCATCTCTTTTACACAATTATTTATACTTTTCATTAATAGGATTTTTTTTAAAAAAATGATCATTGTTCTCATAGCCTAAGATCTTTATTCCCAGTGTTTAATTTTCTCAGGTTTTTTTGAAACATGTATACACCGCGGCCGATGAAAACATTTTGTTATGTAAATGCAGCAAATGGTATTCTGCACACAGCCAGATCAAAGTACCCAACACCAACTTCCTTGCTGTGACACACGCAACAGGTACTGCTCTCCATTCCTGGCTGAAATCCTGTTGTGCAGTTTCATAAATGACATAACTTTTGGAAATGAACTGACGTCTGTTATGAAATCTCTGGAGGCATTTTGAGTTGCATGCCAAGGCAATCCAACTCAGTGCTCAACAAATAACACCGTCTAAATTTATGGCAGCTCCCTTCCGAAGGTTATACCATTTGCATATCTGCACAACAGGATTTCAGCCAATAACATTAAATTTAATAGCTAATAATTTGCTGTACTTCCATAGTAACCAGAATCTGTTGCCTGTGGCAGCTAACTCATTCAACTTTGCAGTAGGCTTTTACCTTGTGTGCATATCAATTCTGAACTGTTTTAAAGGTTTGCAGTCTTATAGCCATCTCCTAGAAATGTCTATAATTGAAGGGTTAGTCAATGCATAATTTACAAGCAACTGTGAAAGGACTTTGTTTTCTCCCTTTGTTATGGGGTGCTCATCTCTGCCACAGTTTAGTTCCCATTGTCCTTGTTCTGTAGTGCCTGTCTGGAGTTGTAGCACCCCGAAGTAATTTTCCACATTCTCACCAAATGAATTTGTGATTTCTGATACTTCAATTTATGATTTGCTATTATGCTGCCACTTGATGTTTCTGTCATAGGAAGCAACAGGGTTCCATTGTTGAATCCCATTGTTGTCTTAACTGACTGTTATTGTGTTCTTTCATCTCTGCTGCACTGGAGAAAATATGTCCATGTGTAAATTTTTGTAATCATTGATTTACTTTTTATCTTGCAGAAAAGAGAATTTGATGTGGACAACCTCAGCAAATCTGAACTGAGGATGTTTCTGAGTGTTCTAGAAGGGGAGCTGGAAGCACGAGATCTTGTCATTGAAGCTTTAAGGGTACGTTGTTGGCTGATGCTATTTTACTTCATTGGTCCAGTTTTCAAATACAGGATGTTAAAATATCACCAGAAGAAGAAATTACTTTTACTTTAGTATCAAAAAACAAAAAGCTCAATCGTATGGAAGTTTTGACTGAGACGAAGGATAATGAATGTGATCCGATGAAGTTTCTAGTACATAGTAGTATATAAACCTTGTGTATTAGAACATATTTTTCTCATAAAAATGGGTATACATGTATACAAATAGACACACACACCCCAAAACCAATATGGTCCACTAAGTATGTACTCCTTTGACATAGCACACTTATTTATTTATTTATTCTAATTTGTATTGCTGCCCAATTCTAAAGACTGGGTGGCTCACAGAAAATAAAACCAATGGCAGTTTTAAAAAAGCAATAAAAAAACCCATAGATCTTCCTGATTGTTACCCTCTTCCTGATTGTTACCCTCTCCTAGCTCAAGAAATGAGCCTTTCTTTTTATATACAGAAGGTCACATGCATAATCCCTGTTTTCCACAGGTCAAAAGATGAGGTAGCAATTGACTGAGAAGAGTCCTTCTCAAAACCGTAGAACAGGGGTTCCCAACCTATGGGCTGCAGGCTGGCCCTGGCCCACAATGCCATTCCATCGCTGCCTTCACCACACCTGGAAGTGGAAGCAGCCGCCTTTACATCAGCCGTAAAACGTGTGCACGCAAATGTACTTGCAGTTGTTGTAAATGCAGAAGTGGGCACATTTACAACAGCTGTAAATATGCCTGCTTCCATGGGGAATGGTCTGGCCCATTCAGCTGTCCAGGGGCATGGTCAGGGCCACAGTGTGGAAAGGTTGGCCACCCTGCCGTAGCGCATTACATCCAGGGGAAATGACCCTAAAGGAACCTTAAAATGAACCAAAAAAGTGAAACATACATTTTCCAGTGCAGCTAATGTGATGTTTAGTGCAAAATTGCTTCTCACTAGTGGATTTGCTGGCTAAGATTGGTGAGAGTTGTAGTTTGGACACACACCAAAGGCCACAATTTGGCCTGCTGAAGACACTTATGTGGGCTAAAGCTCATTGAACTTAGCCGTACTTTTGAGTAGCGCATAGGATTCTTTTTCATGTGACAGGAGGTAAATGAAGACGAAAAAATATATTAAATTTTGGAGTGAGAAGGGAATGTACGGGCCATCCAGCTGTTGTAGTACTGCAGTTTCCACACAGCTAAGAACATAAGAACATCCCTGCTGGGACAGACCATAGCCCATCCAGTCCAGCATTCTGTCTCACACAGTGGCTCACCATTTGCTTCAGGGTATTCCCAAGCAGATGCCTTCACCTGCTTAGGATTCCCTGGAAATGGCATTGAGAGATATCCTGCCTATCTCTCCAACCCAGAGGTTGTCCTTAGGTATCCATAATTATAGCCATTGATACCCTTGTCCTCCATGAACTTGTCTAATCCTTTCTTAAAGCTGTCAAGACTGACAGCTGTCACCAAAAGCTAGAATAGCTTTTGGGGAGGAATCATGGAATTTGTAGTCCTGCTTCATCTGGAAGGTTATGCTTTGATCATTCCCAATATACAAGATGAGGCATATGTTTATGGGAACTCTTGGATTTGGGGGAGGAATAATCTTTGAGCTATGTGTCTTTTGTTTATGACCAGATTATGTGCAGGCAGAAGATCCTAGAAGAGTTTCCCTGCTTTTGAATCATTTCAATTTGAAGAGAAAACAATGGAGTTGAAAAACTATCCAATGTGACTTGTAGGCAGTTTCATTCTCTTGTTTTCAGTGATGAGATTACATGCAGTCTAGCATGACACTTGCCACAAGCAGAGAAGAAGGATTTTTCTGTAGCACAAGCTGCAAATGTGGAGCACCTAAGCAAAAGGAATCTGATGTCCTAAATCAGTGTTTCCCAACCTTTTTTGGGGGGGGCGGGGCGGGGGCGGGGGGACGACGACTTCAGTTCGCAGAAGCCTAAGTCAATTCCCGAAAGCACTCATCAGCCAATGGCTTCTTAGAACTGAAGTCCAGGAACCAAAGTTTGGGAAAGACTGTCCTAAACAATCCAAAACATTCTACAAGTTAAAGCCTAGAAGTCATTGACTTTTCAGCAGAGCTGTGCAGCTTTGTGTTGTTTGATTTCCTGGGCACTAGCTGTGCTGCTTGGGGAATTCTGGGAGCTGTAGTTCAGAAACAAATCTGTACCAGTCTACCCTCCTGTGATTAGGCCACTGGCTACCTAATGTTGTCAGGTGCAGTAGGCTACAATATCAGCCTCTTCCCAGCCATCATGTACAATAGCCATGTTTGTAAAAGGTGTTGGGAGCTGTGATCCAATACACAATGTACTCAGCTCAAAAGACTGGGTTAGAGGGTCAAACTAGAGCTCAGATTTAAGTCCATATTCAGCCATGTCTAGGTAAGATTGGCCCAGTCTCTGTCTTTCAACCCAACTGACCGCACAGATAACATTTTCCCCTTTAAACTTTTAGAAGAAAGGTAAGATGATGATGATGATGATGATGATGATGATGATGATGATATATTAATTAAGCTAGCACCTCACCTTGTTCCTCTCCACATACAAATTATCCCTCTACATACAAGTGTTTTTTCCACCTTGGATTGGATCAGGCTCTTTGCTTTGATATTCAGAATAGATAATAGATAAGTACAGGGGTAATAAATTATTTCCTTAGCTAATTAAATCTTTGTCTATTTAACATTTAAAAAAAAGACTCAGTCTTTGCATGGTTTTGTTGCTTTTCTCGTTTCCAGTTTCTTTTGCCTCTGTAAGTGGTAAATGAGTTTGCCTTTCAGAATAAATTTTGGGTTCCCTCTTGTTCTGTCATGCAATTAGAAAGAAAGGAGATGGATTGTTCTAGGTATCTTCAGTATTGTAAAGAAGTTTGAGTAATCGGGTGGAGATTCATATTTATTACAAAGTTAACATCAGAGAAGTGTTTTATGACAGTTGTTTCTGTAAATTGTCTTTTAGAAGTACGAAACACTTTATGGGAAAAGCAGGCAAGAACATTAATTCTGTTCATACAGAAGAAAGGGAATCACTGTTTACAATAACTATATATCACCATGGGATGGATTCAGACTAAATTTAACGTGGTTCCAGATGAAATCTGTGAGGTGTGTGTGGAGAGCTAGCTAAAATCACTAGCCAGTTTGATCAGAGAGCAAGGCTCAGTGGCCACATGATCAGACATGCTGGGAGTTGCAGACCACCATGTGGAATAGACTCCTAGCTGAAGTCAGATCATTATGTGAACTGAATTCAGTGATAAGTTTCAATATATTTGTTGTCCTAGGCATTTTATTGACTGCAAGCACTGCAAGCTATCATTCTCCTTTTATTTTTGACATCTCTTTTTGTGTTGTTTCCTTCCCACTAGAAATTAAAAGCTAGCTATAGTTTGTCGCAACACAGATATTAATAATTAAGTTAGTCTATTTATACTGCTAAATCTACTCTCAAGTGTCCCTTGGTTTGCTAAATCAGTTTTGGAGGGCACATCGTGGGCACAAGTACTCACTCCCTTCCTGGTCCACAAGTGAAAGTGGACCAGAAGAAAAACATCATTGTATTCCACCTTATATCCTCCCCTCCCCTCTTTGTTTTTTTCTTGTGCAAGACTCTCTAATAAAAGTCATTAGTCAAGAGTCTACTCTAAACAGTCAGCATGATTGGCAATAAGTAATGACATTTTCATTCAAGTACAGTGGAACCTCAGTTAACAAACGGCTCAGTTAACATAAAAATTGCATAACAAAAGGAAATCCATAGAAAGTAGTAGCTCAGTTTATGGAGGTTTTTTTTCCCAAAACAGATTAATTGGTTTTCAATGCATTCCTTTGGGAAACTGCATTTTGGTTAAAGTATTTTGGTTTTCAATGCATTTCTATGGGAAATTTGGTTAAAGTAATTTCCGCTGTAAGAAAGTCCCAGAGAATGTATTAATTACATTAACCAAGGTTCCAGTGTACTGGAAAGTTAAGTGTAGAGATTATGGAAGATAAATATCTCAAAAGAACAACTAAAGTAGCAAAGCAGATATTACGTTCATGCCTTTTGCCTGTTTAAGAATCGTTGGCAGAATTATGACTTGGGAGGTTATAAAAGTCGATCTCTTGTTGACATTGTAGCTTACAGAAGACAAGAGTCATGTTAGGAATCAATTTGGACTGTTTCAGTGCTATTTAAACTTTATACTTAAAATGGATGTAGATTGTTGCGGTATTACATCATGTTCCATATTTGGTTATGTTTCTTGAAGATGTGGCTTGTTTATAATTTTCAGAGAGTGTTGAGATACGTAAGTGAAATAAGCATACATGTATACAGGAGACATTGGGTGTGTTTCTGTGAGATGTACGCTTCATCTATATATGGAATACTTTATGTTTTACATTTAGGATTAGTTTTTAGATGTCATATAAAGCTTAAAAATTGTTGCTCCAACTGATTGAAATTAGGCAAAATCTTTTTGAGGGTGGTAGAAACAACAGAAACATTTGAACTAGCTTTGTGTAATCTGAAGCCTGGGTAAGTTCTTTGTCACACACCATCTATCCACAATAGTGAGCGGCATCTGCATTTTGGCAAAACTAAGCCACAATCACCACCAGCATCAAGACTATAAACATAGTCTATACTTCATATGTTCTAAGAACATCCAAGTTACTTTTGTCCCAGAATCACTGTGTAGTCATGAAATGTAAAAGAATTTCACAAAATGCCATAGGGATGGTGAATGTTACATTATATATTTAAAATGGCATCACCACAGATAGGTGGCTTGTGGATGGTGTGGGGAGGGGAGCTGTTTAAATTTTTTGGAGTGATGCACCTCTCCTGCCCTGTCCTTGAATCCCTCCCATCTCCACTGTGACCATATCTTCAGAATTCTGCCCAATGCTAACACAATACTGTTCCTGGGAAGACTGGGTTGTGATTCAAGAACTAGGTTCTGTAATATGCCCTTTATAATCTGTAAAGAACTTGTCTCCTTTCCCTTGTCAGTATTAAAACCGTTTAGAGTTATTTATGTTCTGATGCTAGAGCTGAAAAATTTCCAGAAATTCTGAAGTCCTTCTTCCATTTTCCTCAGAAAAAGCACAGAGGTTTTGAGAAAATGTGGGTAATAATAATTTCGTGTCCGAGATTATTCTGGGTTGAAATGATTTTTGCTGTTGAAACTGCGCTCAGGGGACACATGAATGAGGCTCCTTTCATGTCTCCAAGTGTAGCCCACAGGTATCGAAACCTGACCTTCCAGTCTCTAGCTCACAGTTTTAACCACCAAAGTCACCGGAGGAGCTGCTAAGTGTACAATACTTAAATCTTTAAGAAGTTACTAAACTGCTTTTCACTTGTGTTGAGTAGCGTGAACTAAACAGATTTATAACAATAATATAGCTACTTATCAGTGAGTTGGTGTATAGGATATTGTTCACTGTGAAAGTTCATATATTGTTAAGCTCCTTTTCTCTCCTCTTCCACCACCAGACTCTTGTATCACACTGGCAGTTCATACAGTGACAAGCCCTGTACCATTAGTGCTGACGACACTAAATTATACAGGATAGTGAAAACTGTGAGAGATTGTGAGGAGCTCCAGAGGGATCTCTCGACACTGGGGGAGTGGGCAAAACAGTGGCAAATGAGTTTCAACATTAGTAAGTGCAGAGTGATGCATGTTGGGGCAAAGAACCCCAATTACATTTATAAACTGATGGGGTCTGAACTCTCTGCGACAAACCAGGAAAGGGACCTTGGTGTCCTGGTGGACAACTCAATGAAGGTGTCAACCCAGTGTGCCTCAGCAGTGAAAAAAGCAAACTCAATGCTAGGGATCATTAGGAAGGGTATAGAAAATAAGTCAGCAAGTGTCATTTTGCCTCTTTATAAATCTATGGTGAGGCCCCATCTGGAATATTGTGTAAAGTTCTGGTCGCCATACCTCCAGAAGGATATTATGGAGCTGGAAAAAGTGCAGAGGAGGGCAACCAGAATGATTAGGGGACTGGAACACCTTCCTTACCATCTGAGGCTGCAACGGTTGGGCCTCTTCACTCTTGAACGACGACGTCTAAGAGGTGACCTGATTGAAGTTTATAAAATCATGCACGGTGTGGACAAAGTAGATAAGGAAAAACTGTTTTCCCTATCGCATAACACTAGAACTAGGGGACACTCCATGAAACTTTTGGGTACTAGTTCTCAAACAAATAAGAGAAAGTACTTTTTCACCCAGAGGATTACTGGTCTATGGAACTCCCTGCCAGAAGAAGTGGTGACAGCTGTCAGTCTTGACAGCTTTAAGAAAGGATTAGACAAGTTCATGGAGGACAAGAGTATCAATGGCTATAATTATGGATACTTAAGGACAACCTCCGGGTTGGAGAGATAGGCAGGATATCTCTCAATATCATTTCCAGGGAATCCTAAGCAGGTGAAGGCATCTGCTTGGGAATACCCTGAAGGAAATGGTGAGCCACTGTGTGAGACAGAATGCTGGACTGGATGGGCTGTGGCCTGTTCCAGCAAGGCTGTTCTTATGAGAACAGTGGTCACTGATGGTTCCATTTTTAGCTGTGTTGTGAATTCTGGGTTTTAATTTGCCCTGTACGGGAGCTATCCAGGTGCTGGAATCTATACCCAAAATAATTGCATCCTTTTAAGAATTCCCGCAAAGTGTTGACACAAACCCAGCATGGGTTCACAGCTCTCCTGAAAATGAAACCACCAACTCCCACACTGTTCTTAAGGCAGCCATTTTGTAATAACGTAGGGAACAGAAGAAAGGAAAAAAGAAGATAGGTGTTTCTTGGGTAACTGGATATGCAAAATTAGCTAATGTAATGTATTTCATTATCTGGTAGGCTAAAAAGTCTTAACTGACTATTTGAGCACTATTAGTTCTACAATATTTAGCTAGTTAGATGGGAATTATTTAATAAACATGGAATTTATTTTATGTAAGTATTGACTTTATTATATGTGTTTGCAAGTTTAAAGACATACCGAGAGATAGGCATTTCCATTGTGAAAATTTAGTTTGAATCTGGTTGTCAGGTTGGCATAATAGTGGTTCGATGTATTGTATTATGTAAGAATCAGGCTTGTTCTAATTGTGGTAAATCTCATGACTGAGTTAAAAGTTGTTGGTAATGTTTTAGATGTGGGAGAGACAACATGTCACTGTAAGAAAGCAGAACATTAGAGAAGTGAGAATGAAAGGTTCTTAAAATAGCATATTGGAGGCTTAGGAAAATCCTGAACAATTTAAAGGACACAAGTTAAGTTATTCATTTGCAGGCTGTATCAACAAAATAAATAATTGAAAGAGGTCATCATAAGGAAATTTATTTCTATAGGGCATGGTGTTGATATTATTTCCACAAAAATAGATATTTAAAGAGTCATTGTTAATTAATTTAAAGCATGCCACAGTTAAGATGGATGAGAGCTGGGCCATAAGGAAAGCTGAGCGCAGAAGAATAGATGCCTTTGAAATGTGGGGTTGGAGGAGAGTTTTGAGAGTACCCTGGACAGTGAGGAGAACAAATAAATTGAGCTTAGAAGAAATCAACCCTGACTGCTCCTTGGAAGGTCAAATAGTGAAGATGAAGCTAAAGTACTTTGGACATCAAATGAGAAGAGAGGATTCACTTAAGAAAGCCTTGATCCTGGGAACGGTTGAGGGCAAAAGAAGAAGGGGGCAGCAGAAAATGAGATGGCTAGACGGTATTGTTGATACAGTGGGCACAGAGCTGGGGGGTTTGAGGAGGATGGTGGAGGACAGAGGTGCCTGGTGGGCAGTGATCCATGGGGTCGCAAAGGGTCGGAATCGACTGTGTGACTGAATAAGAACAACAGTTAGAACATTGTAACCATGATGAAAAATTACAAAATAAGTTGAAGTTATTTAACTATGAATTTACCAGGTAATATATTATTCTAGGGATTTTTAAAATAAATCTTTTAAAATTAAATCTTGGAGAAGTTTCCCTTTTGGGGAGTATACTATGTGTTTTTTCATATATTACTTTCTGCAGTAATCATTTGTCTCTTCTTCTTGGTGTGAGTTATCAAAAAAAAAGCTTGCTTTTGTATTGTGCTTATGTAAGAGAACTTAATCGCTTTCAATGCTGTTGAGTATAGGTAGGTATTTTGGGGGCCTCCAGATACTTTTGGCTACAGTTTCCAGAATCCATTACCACTAAGCCATGCTAGCTGATACTTACAGGAAATTGGCAGTCCATTGCCTAGTTGCCTTTACTTCTAAACCAGTTAAATTGTCAGTACAATAAATAGGAAAGGTCTGATTGATATCTGACTTTGAAATGTCATCTCCTGGAGTCTTAAGAACAATAGCTTCAGACATGAGTACAAGTATCAGGAATTAACTTCTGAGGAATTCACAGCTGGTTTTCTTTCTTTTTGGCAGAGAGGGATAGCTGGGTAAGACATTTCTGTCTGGCAGTAGCTGGCTCCACATTCTTGATCTGATGTTTTTTGGTTCTTTTATGTATATGTCAGTTATTATACCTTCACCCTGATGCTATTTAAAAAAATGCCACATATATTTTTTTAAACAACAATGTTTTACTTTTTCTATTTCAGAATAAGCAGCAAAGCATTGAAACATTCTTTTTTATCCTAATTACTTCCTTTGATCTAAAACGTGTTGGACTTTTTGGGCAATCTTATTAAGTTGATAGCAATCACATTCACCCCCACCCCTGAGCTACAGATTATTTTGTTGTTAATTACAATTACATCTGCCCTGGTTGTTTTTAAAATGAAGACTACTCTGCCAAAATCCAAACTAAATAGAAGGCTCTCAGAAAATCAATCAAAGGCAGAATTGAGTTCAAAAAAGGTTGCAGCAACCAGCTAGGGAAATTACATTGCAATTTCTTGTTTGAGTTCTAAAATTGAAAGCTCTCACCTGAGAGTGTCCTCTAACCTTCCTACCCAGACATTTTAGTAGGTTGACCTTGGAACATTTAATTTAGTAGCTGGAAATGGAACCAGTGATATGAGATCATCTGGCAGTACACTTCCCATGCAGATAGTTAAAAGAATTTGTCAGCCTGTACGAGCATTTGAAACAAAAGGGAGATCTACAGAGTTTTTTGTGACAACCTATATAGTTTCTTCTCTGTTTCCATGGATTAAGTTCAAATAAGCCCTGATTTCTAGAAGCCGTAACATAAGCATCGTCAAGACTAGTCTCCAGCTTGCTGCACTGTGGTCATCTGGTTTTCTAAGACTGTGGATCAACTATGTAGTAGGCAAAAACTTGAAACTTCTAGGCCCTCTGCTGGCTCCAGCCCCCATGAATTGGAATGGAGTGAAGAAACTCCATTACTGAAATTGGTAAGGGCTTCTATTCAGCAGGTCACATCTGGCAAAACCACTAACTCAGGTTCACACCAATCCTATAGTGGTTTCTCATATCCTCATATGCTTTGTTAACGTGACTGGAAAGCTCTGGCAACTTTCTGAAAAGAAAAACCATAATTCCTGACAGAGCTTTATTTGCAATAGGGACTAAGGAGGACAAAAATGGGCCAATGGCCTGCCTATGTTATCTACACTTGCTTCGCCAGTCTGGATCCTGCCAGATGTGTCAGCATGCCCAGTAGATGTCCTGATCACATGGCATATGTGGACCCAGTTAGAGAAAGCTAGTCCTTGCACTGACACTTTAGGATCTCACAGAGGAGATCTCTGCAGATCAGCTAAAGATTGCAGCATTATAATCTGAGACTCTTCTGCATTGTAGTCATATTCCTTCGCTCCTTTTCTTAACATAGCTGTTTCCTGAATTCAGTTCCAGCTGCAACTTTCAAACATTCTTCAGGAGAATTCTCAGGTAGAATATAGTAGAATCCTCCAAGTGACAAAAATCTTTGAAATTACAAAATAGCTGATAATGATTGCCAGGCTCTTTGGTTGACGGAAGTGTCTTAATTTATAAGCAGGCAATAAAACGTATTCCTAGGTATAGTTACCATATAGCAAACTACAAACAGTGAGGGGAGAGAGCTTTTTATTGCATGATGCATGTCCAGAGCTTGGGGAAGCCCCCTTTTTTTTACTGCAGCTCCCAGAAAATCTCTGAGAGTATGGCCTGAAGTGTTCTGAGAGTTATACTGTAGTACAATACGGGAACATTTTGCACTTTGACACCACCCACAGAAGCAGCATACAGTAATTGACTATTTTTAACTAGGAGGATTCAGAGACTTTGTATTAACTGATCTGAAGTTAGGGATAGAGCAGTGGTTCCCAAACTTTTTTGGTGATGCCTCAGCTAAACATCTCTAAGATCCTGATGCCCCCTCCCCTGTGACATATAATTCTTAATATTCAAAAAGTGAACTCCTATTCATGTGAAGGAAGCCTAAAAGGTCATTCACTGTTAATAACTCATTCTTGAATTGCCCCTCCCCCACCAATCAATTTGCCCTCATGTAGGATGTGTGCCCCACGTTGGGAACCATGGGGATAGAGTCTATAGTTGCAGAGATTTTCCTGTTCCTTCCAGTATACATCAGCCCTTGGTTAAAAACCACCTTGTATTTTGATTTTACTAATTTGATCAGTAATTCTGGAGAAGATGGACTGTGAATTTGCCAGTCTTCCAAGGCCCCTGTTTTATATTGCATTTAGGTATGCTCCCCATCAATAAAAGTCCACCCATGTACTATTTAATGCCACACTTACAATAGCGGACACCAAAAGACACCTACTGCAATTTAATCTGCCTTGATGACTGCCAAAATTAATCCTGAATTTGTCCTTTATCCCCCAACCTCATCCTTCTAATTGGCATCTGTTCTTTGGTGAAAGAAACTATGCAGCGAGGCGGGGAAGCCATTATTCAAACAAATGGTGGAACTCTTCTATATACATACACCTTTTGACTCTGCATGTGCTCTTAAGCAGAGCTGCTGCTGAGGAGAGCCAAACAAAGGAAGTGAGCACTGGTAAATTTTGCAGTTGGAGTAGAGCTGCTTTAGAGGCCTCCACTAATTTAAATTGATAATTTAAACTGCTGAGAGCCATCTCTGTTCAAACAGAGGAAGCAGTTAGAAGCTTCCAGAAGCAGGGGGCAGAACCACACCAGGCCCTTCCCTGAACTGTGACTCATAGGGGCGGAGCCACACTAGCCTTTAAAAGCTCTGAGCTCTTTCAGGGTCAGCCCTTTTGACTCTGCATGTGCTCTTAAGCAGAGCTGCTGCTGAGGAGAGCCAAACAAAGGAAGTGAGCACTGGTAAGTTTTGCAGTTGGAGTAGAGCTGCTTTAGAGGCCCACGCGCCTAGATTGCAAACTAGTAACAAAGAAAGAATATAGTCTTACTAGGGAGAAAGGTAGTAAACGTGTACATTTTTGAGGCCCAGAATACTGCACTTGTTAAAATGGATTCTGAGGGAACAGCTGTAGTTACCTGCAATACTTGTGCCATGTTTGTGTTCTTGCCAAAGCATATGGAGAACTACACTTGCAGCAAGTGCAAGCTGGTTGCACTACTAGAAGAGAAGGTCCAGCAGCTAGAGGCCCGCATATCTAACCATCAACAAATTAAGGAGCTTGAGCTGTTCTTGGACAGAGCGGAGCAGACTATGCTGGACAAAGAAGAGACAGGGCACAGTTCTGAGGGAGAAGGCCCTACACTAACTCAGGAGGGAGATGGTTGGAGGAATGTGACTCAAAGGAGGAGAAGAGTAGGGGATCACTCTGAGAGTCTGAAATTACAGAATAAATTTGAGGCTCTTTCCCTCATCACACCTGATGAGGAACACACAGAGGAACAACTGGTTCCACCTGATGATCTCTCCTTCATCACACTTGATGAGATCCAGGAAGATAAACAACAGGAACAAACTGAGGTTCTCTCCCTTAATATGGTTGATGAGGTGCATGTAGATGAACAGATTGCAGGAGAGAGGCTCCTTGTACTAGGCGATTCAATAATTAGAAATACAGAGAAATGGATTTGTGATGCACATGATAACCGTATGGTGACTTGCCTGCCAGGTGCAAAAGTTGCAGACATCACAAGAAATCTAGATAGATTGTTAGAGAGAACTGGGAACGTGCCAGTTGTCATGGTACACGTTGGTACCAATGATGTTGGGAAGGCCAAGCGGTCTGTCCTGGAAGCCAAATTTAGGTTGTTAGGAAGAAGATTGAAGTCCCGGACTTCCAAGGTAGCATTTTCAGAAGTGCTGCCTGTCCCTGTCCGGACCTACCAGGCAGGCAGAGCTCAGAAGCCTCAATGCGTGGATGAGGCGGTGGTGTTGAGAAGAGGGCTTCAGATTTGTCAGGAACTGGAGAACATTTTGGGACAAGCCAAATCTGTTCAGGAGGGATGGGTTGCATTTGAACCATGATGGGACCAGATTGCTGGCACTCAACATCAAAAAGGCTGCAGAGCAGCTTTTAAACTGATAACTGGGGGAAAGCCGACAGGAGCTGGGCAGCATCCGGTTCGGGAAAGTGTGTACTTGAGTAGTGAGGAGGATGCAAAAATTACTGAGCAGAACAAGGAGCTAGTCGCCAGCACTCTAGCAGAAGGATGCAAGAGGCAGTCTAACAATGCAACTGGACTCAAAAGACTGTATCAGGAAAGCATATATAAATGCTTGTATACAAATGCCAGAAGCTTCCGGAACAAAATAGGGGAGCTGGAATACTTAGCAATAGATAAGAATATTGATATTATTGATATCACTGAAGCCTGGTGGACGGATGATAACCAATGGGATACAGTTATCGCAGGCTACAAACTGTACAGGAAGGATAGGAAGGGGCAAACAGGAGGTGGTGTAGCCTTGTATGTCAAAGAAGTGATAAAATCGTATGAATTGTAATATCTAGGTGATTTGGAGTCACCATTAGAAGCTCTGTGGGTAAGAGTACCAGGCCACAAGGATGGTCTAACAGTAGGCATATACTATCGGCCTCCAACCCAAACTCTTGAGGGAGACAGGCAGTTGGAGAATGTTGTAAAGGAGGCATCCAAGAAGGGAAGCCTGGTTATAATGGGGGACTTCAATTACCCTCACATAGACTGGGTGAACTGTTGTTCAGCACATGATAAAGAGATAAAGTTCCTAGATATGCTAAATGATTGTTCCCTGGGACAGATGGTTGAAGACCCAACTAGAGGTACAAGAATCCTTGACTTAATATCTGGTGCAAGATGTGAATGTGACTGATCCAATAGGGAACAGTGACCACAACTCAATTATGTTTAACTTGATCATAGACTGCAAGTCACTGATAAAATCTAACAGAGAGACCTTAAATTTTCAAAAAGGAAATTTCCCAAAGATGAGGAAACTAGTAAAAATGAAGCTGAAAGGGAAAATTGAGAGAGTCCAAACACTCCAAGAGGCATGGAGGCTGTTTACAAAAACAATAACAGATGCCCAATTGGAATGTATACCCAAAAGGAAAAAGGGCACTGCCAGGTCCAAGAGGACTCCGATGTGGCTTACAGGAGCTGTTCGGGAAGTGATCAAAAGCAAGAAAAGCTCATTTAGAAGATGGAAGGCTTGTCCAAATGAGGACAGCAGGCAGAAACATAAATTCTGGCAGAACAAATGCAAGGCAACAATCAGGAAAGCAAAACAAGACTTTGAGGAGCGTATAGCTAAAAATACTCAGAGAAATAACAAAGACTTCTTTAAGTACATTAGAAGTAAGAACCCAACTAGGAAGGCCATTGGACCATTAGATGACAATGGAAGGCAAGGGGTTATTAAAGAGAAAACAGAGATTGCAGAGAGACTCAATGAATTCTTTGCTTCAGTATTCACTGAAGAAGACAGAGTCCACATGCCCAAAACAGAGCCTATCTTCGTAGGGAGGGAAACCGAAGAATTAAGCCAGATAGAAATAACCAGGGAGGAGGTCCTTGCATCTCTTGTTAAACTAAACACTAACAAATCACCAGGACCAGATGGCATCCAACCACGAGTTCTCAGGGAACTTAAAGATGAAATTGCTGATCTCCTAGCAAAAATATATAATCTTTCCCTCAAATCAGGCTTTGTGCCTGATGACTGGAAGGTAGCGAATGTAACACCAATTTTCAAAAAAGGATCCAGGGGTGATCCAGGAAATTACCGACCTGTCAGTTTGACATGTGTCCCAGGTAAAGTGATGGAAACCATCCTAAAAGATAGAATTAATAGGCACATAGAAGAGAAGGCGCTGCTAAAGGAGAGCCAACATGGCTTTTGCAAGGGCAAATCATGCCTCACTAATCTGTTGGAATTTTTTGAGAGTGTCAACAAGCATGTGGATAAGGGGGATCCAGTTGACATTGTTTATCTGGACTTTCAGAAGGCTTTTGACAAGGTCCCACACCAAAGGCTCTTGAATAAACTTACCAGTCATGGAATAAAGAGACAGGTCTTGTCCTGGATCAGCAACAGGCTAAGGGACAGGAAACAGAGGGTAGCACTAAATGGACACTTCTCCAAGTGGAGGGAAGTAAAGAGTGGGGTCCCCCAAGGTTCAGTACTGGGACCCCTGCTTTTCAACCTCTTCATAAATGATCTAGAGGTAGGAGTAAAAAGCAAGGTATCCAAATTTGCTGACGACACTAAATTATACAGGGTAATGAAAACTGAGAGATTGTGAGGAGCTCCAGAGGGATCTCTTGACACTGGGGGAGTGGGCAAAACAGTGGCGAATGAGCTTCAACATTAGTAAGTGCAGAGTGATGCATGTTGGGGCAAAAAAACCCAATTACATTTATAAACTGATGGGTTCTGAACTCTCTGCGACAAAGCAGGAAAGGGACCTTGGTGTCCTGGTGGACAACTCAATGAAGGTGTCAACCCAGTGTGCCTCAGCAGGTGAAAAAAGCAAACTCAATGTTAGGGATCATTAGGAAGGGTATAGAAAATAAGTCAGCAAGTGTCATTTTGCCTCTTTATAAATCTATGGTGAGGCCCCATCTGGAATACTGTGTAAAGTTCTGGTCGCCATACCTCCAGAAGGATATTATGGAGCTGGAAAAAGTGCAGAGGAGGGCAACCAGAATGATTAGGGGACTGGAACACCTTCCTTACCATCTGAGGCTGCAACAGTTGGGTCTCTTCACTCTTGAACGACGGCGTCTAAGAGGTGACCTGATTGAAGTTTATAAAATCATGCACAGTGTGGACAAAGTAGATAAGGAAAAACATTTCCCTATCGCACAACACTAGAACTAGGGGACGCTCGATGAAACTTTTGGGTACTAGTTCTCAAACAAATAAGAGAAAGTACTTTTTCACCCAGAGGATTACTGGTCTATGGAACTCCCTGCCAGAAGAAGTGGTGACAGCTGTCAGTCTTGACAGCTTTAAGAAAGGATTAGACAAGTTCATGGAGGACAAGGGTATCAATGGCTATAATTATGGATAATTAAGGACAACCTCGGGGTTGGAGAGATAGGCAGGATATCTCTCAATGCCATTTCCAGGGAATCCTAAGCAGGTGAAGGCATCTCCTTGGGAATACCCTGAAGGAAATGGTGAGCCTCTGTGTGAGACAGAATGCTGGACTGGATGGGCTGTGGCCTGTTCCAGCAAGGCTGTTCTTATGTTCTTACATATTGTCTCATTTCCTTTCTGTTCTCACAAATACTCTGGTTTTTTTTAGCAATCACATTTAATCCAAATTATGATTTAGGTGTCATGAACTCTCCAGTGAATTGCATTGAGTTCATCCTTTCCCAGTTGCTGCCCCCTTATACTTGGCTAAAGACGACAACTGGAAAGTCAGCAGGTTGGTAGTTTGAGACCCGAGTGCTGCACCACGAAGTGAGCTCCTGTCTCTGTCCCATCTCTTACCAACCTAGCAGTTAGAAAGCAAGAAATTGTAAGTAGATAAATAGGTACCACTTCAGTGAGAAGGTAAACAGCATTCCATGCACTCCGGTGTCTAGGCATGCCTGCCACATGTCCATGGAAACGTTTGCAGATGCAGACAGTGCTGGCTCTTTGGCTGTAAATGGAGATGATTTATAATAATTCAACGTCTAATTATATATTAAAGTCCTCAAATAAAGTGCTGACAACCAGTCTCTGGATAGTGAAATGTGTATTCTAAAATAATTTTTCAAGAGATATTCAACGTCATATTTCTCAAAATAATTCAAAAGGTTCAATTGATTCAAAAAAATGTAAATAACTACAATAACAGGCTCTCATATTGTATATAAAAGTACAGGCTCTCATATTGAGATAACAGGCTCTCATATTGTATATAATAATACAGGCTCTCATATTGTGATAACAGGTTCTCATATTGTATATAAAAGTACAAATCTTTTAAAGTTCCATAATCTGAACTGAACGTTCTCAATGTTGTCAGAATAATCGAAATCAATATAGTCCATGTATATCAAAATGATCAAAGCTATCCCGGTTGCTTTCAACTTTTCTATTCAGACGAATCTTCTTCAGGATCAGTATAATAAAGATATACATGAATAATGATGTTTCATCAACAACGTAATACAGCAGATATAACACATAGCATGATTGATGATAATAACATTAAATAACATTAAATACCTTAGTTAGTTTAACACGGTTGTATATAGCCTCTCTGTTGGTTTCATAGTGCTCACGGCGTTAATGATTTCCCTTGCTGAACCACATTTATACTGTCCCTACCTCTAATGAAGCAGCTGTGTATATTGAACTAGAACTGGATAAATTTAAAGATAACATGACAATTCTAGTTCGCTATTCAGACCATTTGGTTCCAGAGTACCTAATTTATGCACATAAAATTCTTCTCTTTGTAAAAGACTTTTCGTAAATGTTGAGTTTTTCAAACAGTCTGGGGAAAATGGTTTCCAACACTACAAATTGCAATTGATTTTTGGTATGTTTCATCCTCATGAAATGATTGACGAGTGGTGCAGATTCGAGCTGGGCTCGTATTCTTGAGCGATGTTCCAATATCCTCTGTTTAATTTGTCTACTTGTTTGTCCGATGTAATACTTTCCACAAGGGCAATTGATCATGTAAATGAGATTGCGGGAGTTACAGTTCGAGAATGATTTCATGTAATCCACATAATTAATGGCTGGAATCTCGACGTACTTCATCTCGATAGCAAAGCGGCAAATGGCACAGATTTGACACTTGAAATGACCAATGAGTACATCTTGCCTGTTGTTAAGAGTGGGATTGAGGTCAATGCAAATCAATAAGTTCTTAAAGGAATCTGTCTTCCTTAGCCCCACAAGAGTTTTTTGTTGACATCCTGGAATGTCTTGTACAATATTCCAATGTTTCATGATTATGTTCTTAATCTTATTAGCAAGGGGTGAGTACTCAATGGACCAGTGTAAGCGAGGTGACTCTGTGGATGTCTGTTTCTCCTAGAGTGATTCTCTTCTAGAAATAGCGTTTACTCTTCTGTACGCATGATCAATGATTTCGTTTGGATAGCCCCTACTCATGAGGCACTTACTTAACTGAGTAGCAGACGTTTTGAAATCCCTTTCTGATATTGAGTTCCTTTTGATCCTGGACATTAAACTATAAGGTATATTGTTCCTGAGGTGCAGTGGATGGTACGACGAATAATACAGGTAGGTACTTCTGTCCGTTGTTTTGTTGTAAAGTTTCATGCTTGTCTGTTTATTATGGATGAATAAGGTAAGGTCCAGAAACGGTACGCTGCTAGTGTCCATATGGTAAGTAAATCTGAGGTTCAAGTCCTGTTGATTAATCCACCCTATGAATTGTGCCACCACCGATTGTTTGTCAAAAATGAATAAAAGGTCATCAATGTACCACCTGTAGAGTAAAATATTCTTTTGTACATTCATCACTGGCTAAAGAGAAATAGATTGTTTGTCTCTTTGGTGAGGGAAGCAAAAGTACAGTGTAATAGCTGTGTTTCAGTCAAGCATTTACGTGCGCTCCCTGCTAAATTAACTGCACTCAAAGGTAGTTAATTTTTTTATTTATATAAGAAATTTGATCCTGCTTTGTGGCTTGGAATTCATTCACAAAGCACTTAAAAGTCAGAAACAGATAATCAGCAAAGGCATTCATCACAAATGAGAGAAATTGCAGTGGCAGAATACAGAATTACTGAGAACTGAACACCTTCTGAATAAATAAAATTGCTTGTGCTCAGTATCTGAAAACTGATGAAGGAGGAGGAAAGGAAAGATTCACAATCTTGTATATGCTACTCATTCCAGGTCAGTTTTGTGCAGGTTAACATAGAGTTTAGCTCATCTCTTCCTTTTAAAAATAATTATTTAGTATATTTCTGGAGTTATTTGGTAGATTTTTAATGAATAAAGTGTGTTTATTTTTCTAGTTTTTAAAAAATAAGCATAATAGCTAAGAGGCATCTACATGCAACTATTTCTGTATAATTCTGTGCTCTCTGGGAACCTCCCTTCATTCTCGCTCTTCTTGACCTCTCAGCGACTTTCAATACCGTTGACCACGGTATCTTTCTGGATTGGCTCCAGGGGTTGGGAATCCAGGGTGCGGTGTTGGCCTGGTTCTCTTCCTTCCTGAGTGGCTGGACCCAGTCGGTGTGAGTGGGGCGCACAGGGTTGAGTCCAAGGCATCTTACATGTGGGGTGCCACAGGGCTTGGTCCTCTCGCCCCTATTCTTCAACATCTGCATGAAACCACTGGATGGGATCATCCGATCCCACGGGGTGAGATATCATCAGTATGCTGATGATAGTAAAGGTTTCCCTTGCTCGAAAGCCAGTCGTATCCGACTCTACGGTTCAGTGCTCATCTCTGTTTCGAAGCCGAAGAGCCAGCGTTGTCTGCTTTCTGCAGACGTTTCCATGGTCATGTGGCAGGCATAACTAGACACCGGAGCGCATGGAATGCTGTTACCTTCCCACCAAAGTGGTCCCTATTTATCTACTTGCAATTTCTTGCTTTCAAACTGCTAGGTTGGCAGGAGCTGGGACAAAGACGGGAGCTCAATCCGTCCTGCAGTACTTGGGAATTGAACTGCTGACCTTCTGCCTCCCAGTCAGCGTCTTAGGCACTTGAGCCTCAGCTGTATACTCAGCTGTATTCTCAGCTGTATACTCAGCTGTATATCTCTGCCCATGGTGAACCCAGCGATGTGGTCCAGGTCCTGACCACAGTCCTAACTGGAGGCAGTTAGGGTCTGTCTGAATTGGGGACAATGGACTACAGCTGAATCCTGGTAAGACTGAGTGGCTGTGGGTGAGGGAACCTGGTACTCATAAGGAGCTATCACCGCTGGTTTGGGATGGTGCATTGTTGCCCCAATCTGACCTGGACTCACGGCTTCTGCTCCAGGAGCAGGTTATGGCTGTGGCCAGGAGGGCCTTCAGTCAAATGCATGTTATTAATCAATTGCACCCACTCCTAGACCTGGAGCCCTTGCTCACAGTCACCCATGCCCTGCTCACCTCCTGTTTGGACTATTGTAATGTGCTCTACATGGGACTGCCCTTCATGATCATTCGGAGACTGCAGCTGGTCCAGAATGAAATGGCCCGTGCATTGGTGGTGTGTAGTCATTTTGCCCGCGCCTCGCCACTGCTGCAGGAGCTGCACTGGCTGCCTATATGTCTCCGGGTGCAATTCAAGGTGCTGGTTGTCACCTTTACAGCCCTTCATGGTAGCGGATACCACAGGGACTGCATCGTCTATAGGACATCGACTCATACCACGAGAGCAAACCGAGAGGGCACCCTTCAGATACCATCCATTGGGGAGGCCCATCTCTCCAGCACGAGGAATAGGGCCTTCTCGGTCATAGCCCCCACATTTAGGAAAGAGCTGAAGACATGAGGTGGCTGGGACTGTCAACAAGCTCCCCTTTATGGCTCATCTGAGGCTTCCCCTACATCCTGTAACCAATTTTAATGTTAATGTTATGCTGATTTTATATTTGTTTTTAGTTAGCAAATTGGCACAGCAGTGGACAATATTGCCCAATGTTCTTAAGGGTTTTCACTTGTTTTTATATTGGTTTTAACTTGTTTCATTGTATGGTCAGTGAGGTGCTTGCTGACCTATGTATACTGCTCAGAGTCCACTGGATTAGGGCAGTATGTAAATCTATTAAATAAATAAATAAACATACACATGAATAAATGAAGCACCAGTTATTACAAAACTATATATCCATATGCATACATCCTTATTTTTGTCAGTAACATGATGGAATTACCTGAGGAACTATTATTGTGTTTTAAATAAGAATTTGGTATGTTAGTTCCATCCTAACTCATAGAAACTTAAAAGGATTTGGAAATTACTTCTGCGCTGAGTGAAAAAGTAGCAAAATGGGGAGATTAGTTGTAAACTATTGTATGATGATATACAGTTGGTCAAAGTTTCCTAATTGCATCTGTATACTGATGGGAAAGGTAATCTGGATGGTAGTCATGTTAGTCTGTTAGTCTGTTGTAGCACAAGAGAAATCAGAAGTCTGGTAGCACCTTTAAGACTAACTAGTTTTTATTTTTCATAAGCTTTTGTTTGTCCAAGCACAGTATACCAGTATGCTGTTTCTTTCCAGTTGCCATTAGCTCAGTCTTCTATTTATTGATTCTTTATTGATTCTCATATTACTTATCTTGCATTCTTGGTTCATGCACATAAGGTGTTAATGTACACTAGCTGTACACTATTGCAACGGGCCTTTTCTGATATATTTTCCATGTGTGTATCAAGAGGAACATACAGTTTGCCACTGCAAGTAAGGTAGGATTATAAATAATACTAGCAAAGGTTGCCCGGCGTTGCCGGGCTGTTTTAAATGGTGTTGGAAAGTTTTTGTTGTTGTTGTTGTTGTTAATGTTTGTAAAGAAGAGGTTAATCTATATTTGAAATTTTTTAAATTTTTATTTATACAAATTTTTTTTGATGGCCTGTTTTAAACTGTGATGAGTTTTGTTTGGTGTTTTGGTTTTCTGGATGAAAAAAAGAATAAAGGATGATATACTTTTTCGAAAAACTCTTGGGGCCTTTTGTGTGGGGCTATTGTGTCTTTTTGAATTTTTTTTGTTATTGTGGGCAGCAAGTGCTGCTGGTAGGGGTTATCTTGTATTTTGACTGTTTTTTCTCTCGTGGCCTCTGGGTGGAGCTTCTTCCAGCAAGTAGTCTCTTTCTTTATTCATTTCTTTTCCAGTCGTTGTGGTATGAGGTCGTGTGGTGGTGAGTTAGCTGTTTTTCTTTATTTGGGGTGGTGGTGGTGGTTGGATTTTGTGGTGTTCGGCTGGGGGCTGGGTGTGTTTGGAAATGTTTGTTGTTGTTTACTTTTTTGATGTCATTTTTGTTTGTTTTTGTGTATTTTTGAATGTTTTTGATTGTTTGTTTTTGTGTTTTGTGGTGTCCTGGGGGGGGGATCCCCTCTCAGACAGACTCCTTTGGTCCCCCCACCCTCTGAACCCCAGGGGAGCCAGTAGAGAGGGGGATTCCCCCCAACTCCGTTTTTAAAGAGAAGTAACCACTTCTCTTTAACATAGGGCGTGTGTGGGGGGGGAGGGAATCCCCTCTCTGCCGGGTACCCTGGGGTCAGGAGGGTGGGGGAGACAGACTCCTTTTGTCCCCCCCACCCTCTCAACCCCAGGGGAGCCAGTAGAGAGGGGGATTTCCCACCCCAACTCCGTTTTTAAAGAGAAGTAACCACTTGGTTTCTTCTCTTTAACATGGGGCGTGTGTGTGTGTGTGTGGGGGGAGGGAATCCCCTCTCTGCTGGGTCCCCTGAGGTCAGGAGGGTGGGGGAGACAGACTCCTTTTGTCCCCCCCCACCCTCTCAACCCCAGGGGAGCCAGTAGAGAGGGGGAGCACAACACCCCCACCCGCCCAGTGATATAAAAGGGGAAACTCCGATTAGGAGCTTCAGGCGCCGTTGGGGAGGGGGGCTTTGGTTTCCGCGGCTTGGCGGACTTGCTCTCCCGGTGTTTTTGTTTTTGCTTTATTTCTTGGGTGCCGGCTTCCTCAGCGTTCTGCGCGCTCATGGCGCGCAGGATGCTGGGGCTTGTAGTTATGGGTTGGTGCTTTGTGTTTGTGCTGCGTTTTTTTAAAATGCTTTTCTTTTGATTGGCTGCGGCGCGTTTCTGAACGCTGCACCGTGCGAGAGCCTCTCAGCCTGATTGGCTCTGGCGTGGCGCGGCACAAGGAATGTTGGGAAGTGAAGTTGTTTCCCTTTCTTCACGTTTGTGGGGCTGTTGCCCCACTGCCGGTTTTCTCAATCCTTCGTTGACCTGCGTACCCAGATCGGCCGTGTGCACGAAGGGTGAGTGCAGGCAAGTAGGGCGAGGCATAGCAACCTATAGCCAGTTCCAACGGTTAACCCTTGGATTTATAGGTTAAGATATGACTAGGCAATCAAACTCACATTGGTGTTGCGTGTGTATGGTTTATTGAAACAGAGGCAGTGGTTAAAGGAATGTCAGCATTTCAGCTCCTGAAATGTCAGGCTTGCATGAGAAATCTTTCCACTTTAGATGAATACACATAAATTAATCATCATTTATTTTTAGTACTCAGTAGTGCAGTTCTAAATTACTTCCCAAGAAAACATAATATCAGAGATGCCCACAGGATTGCAGCCATTTTGGACTCTGTGGGTGGCATGATTGCAGCAGGGTGAGCTCACGGTGCCTCTTCTGGAGCCGTCACTAAAGCGTGGGATGTCATTAAAATCCAGTGCCTTAGCAGTGGCTCCAGAAGAAGTGCCGTGAATGCACAAGTCAAGGTCAACCCACTGTGATCAATTGTCTCTCCCCCTTCTGTGCCCGGGTCGGTGTTGCGAAGTGGGGGGGAAAGGCGATCAATCGCAGTGGGGTAACCTTGCCTTGCATGTTCACAGCGCCTCTTCCAGAGCCGTTGCTAAAGCACAGGTGCTTTTTCAATCGGGCACCTTAGCGGTGGTTTTGGAAGAGGCACCGTAAATGTACAAGGCAAGGTCTCCCCACTGCGATCGTCTCTCTCCCCCTTCGGCACACTGACACAGGCACAGAAGGGGGGGAGAGGTGAGCGGTTCTCACCCAGCTGCGGCATCTTCAGTAAGGGAGCTTTGGAAATGGCCGACCCCGGAGGCCGGACAAACTGTTCCTGTTCGTTGCCCGATGCCGACCCTGAGGAAGAAATGCCAGAGCCCAGGCAAGGTAGGGAAAGGTAGGGAGCCTAGCTCCCTTGTTTATATTCCCCTTTACCATGCAGTCAGGAACAATTTTTTTTATTTTCAGTGCATCCCTATGGGAAAATGTGCTTTGGTTTATGGTTGATCTGGTTTGTTGGAAATGACTAAAATCATAAACCGGGGTTTTTCTATGCATTTTTATCTTGGGAAGAGGAGTGTGATTTTGGAACCAAGCCCCTGAGTGCATCTGAGCCCATTTCACTGTTAAATTCTGAACATTGTTGAATTCTCTAAGCATGATGTTACTGAGATTTTAACATAGGTATTTGGGTGAGCCCTTTGTAGGTGGAGATCTAGCATATAGCATAAAGATGGGTGGGAAAAATTCTTTATGTGTGGCATAGGAGCCCTGGCCAAGGAGGTGGATTGAGGAGGACGTTTACAACATAAGGCCAATTGGAGCTTGAGAATCATAGATTTTAATCTAAACATGGTTCACTCAGTGATATCAGAAAATTCTCAGTTCTGTAGCAAAGACACTATGAGCAGTATTGTGAGATAAAGCTATATTACTACCTGCTATGAACTAATGGAATGTGAGACGTTTTGAAGAACCAGATCTAAGAATCTAGAGCAGGTGTCCTGAATGCAAGAAAAAAATCAGGAGGGGGTTTAGAACATAAGATAATGTTGCAGTGGTTGTGTTCTGTCCTCCAGTTGGCCATGGCCCTGTCCAGGGTAGTTCTGTCCATTCTCCGAACAGCCCAGCCCGCAATGGGCTGTTTTGAGGTCCACTCTGTTTAGAATTTTTCTAAAGTCTTTTCTATGGCTCTGAAAACTTTCCTCCAAGGCAGCTGATGTTTTTCTGGTGTGCATGTACAGTATGGCACTTTTGAGGATGCATAAATGACGATACTTAGAGATGGGAAGTGATATTTGAGTGCAGAAAATGAAGCATTGCATTTGCTGTCACACATGAAACTGAGTCTCAAAAAGCAAGGGACATAAGAAGATAACATGGGACATAATACCCATTCCATTCCGTTATTTTTATTTTCCAGAAATGCTAAAAAACAAATGCCAGTAGGACTATGGCGGTCCATTGCATCTGAGTCATGCTTTATTCAGAGTTGACATGTCAATATATCTCCTGATATTTGCCCTTGGGACAGGGCAGGAAAGACAAGTGTCTGAAGCCATTTTCTGGCTGCATTCATGAAACACAAGTCAGGAAATGTAATCCTTTGCTACCATAACTTACTCTGTTAAAAACAACAACAAGAAGAATATATAATTATCTCTTAAGCAGAACTGGCCCTACTGTTAGATAGAATGATATGGCTGCCTCAGGAAGTTTTGGGTGTCAGGGAAAGGCTGGCACCCAAATTTATTATGGTGTTATTCCAGCTTTTTTTTTTAATTTTAGGAAAGCCATTGTGGGATTTGTATAAATCATGTGCCCAAATTTGACTACCTGAGTAACTTGATGTCAGTGTATACAGGGAGCCATTTCAGACATCATAATTATTTAACTGTGTCCTGTTAAATAATAAATAAACTTGCCCTATAACTATATATGTAGGAGCTGCTTGAATATTATCACTTTAGTTAATTTCTTACATGTATGTAGTTTCTGTTAACACAATCTTCTTGACTATAAGAATCACAAATACATAGTTCAAAGGGGCAATATTAGATGAAAGGACAGGGTTTGAATTCTAGTCACTTTGCAAACAGTTATTAAGTTCATTTTTATTGATATCCACAAGTTAGAATATACTGTACTGTATTCTGCTGCTAAGCCCAACACAGGATTTTGCCAAATCCTGTAGTTCAGTAGGCTTTTGCCCTCATTGAGGAGTCACCACCTATGCTGTCTTATGCTTAACCCATCTCCTCTTTTTTTTAAAAAAAAAATCAGGGTCCTTGGAGATGCCATCCTACAAGTAACTTTTCTAAGATCTGGTTTCCACTGACCTGCCCATCCACCAGTATTTGAGAGCATCAGTGGCTCTGCTAAAGTACTTCTTTGAGAGTATAAACAAGGCTGTGAGGGTTTATGAAATGAATCTCTGGTAACTGAAGCAAATGAATCAGTCCAATTAGCCTCTTCCTTTATAACAGCTTTGTTCTTTGGACACTTTATTCCAAAAAGACAACGATAGATTTGGAATGAAACTCCTTTTTTAATTTTATACAGTGAGGTGTGGCCGTAGCTGCTAATTGTACATGCAGTGGTTCAAAATGCATTAATTTCCAGTGGGTGATTTCTGTGCCACAATTGATGTATGTTGCATAGCTGGGATGTTGATTCTATGAGGAGGGAAGAGGGTCCTGCCCCTCCTATCTGGAGAGCTCTTCTTCAGGATGCCGTTCAACTTTGGCCTCCTGCAGAAGACCATTCAGTTTCCTGTTTATTTATTTTTCCCAACTCACAATCTTTCTGTCCCCATGGCACATGCTCAGTTGTCAGTGGGCTGGTTTCTGAAGATGCTTGCTTCCCTCTTTTCCATATGTATTATATATTCTTGTGCAAACCCTAGAGTTCTTCAAAACATCCTTACATCTTCCTTTTGCATCTTTGTGTTTCTCTTGTTTGGGCGTTATTCTTTCTAGCCCGCATGCCCCTATTTTGCTTTAAGTAGGAGCGATTAAATCTTATATTGTTTGCATCAGCTAGTGAAAAGAAGAGTATTTCCTCCAGTAATTTCTATTGTTTCTGACTAGAGAGGCTAATCTGTTCTGATATATCCTTGTAAATATCTCCACAGCGGTTACCAAATGTGTCATTTTTAGGAGCCAACTTATTTGTATTTATCATTGCCATTTAAAAATCCTGTACATTTTTGAGAAGTGTTTATGCCTGGCTACCCGGGAGCCATTTAGTCAGTAAGCAGGTGAATATTTTTAAGATTACTTTCACAACTGTCATTTTGGATTGTGTTTGAGAGTCTTGTAGCCCACACGAGGATGCTGGATGATGACTGCTGTCCTCCCTCATCATTGCAACCAGTGGTAGTAACATCTGGAGGGCTGTAGGTTCCCAAAACCTGGTTTGTACTAAGGTGGTGGTAATCATTCTGGATCAGAGCACAGCAGATGTGCTGTGATCTTTGATGTGTTGTCTATGTAGGTCACTCAGTTAACTCTTCAAGGCTTTCCATGGAAGGTATACTTTGGTTGCTAGTTGTTTTAATTATTTAATTAATGCCAAATGTTGTGCTCTCCCAGATCTTGTTTATCATTTGCAATACCACAAAATACATTTGAGCAGCCAAGTCCTTTTTATAATCAATCTATATACCTAAAATCAAGGTGTTGCCACGTTTGTTACCCCTAACCCATGCCACCTTGGCCCCCACCGCCCCAGAAACCTGCGCCCCCGCCTACCTGGAGTGCCTGACCAGGTCGGCGCAGGGTACGGGCAGCACCCCATGCAGTCCATCACCCCAAAAAGGGGTTGCGCCGGGGTCCCCCACCTGGCCGGAAGTCTTCAGGGTCTTCCCAGGCATGAGTGGCAAGCCAGGTCGGCCTGCGCTGCGCATGCCCCAAATGAGGGCTCCACATCTACCCGGATATCTGGGTTCCAGGCAACAGCCCAAGAGGCGCGGCAGCCATTCCACAGCCGGCAAAGCAGGGGACACCGCGGGACCACTTCCCCGCCGTCAGCGAAGCAGGGGGCAAGCTACGGAGCCGCATCGCCACCGCCGCCAAAGCAGGTGACAGCGCCGGCCCCAACAAACGCACCGCAACCGCGGGGCTGCTTCCCCGCCGCCGGTGAAGCAGGGAACCTCATTGGAGCCTCCTGACCAGGGAAGCGTTACTGCAGCCTGAACAGGGTGCTCTGGCCTCGGAGAACCACAGCGGCAAGGCCGCCACAGGCAGTCGCAGCGCCCGCCACGGCTCCACCTGGTGAGGCGAGGCCACCGCAGACGGCCGCCGCTCTGAGCGCAGGTAAGTGTGCCCTACCCAGCGAAGCAGGTACCCCCTGCTAGTAGTAATCTATTATCTCATCCTTCACTCCCTTCTCTAAATGTTCACAGCACAGCTCAGACTAGGTTTAGCTGCTGTTTCTTTGACGCTGAAAGTACAAATTTTGCAGGCCATTCTGATTTAAATAGAAGTGGCTGAGTAATCAATTGAAGGCAAAGATAGGTGGCTTCAGCCCTACTGATACCCAGATTCCACTTTAGGCCACACCATTACTCAAATCCCATTGGTGGGGTGGGGCAGGGTGGGGGAGGCACAGAAAAAAACATACACCCCACACCCCATGGCCACTTTTGCGGTTGGTCTGCAGCTCTTATATACTTAATCTACCTAATTTATATTATGGTTTGATATGGCTTCCAGCAGTAATTTTTATTTAAAATTGAAACTCTTTTTAACCTTAATTGTCCTAATTGATTCAAGAAGATTTCAGTCAAGCCAAGTCCTTTCAGGTTAATTAACAATCCAAAACCAAGAATTACCCAGACAGACTGAAAATTAAAAATATAATAATCTGAGGTGGTTTAAGAGAGTGCATAAGAATTGACTCAGTGGAACCAGACATCTCATTATACTTAGTAAATAATAAAAATAATAATTGTGCCATCCTGTCATTTTTGACTTGGCAACCCTTTCTGGAAGATTTTTCCTTTACCACCTTGAATCCAGCTGATTCTCCATTGAAATAATGATTGTGTGTGCTCTTAGCAATACTCTGTTGCTGTGGAAACAAGTATGATAAAATATTCATTTGTAGAACTTCAGAGGGGCCTTAGCTATGAATAGGGTCCAGGATGTGGGAAGTGTATCCCCCCCCAATGCTTATGAAGTTAAGTCAAATTATTTTATTCAATTGTTAGAAATCTTCTATTGAATGTATATAAACACTAGCAGAAGCACCCTTTTAAAAATAATTTTAATCAATCGGTTTGACACAATAAAGCAATCACACTTATAATAGGCCTTTGGGCAATGTAACTGTCATAGCAACACCACAGAACAACAGTGTCTGTAAAATACGGCATTTAACCCTCACTACTTTTGCATTAAATTGATAATGGGAGTCATAACCTCAGTGAAATCTGGAGTTAACATTCTTGGATGTTTATTTTCTTCAAACAGTTTTGCTGATCATATTTAATGTCACAATGCCAAGCCTCTTTTGTCCAATAGAGTGCTGGCGTAAGCTCCTTCTGAACAAATATTTGTAAGTTAACTCTGTTCTCCTTCGTATAGTTTGTGAATCCCCACTATTGGGTTATGTGCCTGTGCAGAACACTGATCGGAGGCTTAAAAGCTCATTGGTCAAAAGTTTTGGCGGTAAGACCGCCCACCGTACCACCCACCCTGAGGCGCTAGTCCGCCATTTTACTTCAGTTCTCTTCTTTCCGCCTCAGCAGCAGGACGATCGTTGAGAGCTTCCTCAATTTTTTCGCCTTTTCTGAGGAAAAGTCTTCGACGAACTTTACAATTTTTTCCGGCAATCTTGTCCTTCGGGCAGGATTGCCACCCCGGGGCTGTTTCTTCTTTCTGGTGGACTCAGTTACCGACCTCGCTCCGGTCCGGGGTGGCAGCTGGCCTGCCCTTTGGGGTGCTCGCCTTCTCGAACCTTCTGTCGGGAAAAAAATGTTTTCATGGCTGCAGCTTTCAAGCAGTGTTCTGCTTGCCTGAAGAAGTTCCCTGCCTCCGATGGGCAAAGCCTCTGTCTTTTCTGTCTGGGAGAATCGCACCAGAGCCAATCCTGCATTCACTGCAAGAACTTTACACGGCTTGCAGTTCAGAACTGGAGTAACCGGTTAAAAGCGCACCTTATGGAGCTTGCCGTGGCTCCCGCCGCGGCTGCATCCATGTCCGCTGGTGCCTCTCAGCCTACTTGGCCTCTGCCTCTACCATCTTCTTCTTCCACCCTCTCCATCAGGAAGAAGAAAAAGAAGGAGAAAATGGGGAGAAGAAAAAGAAACATAGGTCGGAGGAAAGGCGATCACTTCCACCTACGCCTCGCCCTCCTATTTCTCCGGGGCCTTCGCCTCCCTTTTCGGTCATGAGATGTCCTTCACCTGGATCCTCAGTGTGGGGCGGATGGTCCTCTTCGGGATCTCCTGCTAAAGGATGCAGGGCTGGGGCTCCAGCTCACCCACTGCAGGTGGTCGCTTCTCCGCCTCGAGAGAGGGGCCGTCCACCCACTAGGCAGGCATCTGTCTCTCCGAGGCCTAGGACTCCGACGATAGACGAACCGCCAACCACCATTCCGGCCACCGTTTCGTCTCCGATTATACCGGCCACCATTTCACCTGCCACCGTTTCGTCCCAGCCGTCTGCGGTGGATGTGACCCAGGTGGACTTCTTCAAGGGAATGTTTGAGGCCATGGTGAAGTCATTTGCCCAACAGTTCAAGGCCACCATCCCTGCGGCCTCGGTGGCTCCGGTACCGACCACCGAAAGCCCCAGGGATGTTGGCCCTGCTGCCGCTCTGCTGCCCTCTCGAGGGTCGAGCGTTCGCTCCGCTGGCCCACCCATATCATCTTGGTGTGGTCCAGACGTCGATGCGGTGAGCTCCCAGCCCGTCAACCCGCTCAGGCCGTACTGGCGCGGTCCCGACGTGGATACCAGGATTCCTCCCTCGTCCTCCGATGATTCCAGTGCGTCCAGTGCAGGAGGACGAGGGAGACGTCGATGCCGACAAGACGCCGGACCAGGCTATCAGCGCGGTTGACCCACCGCGTGGTGAGGACCAACGTTCCCTCATGGCGATGTTCACCCGTTTGGGTAATGCTCTTAATCTGAAGGTGGACCAACCGCCGCTGGAGGGCGATGACCAAATGACCGCCAAACTGGACAAAAAGGCAATTCGGCCGGTCCACATCAGCATGCTTCCTTCATGTTGACGTCAGCGAAGACAACATGGAAGAAGCCGGTGTCGTCTCACACCGTTTCGTCCAGACTCGACGGAATGTATAGAGTCCTGGACGAGAACGTCGAGTTTCTCCAGGCGCACCCTTTGCCGAACTCTTTGGTGGTCAAGGCCTTCCAGCATAAAACGGCCATCAGCGGTTTTCCGGTACCTTCGACTCCGGAAGGGAAGAAGCTGGACACGGTGGGCCGTAAGTTTTACACCACCGGTTCTCTCTTCCTGCGAGCTGCGAACTACTCAGCGGCCATGGGCCTCTATCAGTCCCACTTCTGGGAGCAAGTGAAGACCCTTGCTGCAAAACTGCCTGCCGACGCCCAGAAAGGATTCGACTCTGTGGCTATGGAAGGAGACTTTCTGGCAGAACAACAGAGGCGGACTGCCAGGCACATTAACGATTACGTGGCCAAGAACATGTCCTCTGCCATCTTGCTCCGTCACCATGCTTGGCTCAGGAGCACCTCTCTCGATGATGCCATGAAGAAGCTCATCGAAGAGTTTCCATTTGATGGGCAAGGCCTGTTTGGACAAGGCACCGATAAGGTGCCTAACAAACTGCGGCAGACGAATTCGACGGCTAAGTTCCTGGGGCTCACCACGCCAACTCAGCCTACCAAGCCACGGTTCCAGCCCTTTACCCAACGTTATCGGGGGAACCCCCAGCAACAGGGTGGCTCGACCGACCAGCCCAGGGCCAGTTTCTATAAACAGAGATGCCAACACAAGCCTTGCTACCAACCTTACGGACAGGGCAAGTGGACCGACGCAAAATCCAAGTCCCGGGTTTGAAGTCACGAAAGCCAAGGCTCTCTCGCTCCACCTTCCGTACCTCCCCCTCCGGAACTTCCTCCAGGTGTGGTCCGTCATCACGAACGACTGGTGGGTCTTGAAGATCTTGTCCGCTGGTTACACCATCGAGTTCGTACGGATGCCTCGGGTAGGAAAACACTGTTTCACCACCTCGTCCCCCCATTTGGAAGAAGAAATATCAACTCTTCTGTCCAAGGGAGCCATCGAGCGGGTAACACCGAGGTACTTCGTGGTTCAGAAGAAAGACGGAGGACTTCAGCCAATTCTGGACCTGCGCTGCCTAAACAAGTGCATCCACACCAGGAAGTTCCGGATGGTGACCCTCCAGACCGTCCTCCCTTTCATCAGCAAGGGGGAGTGGTTCACAGTGATAGACCTCAAGGACACTTACTTCCACATCAGCATCCTCGAGGAACACAGACGGTTCCTCCGGTTCAGAATGGGAAACTCTGTGTACCAGTACCGGTGCCTACCGTTCGGTCTGGCTACAGCGCCGAGAGTCTTCACCAAGTGCATGGCTCTGGTGGCTGCCTTCCTCCGTCAGAAGGGGATCAGGGTCTTCCCGTACATCGACAATTGGTTAATTGTCTCTCCCACCAGCTCGTCGTCCATTCGGGACACGGAGTTCACGGTTCACCTCATGGAGAGTCTTGGCCTCAGAATCAACTTTGCCAAGTCAAAGTTGAATCCTTCTCAGCGCGTCGAGTACATTGGAGCGGTACTCGACTCGCTAGCTACCAGGGCCTTCGCCCCCCAGAAACGCTTACTGGACATTGCACAAGGGGTAAGCGAATTCAGGAACAAGCCATTTATCAGGGCGAAAAAGGCACAGAGACTTCTAGGCCTCATGGCCTCAACGACAGCGGTGATTCCTCACGCCAAGTTAAAGTTCCGGTCCCTGCAGTAATGGCTCCTCCATGAGTTCGACCCGCTCATGGAGAGCCAGTCCAAACGGCTGATTCCGTCTCCAGAACTGATGGACCAGCTAGTGTGGTGGACGACACCCCTCAATGTGGCCACGGGGAAGAACTTTTACCCCCCGCAACCTTCGTTGCAGGTTTTGACTGACGCAAGCAACCTCGGCTGGGGGGCTGCTTGCGGGACTCTGACAGTCAACAACGTTTGGTCGCTTCACGAGATGGTGCACCATATCAACTATTTGGAGCTGCTGGCCATTTGGAAGGCCCTACGTTCCTTCAAGGCTCTGCTCACCGGCAATGTGGTTCAAGTGGCCTCGGTGGCATGTGTGAACAAGCAAGGAGGGACGAATTTCCACCATCCTGCTTTATCTTGCGGTGCAACTTTGGGAGTGGTGCCACATCTTTCCAATTGGAGTACACATTCAGGGCAAGCTGAATGTCCTGGCCGACCACCTCAGCCGTCTCACTTCGACGACCCACGAGTGGGAGCTGGACGACGAGGTGTTTCAGTCCCTTTGCAGGGCTTGGGGGACTCCGAGCATCGACCTCTTTGCATCGGAGTCCAACAGGAAATGCCACAGATACTGTTCCAGGGCAGGCATCGGACTGAACTCCGAGGGCGATGCCTTCATGAAATGGTGGGATCAGGACTACCTCTACGCCTTTCCCCCGTTTCCTCTGGTTCAGAAGGTCCTCACCAGGATGTACCAACACCGGACCAACACAATCCTCGTTGGTCCAGCGTGGACTCGTCAGCCCTGGTTTCCTCTACTGTTGCACATGTCGTCACAGTATCGCACGCTGCCGGAATCGCCAACTCTTCAAATGGAGCACGGCCAGCTCCACCATTCGGACCTGCCCAGCCTCCACCTCACCGCGTAGAGGATAACCCCAGACTGTCCAGGATCTTGGAGTTAGCATGGCATCCTTCCATAAGGAAGTCCAATGCCTCCAAATACAGGCGTTTTTGTGCCTTCCTGGCATCCCAGCAGGCGTACCCTCCACAGGTGGGACTGCAGGACATCATGGCCTACCTCCTCCACTTGGTGGAGTCTGGCCTTAGCATTACCTCCATTCGGGTCCATCTGGCAGCGGTGGTGGCTCACTCTCCAGCTGGTTCACCTGCGTCTGGTGCCTTCCACGACCAGACGGTGAAGCGTTTCCTCAAGGGATTGCGAAACGCTTTTCTGTCGGTCAAGACCCCAACAGCACAATGGTCTTTGTCTGCCGTTCTGAACGCGCTCACCAGGACTCCTTTTGAGCCTATGGCTACAGCGGATGTTCGTCTCCTCACGTGGAATACGGCATTTCTGGTGGCTATCACATCTGCTCGACGAGCTGGTGAACTGGTTGCTCTGCGGGCCGACGCACTGTTTCTTCAGTTTTTCAATGACCGTGTGGTGCTCCACACGGACATCACCTTCCTTCCTAAGGTAGTCTCCCAGTTTCATATGGAGCAGACTATCTCATTGCCTACCTTCTTCCAGAACCCCACCAATGCCCAAGAAAAGACTTGGCACATGCTGGATGTGAAACGAGTTTTATTGTTTTACACCAGCAGGACAAGGGAGTTCAGGAAGTCACAGTGTCTATTTGTTGCATATGGAGGAAATTCCAAAGGTGAACCCATCTCTGCCCAGAGGTTCTCCAAATGGATTACATCTACCATCTACCTGGCCTACGAGTCTGCCTCGTTGCCACCTCCGCCGCATGTCAGGGCGCATTCTACAAGAGCGGTTGCCACGTCCACTGCCTTTTTGGAGGGACTCCGCTCGAGGACATCTGTAAGGCTGCCATCTGGTCCAGACCTTCTACATTTGTCCAACATTACAGGGTGGACACCAGAGCCACTGCGGACGCCAGACTTGGTCGTGTCGTCCTTGCCAGAGGGCTCAGGGCGTCTCGCCCTTGACGGTCCATTCTACCTGACCAGCATACTCATCGTGGGATCATCTCATCTGACTGCCCACCGACCAAGTAAGTGTGAGCTTGCTAATCTCCCAATAGTGGGGATTCACAAACTATACGAAGGAGAAAGTTCAGTTTCACTTACCAGTGATAACTTTCGTTCTTTGAGTATATAGTTTGTGAATACACACTACCCACCCTGCCTCCCCTCTTGAGCTGCACGGATGAGATCAATTGGTTTATCCTGTGCTTGGCTTAAGTATGGAACTGAGGTAAAATGGCAGACTAGCGCCTACGAGTGGGCGGTACGGTGGGCGGTCTTACCGCCAAAACTTTTGACCAATGAGCTTTTAAGCCTCCGATCAGTGTTCTGCGCAGGCGCATAACCCAATAGTGTGTATTCACAAACTATATACTCGAAGAACGAAAGTTATCACTGATAAGTGAAACCGAACTTTATTCACAATATTTGTTCTAGGCTGTCACTCTTTACAGACAGTCCTTTAGAGCAGGAGGTCTCAACCTTTTAAAGCCGGGGGCCAGGTCACGCTCCCTCAGACAGCTTCGGGGGCTGGATGGGCATTTTGCCCTTCCTCCACCACATGGCACTTCCTGGTTTGGTAGAGGCATTGGGGGGCCACATGAAATGGTGCCACAGGCCACATCCGGCCCATGGGCCACAGATTGAGAATCCCTGCTTTAGAGCAACAATGGGAAACTTTGACTGTTTGTGTCTGAGTATTTAGTCTGATCACCTCAGACCGCTTGCCATGATGGCTGGGGTTGAAGGTAGTTGGAGTCCAACAATACCTTGAGGGCTACACCAGGATTTAAACTGTGGTGTAAAGGGTGAGACATGAGCTACAGTAACATATGAATTCATGCTTTCTCCACTAGTTTGTAAATCATTAGATTTTGCTTTGATTGAATTATGATTGGAACTATGTTGTCTTTAGAAAATAATACCTTACCTTGAGGAAGACTACAGCCATCCATGGGCTTTTTTCTGGTAAGGTTGTGTTAACCTAATTTGATCACATAGTGTGCACCACTTCAACATACTCTGTGTATCTTAAAATAATTGACTTAGATTCCAGAGACACTCATGTAAGGTACCACAAATGGTCACTGTTAGGAAAAAAAAATGTGTCTGAAGATCAGGTAGAATTGGGATCTGTTTTCAAGTCAAAGTAGAAAATGTTATTCATCTTGTTACAATCAGAGGAGATAGACAGAGAAAAGGAAGTTCAAGAACCTGGAGCTAACTGTAGCTTGTTCCTGGTAACTTAACCTGTAGGTTCCAGAATAATATACTTTTGACTGTTCTGAGTATCAGACAATATAATGGCACTGTGTCCCACCTCTGTGAAGTAATATGTTTAAGCGGAGGCTCAGAATTTCAATGGATGCTATATGATGGATCTGTAAGCAGTCTCCTGCTTGTAGATCAAAACTCAGTGGGTGCATTTTGATTATCAGTTTAATATGCTAATGTTAATATTAATATGCTAATACAGTATTAATATTGTATGGCTGGCTGGACATCCCGCTACGGTAATGGAGTAGACCATGCAGCCAGCGACTCAGTGCTGTGTGTCAGGTGGCAGTTTAGGGAGTCACCTAAAGGGGCCAACAACAACGGGAGGATGAGCCCCTTTAGGTGGGTTGATGGTCCCCTTTAGTGGAGGAAATGCCACTGGAAACCATCATATTAGGTCCAATGGCAAAATGAGTGGAGGAGGAACTCCTGATTCCCAACCGTCATGGATTCGGAAGAGGCCATGCCAGATGGACTGGCTGTGAAGTCGCACCTTGTCCATATCCTCAAGGCTGTGGCAGTCCCCATGTTAATTCCTGCACGTCATGTATCATACATGCAACAGGAGATGGCTCCGAGATCATAGTGTGTGGGTCACTTCATTGCAAGCTGGGATCCACCTTAAACAAATTCACGCTAATGACATTTTTCCTACTTCAGGAAAAAAAAATGCATTTTTTGATATGAGTTGCAGTTGGCGGCAGCAACACTCATATTATGCTTAACACATATAACCTTTATTTATACCAGCAGACTGATTTTGTAAGTGGAGGCTGAAAGAGAAAAGATTGACCCCAGTTAGGCAAGATCTTGCTCTACTGCTAGTGAAACTCAAACACAAGAATGACAGAATTAGTGTGGTTCCAGAATTTTAAAAGAGTAGAATATTTCAAAGACACTGTGTGTGACACTGTGTTTATGAGGCTGCTAAACATCATTGAATGCCCTCTCTTTCATTGTACTGTATAATTATCTCTGTGGCATGTAGCAGTTTGCTTCAAATTCCCAACAAAAGGTGACATAGCACTGACTCTTCCGCCATGATTTTTTCTAGTCAGGAAATTTGGGCAGCCAGAGATACTGAAGAGTGATGAAGAGATATAAATTATTGTTATCTTTTTAAAAAGTTGTTACCCATTGTTACAGTAATCTGGAAAATATCACCCATAAAATAACAAATAAGGAAATAACATCTGAATATACCCTGAGAATGAGGGGGGCATTCATGAAATGAGGATGAATTTTGACACAGTATTTCAACTTCTTTCCTAGAGCAGGACCCAATACTGCCCTCATACATATAGCAAGGATAATAGAGAAGGAGCTATGTTGTAAACTAAGCACCCATAGTAAAGACAGCATGTGATACATCTAAAATGTAACGTTTGAGAGACCTTAAAGATAATAATGAATTTGGATAATGGAAACGAATGTTGAAACAGAATGGATTTTTCAGAATGCATTTTTGGAGAAATGTTCTGAGATGTTTCTTTCTCTTATTCCAGGAAAAATAAGGGACCAGTTTGGAGAGTTTTCTTTAGAGGTTTTCCACAATTGTTTGACTGCCTCTGTTCCACCATCACACCTTCCCAGCATGAGACCAGATAGAGAGCATTGTGGAGGCAGCAAAACAATTGTCAGGTTTTGCTATTCTTGCAACTTGCTCTAGCAGTATGAGTCAAATAAACAGCCTTGTCAAAATTGAATAAACTGGTGATGCGTTGTACTTCTCAGAAATTGTTGGAGAATTTCTTATCCCCCAGAAAAACTTGGTTCTACCTAATTTCTCTCCTCACATACAGTATATGGAAGGGAAATTTCCAGATGTCATTTGTACACAGCTGTAGTTGGGCAACTTTAGGGAACTGGTTCTCAACCTTTGGGCAAGTCTATTGGCAATATAGCTGGGACCTCTAGCAGGTGGATTCCAGAAGATCTGGATGGCTGGATATTAAGAATCACTGCTATAAGGGATCTAGTTAGCAAGCCAGATTCTGGGTGTGTGTGTGTGTCCAGTCACCTACTTTTTATAAGTGGCAAGAGAAGGGTCATTCTTGATCCTGTTATGAGTATGAGTCTATCAGATAGTCTTGAGGCCATGACTTTGGTCCTTTGTTACTCAATGCTTCTAGTGGATTTCCCATGTGGACATGAGTTTAGACTAGATTACTACTAAGGTCCCTTCCAACTCTATAATTCTAACTTCATTAAGGCTGCAATCCTGGATCCACTTAACCCTGTGAGCTACTAAACTCAGTTGAATTTACTTTTGAGTACACATATAAACAGAGAGAGGGGGCTATGTTTACTTGTTATTTGATTAAATATATTTGGGTGCTACTTCTTAACTGCCCAAATTTTTTTAGATTCTACAAAGGTACTGGATGCAGAATATTTGCACACATGCAATTATAAATGGCATGACCTTTTTGCATAGTATACTATTTATGCTGTCTTACACTACCCTTGTCAAGTATGCTGTGCAGAGAAAAGTTTTGGATTTTAGAAATGCCAGGTGCCCGTGAGTCATAAGAAAGTTGGATTTAGAGACCATATAAAGGTTTTGTTACTATAAATAGATAAAATAAACATTTTCCCTAAATGTTCTTCAGCTATTTGTAGAGGTGATGTTTCAGGAAACTTCTATGAACTTCTTCTGAATATATGTGTTGATGAAGGAAAACACACTGCCAAGGTCTTGGCATAGCAAATGAGGAACATTTGAGTTTATGAAACAAGGCACTGAATGCAAAATAAATTTTCCCTTCTTCGTCTTCTGTTAACTTCTTGAAATCTGACCTGTTTTTCCTTCTCCATCTGTCAGGCAATCATGTATAATATGACTTTACAAAAAGAAATTTAGTAATATTAAATTTTCTGCCATATGTTAAATTCTGAAACCTGCAAAATACTCTAAAAATGTGTGATTTTCATTTGTCTTACCAGATGATAAAAGTACAGGCTTTTCCCTCCGATATCTTTCCTTTGCTTCTAGTTTATTACTGTAAAACCCATCAGTAGAATTTTTATGCCCAAAGTATTCTGTTACTAGAGAAACTCAGCTTTGTATAGTGCATAGCCCTCAATATTTCTTGTCAGAAGTATAGTCTTGTTCTGTTCTAGCTAAATCTTGGCCAAATAGCCTGATGCCGAGGGTAATCAAAAGCAATATGTGGGAATAGGGAACCAGAGTTACAGTCAGCTACTGTACATTAGATAATGAATGATGAATGTCATAATCTTTGGACGAACTGGCATAGGCCAGTTCCTTGAAATCCAAAAATGGTCAAGTCTGTCACTTCTGTGTGGAGGAGTTTGCTGTGTAAATATAGGTTTCTCCCTGGAGTTAACAACCAGATCACAGAGCCTTTGCAAATTGAACATGTCTGTCCTCTACAGATATGTCCCATAATTGTTGATGGGTCTGGCCAGCACCCGTGATTCTTTGAATGGTGTTCATTTGAGTGATGCATCTTAATTGACTCATATTAACATGGAGCTGTTTAAGCTCCATAACTGCTGTTCTCCCATGCTTATACTTCCAAACATATGAACACCTTCCCTCAATGTTCAGCCTTATGTGTCACTCGTTTTAAGGACTTATTAGTTTGACATGTCTTAAGAAGAAAAATAATAATTACCACTGTTCGCCCATCGTGATGTCTTGGGGTTTCACACTTACTCATCAATGTTGCCTTTATTGTGTGAAGCTATTTATGATATTAGTAATCCTCCTTCAAAATTGACTTTTTGTATTTAAAAAAAACATGATTCATTCTTTGCTAGAGTTGATCCTAACTTGGCTGCAATGGTGAAACTTTCTGGTTATTCACAATCTGATTTAAAGAGAAAATAACAGTTGAAGATCTGGGACAGGCAGATTGCCTCTGGAAACAGCTCACTCCTTTAAGCTGGTGCATATTTGCCCTCAATCAATCCAAAGAACTCTGAGAATTCTACATAATTTTACACAAAACAAGCAGAGATCCAGTGCTTTGTTTCCTTCAGGGTGATTACAATATTTAGTTCATTGCTTAAATACCTTGTCCTTTGTATGGTTTTATTTGTCCTCATTGGATACTAAACCCATAATCCTGTTCCTAAAAATGGAATGAAAGGGAAGTCTCATACAAGCAGCAGTCTTGCAAACCGAAACAATAGGCATGCATAGGGAATCTCCTAGAGCAGGGATGGCCAGACTTTTTGGACCACGGGCCAGTTATGTGGTTGAGCAGGCTGGTCACGTGGTTCCTTCCACCAGAAGCAGAAGTAAAATGTGCCCACACATGCGCAAAATGCTGCTGTAAATGCACCCGTGGCTGTCATAAATGTGTTTACAACAGCCATGGGTGCTTTATGGCAGCGTTTTGTGCATGCATGAGCATGTTTAACTTCCACTTCTAGGGGCTGCACGGGCCAGATTATTAGGCGGCACTTGTCGTAGTTTGGGCACCCATGTCCTAGAGCAGCAGTGATGCTTACACAGTTGCTCTCCTGTTCTGTCTTTAGGCAATAAAACATTGGCCTATGTATTCCAACACCAATTATTTCTATTCTTGAGGCTGGAGGAAACTTTCTGGATAGTATGCTGGAAATAAGGCTACTTCAAACAGTGTGTGCTGTGCACAATTGCTCCTTTCCTGCTAAGGAAATCCATAAGGAGGAATCCAGGACCCCACTGACTGTGCAAGTATAAATTTGCATTGTCTTCAATGGCGAAATCTCTGGTTAACAAAACTGCAAGCCAGAGATGACTAATAAGGCAAATATAAAACATAACACCCAGAAAGTCTTTAAACCTCACATTTCTAACAGAGCTTGATTGGATTGATTTAAAAGCACAAACCACTGCACCAAATTGCAGACCATACTTCTCTCCTTGAGGAGCACCTAAATAAGCATTTGTCCTGTTGTTTGTGCCATGTTTCTCATTGTTTTTTTTCTAGAGTTATTCATCAGATACACAATCTTTGTGCTAATCACAAGTAGATCACATCTTTTGGCAAGATTACATAGTATACTGTACTTTGTTTAGCTGGCAGGGCTTGTGTTTTGTTGTAGCTTTTCCTCTCCATTCTTTTATCTTGCTTTTGTCTTGAGTGATCACGATGACTTATCAATGACTTGATCATTTAGAGCAGGTTTGCCCAAACTACGGCCTGGGGCTGATTCACGGCAATTCATTCAGCTCGTGAAGCCCTCGTCACTCCCGGAATCGGAATTAAAACACACACATTTTACTTCCACTTCCAGGAGCGATGAGGGCTTTGCAGGCCAGATGAATTGGCATCAGGGTCTGAATCTGGCCCTTGGGCCATAGTGACCAACCCCCTAAACCACATGACTGGCCCATGGCCTAAAAGGTTTGGGCACCCCTGATTTAGAGCCCTTGTTGGCCTCATCCAAATGACACCTCTGATGAGGCACAAAGAAGACATGGTGTAGGAGGTGACCTGTCTCCTTTTATCTGCTTTCTTTTCCCATTGATGAGGGCTACAACTTCAATGCAAATGCACATTTATTTTTCCAGAACATTGGAAAATTGATACAGCAGTAAGTCAACTGCCTGATACGTCTTGTCAGCACAGTGGTATTTCATTTGCTAAACATTTTTTTAAAAAAAGAAGGGATTTGAATGCTGGCAAACATCTTGACTAACACTGCCATGATAATAATAGAGAAAGAAGAGGTAGAATGTGGACTGTGTGATTGCAGACACTTGAGACATACCTTTCCCAGGTAATAAATATTTCTATGTGAAACATAGCAGTGATTTAAATGCCAGTATGTACTTACGTGTGCTCATGCCTTTAGTTGAACCTTTGAAACCTCTGATTCTGCATATTGGCAGGAGAACCTCAGTGTGTGGTAATGACTAGTTGGAGACTCCGATGTCACCATAAAACCTTACTGTCCTAACCCCCAGAGGGGTTAAAACGTACCTGTTTCCCCCCAAAAAAACAAATTATGGACCAGGCAAATGGATATATAAATAGATGTGTACAGAGAAACAAGTTGAACATCTTATATTCATCAAAAGCTAACAAGGCTGTCAGCACAGCCTGCGCCACGTTTCCCACGCTGCCCGCTCCCTGAACTCCGTCTCTGGCAAAACAAATCAAACTTTTCCCAGTTTCTAGGCTCCGGATAATCACTTTCAGTCGGGTCGGACGGGACTCTGGTGGATTTTAAAGAGTAACTGGCTTCAGAATCCGCATTGAGGCGGGAGAAGGAAGAAGAAAAACAAAGAGAACACTTGGCGGTGGCGAACGAGGTCTCGGATATTTTGGAGTTGCTTGGATGGTTACAGTAAGTGAGAAGGAAGAAGGGATATTTTGAAGGGAAGGGAAAGTTGGAAGGAGTAATAGCGGCGAGGGAGAACAAGAATGAAAAGTTAAGAAGGCTGAGAGCGGAAAGTGCAGAAGTAGTGGTGGCGGAGTTTGAGAAGTGGCTGGAAGGTACTTGGAGATTTGAGGCTGGAGTAGAACTAAGAAGGCACAAAGAACGGATTGTTTGTAGTGGAGCTTTTGACCGATTGGGAAGATTGGAGGCGAGACCTGGATCGAGAACCACCGCTGTGGTTTGGATTTATAATTTTTTTCCTTTTTTCTTTTCTTCTCCTTTTTTTCTAAACTTTTGGGATACAGTTAAGCTCTTTTTGTCTTTTTTCCCTGTCCTTTGGAGAATTTTATTCCTCTGTCTAAATCCTGGGAAGAAAAGCTACTGGTGGTTTTTGTTGCACTTTTGGATACACTTTGGATATACCTTGGATACACTGTTATAAATATTTTTCAGCAGCTCAGCTCAGAAGGGAGATTATCAGATTTGGTTGGAGTTTCGATTTGGAGTTTTGGATATAAAACATCCGGTTTGACTAATTTATCAAGCTCTTGCTTTGGGGGGCTTGTTTCAGTGAATTCTGAAGTCTTAACAGAAGAGGGGGGGGTTGGAGTGTTTAAGCGCTGGATCAGTATCAAGGAGAGAGGCCTCAGAGAGCTAAAAGTGTTGCAGCATTGAAACTTTTATGTGACATCACCATGGATAAGATCACAAGGGGAAAAGGAAAAGAGGAAGAGCCAGTGGTGAAAGCTAAGAAAAAAGATAAGCCAGCAGCTGCAGAGGCAACACCATCTACATCAGCAGCAGCAGCATCTCCTGAACCAACAGCATTCGACCAGGCTCAAATAATGGCTGAATTTGGAAATTGTTTCAGAAATTTGATGGCATGGAAGAGGCAAGGGTGAAGGATAAAAGTGGAATTTTGGGGAGACAGGATAAATTAGCTTCAATGTTTTTTGATTTTACTAAAAAAGTGGATTCGAGTCTCCAAAAAGGTGAGGGAAGTGTTAAGTCAATGCAAGGTGAAATTAAAGGGATGCAAGGGGAAATAAAAGAAGTTCAGGAGGGAGTGAAGGAGAATAAGAAGAAGGTGGATGTGCATGAAAAAAGGATAGATGTTATGGAAGAAATGATGAGAAAACAAAATATTGTGATTCGCCATATGGTACTAAGAACGCCAGACAGCTTAAAGTTGATTGGCTAAATTGTCTGAAAATGGGTAAAGATTTTGTCAATGAAGACATTGTAAGTGCTTACACAGTGAGATCAAGAAAGGGGAAAGTTCTTCAAAGAAATGTTTTGGTAAAATTTGCAAATTGGGGGGATAAGTTGAGGGTAATGGCTTTTTTAAAACAAGCTGGTTCTGGCGTTCTGAAAAAATGATGGGAGTGATGTGGAGGTATATAATGACATTTCGATGAATGAACGTGGTTGGAGATATAAGATGAAACCTGTCACAAAATTTTTGATGAAAAAGGGATAAAATATAATTTGCGATTTCCTCAACAGTTAAGATTCTTTCATGATAAAAAAGTTGCAGGTGATTGATGTAGCGACGGATGCACTGGAATTTTTGAGTTTAATTGACCTGGTCAAGGCGGGTTCGAATGAATGGTTGGAATTAAGGAAAGATCTGTTGGGGTTGGGAGGTATAAGAAGAGAATTCGATGGAGCAGAGGAAGGTGGTGCTGCGGGAGGAGAACAGCCGGATTTAGCAGAGGGTGAGCTGTCATTGATTGTAGTGGAGGAAGGTTTGAGTAATAGTTCAAAGGATTAAATTATGTAACTAAGAAATTTGGATGGTGCGCTAGAGCGGTAACTATCACACACGTCTTGCATGTTCCCCCCTCCCCCCTTTGGAAGACGAAGGTGACTTTTTGTTGAGGAAAGTGGGGAGGGTAGTAATGAATGTTTTTTGTTTTGCTTTCTTTTGTTGTTGTTGTTTTGATTGTTGTGGGTTAGTGGGTAGCATGCCTATTGGAGGACTTGGAAGTAGTGGAAATGGGGCTAAAGTAATAAAATATGAGAACTATTAAAGTGTTAACGTGGATTGTAAAAGGTACAGCATCTTTGATTAAGAGGAGGAGATTAGGATCAGCTCTGAGGAAAGATAGGCCAGATCTTTTTTTTTTACAGGAAACCCACCAAAAATCCCAAGACGCAAATAATTTTTTTTTAGGATGGATGCAGCATTATGAGAAATCATATGGCACATCAAAGGCTAGAGGGGTCGCAATCTTAATTTCAACTAGGTTGGGGTTCGAGATAATAAATTCAGTTGCGGATCCAGAAGGTAGATATTTGATAGTAAAAGGGAAAATAGATGATGATGAAGTAACTCTGGTAAATATATATGCCCCAAATGAACATCAATCTGAATTTTTGGAAAAAATGTGTAAAATCTTGGTAAAAGAACAAACAACAAGGATCATTGTGGCCGGAGATTTTAATTTAGTAAAATCAAATTTGGATTATACCAATGTATCAAGATGCGGAAAAGGAATTAAGGGACAGATTTTGGACAATTGGATAGCGGTATTAGGTTTGAAGGATTCTTGGAGAGAACTTAAGGGGTCAGAAAGGGCATATTTTTATTTTTTCACATGTCCATAACTCATACTCTAGAATAGATTATGTATTTGTAACTGAAAATATGGTCAAAAACCTGGAAGAGATGGAAATTGGAATTTTTAAGGAGTTTGACCATGCTAAAGTAATTTTGGAATTAAGATTACAGAATGATAGTACAACGAGAAGGAGTTGGAAATACGAAGCCAATTTATTTAAAGACCAAAAGAGTAAGGTTCAAATTATGGAGAATTGGAAGGAAATTTGGCAATTGAATAATAATGATGAGGTAAATTTTAATATGGTCTGGGATGCCATGAAGTCGGTCTTCAGAGGGGAATGCATTAAGATGGCAAGTAATAGATACAGCAAGTAATAGATACAAAAAGCATAAGTTAGCACAAGATAAAGCTGAAAAGGAGATAAAGCAACTACAGGAGGAGCAAGCAAAGACGAAGGACAATAAGGTTTTCGCAAATTTACAAAGATTGAAGATTGAAATGGTAGGTAAAGATATAGAAAAGGTAAAAAGAGACTTGGTCTATTTAAAAAGAGAGTATTTTGAATATAGTAATAAAAATTCGAAATTACTAGCAAAAGCAGCGAAAGACAAGAGGGGAAAAAGGGAAATTGGGGTTTTGATAGACAAACAAGGGGTAAGATACAATAAGACTAATGATTGGAGGATTGTGAAGGAATTTTATCAAGCCTTATATGCCAGAAAAGAAATAGATGAGGAAAAGCTTAAAAATCAATTAGAGAAGCAAATAGTTGGTGGAATAAAACAGGAACACAAAGATAGAATGGAAGATCAAGTGTCTAAAGTCGGGGAAAGCCCCTGGTGAAGATGGATTGCCTGCTGACTTTTATAAAGAATTTAAAGATATAGTTGCACCAAAGTTGGTAAAATTATACAATTATGTATTGGATGGTGTCCAAATTCCGACTTCATGGTATAAGACCACAATTGTTCTATTGCCAAAACCTGGAAAGAACTTAGAAAAAGTAGAATCTTATTGACCAATCTCATTGATAAACCAAGATGCCAAGATTTTCACAGCAATATTAGCTAACCGTTTAAACAATTTTATGGGTAATTATATAAATGTAGATCAAGTGGGTTTTTTGAAGGGGCGGCACATGGCAGATTTGACCAGAAGAGTAGTAGACCTGATAGACATTGTGAGTCAAACAAAAGAAAAAGTGGAATTAATATCATTGGACATTTTTAAAGCATTTGACTTGTTACAATGGATTTCAATTAAAGAAATAATTAAATGTTATGGATTTGGCGACAAATTTAGAAGAGTGATTGATCAACTATATCATCAAGGAATAGCTACTGTTAAAGTAAATGAGGTTACTGAAGAGATAAAACTGGAGGCGGGTACGAGACAGGGTTGTCCTCTATCACCAATTTTGTTTATCATGGCAATGGAGATGTTAGCAAAACCTATGAGAGGATAGAAAAATAGAGGGAATTTTGGAAAATAAAATAAGTATGTATGCAGATGACACCATGATAATAGTAAAACATCCTGAGAGGGTAATGGATAGAATTAGGGACCAATTAAAGGATTTTGAAGATATTACGGGTCTGAAGATAAATTGGGATAAATCGGAAATGATGCTTTGTAATATAGGAGAAGAAGACCGGAAAAAGATAATGGGAATAGGTAATATTCAAATTAAAGATAAGTTGAAATATTTGGGAATAGTTATATCTAATCAATTGGAAAAATTTAAAAGATTGAATTATGACAGTTTGAAAATGGAAATTAAAAATAGAATACAAACTTTTCAAAAACTGAAACTGTCATGGTTCGGGAGAATAGCACTCACTAAAATGATGCTGTTACCTAGAATTAACTTCTTATTTGATGCATTACCAATTAAATTGAAGGGTAAGGATATTAATGAGTTTCAAAAAATGATTAACAATTTTTGTAATGGTGGAAAAAGGTCTAGGTTGTCTAAAAGATTATGGTATTTGCCTCAGAAGGAAGGTGGTTTGGGAATTCCGAATCTGAGGTGATACTATCGAGCCTTTCAAGTTAAGAGTGTTGTGAAGATCTTGGCAAGAGAAAAGGTGATTTGGGAGGAAATTGAGATGAAGGAATATAGACATATAGGTAAAATGGTTTTTTGGGGGGATAAATTTGGAAAAGTTGAAATTAAAAATACTATGATGAAAAGATTAATGAGTATATGGAAGAAAGTAAAGAAGGATTTAGCCCCGAATTTCTTTCCAATTATGGAACTGTCAGATATGATGGGTTTCCCGATTAAGGTTGATAATGTAGTAAAAGAAATTCTGGATAAATGAAATAATTTTTTTTTGAAAGATTGGTTAAGAGCTTGCAGGGATATCAATGTTAGGACAAAATTGTTTGAATAACTAAATATGAACTGGTTTCAGATATTGAAAACCAATAAATGGAATAATAAATACATGAAGGAATATGATTCGGAAAAGGAAAAGACGGAATTTGAGAATCTGGTTCTAAAAATTAGGAAAGGAGTTAAAAATACTAAGGGTTTAGTTAGCAAATTGTATACATTGTTGAATAAGGAGGGTGATCCACAAGAGGATTTGAAATTAATTTGGGAAAATGATTTGAAAATAAAGATAGATAATGACATATGGAAAAATAAATGGAAAAAGAGGATAATGACAACTATGTCGGTTAGAATTAAGGAACATAATTGTAAAATGTTATGGAGGTGGTACCTGACCCCAGTGAGGTTACATCAAATTGACAATAAAAAGGACAAATTGTGTTGGAGATGTAAAGATACAATAGGAACTTATGAACACATGTGGTGGAGTTGCACTGTGGTAAAGGATTTTTGGGAAAGAATTGAAAAAGAAATGGGTGAGATAATGGGTAAAAGAATCAAATTGGGGCCGGGTACCACCATGCTGACAAATGTTGAATGTATTTGTTCAAATAAGGATGAGAGAGAATTATTAGAAATAATGCTTACAACGGCTAGACAATGTATTCCTAGAAATTGGAAAAATGATGTAATTATATCGACTGAAGAATGGTATAAAGAAATGTGGAATTTAGCATTGAATGATAAATTGACTTGGGGAATAAAAGAAAAAAGGGGTAATCTGAAAGAAAATAGATTCTGGAATATTTGGAAGCCATTTGTGGTTCATGCAATGGAGGGAGGTGAAAGAAATAGACCTGTACCGGATCAAAGTAGTTTTTGGAGGTAAAATATTGTGGTACTCTGAGTTCTCCAGGGCAATGTATATTAACACTGGGTGCAATATGATTTTGTTTTTGTGTGGTTCCCTATCCAGAAAACTATTGTGTAGTTTAACATGATTAAGTGCAAGGTAGTTATATTGTATTAGAAATTATAAAGATAGATGAAAAAATGTATCAGGATAGGCTTTTTTTCTTCTTTTTACGATTTAGTATTTTAGTTTTGTTGATATGCTTTTTATTTTATGTACTGTTTTGTTTTGTTGTTTTGTATATGTTAGAAAAATTCAATAAAAATATATTTTTTAAAAAGCTAACAAGGCTTTTGCAAGCACGGCCTTAAAACGTTTTTTTAATGAAACCTCAGGCACTTCTTTGATCATTGGAAGAAACTCTTATAAAAATTGGATATATCATCACTTCTCATTTTTGAAGACAAGGTGGCCTTTCCCAACCGTCTGCCTCCCAACTGTGTTTTTAGTAGAACATCAGCCCCCCACCCAGGATGGCTAATATTGAGGGCACCAAGCTAGGGAAAGTTGAGCTAAGGTATAGGGAGGAAAAACCTACAAACGTCTTTCTGCATGTGCTCTTAAGCAGAGCTGCTGCTGAGGAGAGCCAAACAAAGGAAGTGAGCACTGGTAAATTTTGCAGTTGGAGTAGAGCTGCTTTAGAGGCCTCCACAAATTTAAATTGATAATTTAAACTGCTGAGAGCCACCTCTGTTCAAACAGAGGAAGCAGTTAGAAGCTTCCAGAAGCAGGGAGGCAGAGCCACACCAGGCCCTTCCCAGAACTGTGACTCATAGGGGCGGAGCCACACTAGCCTTTAAAAGCTCTGAGCTTTTTCAGGGTCAGCCCTTTTGATTCTGCATGTACTCTTAAGCAGAGCTGCTGCTGAGGAGAGCCAAACAAAGGAAATGAACACTGGTAAGTTTTGCAGTTGGAGTAGAGCTGCTTTAGAGGCCCGCGTGCCTAACGGCGCGTGAGATTTCAAACTAGCAACAAAGGAAGAATATAGTCTTACTAGATAGAAAGGTAGTAAACATGTACATTTTTGAGGCCCAGAATACTGCACTTGTTAAAATGGATTCGGAGGGAACAGCTGTAGTTACCTGTAATACTTGTGCCATGTTTGTGTTCTTGCCCAAGCATATGGAGAACTACACTTGCAGCAAGTGCAAGCTGGTTGCACTACTAGAAGAGAAGGTCCAGCAGCTAGAGGCCCGCATATCTAACCATCAACAAATTAAGGAGCTTGAGCTGTTCTTGGACAGAGCAGAGCAGACTATGCTGGACACAGAAGAGACAGGGCACAGTTCTGATGGAGAAGGCCTTTTAACTCAGGGGGGAGATGTTTGGAGGAATGTGACTCAAAGGAGGAGAAGAGTAGGGGATCACTCTGAGAGTCTGAAATTACAGAATAAATTTGAGGCTCTTTCCCTCATCACACCTGATGAGGAACACACAGAGGAACAACTGGTTCCACCTGATGATCTCTCCTTCATCACACTTGATGAGATCCAGGAAAATAAACAACAAGAACAAACTGAGGTTCTCTCCCTTAATATGGTTGATGAGGTGCATGTAGATGAACAGATTGCAGGAGAGAGGCTCCTTGTACTAGGTGATTCAATAATTAGAAATACAGAGAAATGGATTTGTGATGCACATGATAACCGTATGGTGACTTGCCTGCCAGGTGCAAAAGTTGCAGACATCACAAGAAATCTGGATAGATTGTTAGAGAGAACTGGCAACGCGCCAGTGGTCATGGTACACATTGGTACCAATGATGTTGGGAAGGCCAAGCGGTCTGTCCTGGAAGCCAAATTTAGGTTGTTAGGAAGAAGATTGAAGTTCCGGACATCCAAGGTAGCATTTTCAGAAGTGCTGCCTGTCCCTCGTGCAGGACTTACCAGGCAGGCAGAGCTCAGAAGCCTCAATGTGTGGATGAGGCGGTGGTGTCGAGAGGAGGGCTTCAGATTTGTCAGGAACTGGAGAACATTTTGGGACAAGCCATATCTGTTCAGGAGGGATGGGTTGCATTTGAACCATGATGGGACCAGATTGCTGGCACTCAACATCAAAAAAACTGCAGAGCAGCTTTTAAACTGATAACTGGGGGAAAGCCGACAGGAGCTGGGCAGCATCCGGTTCGGGAAAGTGTGTACTTGAGTAGTGAGGAGGATGCAAAAATTACTGAGCAGAGCAAGGAGCTAGTCGCCAGCACTCTAGCAGAAGGATGCAAGAGGCAGTCTAACAATGCAACTGGACTCAAAAGACTGTATCAGGAAAGCATATATAAATGCTTGTATACAAATGCCAGAAGCCTCCGGAACAAAATAGGGGAGATGGAATACTTAGTAATAGATAAGAATATTGGTATCACTGAAACCTGGTGGACGAATGATAACCAATGGGATACAGTTATCCCAGGCTACAAACTGTACAGGAAGGATAGGAAGGGGCAAACGGGAGGTGGTGTAGCCTTGTATGTCAAAGAAGTGATAAAATCGTATGAATTGGAATATCTAGGTGATTTGGAGTCACCATTGGAAGCTCTGTGGGTAAGAGTACCAGGCCACAAGGATGGTCTAACAGTAGGCATATACTATCGGCCTGCGACCCAAATTCTTGAGGGAGACTGGCAGTTGGAGAATGTTGAAAAGGAGGCATCCAAGAAGGAAAGCCTGGTTATAATGGAGGACTTCAATTACCCTCACATAGACTGGGTGAACTGTTGTTCAGCACATGATAAAGAGATAAAGTTCCTAGATATGCTAAATGATTGTTCCCTGGGACAGATGGTTGAAGACCCAACTAGAGGTACAAGAATCCTTGACTTGATCCTGAGTAATACTCAGGATCTGGTGCAAGATGTTGATTTTAATTTAATTTAATTTAATAGTCATATTTATATATGCCGCCCACTCAGACAGAACCCTTCTCAGGGCGGCATTACAACAAGTTCTAAAAACACATAAAAACACTTTAAAAGACCCATATCCCACCCACCTATCCCACCCACTATAAAAAGAAGAAGAGAGGGTTCTTAATTGTTTACATAAGCCAGGAGGCGTGGACCGTGTTCCCATTTGGGCCCCACACCTGCCCTGCCAGCCAGGTCTTCAATCCTTTCCTGAAGGGCAGCAATTCTCTTTGAAGTCTTAGATCTGTTAGCAGGAGGTTCCAGAGAGTTGGTGCGGACACGGAGAAGGCCCTCCTTCGGGTGCTGGATAGATGTGCACCCCTAGCTGATGGCACTATTAGAGAGCCCCTCCGGTCCGCTCTGGTTGGACGGGCAGACACTCTTGGGACGATGCGGTCTATAAGGTATCCTGGCCCACTGCCATATAGGGCTTTAAAGGTCAAAACCAGCACCTTGAATTGCACCCGGAGACAAACTGGTAACCAGTGCAGCTCCCGAAGTAGTGGTGATGCGCGGGCGTATCGTCTGCATCCCATCACCACCCGGGCTGCCGCATTCTGGACCAGCTGCAGTCTCCGAATGGTCGTCAAGGGCAGCCCCATGTTGAGCGCATTACAATAATCTAGTCAGGAAGTAACCAGAGCGTGGGTGACCATAAGCAAGAGCCCCGGTCCAGGAGCGTGCGCAACTGGCAAATCACCCGAAGTTGGGCAAAAGCCCTCCAGCCCACAGCCGCTACCTGTTCTTCTAGCAGCAGCCGCGAGTCCAGAAGGACCCCCAAGTTGCGCACTAGGTCTGTCTGGGGCAAAACAGCCCCATCCAGTACCAAAGATGGTAGCTCCCTGGATAACACGGTGCCCCTTATCCACAGCCACTCTGTCTTGCTGGGATTCAGCCAAAGCCCATTGGCTCCCATCCAGACCCCAATGGCCTGTGACTGATCCAATAGGGAACAGTGACCACAACTCAATTATGTTTAACTTTATCATAGACCGCAAGTCACTGATAAAATCTAACACAGAGACCTTAAATTTTCTAAAAGGAAATTTCCCAAAGATGAGGAAACTAGTAAAAAAGAAGCTGAAAGGGAAAATTGAGAGAGTCCAAACACTCCAAGAGGCATGGAGGCTGTTTACAAAAACAATAACAGAGGCCCAATTCTAATGCATACCGAAAAGGAAAAAGGGCACTGCCAGGTCCAAGAGGACTCCGATGTGGCTTACAGGAGCTGTTCGGGAAGTGATCAAGAGCAAGAAAAGCTCATTTAGAAGATGGAAGGCTTGTCCGAATGAGGACAGCAGGCAGAAACATAAATTCTGGCAGAACAAATGCAAGGCAACAATCAGGAAAGCAAAGCAAGACTTTGAGGAGCGTATGGCTAAAAATACTCAGAGAAATAACAAAGACTTCTTTAAGTACATTAGAAGTAAGAACCCAACTAGGAAGGCCATTGGACCATTAGATGACAATGGAAAGCAAGGGGTTGTTTATCTGGACTTTCAGAAGGCTTTTGACAAGGTCCCACACCAAAGGCTCTTGAATAAACTTACCAGTCATGGAATAAAGGGACAGGTCTTGTCCTGGATCAGCAACTGGCTAAGGGACAGGAAACAGAGGGTAGCACTAAATGGACACTTCTCCAAGTGGAGGGAAATAAAGAGTGGGGTCCCCCAAGGTTCAGTACTGGGACCCCTGCTTTTCAACCTCTTCATAAATGATCTAGAGGTAGGAGTAAAAAGCAAGGTAGCCAAATTTGCTGACGACACTAAATTATACAGGGTAGTGAAAACTGTGAGAGATTGTGAGGAGCTCCAGAGGGATCTCTTGACCCTGGGGGAGTGGGCAAAGCAGTGGCAAATGAGCTTCAACATTAGTAAGTACAGAGTGATGCATGTTGGGGCAAAAAAACCCAATTACATTTATAAACTGATGGGTTCTGAACTCTCTGCGACAAAGCAGGAAAGGGACCTTGGTGTCCTGGTGGACAGCTCAATGAAGGTGTCAACCCAGTGTGCCTCAGCAGGTGAAAAAAGCAAACTCCGTGCTTGGGATCATTAGGAAGGGTATAGAAAATAAGTCAGCAAGTGTCATTTTGCCTTTTTATAAATCTATGGTGAGGCCCCATCTGGAATACTGTGTACAGTTCTGGTCGCCATACCACCAGAAGGATATTATGGAGTTGGAAAAAGTGCAGAGGAGGGCAACCAAAATCATTAGGGGACTGGAACACCTTCCTTACCATCTGAGGCTGCAACAGTTGGGCCTTTTCACTCTTGAACGATGGCGTCTAAGAGGTGACCTGATTGAAGTTTATAAAATCATGCACAGTGTGGACAAAGTAGATAAGGAAATACCCTGAAGGAAATGGTGAGCCACTGTGTAAGACAGAATGCTGGACTGGATGGGCTGTGGCCTGTTCCAGCAAGGCTGTTCTTATGTTCCTATGTCTTAGTTTTGCTTATGGGGTAAGTAAAAAGGGACTTGAAGGAGTCCATTTCACTAACTGGACAGGCCTGTTTATTGTCTGTTGAGATGTTAAAATTGAAATGGTACTTGTTCAGAAGCATCATTTTTCTATGCTAACCCTTTTCTTTTGTTAGATAGAGAAAGGGGGTCAAAGTAAAGCTAGAATTGCTAGTTCTGACAAAAAGCAGTCCCCAGATGGATGCATAAATAGACCACAAATATACAAGCACAGGGCATGCAACTTTCATCTAACCTCTTTTTGCAGAATTGTGTCATTTTCTATATCCCAAGATGACATTCCTGGCATGACTAACAAGCAAGAAAGAAGCTTGCAGAAAGTTGTAGACAATAAAAAATGTATTTGTTTGGTTTTCATAGTCTTGGCCCTCAAAAAAATCAGGATTACTTACGCTCTTGTTATCTGACCAAGCAGCCTAGTTTTTGATTGGCATTTGCCTGTGTTAAAGGGGCCACAGCATCTTAGTGATTAAGACACTGAGCTTGTCAACCAGAAGGCCAGCAGGTCAACAGTTCAAGACCCGAATACTGCATGACAGAGAGAACTCCAGTTGCCTGTTCCAGCTCTTGCTAACTTAGTTCAAAAGCAAGAAATTGCAAGTAGATTAATAGGTACTGTTTGGTGGGAAGGTATCAGCATTCCGTGCACTCCGGTGTCTAGTCATGCTTGCCACAGACAGCACTGGGTCTTTGGGTGTAAACAGAAATGAGCCAGGCATGACTGGTTTTCAAGGGAGACTTTTACCTTTACTTATGTATGTTAATCAATCATTTATTAATACTATAAAAGTTCCCATACACCACACTTGAGATCTCTTTTTTATAGTATGTCTTGGATGAAGCACATGAAGAGAAATTCCATATAAATAATAAGATTCTGCATAAAATAGTATACCGTTGTTAGCTGATTCACAATAAAGATTCTTCTTCTTTACTTCCTCTTTTGCCCCTCCAGGTGTCAAGGGTACAGTAAAGATTAACAACAGGAGATTACAATTTTACAGTTTTCTAAAATATTAACAACAGTTATTCTTTTTAAGGAGATACAGTATTCAACATTATAGCCCTTGTTGTATGGAACATAATCATAATAATAGAAGGTAAGGTAGCAGCAGTTTATGTTTTATTCATATGATTATGTTCTATGTCACAAGTGGGTATAAACAAAACAAAATAACCTGCATTTCTGATGTTATTTATTTCTTTAAAATGTTTCCGAATAAATAAAAAAAATTCTAAAAAATTTGCAACTCTGTGGATTAGCTTTTTTCAAATGACATTTTTCTGCCTAATTTTGAGAACAGAAGGACTGGTAATAAACAACAAACTATGTGTGTAAATTGCATAGAATATGTCAGCCTTAAAAGAAACCAATGCAGGTAAAATGGTTAGCTGCATGATAACAAAATCAAAATGTAAAATTAGTGATTTTACTTCACGTGTTTGTGTTTGTATATAGAGACTATAGATTATTTTGTCTCTGTGTGATGTGAAATATTTTCAAATGAGATGTTATTTGGATTACTGCAATAAAGTGAATCATAATATGCATTTCCTTATTTATTGTTAAGATGCTAAATTACAATTTTATAGTTTTCTAAAAGATCAGTTGCCTGCTTCATAATGTTTTAGGTATACTGTACAGTGGTTGCATGTATTAATGTTCATGTTAACTGTCTTCTAACTGGTGGTTTATCTAATACTTTAGGCACGGAGGAAGGAGGTTTTCATCCAGGAACGGTATGGGAGATTTAATCTTAGTGACCCATTTCTGGCTTTGCAACGAGACTACGAGGCAGGTGCTGCTGATAAAGACAAGAAGTCCATCTGTACCAACCCGCTCTCTATTTTAGAAGCTGTTATGGCTCACTGCAGAAAAATGCAAGAGAGGATGGCAGCCCAATTGATTGCAGCAGAAAACAGACAAAAAAAGGTACCACCTGTAATTCCTCCCCCCCCCCCATTTTCCCTCCAATTTTCTAATTGTTTGGTCCTTGCTCAAAATAATTAAATTTTTCGTTTTTCAATTCAACGTTCTTTGTTGTCATTGACAGTGAACTGACGATTATTGTTACCATGTTTACAATGAAATAATAATTTTATTTACAGAATTTTAATATCTGTGACAGTAATAATAGTAACTGTAAAAATAAAAACACAGAGTTGTCACACTGATAAAGAACACTGAATGTTTTACATAAACTGCTTTGTTATTTATTTCTGGGCTTCCCCTCTCAAAACCTCAAAATTGAATTAAATATGTCAGTCTTTTTCTGCCCACAATACAGATGTAAGGCTGCGGCTGAGAGGAAAAAATGGCTTGCCTTCTTGTACTATAAATGACATTTGAACTCAGCACTCCCTATTTCAGTGGTTCCCAATGCACACACCCCACAGGGGAACTTCAATTCCCAGAAGCCTAAGTCAGTAAATTGGCTGATCAGTGCTTTGAGAATTGACTTACGCTTCTGGGAATTGAAGTCCAAAAACCAAAGGTTGGGGAACACTGCCCTATTTCATAGCTGATTCTGAGTAACAGGGCTGAGAGTTGTTGTTTTTAACCAACATAAACTTTGATAAAATTTTAATACACATTTTTGAAGTACTGTATGTGTACCAATTGCACCCATTTTAAATAGTATGCATTTTCCCCTATTGACTAAAGTATGTTTGTGTGGTTTTTCAAATGCGTACAGTTTCTAGACACATGCATTTGTATTCACGTGCATTGTATGGATGTGAAAACTACAAATGTTATTCAGGTCCATGTTTAGTTCTGGCACGGAGATAAATTCAATACGTTTAGATCAAAACAAGCTGAAACAAGTATCTGAGCCATTGATGCCTCAATTTCTGAAGGCGCAATTGCTTCTTCAACTCAACTCAACATTTCAAAGAGGCAGGCAGGATCTTTCTAGAACAGTGTTTTCCAACCATGGGTCCCTAGATGTTCTTGGACAACGGCTTCCAGAAGCCTTCAAAATTTCTTGAAGCCATAGTCCCAGGCCCATGCTAGCCCAGTGGGATACCGGGATGTGTCACCACACACCTCTACTTATAACTTAAAGTGCCATGCCACCTCCTCAGTTTCTGTTTCCGCTTTGGCTCTTCTCGTTGGGCTCCTCTCTGCCTTGTGGGAGAAAGTCCAAAGGGCTTCAGCAGTGGCAAGGAGATAATAATAATAAGGCTTGGATTGAAAAAACAACAACACAGAATTACCATTATTATTATCTCCACGCTGCTGCCGAAGTGCTTCGGAATTTCTCCCACAGGGTGGAGGGGAGCCTGGCGAGAGAAGCCGAAGTGGGAGTGGAAACTGCAAAGGTGGTGTGGCCTTTTTAGTTTTAATTATTTGTTTATAAACTTTTAATGTGAGTGTAAATGTTCTTTCTTTCCTCTCATATAAGACAGATAACTCATCTGAAATTCTGTCTGCTACAACATGTCTCCTATATATGTGTCACCTATATCTGGGTTGAGCAGTGTACAATTCATAGGCTATGTACAAGGTCATTTTGCTTCCCCATAGCTGCTTCCAGCTGTGCTGCAGAAAACTATTTAAACCATACAGGGAATGTGTCTTTTTAAAGTGTTTAGCAGTTCATCAGCAAATTCCGACAATAAACTGGGAAATTTAAACTAGCATTTCCTTTTTAAACAAGCATTGCTTTTTTGCAGTTTGCTGATGGAATTTAACAGTATGGCAGTGGTGGATATAACCTTCAGCATGGCTGGGCAAGGAGCCTAGTCCTATATCCAGCTGTCTAGGCCAATCTAAATGAAGGAAAGAATGCACCATGTTGTGGAAATATTGCTTTCATCCTTGTACCAACTTTTGCAAATTTGATTGATAAATTAACTAACTGTTTAAAGTACATATGATTAAACAGCAAAAACATCTTCGGTTGGGTTGCAGCTCAACTTTCATCTCAAGAACAGCATTTGAATGTTGATAATGTAAACCAACTCGCTGAACATGTGTGAGAGCGTGTCTTTACTCAAAGCTAAGAACTAACAATAGCACAGTGCATTCCATATAACTACTGACATTGCGCAATGCAATGTAATTAAATCAGTTGCATGACACCTGAAATTAAATTTTCTTTGGACTTTATTTACATACATTTTGCCAAGTAATTAATGATAGACTAGTCTCATACTGACTCTCATTACTTGCAGAGAGCTGTGTTGCAGTACTACAAGAGAGGTAAAGCTACAGATTGCTTAAGGTTTTTTTTTAAAGGGGGAATGATATTTTAAGGAACTTTTTGGGATCAGAATGAAGGAGAACAACTAAGTTTCACTGGTTCAGAGTCGACGGGGAGGGAAAAGGAAAGAAGCATATCATTTTTGTCTAATTTTGCAGATGCTGGGGACAGGACTTCTGAGTCTTGCTCAGGTTAATGGAAGGCCAGTTCCTGATCTAGGACAATTTCCCCTAAATCAAAATCCTTTCACAGATGTTCTGAATTACAACAAGTATTGGAGACAAGTGGTATGGTGAGGAATAATGGGACCCAAGTTGGGGAAGAGTGATGTGAGGTACCTGGATCCTACCAAAACAGCTCACATCATGTCTTATCCTGGTCAGGCTTCCTGCTTGAAACCAAGCCTGTTCTAACAGTAATTTGTTTTCCAGGCAAAATGCTCAAAAGAGTCAGATGATAACCAATTAATCCCTCTTGCAAAACCGATCTTTTTCACACCACCAATACTCGATTGTCATTTTATCTTACTCTGTGCAGAGGGAGACATGAACTTCAGAGCTATCCTTTGCTCAGAAAAAAAAGGCTCTAGACCTTGAAGGACCAGTGTCTCCTGTCTCCTAGCTGAGTCACATGCCTCACATCATTCCCAGTGGGATGTTGACCCAGATTGACTTGCTGAGTTCTAAGCTGGCTTCATTCCTTCTTTTTGTCTCCAATCAGGGACATTCCTGGAGGCTAAGGCTGAGTCTCATGTGACTGTGCTCCCAAATGGAGAAGCAGAAGGTGGCCAAAGCTAATTAAGGCATGGTCTCTCGACAACAGATCACTTGCTATGTTGTCTTCTATCTTTTGGGGGAGGAGTGCAAGGTTTTTCTGAGTCCCTCTCCACCAGATTGCCTGGTCTTAGCCTATGGATCAGGTTTTCCTAATTTCTTTCTTAAGATCATCTTCAGAGGTTCTCCTCCATATGTTCTCCATTTAAGAATCTGGCAGTTCGCTATTAGAAAGTGGTTGTTGTCCAACACAGTCAGGTCCGACCCTTTGAGACCCCATGGACCACCGCACACCAGGCTCCTCTGTCATCTGCAATCCTCTGCAGCACAGCAAGATCTACACCCACCGCTTCAACGATGCCATCCAGCCACCTCATCCTCTGCTACCCTTTTCACTTTTTTCCTTTCAATCTTTGCTTTTTACATTGTAATCTTTTCAGTTCTGTGAGATGGCCTTTTAATTTCCCCACTTTTCTATCTTAAAATCTTTTATGTATTTACATTTCACTTCTTTGGCGTTATTTCTCATTGCTGCTCTTATTTTTGATTTGTGTTCTTGCTGGTTGCATTACTGTTTCAGACTTTATTTTGGTATTCGAATGTTTTTTGTTTTTTCTCTGAAGCCCACCCAAAACATTCCCTTTATTAGGTGCTAGGCAATTTTTTGTAATACATTCAATTTCATTTGATTATTAAACTCTTCTACTCAGACAGCTTTACTTTTTTTCTCCTAGAAATCTGTAAAGAAAAAACACACATTCTTCTCACACATTTAAGTACCATTTTGTAAATTTGCATTTTGGGGCATGCAGGTTGTCACGAATTTGGCCAGGATATAAAGGAATATACAGACCATTCAGCCACACTGCCCAGCATTCCCTGATGTGGGCAAGCTTCCAGGGAGGGGATCCAAATCCACTGATGGGAGGAAAATCTTCTTGTCTAGCATTTCTCCCTGCATTCCAGTTCTTCCGACTTTCCAGTGAACCAGAGTTTTACAAGGTTAAGCACTTTAACTTTTATGCCAACCCTGAAAGGTAGGAATACCAGAATAATCACAAAATGCAGAGGTTCTTGGCAAATCACTGATACTAGGTTGGACACTAGGTTTAGTAAATCACTTGCCATCCTCTTTTCCCCAGAATGTCTAAACATTTGTAAAAATTGTACGTTACAGCCGAGAGCTGCACTTGGGGGGGACATGAAAGGAGCCTCATTTGGGCGTCCCCTAAAAATCCTTTCAACCCAGAGTCATCTCCAACACAAAATTATTATTATTAGGGCAAAATAATATTCAGAAGAGCTTTGGAGGCACACTACTCCAGAACAGTTCCCACATAAAACAAGAAAGGCTAACTATCCTACGCTATTACTCACAATTCAGCAGAATGTCAACATGGTTTCAGAGATTATGCAGAGTATAGGTTAAATAGCACAGCAGCAGATGAGCACAGTATCACTAAGGGATACCACGCCAAACTACATGAATTCCCTCTCCATTTTATATCTATCATTCTCTTTTCTACACCTTCTTGAGAGTATGCACCAGTCAAACCTTGAATCACCCAAATCTTCTCAAAGGAAAGAACCTCCTCCCCTTTCCTTTCTCTTCAGCTCTTATCATTCCCTGTCTAATTAGCTTGATACCAAAGGAGTGAGTTATGTCCTTGAAGATTCCTCTTTCTCATGGTGATAAGACATAGCTGGCATGCTATAGCAATTAATTCACTGTTCTCTTTCTCTAGGCCTGCCCGGCTCAGGTGTGGGCAACAAGACTGAGTCTCCAAGGGCAATCAAAACTCCATTTCCCCCTATTTTTTATTGATTTGATTTGATTTATTGGATTTGTATGCCACCCACTCAACATACACGTCCCAGGGCCGCTCACAGAATTCAAACATATCAAACATTGCAATACAATAAAATATAACAATACAATAAAGTGTAACAATGCAATAACAAGTAACAGTTTCTTGAAACAGCTTTATTTTTCCCCAGTGCAAAACCCATTTTATTTCCACTAAATACATGATGAATTTTTATTTCAAGAGGCAGAGGAAGGCTGCAGAGCTGCTATTAATTTCTTCTTAAGAACCTACTAAGCTAGAAAGCAGAAGCTGTCTTGTTAGGAGAAAGTCAAGGAGGGTGGGGGAAGCAAACGCATAACAAGGGAAAAATCCCTTCGAGGAGCTGTCCAGCAGGCTGTCATTTTTCCTCTGGATTGGAAGGAGACCGAATGCTATTGGTGAACAACAGGCCAACCAGAAGTCACTGCCCTATAATGACTTTACTTTCGCTAGCAACCAAAGCCAAGTTTGAACCACTGACCTAGAGCTGAAATTCTCCATATCCTATTACCAATCCTCTAGGCCATCTGGTCTCCCATCTTACAGCATACGTGAAATATATTCATCATACAGTGTCTTTGTACAGCTCTGAAATTAGTATGATTTTTAGCATCTAGGAATGTAAAATCCTCCTGCACTGTAATAATCACAAATACAGGACTGGGACTATTTTATTTATTCAGTTGCTCTGATCAGCTTATTGCTTAACAGTGCAGTCTGATACAGATGGAAATAGAGTGATTAAAAGGAGAAAATGAGCTCTGTGGTCAAAATAAAAATTATCTTTAGTGACTATGGATTGTATCTGACTAATCACTTTCTTAATAATTCCTTTGAATTACATCTTGATTCTGAGACAGTGTTTGTTGGTGGTGGTACCACGTTCCCCACTAACAAACAAATGAACAAACAGGAGGCCATTCTCCGCCCTTCCTGCTGTATTCTTCCTGCCCTGTTTTCAGATTTAAAACAATATGAATTCCCACATGCATATTGTTTTAACTAGCTTATTGCCCAGGATTATTGATTTTTTTAAAAAAAAATGTGGGAAGCTATGTATGGCAGGGGGAGAGGCAGGTATCCGTCAGGGGAGGCGCTCTCCCTGGCGGATCCCTGTCTGGTGCCTTTGCATTTTCCCCTCAGCTGTTTCAAGGGCTGGCTCAAAACAGTGGAGGGGAAAATGCAAAGGGGAGAGGCAGGTATCCATCAGGGGAGGCGCTCTCCCTGGCAGATCCCTGCTGGCACCTTTGTATTTTCCCCTCAGCTGTTCCGAGGGCTGGTTCAAAACAGCGGAGGGGGAATGCGCCCAAGGGGAGGCTGGGGAGGTGGACGCGTTCCATTCTCCCCTGTCGGCGCCCAGGGGGAAGCAGGAAAGGGGGGAGGCAGACGCGTTCCATTCCCCCTTTCCCTGCCAGTGCCAGTGGGGGGAGGCAGGGAAGGGGGAGAGGCGGATGTGTTCCATTCTCCCTTCCCTGCCAGCATCCGGGGGGATAGTGCGCACACGCCAGTCGTTTTCTTTTTTCATGCGTGCCAGCTGTCCCGCATCATCTGCGCTCGTGTCCTCCTGCCTGATTGGCTGAGGCGTGCCGCGGCGTGGAGGATGCTGGGACTCGTAGGGTTTTTTCCATGTTCGTGGGGCGTTGGCCCCACTCTCGGCTCCCAGACCCTTGCAGTGCTGATCTCTGGGACAAAAGGTAGGTGTGGAAGGCTGGATGGGTGCGGACACATATTCCGCACACGCACGGCCCAACCCCCTTCTTATAGGTATAGATATAAAATTTGGAGCTGCTTCTTCTGTTGCTTTACCTCTAGACTCATGGTTCCTAATGTGGGGCATAAGCCCCACAGGGGAGCAATTTAAGTTTTAAAGGGGGCAAATTGAGAATGAGTTATTAACAGTGAATGGCTTTTCAGGATTCCTCCATGTGAATAGGAGTTCACTTTTTGAATAATAAGAATTATATGTCATGGGAGGCTTCAGGATCTTAGAGATGCTTAGGTGGGGCAAGGCCAAAAAAAGTTTAGGAACCACTGCTGTAGACCTAAATCACCAGGATCAGCACACAAAAATCTGAGATAGTATGTGGAACCACCCATGCGTTCAGTCAAGAGTAAAAGTTTTATCCTTCTTGGTCTTTATTTCAGAGACAGGAATAGCTGTGGCTGCTAAATATGAGTGTTCTCTCTCTCCCCCCCCCCCACCTTCCTCTTTCCAAGAAACAAAGTAATCATGGAGAATCTAAGCCCTCCAGATGATATTGAGATTATAGCTCTCATCAACCTAGGCCATTGGCTAGGTTGGTATTTATATGAACGAATGCTGAACAACATCTGTAAGGCCATAGGGCCTTACTTGATAAAGAATCTTGTCTCTAAGAGCATGGAAATATGAGTAAACTTCTCTTTATTTCAGAATTCCCAACCAACCATGTTAATTTTATTTGAGCATAAATACTGCTGGCCTATTGTGAATGCTGATCCATGTTTAGTGTGCTGGTGGGTGGGATAAGGCATCACATAACCATCTGGGTAAACCTTCACTCAAGAACATTTGTTAAATTTTTCTGTTTCCACTCCTACATTCCAGAAGCTGAAGGGCTTCAACTGACCTCTCACAGTCCTGAGGCAATTGTATAGATCAGAGGTTCTCAACCTTTTAAAGTTGTGGGCCGGACCACGTCCCCTCAGACAGCTGAGTGGGCCAGACTGGTGATTTCCCCTGCCATAAACACTGCCATAAAATGCATGTGCGACTGTCGTAAATGTGTTTATGACAGCTGTGGGCGCATTTACGGATGTTGTAAACATGTTTACAACAGCTGTGGGCGCATTTACGGCTCCCGTAAGTGTGTCTGCTTCTGGTGGCTACACAGGCCACATGAAATGGTGCCATGGGCTGGGGCTGGCCTGTGGACCATAGGTCGGGAACCCCTGTTACAGATGCTTCTTTGTTTCCAAGCTAGTCTTCGGAAGGTTGGCAGTGCTATATAAGAGATGACATTTGAGAAACACAAGTGTTCATGGCATTCATTTGGAAAACATACTGAAATTAACTGGGGGGAAAAACAAAATCATTGTGGCCTTACATAATCCACTTCTTTAGACTCATGAAAAAGAAATATCTGAAGAAGTGAGTCATAATTCATGACAGGTAACACTGAAATAATTTTGTGACTTTAAAAGTGCCTCAGTACTTTTTTTGTCTTTGCAGAGGCAGACTAATATGGGAATCTGTTTGAAAAGTGAAGCAATATATTAGTGCCTATAAAGGTAGTCGCCCTTGCTCAAAAGCCAGTCGTATCCGACTAGGGTTCAGTGCTCATCTCTGTTTCATAGCCAAAAAGCCAGCACTGTCTGCTTCTGCAGACGTTTCTGTGGTCATGTGGCAGGCATGACTAGATACCTTCCCACCGAAGTGGTCCCTATTTATCTACTTGCAATTTCTTACTTTCGAATTGCTAGGTTGGCAGGAGCTGGGACAAAGACAGGAGCTCATTCCATCCTGCAGTATTCGAGTATCAAAGTGCTGACCTGCCGCTTTCCAGTCAGCATCTCAACCACTTGAGCCACTGCAATCCCTATAACATTTAAAAAAAAAAAAGAGTACTAAAACATTTATTGTTTTAAAAAATGATGTCATTTAATTAACACTTTGATTTTTGCTGTACTGTATATGCAAGAAAAATAGATTTGACTTTAGTTTTTGCTTAGCCAGCTTTTGAGGAAAGGAGGTCACTTTGACTTAAATATGGAAACTACAGAGGTCAGAGAGGTCTCTTGTGGGTAGGTTAAAATCTGTGGTATTACAAAGAAGAATAACTTTTATAAGACATGGAAACCTTTTATTGAGTATACTATAGAGAAAGAAAAGGGAAACAAGCCACCACCTGAACAATTGGCGTTTTGGACATACAATTATTAAAATGTGTATTTGTATTAGTTAAACAGAGAATATGTAAGAATAATACATTACTGTAAACACCTAATCAATGCGGAAATAACAAGATTTTTGTTTTATGTTCTATGTAATGTATTGATGTCTACTTTAATGTAATTAGTTGCACGTTTTTCTGTTGTTTTTTCTTCTTTTCTTTTCATTCTTTCTCTGTGTTTTGTAATTCTTAATAAAAGTTTTAATTTTTTTTAAAAAAAGTATACAAACTGGTACATTGTAAATAAAAATGCTTTATTTGGTACAAAAAAATATCTGTGGTTATGCAGCCAAACTACTCTAGGTACATTTAATAACATTTGTATATACAGTAAAAACCTGACTTACAAATGCCTCGAATTACATAAAATTTGATTTACATAATGATTTTGTGCTAAAACCATGTCCTGATTTCCACGATTTCCTATGGGTTTGCTTCGAGTTACATAAATATTCTTATTCCTATGGGTTTGCTTTGAGTTATGTAAAAATTCATTTCCCTATGGGTTTTTTCGATTTACATAAAATTTCATTTTTCCTATGGGTTTGCTTCAAGTTATGTAAAAAAAATAATTTTTCCTATGGGTTTTCTTCGATTTACATTAAAAAAACGATTTAAACAAAAGCCTATGGAATGGACTTTTTTTCGTAAGTAAGGGTTTTACTGTACATAAAATGCCAGTGGGTTTACTTGAGAGAACTCTATTATATCAAGCATTTTGTTTTGTGTTTCTTTATAGCTGGAACTGGAGAAGTCACAGCTAGAAGCACTTGAAATGGAGCACAAGAAGCTCTGTACTCGTCTTGAGGAGGAGCGTGGCAAGAATAAACATGTCGTCTTGATGCTTGTGAAGGAATGTAAACAGCTATCCAGCAAAATTGTTGAAGAGGCGCAGAAGTTGGAAGAGGTCATGGCCAAATTTGAGGAAGAAAAGAAGAAGGCTAGAGAGTTGGAGGGATCTCTTGCTGCAGAGAAACAGCGGAACGCTCAAATGGAGGCTCAAATGGAGAAACAGCTTTCAGAGTTTGACACCGAAAGGGAGCAGTTGCATACCAGACTTGGTAGAGAGGAAGCCCACACCCATGATCTCAAAGAAGAGAGGGAGAGAATGAAGAAAATGATTGAGCAGCTAAGAAAGGAAAATGAGAGTAAGTTGCACCTTTCGCTTCCACGTAGGAACAAAGAGAGAGGTTCTATTTCTGTTTCAGTTGGGACCGAGGGACCAGCTCTGAGAACACTTGCTTGTCAAACAGATGCAGGATTCATTGATGGTGGAATTGAAACTATGAGGAAGTTGCCTTTAACTGTACCTCTGAAGCCTTCGGCTGTCAACCCTTTGCTCCCCAGCCACACAAAGACGAATGTAGGCTCCAGCACAGGATTTGTGAAGCCATCAATTGACAGGCATTCTTCCTGTAGTGACCTGCTCCTATCCCCAGCAACTCCCCTTCTGACCCAAGGTCAAAGCAGAATTGAGGAGAACGGACCAAGTCCATCGACAGACTTCACAAGTCTACCTTCCCCTTTCCCAAATAATGTGGCTACCTCCCCGGCACCCAGCGTAGCACCTCAGAACTACTTGCAGACTTCATCTATGCACTCTCCTCATTCTTCATCCACCTGCACAGCTGGGCATCAAGGTTTGAATCCCCGTGTCCAGGCAGCTAGGTTTAGGTTTCAGACCAATGTTAACGACCAAGACCAAAATGGAAACACTACCCAGAGCCCTCCGTCAAGAGACGTGTCACCCACCAGCCGAGACAATCTAGTTGCCAAGCAGCTTGCTCGGAATACCGTCACCCAGGTCCTGTCAAGATTTACAAGCCCACAGGGTGCTGCATCTGGACGGCCAGGAATGTCACATTCGATAGACGCTGGCACTTATCCTCCCCCAGTTGGTAGAATGAGCTTAAAGACTCCCAGCGTATCAAGGATTGACAGAGGAAACCCTCCACCCATTCCTCCAAAAAAACCAGGTCTTTCACAAACTCCTTCTCCGCCACACCCACAGCTTAAAGTAATTATGGATAGTGGTCGTTCCCCTAACATAGGTACCAAAACTGAGGGCAAATCCCTAGTTTCAGCTCCTTCCAGTTCACCTCAAGAAATCAGGGTAATAAATGAGGAGGTTATTTCTAAGTCCTCACCTCAGCTGCCACCAAAACCGACAATAGATATATCTGTGGCATCTGCAGGCTGTGCCATACCAGCCATGGCCACATCTCAGGTGGGTGCCTGGCCTTCCCAATCCCTTGGACCGAGCCAACCTGCATGTTCAGAAAGTTCCTTTGTCATTCCCACCACCATTACCTGTAGCTCCTCCATAAACCCTATTAGTGCTTCATCCTGTAGACCATATGATTCAGACAGCCTACTGGTAACAGCATCAGGTAAAGGGATTGTTGATATATTCCTAAACTCTGTCCCTCTAAAAATGGTCTTCTCTGTTTCTGTTTTGCCATATAATCTATATATATTTCCCCTTAGCTTTCTCCCTCCCTAAATTTATGTTGTCTTTTTCTTTTCTTTTGCAAAGTGGCAATTTACATGTGTGATCTTTCAAAGTTTCATGGGTATGGGAAATCCATTCTGTTTCATATATTTTGGATTTAGGAAAAAGACTTCAGTCTCAAGCCTTGTCAGTATTGAGAATACAGTACTGTGCTAGATGGTCCAGAAAGTCTTATTCCCTGAGTAAGATTTTTATTCATAGTTAGATTTAATTTTCTTACCAAGCCTTCAGGAGAACTAAGTGTGCTTTTAGATTATTATGTAATTAGAGATCTTTAAACCTTTAGGGTGGAATGTGTGCTCCAAAGTGACAATGCAGAACACCAAGTCACAACTGAAACTTTTTTATTTCGCAGATGTTCTTGCAGAAGAAAGGCAGGTATAAGAAAATGTACTAGTAGATATATTCCATGACCTTACATGTATCTTTTCAGAAAGAGTATAGGACTGTGTAGTAATTATTCTCTGCTACCTTATTTCTGAGATCTCTGTTTCTCCATACACTCTTTTTTGCCACTGCATGTTCCTGGAGAACTGCTTTATTTTTCCACATATCACAGTGTTTAGGTGTTCTGAAAACAAATACTATTCATAGGCTATGGAAAGTAACTTGACTTCAGCAAATGAAAGTTATAATTTCATTCAGAAATGGCAAGCCTTTATGTTTCACTTCCTAACAGTTTGTTGAATCATTTGGTTTCTAATTCTGACATTCCATTAAATGGCAAGTGCTGTTGATTGATTAGAATAATTTATTAATCATATAGAAAACCACAAATAACTTGATTATGAATTAAATTGTCATAGATTTTCTATTTTTAAGTTTGACAAACAGAATAATTCAATGTATAAAATTACTCCTTATTAATTAGCAATCAACTAGTCTTCTGTATGTGGTAGTATATTATATGATTGCCCTGGTAACATAAAAATATACCGCATTTTCCGGCGTATAAGATGACTGGGAGTATAAGACAACCCCCAACTTTTCCAGTTAAAATATAGAGTTTGGAATATACTTGCCATATAAGACTACCTCTCTTCCAATGCACACCAAATAAAAATTAACCCACACTCAACCCAAAGACGCGCAGCCCTCCGAGTCGAATGGGCAGGTTCTGGTGGAGAGCCAGTCCCCGCTCACGTTCTCCTCCTCGAGGTACAGGAAGATGTGTGCAGCTTGCTTCCCCTTGCTTCATACTCCCCGCACAGAGCAGGGACTCGGCCGCGGCACCCCCCACCATATGCGCCGGACATATGAAGCAAGGGGAAACAAGCTGCAGTTAAGTACCTGTCCTATAAGACGACCCCCGACTTTGGCACAGATTTTCGGGGTTAAAAAGTAGTCTTATACGCCAGAAAATACAGTATTTAATGTAGTCATGTATTCTTATTTCACAAAAGATTAGTTGGTATTATAATGGGAATAAGAAAAGGTTAAAATGCTTGAGAAGCTTCCATTGGATCAACATGGCTATATGTTTCCTCTTAATTTACTTTCACCCTTTGTTGGCATCATTTTAAGAGACATGTTGCTTCATATTATGTAATTAAAGCAGGGTTTCTCAACCTACATCCGGCCCTTGGCACCAAAAATACAGCCCCCACCCTTGTTCCAGCTGCTGCCGGAATCGGCAGCTACAAGATGGTAGGAGATGCAGCCATGTTGGCTTTGGCATCCCTGCTTATTGCAGCTGCAGAGAACGCCTTTGAGCTGTGCAGCATAACCCCATGATAAGTGAATTTAGTAGTGATTTTGTTTTCAGTGATATTTAGTGATGATATTCCCTTACTGTTATTTTTTAAAATTCAACCCTTATCTAGAAGCAAACAGGAAACTTGAGGAACAATAAGGGTAAATTTTGAACTTGGAAAAGTTAATTTTTGGATTACAGTTCCCAGAATTCATCTGCCACTGACGATCTCTCTAGAAGATTCTTGGAATTGTATGCCAAACAGATAACTCTTTAAGTCAAGGATTCTCAACCTGCAGCCCATGTGATGCGACCTGTGGCACCATTTCATGTGGCCCCTCACTGCCTCCACCACACCAGGAAGTGCCATGTGGTGGAGAAAGGGAAAAATGGCCGTCTGACCCCTGAAGCTGTCTGAGGGAGTGTGACCTGGCCCCCAGCTTTAAAAGGTTGAGAACTCCATTTTTGATTCCTTACACTTTTATAAGTAACTCATGAACTACTTATTGTATACCTATTGGTATATTGGGCCATTTTTGTGGAAGACTGCACAGGACATCAACCATTGGTCTCATGATTCAACTGTCTTAAGCCTGTGAATCTCCACTGAGTTGCAATGATGCTAAACATTTGAATTTCCCATGCCCTTGGGATGATCGCTCTCTTTTTTTATCTTAGATTTGTTCAGTTTTATTTTTCTGAACTTCTTTTCAGTCAGTATATGTTTTAGTTCATTCTAATGATTTCTCTTTTGTATGTGGTTTGCTTGTAAAGTGAATGGGATGCCATCGCCATGATCTGAAGCTGATGCCAGAAGCTGTTTTTCCCCATCTCCCTTCCATCCTTCATCACTGCATGGCCAACACAGTTTCCCAAATGCTTCATGTTTGCTAACCTTGGCGTATAAAGCCACAAAACCTACTCATTTTTCCTGATTTTATAGTGCAGCTTTCTCTGAGAGTACAAATCTGTTCTGCTGCTATATGGGATCTTCAAGGTTGATACAAATTTGCACTGCACTACTAGAATTTGCATACTAAAAATGCAACTATGATAGCTTTCTTGTATTTTTCTGCCAGGTTCTAGAACAGGGGTTCTCAATGTTTTTCAACAGTTGGCCAGACAGCTGAGCTGGCTGGACTGGTGCCATAGAACGCGGCTGTCGTAAGCATGTTTATGATGGCCGTGAGCTGATTTACTTCTGCCGTGAACCCGTTAACACAGCCAAAAATGAGTCTGCAGCTGATTCTGGCGGGGGCGAGAGTGGCTGCGGGGGCAGCTGGAGCGAAGCCAGAGGCTGGGTTATTTGGCGCCGTAGGTTGCAAACCCCTGTTCTAGAAGGCTTTCTCATACTTTTTGTGTGGCTGTTTCACACATGTTATGCCCTATGTGGGCTCCCCACCCCATTCCATGTGGACAATGCTCATGTGATTGTTGCACACAAGAATTGACATGTAGGTTTCAGGGCCTTGCATAGGATTGTTTTCCATGTGATGACCCTATTAATTTATAAAATGATTTCTGTTGAAGAGAAAACTTAAGCTCTGCTAGGAAGATTAGTACAAAACTGATAATACCAGATAAATCACAAAGCAGAGTAAACCTACCTGATCTCTATTTAATTGACTGAAAATAGCATCTAGCAGTAGTTGAAGACTAACAATAGAATTTTCAAGAGCATTAGTCTCAGGACGGCTTTCTTTATGTTTATAACCATTGCCAAAGTTCCTTCAGCTTTTTCTCACTTTTGAAAAGTGGCAAATGACATCCTAACCTGTTCCCAAATTATAAAGTCCTTTTTAAAAGCTCATTCCCATTCTCTGTACTAATACCAAATACTCATTGGGGGTGGAGGGATAAAGTTCAGAATTGTAGGGTTATAACATGTTAGGTAAAAGGACTTCAATTTAATCATCATTGACTAATTTCAGTTCAGTTTTTTAAAAAATACTTTAGGTTTCTGGCACTGGCTGAAATCCTGTTCCTTAGGATAGTGTGTTGCACTAAAGTAGGCCCATTTAATGAGCCAACTCATATATTCCATTGATTGCAATGGGCCTATTCTAGTTGTGACTTGCTTTAGCATAATAAGTCACAGAGTAGGCCCATTGGAATCAGTAAAACGTACAGGGGAGTTACCTATACAGTGTAGACAGGTAAAGTGCTGCTGAAGCTTTAAAATGCCCTTGTGCCATTAGGTATTTACTGCTGTTTGCAGCTACAGTCTGTTATATTGCTTTCTAATGAGTGAGGTGCAGTGGGAAATTAATGCTTCAATTATCTCTCTGAATTGCGGTTTCTTCTCTTTAAAAATGGAGTTGTTTTAAGGAGGGGGGGAATTGTTCCACTCTCCCTGGTCTCCTGGGTCCAGAAGGGTTGGGGGGACATACCTCTTTTGTCCCCCCAAACCTCCCAACCCCAGGGGAGCCAGCGGAGAGGGGGGTCGCAACCCCTCACCCACTGATATTAAAGGGGAAACCCTGATCTACTTTCACGACTCCACACAATCAAAGCACCATAACACAATAAAGCCCCCCTCCCCACCACCTAGCCCACCCTTCCTAGCCCCCAACGACCATGCCCCCCTCCCCACCACCTAGCCCACCCTTCCTAACCCCCAACGACCACGCCCCCTCCCCACCACCTAGCCCACCCTTCCTAACCCCCACCCACCACACACCCCTCCACACCACCTAGCCCACCCTTCCTAACCCCCAACGACCATGCCCCCTCCCCACCACCTAGCCCACCCTTCCTAACCCCCAACGACCACGCCCCCTCCCCACCACCTAGCCCACCCTTCCTAACCCCCACCCACCACACACCCCTCCACACCACCTAGCCCACCCTTCCTAACCCCCAATGACCACGCCCCCTCCCCACCACCAAATAAATAAATAAATTTTAAAAAATTACTAAAAACACAGTCAAAAACATCCAAAAATACACAAAAACAAACAAAAACACCAAAAACAATACGAAGTAAACAAAAACACAATCAAAAACAAACAAAAATACAAATTCCAACCACCACCACCACCACACACACACACACACACACAAAAGAAAGAAAACAAGCAAACTTACCAAAAGATGTCCTACCTCCACAAGGACTGGAAAAGAAAAGAATAAAGAAAGAGACTACTTACCAGAAGAAGCTCCACCCAGAGGCCAGGAGAGAAAAAACAGTCAAAATACAATAACCCCTACCAGCACCACCTGCTGGCCACGATAGTAAAAACAATTCAAAAACACACAACTGCCCCAAACAAAAGGCCACAAGAGTAAAAACAAATCAAAAACATAACACAAATTCACAATTTTACACAAAAGGTCACACCAATAAAAACAAGTCAAAAAAATTGCACTAACACACTTTAAGACAAATCACAAACATATGTCAAAAATACAATAGAAACTTTTAAAAATCCTGTGCTGAGTTTTAACTCAAATTAAAACCCCAAACATCTAAACACATTTTAAAAACATTGAATGTAAAAAACATTTACTTTTACATTATTAAAATTATTACCTACGGTACAACTAATTTAAAAAATTCAAAAAACTAAAACATTATTCGCTTACATAAAACAATTTGAAAAAATTATATCATACTTTGTTCTTTTATTAATCCTCAAAAAAACCCAAAAAAAGCAGATCACAGTTAATAACAGCCAAGCCAAAAAACTTTTGCATAAATAAACATTTTAAAAATTACAATTACAGACTAAGCAATTTTTAAAAAACATTAACACAATTTAACCTTCCAACACAATTTAAAACAGCCCGGCAACTCCGGGCAACCTCTGCTAGTATTAAATATGTAAATTATCATACTTCTTTCTTTTCCTTGGGAGTATGGCCCTCAGGCTGCCAGTGAATCTGAAAAAAAAAGCCCCTGGTCCCAATGAGATCATTCATCTGTGTTTTAACAAGAAGTGGACTCAATCCACAAAACCTCACATTAAAATACAAGAAAGTATACACTATTTCCTATTAAAAATGAAAAGAGAAAATATTTGAAGGCGAAAATCAGCAATTAAAGATTGCCCACCTACTCACCTATAAGTGATAAAAGTTGAGGACTACAGTTCCTATTATTCTGGGAGAATTATGGTATGGTGCAAAAGTCTCAAGCCAGTACCAGCTGATTTTAGGAAAATTCAATGAGTGATTTAGGGGGATCATAACTCAGTTCCTGAGCCATCTAGATACGTCTGAGTTATGCCTCCCCCCCCCAATCATTCACTGAATTTCCCCCAAACCAGTTGATAGTGGCCTAAGACTTTTGCACAGTACTGTAGTTCAAAACAAGTTTATGTTTCTGCCTATACCTGGAGCAATTAAGAGAGATTGACCAAGTAGTGATTCTACGCTTCTGAAAACTGGTAAAATGGGTTAAGGCTACAAAAGGAAGAACTCTATCACTACTGGAAACTTCTGAGGAAAATTTATAGGAAGATTTGGCTATAAAATGGGGTTTGTTAATTAACATGTCTATTCAGTGTTTGTCTCTTAATTCCCCTATAAGTGAAAAAATCTGCCAACGTAGCAGTTTGAAAGCAAGGTATTGCAAATAGATAAATAGGGACCACTTCGGTGGGAAGGTAAACAGAGCTCTGTGCGCGCCAGTGTCTAGTCATGCCTGCCACATGACCATGGAAACGTCTGCAGAAGCAGACTGGCTCTTCAGCTTTGAAACAGATGAGCACTGAACCCTATAGTCAGATACGACTGGCTATCAAGCAAGGGAAACCTTTACCTTTAAGTGAAAAAATAATTACTCAGCAGTAAAAGCCTGAAATGCAAAGACAAAGGTTAAAATGTTAGGGTTTTGCTCATTTATATATTTTTATTTTTACTCTCCTATGTCATCTGGGTTTTCCATTATACATGATGATGGCTTTAAAAATATTTTATTGTTTACCTTCTTTATACTCAGTGGTGGGCTCCAGCAGGTTTGGACAGGTTTGGGAGAACCGGTAGTAAAACTGGCTGGTCCCACCCGCTGCCCTGCCCTGCCCACCTCCTCCTCCTCTCACCCCACTCCGGACGCGACTACAACATCCTTGCTGCTGGGTCCTGGCACCCGGAGTGGGGTGAGGCTGAGCCATCAGTTACTCTGCTGCAGTTACTCTTTAAAGGGAAATTAGAGCATCAAAGTGTAATTGCAAACTATTGGTCTGACGAAGTGGACTCAATCCACAAAAGCTCACATTAAAATACAGCAGTTTAACCACGCCCACCCAGTCACACCCACAGAGTTGGCCACACCCACAGTGTGATAGTAAAAAAAATTGAAGCCCACCACTGTTTATACTCCTACATTCTTTTATTCCACCAATCCTACAGTGGTCTTTTAGTTCATGGATAAAGAAAATGATGTGGTTTAAAAAAAACTTACCACTCTTCTCATATATTTTTCTCTCCCTCCTCCCTTATTAGGAAAATTTGAGATGTTGGGGGTAATCTTCCCTATGTGAACTCCTGAAATTCCATTAAAAGTGGTGTGAAATTGATCATTCATACATTTAAAAAACCATTTTTGTTTAAACACAGCCAGGTTAAACCAGGGTTTCTCAACCTTGGGCCTCCAGATGTTCTTAGGCTTCAGTTACTGGAAGGCTTCTGGTAATTGAAGTTCAAGAACAGCTGGAGTACCAAGGTTTGCCATCACTGGCCTAGGGAGTAAAAGTATTCTCCATATTTCTTTTGACTAGTCCACCCTTCTCTGAAAAGAGCCCCCAATTTCCACAGGCCAGAGAAGAAAATGTGGTGTTCAGGATCACAGGGCACTGAGATTGGCAAAGATGGCAAAGGGATATTCCTCTCCTCCACGTGGATAGGTACCATCAAATAGATAAACTTGCCATCCCTAGAACTGCCTGGTATCTGTATTTTTTCTGTATTCGCCTCCTGTCCTTTTGCTTCCCCTGTCCACCCTTCCTGACAGCATTTTCTCCCTTTAATAAGCCTTGTTTCCCATTTTTAATCCTTTAGTGTCAGCCTCTTGACCCTTTTTCTGGTTAATGCTCAGTTTAGAGGAAAGACGTTTCTGGCTCTTGACCGTTGCGTATGTCATTACTTTGCTATCTTCAAGGTGATAAGCTAACATTTGTGTGACATATTTCACAAATATTTCATTTAAGGCACAGTAGCCTCTTACAGAATTTTCTTTAGAAGTACACTTATTAGTTAGAAAAAGACAGATAGCAGATTATTGTGACAATGAGAAGACAGTGATAAAAATGTTTGCTTCATTAAAGGGAGCTATAGAAATTATAAAATACCTCAGACACCTCTTAAGGTGTACAATGTATCACAGTAAATTCACAATTCTAGTTTATAGCGAGAACCATCAGCACCCTGCTATCCCCTGACGGTTGGCCATCCTCATAGCTTTACTAACTTTGGATGCAGCAGTTCCAGGCAATCATGTCACGTTGCACTGAAACCTGTCCTCCAGGTTCCTCACCTAGTTATGTCCTATCACTGTCCTGCAGTTTTAACCCTTTAATTATATTTGTAAATTGGAATACTACTAAACTGGAACAGCAAATTCCTTGGGGATTTCATCCCCCACCCCCACCCCGGCTAGTAAACTGCAATTACAAACCGTTCTATCTTCTATCTTTTCTATTTCTTTTTGCAGCCTTTTGATCCAGGAAAAGTTCACAAAAGCTTCTGCACCTTATACAGCAAACGTCATACCTTTAATAAACTCATCTAAAGCTGCTAACATCTGACACTGGAAATGTCAAACCAAGAAAATTCCCTATGCTTCTTCTAAAGTTCTGCTCTGTCACTTGCCTTTCTTATTGGTTGATGTGGAAATTTTTTTGCCAGTAATTTTGACATAACTCACTAATTGCTTGTTCTATAGCCCTTCCTGTAAAAACACAACAGACATTGCAGTGCTGCCAAATTCAGATGACTGCATATTGTTTTGGCCATATTATGGGCATCCGTTCTAAGAACCTCTGACTGTGCCTCTGACTTTGACTTTCGATGAAAATGTTTGTCAAACTTTGTCTAGACTTAAGTTCTTAAGAAAAGTGTCAGTAAGATGTTCACTACGTAAGGACTGGCTTGGGTTGGCCTGGTTGTTGTTTGGTTTTTTGTTTTATACTTTTTTCATTTAGACAAGACAGTTTGTCACAATTTTTTTTGTTTTTGTTACTTTTACAGTCAGAACAGATTACATTGTAAAAGTTTGATTTTTTAAAAAAAGAATACTTTTTGAAAAATCTGCATAATAGCAACTCAGTATACTTGAGTGTAATGGTTGGCTACAATAATAAATATCTCTTGAGTTTCATTTTGATGGTGAATCTAACTTTCCATTGTTGTATGTATCGCTTTAATTATCTTTGGGTACAGATTTTTTTCAAAAGCAGTTAATCAGTGACCTCCTAAATTTTCACTGGTGTTGAAATGACAAGGTGTCTGTTTCTCCTCTGGACCCTGTCTAATAGCTTGTAAAATGTGCATCTTTAACTTTTTGGTGTGTGTTCTCTCTAATTCATGTTGCTTTTAACTCACAGGCTGGTCTCCCTTCCTAACCCCTTTATTAATAAGCGGTGGTCCTGTCCCCCTGGGTAGCAGGCCCACCCTTCTTCACCAAGCTGCTGCCCAGGGAAATGTCACTTTATTGTCAATGCTGCTTAATGAAGAAGGTCTGGATATTAATGACTCCTGTGAAGATGGCTATTCTGCCTTGTATTCTGCTGCTATGAATGGACACACAGGTAGGGGCTTTGTTAAAACTGTCATTCTTTGAGCTACTGTATTGTATGTTTATTCTTTTGTAATTAATGGCCTGAATCCAATTGGTACACCCAGATGAAGTAACCAGTGAATCCCAAGAGTTATGTAAGATTTAAGTCACGATTTAGCAATGAATTCAATAGGTCTGCTCTAGTAAGGATTAGCAGTAGGGTTAAATACTATAGTACATGAAATAAATTCAGTGGGGCTTAATGTGGATAAATTGGTAGAGGACTACACAGCTGTTAATCTGAGACTAAACAAAACAGGAAAGGGGGAAAAGACAAAAAAATGTGACACCTTAAAGACTAATCCCTATTTTACTTGGTCCACAAAAGCTCACATTTAAAAACAGGAGTTAGTCTTCAAGGTGCCACAAAATTTTTTGTCTTTTTTTTTTTTTGCTGTTTTGTTTTGTTTACTCTAAGATATGCTTGCACAGACTAACATGCTTACCACTTCAAACACTGAGAGGTGGATGATTTCTCCTAACCCTGCTAAAGTACCATGTGTTCCATTATAACCAGCTCTGGTGGGCTTGCAAATAATCAAACTGGTTTCAAATTGTCCAGAGGACAGAATGAAATTGCAGACAGGTAGATGGTTCTGTGACTGCCAGTAGAATGCTGGATGTAGTCCAATATAGCAAATGAAATAAATGTTGCTCAAATAATTTCAGTTATGTTTTTTGCTTACATACTGTATATGAACCATGTTGGAAGGACAACTAAGTAGACCATAGAAATGCTAGTTTAATTTGATCCAAAGCAGACTATCTCCTGTTGCTTCTGCCTAAGAAGTAACCAGAGATTATTGAATTGAACACATGGTACATTAGCAGAAGGCAATTGTCTTGAATTTGGCATTGAGCTACTATTTACAACAGGTTGGATGTATTATCTAAATATTTATTCTATTTGTAAAATGTTTCCTGAACTGCTTTCATACCCAAAGGATCCTCAAACCCACTTAATAAATGAAAACTTTACAATATTTATCAACATTAAAACACAGAAGAACCAAGAGGAGAAGCAGAACAAGAATGAAGTACAGCTAAACATTTGAAGTCACACAAAGACCAAGGAAAACAAAACAGTTTTAGCAGTATAGTTGCTAAATATATCTAACATTTCATAAAGGGAGGGAGAGGGAGGGAGAGAGAAGCATAGAAATAGTCAACTCAATATGTTATTCAGGCCAGCAAAAAGTACTGGTTACCATGAAATTCAGACTCAACATTCTAGTCAAACTTTAAGTTCCCCATAAAACTTTGGAAACATCACTGTATCTCTACTTAATGGAATTCCTGTGGTGTGGAATTGCTGCTCTGTGCTCTGCAGAATAAACCCTTTCATGTTGCATCAACAAATATGGACTTTGTCCTACCAATCCTGCAGCACTAAAGGTTGCTTCTGGACAGTCTGGTTTCTGCGCAAATAGGGAGGTAGTATATCCTGTTGTTCACACAGTATTTTTGCTCAATCACAATAGTATAGAACAGTTATGGCAAACCTTTTAGAGGAGAGGGGTGAACTCTGTGCTGGGGTGAGGGAGGAAGTGTTCCCATTGGGCTTCTGGGCAGAGTAGCAGGGCAAACTCTGTGCTGGGGGGGGGGAGGAAGCACTCCCATTGGGCTGCTGGGCAGAAAGGCAGAACAAACTGCTGGGGTGACGGCGCGTGTACCTGCGCAGAGGGCTCTGAGTGCCCCCTCAGGCATGTGTGCCTTAGGTTCACCACCACTGGTATAGATACTATGGAGTCAGAAGTGGCTCTAATCTTTCACTTGGACCATCCTAAACCCTTCATCAGCTTCAAATAGAAGGCCTATTCAGTTGTTAGCAAATTGTGTATTCTTACAACAAATAGAGGAGCATGATGTAGACAGACATCTTTGTGTCTCAAGAGAAGAGCTCTTTGCCCCAGATGTCTCATGCTGATCCTCTAGATGGATTGGTCAGACAAGAAAAAAGTAAAGACAAAAATGTTGTGCCACCTGAAAGATTAACTGATATATTTTAATATGACCTTTCATGGGTCAAATCTACTTCAGCTCCTGAGGAAGTGGACTTGATCTATAAAAGCTCACATCAAAATATAACAGTTGGTCTTTTAGGTGCCACAACATTTTTGTCTTTATTGGGGGGTTTTTGGGTTGTTGTTTTTTGCTTTTGTTTCTTGTCTGCCGTGTCTCCACAGGCCAACATGGCTACCACTTCAACAACTATTTCATGTATAGAGGAGGCTTTCCTCTCACTCTACACATATAGAAGTATAACGAAACCAAGAAAAGCAAGGATGATCAGGGCAAGAGCACCCACATCTACTTCTGGTAGATGTACATAATGTGCAAATCAGTGATGGCCAACCTTGGCACTCCAGCTGTTCTTGAACTTCAGTTCTCAGGAGCCCTGATTAGCAGGAATGCTGACTTAGGCTTCTGGTAATTGAAGTCCAAAAACATCTGGAGGGCAAAGGTTGGCCATTACAGTACTAGCCAAAAGGAAAAATAAGAAGAATATAAGAAACTTGCTGGATCAGAGCAAAATCTATCTGATCTAACTGTCTGTTTTGTCCAGGTAGATGCCACTGGGAAGCTGAACAGAATCGGAAGGCAGTTGCTCCCAAGCATTTGGCATTCAGAGGCATACTACTTCCAAACTTGAACAATTCAGAATAGTTTGGGGTAATGTGTTTGACTGTCAGCCAAGCAGTAACCATAGAAAAGACTTCTCCTTAATAACTTTTCAGATCTCCTTTTATAGCCAGCTAAATTATTGGCCACCCAGACAATTTGTGGCAAAAAATTCTCTTATCAGAAAATCTCCAGGGTTCTGACATTCTTCAGAGCAATGCTATTAAATTTGCAATTCTATACACTTTCCTTGGATAAAATTACACTGAACCTCTCCCTGTCAGATATATCTTTAGGGTTATAATGTAGAAATCTTTAGGAAATGAACTGCTGACATGTTTATGTTAAATATCTCTAAAACTGTTAATTCAATGTATGTCTAAGACTAGATAGATAGATAGATAGATAGATAGATAGATAGATAGATAGATAGATAGATAGATAGATAGATAGATAGATAGATAGAAGGTTCACAAGATCTCCCAATCTGGCATCAATTCATTACATTTTGCTTTACCTTTGGCAGATGTGTGGTTTATAAAGAAAGTATACAGTACCATTTTTGGATTTTTCCCCTTTCCTTATATATATTAGAATACTCTTGTGTTCCCAACTCACAGATTGTGTAAGATTGCTGCTGACTTCAGATGCACAAGTTGATCCCGTTGATAAAAATGGTTTTACACCCTTGTGTTCAGCAGTTGCCCAGGGGCACTGCAAGTAAGTAATGTTCCAATTATGTATTCCCCATTCCCTATGCAAAATTCTTCATACAGTACTTAAACACTCATATACTGAGGCTGTATAAAGCAGGTGTGCCCAAACTTTTTGGCCTGTGGGCCGGGCACAAGGTTCAGATATCTGGTCACTATGGCCCGGGGGGCGAAACCAGCCCCCAATGCCAATTCATCCGCCCCGCTAATACCTCGTCGCTCTTGGAAGCGGAAGTAAAATGTGCCCATACAGGGGCTGGGTGAATTGGTGTTGGGGGCTGGATTTGGCCCCTGGGCCGTAGTTTGGGCACCCCTGGTATAAAGGATAGGAACAAGCTTAATCAAAGAGCTGTTCCTTCCTATAATTCTCTGGTGCATTTGTCATCATTATTGAAGTTGCTGTTTGAAATAAAGACAACTTTTAAGTTTTTTTGTTCAATGATATTTTTATTGTATTACAAGGAAGTCATATCTGAAAACAACGTGAAAGAGTCTGATAGAATCTTAAAGACTAGCAAATTATAATTTTTGTTATGTTTGTGCAGTATGCAACACCCCTCATCCAACATTTATGAAAACTTGAACATCTTCATCTTGGATGTTCATGAAAACTTGTACAAAATACAATTTATTAGTCTTTCAAGATGCTACCAGATTCTTCAGTATTCTTGCTGCCACAGACTAAAAATGTCAACAAACCATGGTATATCTCTGTACCTAATATGTATAAATTGACACCATGAAATTTCACTCTTATGTCTGATGAAATGGACTTGATCCACAAAAACTAACATTAAAATGCAGGAGTTAGTTTTTAAGGTGCCACAACTTTTTTCTTTTCTTTTGTTTAGTCTCTGATACTGTTTCCTCAGAAATGCCTTTAAAACGTACAGGTTTTCCCCCACACATGTTTGAAACCATGGTGTAGATTTTGTACACTTCTGGGAATTAATTTCAGGATCTGTGTTTAGTTGTTCAAAAATAAAAGAGGATCTTGGTGCCTTGCTTTCCTCAATATCATCTTGAAACTGGGGCTTTCAACTGATTTATAGTCTGTTTTCTACTACAACCCTTGTCCTGTGTTTCTTGGAGTGCACAAATTAATATCAGATGGAAAACATGTGCAGCAATTGGTAGCTGGAACAAATTGTGTTGATAGAAATTTTGTTTTTGATCCTTCAAAAGTGGCTTGCCTGCAAAATGTCCCAACAGTTGAATTGTAATAGGTCACAAGAATGAGGATATTTCACTTAACTTAGTTCCTGGGGAAATTATATAAAGCGTAGGCAACCTCTGATGGTCTTAGATCCTAGCTGACTAAAGCAGTACTAAATAGTTCTTGAGATACTGGCTGCCTCCTGGTTAGAACACGACTATTGCGTTTTAACTTGCTTCATTGGTCATTCTTTTATTGTGGAAAATGACAATGTTAACATTGCCTGCAAAAGAAATTTAAAATTCACCACTTCCTGACTCTCACATCAAAATTAAGCAAAATTAACCTCAAAAATAAGGAAAGTGCTTTTTGTGCCCTTGATGCCTGTGTGAGAGCTTCCATGTCCAGCAACAAAAAAGGTGCACTATATAGGAATTAATATGCAACTGTGCTTAGAGAGAGACTTAAAGGATGGTTTTCACGAATCAAAATGATTCTAATGCCTTGGTTCTTCAAGTGACAAATTGTCAGAAAAAGCTTGATTAGTAAAAACTAACCTAACCCATTTACTAATTGAAAGTAAATTCATTAATTTTAGTTGAACTTAGTTCTAAGAAAAATAGGCTTGTGTTTGTAGCTTTAGTAATGTTTAAGAGATTGGTGAGTGGGGGTGGGGGATCTGGATTTTTTCCCATTTCTTATTCTAGTTATTTTAATTCATTGGACCTTGCTTTATTGATCTCTGTTTTATTGTAGTCTGAGGTTTGAAAATTATGAGGTCATTTTTATCACTCCATTTGGAATCTGGAGTCATGTACAGTCGAGGATATATATCTGGATGGATAGATTAATACCTGTAGTGGACAAAGATACTTTCCTGCTGTTCTACTTCAGACTATGTAGGTTATATTGTATGTGTAAAACACACTGAGCTTTGAAGGATCAAAGGCAATAGGTATCCCTTTCCATTCCATTCTGAAGATTCTGAACTGAATTGTAAAAATGTGGGAGAATGTATGTCGGTAATTGTGAGAAGCTCATGGCTTCAGAAATGCCATTCTCTGTGTATATAGTTTTTGATTTGGGGCATGGCTCTATCTCTTTTCCTCTGTGAAATACTCTGTCACTTGTTTACAACAAATTGTAGGAAAATAAAACTGGTATCCTCTCTTTCCAGATAATTCAGTTTCCATCCATTCATGCTGGACATGAACAGGATTGCTACCAGTGTTGGTAACACTGGATTATGTCTGTGAATATGCTTGTTATAATGAGTGGTATCTTCTGTAGATTGTATAATCTCTTTTTCCTTGCCACTTTGCTGCAAAGTTGATATTGTTGCTGCCCCAGCAATCTAGCATTTAGAAGATCACTGAGATCTTATTAATATTGGCTAGAGCCATGCTTAGTTAAGGCAAGTATGGTGCTTTCCCAGTGGAGCTGTCCCAGGTGGTCCTTACCCTTTGGCAAGCCAGGTACTGATGATATCCTCCAGAATGTTACCATTTCTCCCAAATTGCATGATAACTAGTCTGGTTTCGGCCCTGCATTACATGCACTGTTTATGAGGGACTTATAATTGATCTCAGCATCCTTTGATTTGGAGACTAATGTGTGCTCTTGTGCAAACAGGTATCTGCCCCCAACATGTACATTTTTATACATTTTGTACATGGTGCGTTTTACTTCCACTTCCAGGAGCGACGAGGGCTCCACAGGCCAGATGAATTGGCATTGGGGGCTGGATCCAGCCCCCAGACCATAGTGACCAGCCCCCTGAACCACATGACTGGCCCGCAGCCTGAAAAGTTTGGGCACCCCAGCTCTATTTGATCCACCTCAATTTTGCAAACTCATAGTTCTAATGGCTCTTAACTTGCTTTGATAAGTACCTAAAAATGGAATCTAAGAAGGAGGTATATTACATATAATATTATATAAGTGGAGCCATTTAAGAAAAGACGTGGCTGCAAGAATAAAGAGCACTAAAGATGCTATTTTCAATCATAGGCTGTAAATGGAAAAAGTTGTCATTGGCTGCAACTCGATACAAGTATATGTTCTCCTTCGTATAGTTTGTGAATCCACACTCATGGGTTATGCGCCTGCGCAGAACGGCCGATCGGAGGCTTGAAAAGCTATTGGTCAAAAGTTTTGGCGGTAAGACCGCCCACCGTACCGCCCACCCTGAGGCGCCCGCGCGCCATTTTACCTCAGTTCTCTTCTTTCCGCCGTAGCAGCAGGACGATCGTTGAGAGCTTCCTCAATTTTTTCGCCCTTCTGAGGGAAAGTCTTTTGGCAAATTTCAACAATTTTTCTCGGTGATCTTGTCCTTCGGGCAGGATCGCCACCCCGGTGCTGTTTCTTCCTTCTGGTGGACTCAGTTACCTACTCGCTTCGGTCACCGTTTCCCCCCTCAAGGGGGTGGCGGCTGGCCAGCACTTCGGGGTAACCGCGTTCCAGAAACTTCCATTGGAAGAATTTTTTCTTTGATGGCCGCGGCCTTCAAACAGTGCTCGGCTTGCCTGAAAAAGTTTCCGGCTTCCGACGGGCATAGCCTCTGCCTTTTCTGCCTCGGAGAGTCTCATCAGAGCCAGTCTTGCCCCCACTGCAAGAAATTCACCCGTCTGGCCGTGCAAAACCGGAACTACCGGCTCAAAGCGCACCTGATGGAACTCTCTCTGGCTCCCGTTGTGGCCGCTTCTACCTCGGCTAGCGTCTCTCAGCCTCCGCCGCCTTCGACCTCTTCTTCCGCCACCATCAAGAAGAAGAAGAAGAGGGACAAGAACGGAGACAAGAAAAAGAAGCGCGGGTCGGAGAAGAGGCGATCGCTCCCGCCTACTCCGCACACACCTGTGTCTCCGGGACCTTCGCCACCATACTCGGTCGCGAGATGTCCGTCTCCTGGGTCCTCCATCTGGGGAGGACGGTCCTCCTCGGGTTCGCCTGAAAAAGGACGCAGGGCTGGGGCTCCAGCTCGCCCACTTCAGGTACTCCCGTCACCGCCTCGTGGGAGGGCCTGCTCGCCTATGAGGCAGGCCTCCGTCTCCCCAAGGCCCAGGACTCCGACGCTCGACGACGCGGCGATCACCATGCCGGCCACCATTTCGTCGCCGATTTTACCGGTCAACGTTTCGTCGCCGACCCAGCCAGCCACCGTTTCGTCGGCCACCGTTTCGTCGCTCCCGACGGTGGGGGACCCATCCCACAGGGAGTTCCTGAAGGAGATGTTTGAGGTCATGGCTCAGACTTTTGCCAACCGGTTTCAGACCTCCATGCCTGCGGCCTCTGCGGCTCCGGTACCGACCACCGCAAGCCCCAGGGATGCTGGCCCTGCTGTGGCCCCACCGACCTCCCGAGGGTCGAGGGTCTGCTCCGCTGGCCCACCCACATCGTCGCAGGTTGGTCCAGTCGTTGAAGCGGTGGACTCCCATCCCGTCGGCCCGCCCAGGCCGTACTGGCGCGGTCCCGACGTGGATGTAAGAGTTCCTCCCTCGTCCTCCGATGAATCCAGCGCCTCTTCGGAGGAGGACGAGGGAGACGTCGACGCCGAGCGGACGCCGGACCAGGCCATCGGCGCGGTTGACCCACCGCGTGGTGAGGATCAATGCTCGCTCACGGCCATGCTGACGCGCCTGGGGACCGCGTTGAACCTGAAGGTGGACCAGCCGCCACTGGAAGGTGAGGACCAAATGACCGCAAAACTGGACAGGCGTGCGGTACGGCCGGTCCATATCACCATGCTTCCGTCCATGCTGACGTCGGCGAAGGCAACATGGAGGAAGCCGGTGTCGGCGCACTCCGTTTCGTCCAGGCTCGACGGCATGTATAGAGTCCTGGACGAGAACGTCGAGTCCCTGCAGGCACATCCCCTGCCGAATTCCCTGGTGGTCAAGGCCTTCCAACACAGGACGGCCACCAGCGGGTTCCCGGTTCCGTCGACCCCGGAGGGGAAGAAGCTGGACGCGGTGCGCCGCAAATTCTACGCCACCGGTTCCCTCTTCCTCCGTGCCGCCAACTACTCGGCTGCCATGGGCCTGTACCAGTCTCACCTCTGGGAGCGGGTGAAGGCCGAAACGGCGACGTTACCTGCCGACGCCCAGAAACGGATCGACGCGCTGGCGTCCGAGGGCGATTTCCTGGCGGAGCAACAGATGCGAACCGCCAGGCATATAAATGACTATGCGGCGAAGGACATGTCGTCTGCGATCCTGCTCCGCCGCCACGCCTGGCTTAGGGGTACCTCCCTCGATGACGCTATGAAGAAGCTCATCGAGGAGTTTCCCTTTGACGGACAAGGCCTTTTTGGGCAAGACACGGACAAGGTCCTCAATGAAATGCGGCAGACCAACTCCACCGCCAAGTTTCTGGGGCTCACCACGCCGGCTCCGCCTGCCAGGCCGAGGTTCCAGCCCTTCATGCGGCGCTACCAGGGGAACCCGCAACAACAGGGAGGCCCCGTAGAACAGCCCAGATCTGGCTCTTACAAACAACGACGCCAGCACAAGCCGCGCTACCAACCCTACGGACACGGCAAGCGTTCGGACGCTAAGTCCAAGTCGCGCGTTTGAAGCTGCGACGGCCGAGTCTCTCACGCTCCATCTCCCGTACCCCCCCTCCGGAACTTCCTTCAGGTATGGTCGGGCATCACGGACGACCGGTGGGTCTTAAGGATCTTGTCCTCTGGCTACGCCATCGAGTTCGTGCGGGCACCTCGGGTAGGAAGACATCGTTTCACCACCTCGTCCCCCCATTTGGAGGAAGAAATATCAACTCTTCTGTCCAAGGGAGCCATCGAGCGGGTGGCCCCGCCCGATTGGGACAACGGCTTCTACTCGAGGTACTTCGTGGTCCAGAAGAAGGACGGAGGACTTCGCCCGATCCTGGACCTGCGCCGCCTCAACAAATGCATCCACACCAGGAAGTTCCGGATGGTGACCCTGCAGACCGTCCTTCCCCTCATCAACAAAAGGGACTGGTTCACAGTCATAGACCTCAAGGACGCTTACTTCCATGTCTCCATCCTCGAGGAGCACCGGAGGTTCCTTCGATTCCGCATCGGCGATTCGGTTTACCAGTACCGATGTCTACCATTCGGTCTGGCCACGGCACCGCGGGTCTTCACCAAATGCATGGCTCCGGTGGCCGCCTTCCTTCGCCAGCGGGGAATCAGGGTCTTCCCATACATTGACGACTGGTTGATCGTATCCCCCACCAGCTCGTCGGCCATTCGGGACACGCAGGTCACGGTCCACCTCATGGAGAGTCTCGGCCTCAGGATCAACTTCACCAAATCGAAGCTGATCCCCTCTCAACGCGTCGAGTACATCGGAGCGGTACTCGACTCGCTTGCCACCAGAGCCTTTGCACCCCAGAAGCGCCTGCAGGACATCGCGCAGGGAGTGAACGACCTACGCACCAAACCGTGCATCCGGGCAAAAAAGGCTCAAAGACTGCTAGGCCTTATGGCCTCAACGACGGCTGTGGTCCCTCACGCCAAGTTAAAGTTCCGGTCCCTACAGTCGTGGCTTCTGCACGACTTCGATGCGCTCCGGGAGAGTCAGTCCAAACGGCTAACTCCGTCCCCGGAGCTGAGGGACCAGCTGGTGTGGTGGACGACACTACTCAACGTGGCAACGGGGAAGAGTTTTTACCCCCCGCAACCCTCGCTGCAAATATTGACCGACGCAAGCAACCTCGGCTGGGGGGCTGCCTGCGGGACTCTCACGGTCAACAACCCTTGGTCGCCTCAGGAGATGGTGCACCATATCAACTACTTGGAGCTGCTGGCCATTTGGAAGGCCCTCCGTTCCTTCGAGACCTTGCTCATGGGCAAGGCGGTCCAAGTGGCCTCGGACAACACCACGGCTGTGGCGTACCTGAACAAGCAGGGAGGAACACGATCCACCACCCTTCTTTACCTCGCTGTGCAACTCTGGGAGTGGTGCCTGGAGAGGCACATTTTCCCTATTGGAGTGCACATCCAGGGCAAGCTGAATGTCCTGGCCGACCATCTCAGCCGCCTCACCTCGACGACCCACGAATGGGAACTGAACGACGAGGTGTTCCAGTCGCTCTGCGAGGCCTGGGGGACTCCGAACATCGACCTCTTCGCATCGGAGTCCAACACGAAATGCCACAGGTACTGCTCCAGGGCGGGCATCGGTGCCAACTCCGAGGGCGATGCCTTCATGAAACGGTGGGATCAGGACTATTTCTACGCTTTTCCTCCGTTTCCCCTGGTCCAGAAGGTCCTCACCAGAATGCTCCAGCACAGGACCAGAGCCATCCTAGTGGCCCCAGCATGGCCTCGCCAACCATGGTTTCCGCTGCTGTTGCGCATGTCATCTCAGTATCGCACGCTACCGGAGTCACCGACGCTCCTCCAGATGGAGCAGGGCCAGCTCCACCACTCGGACCTGCCCAGCCTCCACCTCACCGCGTGGAGGATAACCCCAGACTGTCCAGGATCCTGGAGCTAGCCAGGCGCCCGTCCACAAGGAGGTCCTACGCTTCCAAATACAGACGCTTTTGTGCTTTCCTGGCATCTCAGCAGACCCCCCTCTCGCAGGTGGAACTGCAGGACGTCTTGACCTACCTCCTCCATCTGGCGGAGTCTGGCCTCAGCATCGCCTCCATCCGAGTACACCTCGCAGCGGTGGTGGCTCACTCTCCAGCTGGCTTGCCCGCTTCTGGCGCTTTCCGCGACCAAACGGTGAAACGCTTCCTCAAGGGATTGCGGAACGCCTTCCCGCCGGTCAGGACTCCGACGGCCCAATGGTCACTCTCTACCGTCCTTAACGCGCTCACCAGGACTCCTTTCGAGCCCATGGCTACCGCGGATGCTCGTCTCCTCACATGGAAGACGGCTTTTCTGGTGGCCATCACGTCTGCTCGACGAGCTGGTGAACTGGTCGCCCTGCGGGCGGACGCACCCTTTCTCCAGTTCTTCAATGACCGTGTGGTGCTCCAACCGGACATCACCTTCCTCCCCAAGGTGGTCTCCCAGTTTCATATGGCACAGACTATCTCCCTGCCAACATTCTTCCAGAACCCCGCTAACGCCCAAGAAAGGACTTGGCACACGCTGGATGTCAAACGGGCTTTATTGTTTTACACCAGCAGGACAAGGGAGTTCAGGAAGTCGCAACGCCTTTTCGTGGCGTATGGGGGCAAGTCCAAAGGTGAACCCATCTCAGCGTAGCGGTTCTCCAAATGGATCACCTCTACCATCTACTTGGCCTACGAGTCGGCATCGCTGCCCCCTCCACCGCATGTCAGGGCGCACTCTACCAGAGCGGTTGCAACATCCACGGCCTTTCTGGAGGGCACACCGCTTGAGGACATCTGTAAGGCTGCCACCTGGTCCAGACCTTCTACATTTGTCCAGCACTACAGGGTGGACACCAGAGCCACTGCGGACGCCAGGCTTGGCCGTGTCGTCCTCACTCGGGGTCTCCGGGCCCATCGCCCTTGACAGTTCACCCTGCCTGACCGTCATCATCTTCATCGTGGGATCATCTCATCCGACTGCCCACCGACCAAGTAAGTGTGAGCTTGCTAATCTCCCATGAGTGTGGATTCACAAACTATACGAAGGAGAAAGTTCGGTTTCACTTACCAGTGATAACTTTCGTTCTTCGAGTATATAGTTTGTGAATACACACTACCCACCCTGCCTCCCCTCTTGAGCTGCACGGATGAGATCAATTGGTTTATCCTGTGCTTGGCTTAAGTATGGAACTGAGGTAAAATGGCGCGTGGGCGCCTCAGGGTGGGCGGTACGGTGGGCGGTCTTACCGCCAAAACTTTTGACCAATAGCTTTTCAAGCCTCCGATCGGCCGTTCTGCGCAGGCGCATAACCCATGAGTGTGTATTCACAAACTATATACTCGAAGAACGAAAGTTATCACTGGTAAGTGAAACCGAACTTTTTCTCCTGCCCCATGGTGCAGGGAGGCCTAGTCTTGGAGGCTGTCTGGCTTTGGGCTGTCTTTGCCCTACTAGGCAAGCAGGAAAAATGGCACTATTGTGAATTTGTTTAAGGTGGATCCCAGATTGCCACGAAGTGACCCACACACTATGATCTCGGAGTCATCTCCTACGGCACATATGAAATGAGACATGCAGGATTTAACACCAGGACTGCAATGGACTGCCACAGCCTTGAGGATATTATAAAGGCGCACCTTCACAGCCAGTCCATCTGGCATGGCCTCTTCCACCTCCATGACTGGTGGGAATCAGAGTTCCTCCTCCACTCATTTTGCCGTTGCACCTAATATGATGTATCAGCATTCGAAGCATGTAGAGATCTAATCAGCCTCATGAAGAGCAGTTTATAGCCCCAGATAAACAAAGGAAGAATTAGGAATTCTAATGAAGGCCAGCTCCATTAGGCAGAAAAGAGAAGAGACACGACTGCAGTCTTAGAGCTCAACAAAGGAACCATGGCGTCTCTTTATTAAACAGAGTATAAGAAAACAAGAGGCATACGCACATCAGCTTATCAGAATCTCAGACCCATATATAGAGGGTGAATCAGCATTTTTCACACTTTCTGCGCATGTACCAAAGCAAGCGTCATCTCATGTCCTAACAAAGGGACCTTTGTTTACAAAATGTGGAGAAAGCAGGCAGACAGAAACCAGATAAATTCCCACAATGATGGTTTCCAGTGGCATTTTTCCACTGAGGGAGCCATCACCCCACCTAAAGGGGCTTATCCACCCATAGCAGTTGGCCATACCTGTCAAGTTTTGGGAAATTCCTGTCAAATAAGGGAAATTTCCCATCCAAAATGGGAAACTGGATAGCTATGCTTATCCTGTGCTGGCCTCCAGTCTACATCCTGTCTAATTGCAGTCTAACTAATACGGGATGATGGTGGGAAAGAGTGTAAAATATGGGGGTTTGACGGAAATTTCCCAAAACCTGACAGGTATGCAATTGGCTCCTTTATGGAGTCAGGTTAGTTAACCACCACCTGACACTCGGCGTTGAGTCGCTGGCTGTGCTGTCTACTCCATTACCGTAGCGAGATGCATAGCCCTCAAAAATTATTAGTTAAAATCTCCACAATCCTGGAGAACAAAATCTGCCCCCTTTCAGTTTGCATGTGGGTCACTAAAGCCAAGGTTTTATAATCTGATATTTTTCTTGTTGCAGTTTTCAGTAAATGTGTTTAAGGAAGGTATTATAGCTAAATGACATTTTAAAGATCAGGTCCTTTCTAGGTCAAGTGTTCTAATGTGTTGTTGCCCAATGTCTCTCCCACCCCACCCCCCACAGATGTGCAGAATTATTAATCATGTATCATGCTGACGTTAATCATGCTGCTGCAAGGGGAGAGACACCTCTCTACTTGGCCTGTGGAAATGGAAATAATGAATGTTTCAAGCTCTTGCTGGAAGCTGGAGCAGACAGAAGCGCAAAAACCTGTGTAAGTTTGAAAGCCAATTTCTCAAAGTGAATGTTTCAGGAAGACAGAAGTCAGCCGCTATGAAATGGCTCCTGTTCAGGCACATATTAATAACCTTAACCATTGGACTGCTGTGCTTCAAAATGGCTTCCACTGAGACATTTATTAATAACTTTAACTATTGTGCTGATGAAATGCTTTGACATTAATGAAAGGTTTCATCTCTCTTTTTTTTGTGCTATAAATGCTTTCAACAATGTTCAGTTTATTTCCTTCTAAGATTTCAGAAATAATTATCATTCCTGTCATGTTACTTTACAGGTTTAATATTTGAAGTAGCTTGTTCTTATAAGCAATTTTATTTTCATAATGTCAGCTTTGGTAGAAGTTTTTCTTGTTTCTGATGAAGAGCCTTGGACACATTGCTTGTATGTTTCCTATGGAAAGTTATGCTTGTCTTTCATATGAAAACAGTCACATGACCCATATTCATAGCCACAGTGTATCAAAACATAATTGGTTGCATTGTATTTGCTGTGTTTTTATTTCCTTATCCAGCCTGTTCCTATATAGCAGGAGTTCTCAAACTTTTTTAAAGCAGGGGGCCGGGTCACTCTCCCTCAGACAGCTTCAGGGGCCGGATGACCATTTTGCTCTTCTTCCATCATATGGTACTTCTGGGTGTGGTGGAGGCAGTGGGGGCCACATGAAATGGCGCCGTAGGTTGCATCTGGCCCACGGGCCACAGGTTGAGAATCCCTGCTATATAGCTTTCTAGCACAGGTATGAGGTATAGCTTTCTAGCAGAGGTATACATGGCTTTCCAAATGTTGTCTGTATCTGGGTCCCATCAGCTCTGGTCAACATAGCCAATGGTCAAGGGTGATGAAAGCTGGAGACCAACAACAGGTTCCCAGTCATTGTTCTAGCATATTTACAACTCTCATCATGGGTGCTTATTTTTAACTTGAAGGATCTTCTTGTATTTCTACCCTACCCTAGCATATAAAATTTGTCACTTCGGAGATGAAATAACATAATCAAATATATAGCAGAACAACTAAAAGCTGAGTAGTGCAAACAGTAAATAAGCCCCCACCAATTCATTAAATCTTCTACTTAGTGACCTCAATATCTATTTTTCCCTCCCAGTAGCAGTTTCATGCATTTTTGAGGTAATGGCTTTAGTGCATTAATATTATACAACACTGATTCCCTTTTCCCCACTACAAAAATGTTCCACATACTGTAGATTTTACAGCTTTAAACTTTCCTGCCCAGTTTCCTTAAATCCTGCTGCAAAGGAGTCTGCCCCCCCCCCCTCCAACTTATACATCTAACTCATGCTGATTCTAACTATCACCCCATACAAGCAGAGTATATTCCTTAAATGAACTGTGCATTTGTTATTTGGAAAAAGTGGAATGTGATCTCCCAAGACGTACCATGTTCTGTTACCCATCTTCTGTGGATAAATATTCTGGTTAAGTTCTTGGGAGTACAGTGTGAATACCAAAGTCAGGGCTACACACACACACACGCGCGCACACACACGCGCACGCACACACACACACACACAAGTACCTCAGTTGTGAGAACTTCAGAGTATCTCAGTTATTTAATCAAGACTTTGGGTTTTGAATTGTTTTGCAATTTGTTTTTTTGGAATGTTCTGTTAATTTCTGTTTTCATTCAGTAAGTTTATCGTACAGTGGCACCTCACTTTACAAACACTTCAGTTAACGTAATTTTCACTTTACGAATGAAAATTCATTGAAAATAATGCCTCACTTGATGTTTTTTTTTAACGGATTAATTGGTTTTCAGTGCATTCCTATGGGAAACTGCATTTCACTTTACAATTTGTTTCCGGAAAAATTTTCAATGCGATTCCTATGGAAAACCACGTTTCACTTCATGAATTTTTCGTAATACAAAATGTCCCAGGAATACATTAAATTTGTAAAGTGAGATATCACTGTACAGTAGACCCTCGCATAACGACATTACTTGGTTCCCCAAGTAGCATTGCTAAGCGATTTATGCGCGTTTCTATAGAGTTTCCCGCATAAAATTTTTAGCATCGTTGTTCAGTTATTTTACCGTTGTTGTCCGGGGGAACACATGGTGCATAACGACACATTGTTAAGCGAAAATGATGTTATCCAAACGCGTTGTTATGTGAGGGTTGACTGTATATCACTTTGGGAGGACCAGTGAACAGAATGTATAACTAATGTATAACTAAATTTAATTTTAATAATAGAGAGTAAACATGCACACTGCTTTAGTTGCTGTGTTTGTCAAAGTTAGGCATACGTTACATTCAATTAAAATTCCATCTGCTATATTCAGAAGAGGAGGAGGACCAGCCGGGCGGGGGGAGGCCAGCCATTCGCCCCACCGCGAGCCCTTCCGAGCCGGGGCACAGCCATCCCCGGCTGGGCCAGGGAAGAGGAGGAGGACCAGCCGGGCGGGGGGAGGCCAGCCATTTGCCCCACCGCGAGCCCTTCCGAGCCCGGGCGCAGCCATCTCCAGCCGGGCCAGGGAAGAGGAGGAGGACCAGCCGGGCGGGGGAAGGCCAGCCATTCGCCCCACCACGAGCCCTTCCGAGCCAGGGCGCAGCCATCCCCAGCTGGGCCAGGGAAGAGGAGGAGGACCAGCCGGGCGGGGGGAGGCCAGCCATTCGCCCCACCGCGAGCCCTTCCGAGCCCGGGCGCAGCCATCTCCAGCCGGGCCAGGGAAGAGGAGGAGGACCAGCCGGGCGGGGGGAGGCCAGCCATTCGCCCCACCGCGAGCCCTTCCGAGCCCGAGCGCAGCCATCTCCAGCCGGGCCAGGGAAGAGGAGGAGGACCAGCCGGGCGGGGGGAGGCCAGCCATTCGCCCCACCGCGAGCCCTTCCGAGCCCGGGCGCAGCCATCCCCAGCTGGGCCAGGGAAGAGGAGGAGGACCAGCCGGGCGGGGGGAGGCCAGCCATTCGCCCCACCGCGAGCCCTTCCGAGCCCGGGCGCAGCCATCTCCAGCCGGGCCAGGGAAGAGGAGGAGGACCAGCCGGGTGGGGGGAGGCCAGCCATTTGCCCCACCGCGAGCCCTTCCGAGCCCGGGCGCAGCCATCCCCAGCTGCCTGGCACCAACCGAGCGCCGAAGGAGAGGACCAATTGACAGAAGGGAAGAAGGCAGAGGAGGAAAACCAGGGGGCAAGACTCAGAGCCCCATGCAAAGGATAAGTAGCTGATATGCAAAAATTTTGATGACTTAAGATAACAACTCACATAAAGACTTTATGCCGACTTAATATAGCAACTGACATAGAGACTGTGTTTAAAGTGTAATAATATGCATGATAATATGTTGTTTAAAATGTTCTACACTTTTTAAAACTGTGATAAACTGTATGAGGGGGGAAAATGGCGTAGAAACCGGCAAACCACGCCACAAAACTTGCCAAGAGAACCCTATGGACCAAAACAAAAGGCAAAACAAAGGAGCAGGCTAGGTGGTACAGGATGCTTAACACCACAGAGTGGAGGAAGGGGAGGGACAGGAAAGAGGGGGGAGAAATGCAATGTTGCAAGGAACAATACTGCATAGGGACATGGAATGTGAGATCAATGAACCAAGGTAAACTGGAAGTGGTAAAAAATGAGATGGAAAGAATAAGCATTGACATCTTGGGCATCAGTGAGCTAAAATGGACAGGGATGGGTGAATTCAGCTCTGGAAACCATCATATCTACTACTGTGGGCAAGAAAACCTTAGAAGAAATGGAGTAGCCATAATTGTCAATAAAAGAGTGAGAAAAGCAGTAATGGGATATAATCTCAAAAATGACAGAATGATGTCAGTCAGAATTCAAGGCAAACCCTTCAATGTCACTGTGATTCAAATATACGCACCAACCACTGGTGCAGATGAAGCCACAATGGACCAGTTCTATGAGGACTTACAACACCTCATAGAACAGACACCAAGAAATGATGTCCAAATTATATTAGGAGACTGGAATGCCAAAGTAGGAAATCAAAAAGTGGAGGGAATAACAGGCAAATTTGGTCTTGGAACACAGAATGAAGCAGGGCAAAGATTGATAGAGTTCTGCCAAGAGAACGCACTGGTCATAGCAAACACTCTCTTCCAGCAACACAAGAGGCGACTTTACACATGGACATCACCAGATGGCCAACACCGAAACCAGATTGACTACATACTCTGCAGCCAAAGATGGAGAACCTCCATACAGTCAGCAAAAACAAGACCCGGAGCAGACTGTGGCTCAGATCACAACCTACTGATCGCAAAATTCAGGTTAAGACTAAAGAAAATAGGGAAAACAAGGAGACCAGACAGATATCACCTAGAAAGTATCCCTAAAGAATACACGGTGGAGGTGATGAACAGATATAATGGCCTAGACTCAATAGACAGAGTGCCAGAAGAACTATGGACAGAGATAAGGGACATCATGCAGGAAGCAGCAAAGAAAACCATACCAAAAGAAAAGAAGCATAAGAAAGCAAAATGGTTGTCTGATGAGGCTCTTAAAATAGCAGAGGAAAGAAGGAATGCAAAAGTCAAAAGAGAAAGGAAAAAATACAATCTTTTGAACACAGAATTTCAAAGAAAAGCAAGGAGAGATAAGGAAAACTACCTAAAAGAACAGTGCAAAGAAATGGAGGAAAACAACAAAAGAGGCAGGACTAGAGATCTCTTCAGAAAAATTGGGGAAATAAAGGGAACATTTAAAGCAAAAATGACCATGATAAGGGACAAAGACAGAAAAGAGCTAGCTGATGCAGAAGAGATTAAGAAAAGATGGAAAGAGTACACAGAGGAACTTTACAAAAAGGACCTCAACACTCCTGATAATCACAATGATGAAAAAATTGAACTTGAGCCAGACATTCTGGAGAGCGAAGTCATAAAGGCCCTAAAGAGCACTGCAAACAACAAAGCTAGTGGTGATTATGGTATCCCAGTTGAATTTTTCAAAGCTCTAAAAGATGATGGCGTCAAATTACTACATTCAATATGCCAGCAAATTTGGAAAACAAAACAGTGGCCACAGGATTGGAAAAGATCAGTATACGTCCCAATCCCAAAAAAGGGCAATGCCAAAGAATGCTCAAATTATCGAACAATTGCACTCATCCCACACGCCAGCAAGGTGATGCTCAAGATAATACAGGATAGACTTCAACAACATGTGGAGAGAGAACTACCAGAGGTGCAGGCCGGTTTCAGAAGAGGTAGGGGGACTAGAGACCACATTGCCAACATACGTTGGATCATGGAGAAAACAAAGGAATACCAGAAACAAGTTTACTTTTGTTTTATTGACTACACTAAGGCATTTGACTGTGTAGACCACAACAAGATGTGGCAAGTAATTAAAGAGATGGGAATACCAGAGCACCTCATATGTCTCCTTTTTTTTTTTTTTTTTTTTAATATTTTTTTTTATTGAGTTTTTAATAGACATACAGAAAACGAAAGGAAAAAAAAGAAAAAAACATTAACAATACATTTACGATACAATACACTAACAAATTCTTAATATCATGTTAACAAACATTACTATATGCTAGCACATAACAATATCTATACTCATTAACTGCTATTTAACCACCAAATATTAAAAACCATTATTTCAATATCCTAAATGATAAAAAAAAAAAAAACTTTCTGTACTAGCACTAATCTTTTTTAACAAATAATAATCACCCAGTGTATATATACAATGCCCGGAGAGTTTATTTTTTACTCAGTTCCAGAAGCTTCTTTGTGATGGTACTGGTCCTGAACTATCGCTTGCCATAATAGAGTGATCCACAAACGGTTTCCATATATTCCAAAATCTATTCTCTTTTAAATTATCTCTTTTGACTTTAATCTCCCAGGTCAATTTATCATTCAGTGCTAAACTCCACATTTCTTTGTACCATTCTCCAATCTGTATATCTATATCGTTTTTCCAATTTTTTGCTATACATTGTCTACCTGTTGTCAATATAATTTCCAATAGTTCTTTTTCCTCCTTATTTAAACCCAAACCTTCCACATTCGTTAAAAGAATGGTACCCGACACCAACTTAACACTTTTACCCAATATTTCATCACACTCATTTTCTATTCTTGCCCAAAAATCCCTTATTTTTTTGCAACTCCACCACATATGTTCGTATGTTCCGTCATATTCTTTACATCTCCAACATAACTTATCTCTTTTGTTATCCATCTGGTAAAGTCTTAATGGTGTCAGGTACCATTGCCACAACATTTTGAAATTATGTTCTTTAATTCTTACAGACATTGTTCTCATAATTCTCTTTTTCCATTTGTTTTTCCATTCAATCTCCCCAATTTTTATATTCAAGTTTTGTTCCCACTTCCGTTTCAAGTCCTCCTGTGGATCTGCACCTCTATTCAATATATTATAGAGCTTGCTTACAAGACCTTTAGTACTGCTTTCCCCTTTTCTAATCTTCCTTACCAATTCCTCAAATTCTGTATGTACTCTATCTATCCCTATTTCTTTTTTATATTTTTTATTCCAATTATCCACCTTTAACTTCTGAAACCAGTTCAAATTTAAAATCTCAAACATTTTTTTCCGCTCGTCATCAACTTCGCATGCTTTTAACCAATCCTTCAATAACAACCTCCCATTTTTATCCAATATTTCCATTTTTTCTTTATCTAATTTTATTGGGAAACACATCATATCAGTCAATTCCAAAATTGGAGAGAGATTCGGAACCATGTCTTTTTTTACCTTCTTCCATACCTCCATGAGACCTTTCATCATAGTATTGTTTGACCTTTTCACCTTATCCTTCATTCCCAAGAAAATCAAGTTTCCAATATTTCTGTACTCTTTCATTTCCAATTGTTCCCAAATCACCTTTTCTCTTGCCAAGATCTTCACAACATTCCTGACTTGAAATGCTCGATAATATACTAGCAAATTAGGCATACCCAGACCCCCTTTTTTCTGAGACATATACCATAGTTTCTTTGGAAGCCTAGATTTTTTTCCTCCATTACAGAACCCATTAAACATTTTTTGAAACTCATTAATTTCTTTCTCTTTTAACTGGATCGCTAGTGTATCAAATAGAAAATATGTCTCCTGAGAAATCTGTACATGAACCAAGAAGCAACAGTTAGGACAGAACACGGAATGACAGAGTGGTTTGGAATAGGAAAAGGAGTAAGACAAGGCTGCATTTTGTCACCATGCTTATTCAACCTATACACAGAGCACATAATGCGCAGTGCAGGGATGGAGGAATCACAATATGGGATTAAAATTGCTGGGAGAAACATCAACAATCTGAGATATGCAGACGATACCACCCTAATGGCAGAAAGTGAGGAAGACCTAAAGAACCTCTTGATTGGATTGAAGGAGGAGAGTGCAAAAGCTGGCCTGAGACTCAATATCAAGAAAACCAAGATAATGGCAACAGGCCCCATCAGTTCCTGGAAAATAGATGGGGAAGAATTAGAAGCAGTGACAGATTTTACATTCTTAGGATCAAAGATCACTGCAGATGGAGATTGCAGCCATGAAATAAAAAGGCGAATGATTCTTGGGAGACAAGCCATGAGAAACCTGGGGAACATAGTGAAAAGCAGAGATATCACATTACAAACAAAAATTAGAATAGTCAAAGCAATGGTATTCCCAGTGGTAATGTACGGATGCGAGAGCTGGACAATAAGGAAAGCTGAACGCAGAAGAATAGATGCCTTTGAGATGTGGTGTTGGAGGAGAGTTTTGAGAGTACCCTGGACAGCAAGGAGAACAAATAGGTCAATCTTAGAAGAAATCAACCCTGACTGCTCATTGGAAGGTCTAATAGTAAAGACGAAGCTAAAGTACTTTGGACATCAAATGAGAAGGGAGGATTCGCTTGAGAAGGCCTTGATGTTGGGAAAGGTGGAGGGCAAAAGAAGAAGGGGGAGGCCAAAGATGAGATGGCTAGATGGGATTGTAGACACAATGGGTACAGAACTGGGAGTGCTGAGGGGGATGGTGGAGGACAGAGGCGCCTGGAGAACAATGGTCTATAGGGTCGCAAAGGGTCGGAATCGACTGTGCGACTGAACAACAACAACAATATTCAGAAGATTTGCCCATTGGCTTATATTCCCAGTGTCTTTTTCAGTAGTGAGCAAGTTAGACAGTAATGTAGCTTGACCTGTTGCTATAAGATTTTTCTACTGAGCAACACTGCTTTTTTCATGAGTAAAAGGGATGTTCCATCAAGAGCTCTAATAGTTGCAACCCACCATCAGCTCGAAGGCCACATGTTCTCAATCTCTGCTCTGTATTAAAGGCTTAAGAATGTCTGAGTCAGTGACATATAGCTGAAACTCACAGTTTTACAGAGACAGCAATTATCAGAATCCTCCTATTTGTAAATTCGCTTAGGTGTATCATTGAGAAGAAGTTTTTTAAATATACCACATATTCATCATAGCATTTAATAAACAAAAGTCCCTATGCATATATCTAATTGGCAAGAAAGATTTTATCGCTTTGGAAATGATAGCTGAGATCTGCTCAGTGTGTGGCTCCAGGCTGTTCACAGCACACCAGCCATGTACCAACCTGTCAGGTGCTTGATAAACTGCATGTCTCTATGATCCCATGTAGGCTACAAAAACCATGTCTGTGTCATGTACCTGGCAAGCCACTGTACTGTGTACAACCTGGAAATTCTGCATTGTACATCTGGGATGAAACTTCACATTGAAATCCTAGTGTGCTTGAAAATTTGCCATAATGGAAAGACAAAGCTTAATCCTGTTTATGTGATGACAGTGTAATCCTGTATGTGTCTACTCAGAAATAAGCTTTGTTCATTGCAGTGATACTTCCTCCCATGTAAATGGATAAAGGATTGCAGCCTGAATCTGAAGTCCTATACACATTTAATCTGGGAGTAAGAGTCACTGAACACCATGGGCTTTCTACATGCAGAGGTATAATGGTTTCTATTCGATGCTCTTCCAAGGGCCAATTAAACTATTTTATATTATACAGTATTAGTATATTTTTTTTGAAAGGTTGAATAATGAGTGCTAAGCTGTAAACCCTGCTTTTTTAAGGGTGTTGAAAACTTCTGATTCAAGCAGACACAAATACATTCCATAGCTATTCTTCCACATTCTTAACAGTTTTTATTGCTCCACTTCCTTGAAATAGTACAGTTCAACTCCTCATCCACACTTCTGGGCCACCCTGCAGATTTTCTTAACTAGTTTCCCCTCCTTTCCATATCTTTGAGAAGTTCTCTTTGAGGTTACAGCACTTCATAAAAAAATAGATATTGACAGCTGCAGATATATTTTCACAGGCTAGATTTTATTGCTGTCTTCACAAGACCAGTCCTATTAGGCAGATTAAGGTAGCTGCCTCAGACAGCTGATATAGGGTGTTATATCAATTATTAACCATTTAACATATTATTACTTTCTGAGGATTTCCTGCTTTGGGCATCAAAACAAATGTTAACCAACCTTGGATACTTGTATATGATTGTTGCTCTGTAGCAGAATGTCCTGCTTGAGGTGACCAGAACAGAAAGAAGGCATGGATCCTGTATCTTTAGCAGTTGTTTAGAAGAGATTTCAGCAGGTAAAGCTTTTAATATAAGCTAAATCTGCTGAAATGTCCTCTTCACTTTTGTTAATGGTACAGGAACCGTGTCCTCTTTCTCAGCTAGTCATTCATGTCCAGGCTAAAAGATGTCAAGGTTAAAGCTTGGTTAAACAGGATGGTGAAAAACTACATTTCCTTTTATTCGAGACAAAAATGCATTTCCTTTAATTTGAGACTAAACCCCAAAGGGCTATAAGGCAGGGTTTCCCAACTTTGGGGCCTCAGATGTTCTTGGACTTCAATTCCAGTAGCCCTGATCAGCAGGTGTGCTGACGTGGGCTCCTGGCAATTGAAGTCCAAGAACACCTGGGGGTCCAGTGTTGGGAAATCCTGCTATAAGGCATATTTTGGGGGAAATTAAAATAATAGTCAAAATCCTGTTGCTTCCCATAGTAAATTTCATAAGAGAAGGCCCAACTCCACCAAAAGTTCCATTGAATCAAATAGGCCTACTCTAAATATGACTCATTTCATTATACGAAGTCGTAGTTTGAATAAGCCCATTTGAATTGATGGAGTTTGCAGAGGAGATGATTTACAAGTTCAGTTGATTCAGTGAGTTACTCCAGTATAATTTACTGTGCTGAGCAATAGGATTCGGGCTACTGAATGTAATTCCTCTAATTTCCCTCATGTTTGGTGTTTGCTTCTTAAAAGAAAAAGATGCATTCACAAAATGATTAATTGAGGTAGATGAAGCCTGGGAAGAGGATTAATGCAGGATCAGAGCCTGGAAAAAAAAAATTTGGACTACAACTTCCAGAATTTCCATAGCCACTGCTCAATAAACAGTTTTTGTAATAAACAGTTGAGGATATATTAGTACAGTACCTTTTCACTTTTGCTCTTCTGAAAGTAAGAAATATTATAAAATGAGTATATGCTTGCATTGTGTCCTTTCAGTTAGGAGAAAATGCTTTGTACAGTCAACTCAAACATAATGAGCCATTAGGGAAAAATAATAAAAGATACAAATTAAGATGCTGGCCATTTATAGTAAAGCTTATAAAGCGATCCGACATCTGACACAGATCCAGTAATGATTATGTTAACCTTCTGTATCACACTGTTTTCAGGCTTTAGCTTCCTAATGCAAAACATATCATTATACAGGACTACAGTAATTCCACTCCTATCCTACCACTACCCAAATTCATGGATCTTGCTTCTCTAGAGTTGGTACTATTTGTATATTCTACCTTTCCTCCAGTTAGTTTCTAGTACCATTTATGGCTTTCCTCTTTCCTACATTGTCTTCATAGCAATGCTGTAAGGTAGGCAGGCTGTGATAGGGGGACCCAGTGAGTCTGAGGACTTGAAGTTGGTTTTCCCTTCCTCTTAATACACTAAACACCACACCAGTCAGGGCATCTTATTCAAGCAAATGGAACTCATCCAAAATTTGAGGGGTGAACCTCACTCCATTCAAAGAAAGAGCTGTTGTACTTTCTGCCTCTTTACTCATTATACACCAATGCATATGGTTATTTGCAGTAACAGCAGATGGTCTGCCTTTGCCCAACTGTTAAAGTCAGACAGTATCCAGTGCTTCATATAGTTAGTAGACTACAGATTTAACAGAAGTCATAAACTTTGAGAATTCCCTTTCATCTCCTTTGTGTTGTCTTGAGCTTTTTTGTAACCTATCTTTCCATTTCTATAGGATGGCTGGACACCATTCCATGCTGCTGTTGATGCTGATAATGTTGAATGCCTCAGACATCTAATGTATAGTGGAGAATCAGAAGATGGAAACTTTACAGATGAAGCAGATGCTAATTTGTGTATCTTTGACTTGGAGTGTAAGGAAAACAGTGTTTGCCATAATGCAAAGTCCATTGTTTCTGCAGATCTCATCAACCATGCTGACAAGGATGGCTGGACTGCAGCCCATATAGCAGCGTCAAAAGGATTTAAGGTCAGCCTGTCTGTCTCGTAGATTGTTTAAATAGATGTGGGATGAAGATTAAATTCATATTCCTTGACTGTGTGTAAGAAAGAAACTGATACATTTTAAGTCTGTAGTTAGGACTCAGGCTTTTTGTAGTAGAGGATTGGATAGCCAAAGTTCATAAATGAAGGTTTTAAAATATAACTTATTCTATGGGTATCTTGATAGTAACTGATAATGCTTAGCAGTGGAAAGAAGTTGCCCTTCCCAATTCTAACCAAGATTGCTCTTCGGCTTCATTATGATATGAAACTGTGGTGGGTCATTTTTCAGATCTGGGAGATGTTTCTAACATTCTCTACATAAGCACTCTCTAAAGCTGTGTTTCCCAATGTGGGCCACATGCCCCATGGGAGCAATGTGATTTTTAAGGGGTGCAGTTTGAGCTATTAACAGTGAGGGGCCTTTTATGCTTCCTCCATGTGAATAGGAGTTTACTTTTTTAATAATAAAAATTATTTGTCGGTGTGTGTATGTGTCAGGATTTTAGAGATGCTTAGGTGGCGCATGGCCAAAAAATGATTGGGAACCACTGCTCTACAGCAATCTTCCACATCCGGTATTTTCCAGATACAATGGAACCTCATACAACAATCGCCCTGTATAGCAACGAAATCTTATAACAGTTAGGTTTTGGGGGGAAATGGTGTACTGCATAACAACTTTCCCTATGGAAAAAAATCATACAACAATTTTTCAATAGGAAAAACTACTTAGCAAAAAAAAAATCATTGTACGATGCATCCCATAGGGAAAATTGCTATATGATGCATGCATCGTATAGCAATTGTTTCGTACAACAATGAGCCCCGTAGAACAGATTAAAATCATTGTATGAGGTGCCACTGTATGTTAAATTAAAATTGATATTGTTAATGGCCAGCATAGTTATCAGTCTTGCTGGCTGGTGATGGTAGGAATTGTAGTCTTAATATATGAGGAAATAACCAGATTGAGAAAAGCTACTATATTGGTAAAGGTAAAGGTCTCCTTTGTTCAAAAATCAGTTTGTCTGACTCATCTCCATTTACAGCCAAAGAGCCAGTGCTGTCTGCATCTGAAGACATTTCCATAGTCATGTGGCAGGCATGACTAGATGCTGGAGCGCACAGAACACATATTTCCTGCCAAAGTGCCACTTATTTTTATCTATTTGTAGGTTCTTGCTTTCAAACTGCTAGGTTGCCATGTTGGGACAGAGAAGGGAGCTCACTCACTTGTGTATCACTCAGGTCTCGAACTGCTGACCTACCAACCTTCTGGTCATCAAGCCCAGTCTTAACCACTTCTGTGTCTAGGCCAGACAGTCCATTCTGCAGCTGTTTTCGCCTAACCTAGTATGAGAAAGATTAGCTGGCAACACAAGCTGGCCATTGCCCAGGATATGCCCAATTGTGGCTGAAGAATACCACAATCTTTGAGGAGGCTCTTTCTGTATACCCCATCTTTACCACTTTGCCACTGCAGTCCTATGTACTATACTGAGCTGTGTTTAAATGGCATAGATAAACGATAGAGTATGCTTCCATGGGCATGATGAGAGATCAATTTATAAATTGCTTTCCTGTTACCCATACCTGTATTTTAAAATCCTGCAATTTTTAAGCAGTCTGTAGTTTAGCAAATCATCACAGTCAAAATGGTCCCTGACAGAAAACCAATTCTCTTAATAGATCTTTTCCCCTTGTGTTTGGAAGTGCATATTTTAAGATCTGAAACTGGCATTCTAAATGCTGGTTTCAGCCCTGTCTGCCTCAGGGCTGAAACTAGCATTCACTCGGGTTAATTTTGGCTCAAGTTAGTTCCTTCAGAACTCCCAAGTAATGGAGCTATTATCTTCCCAGGGTTGCCTACAAATCTTATGTAGCCATGGGGGACTGGAGGCAGAAAAGAAAGACAAATGCAATCGAACACTTCATGATGTTGCTACCGATGACTGCAAACATCTTCTAGAGAATCTGAGTAAGTAGACACCCTGTCATGAAATCCTTGAACATTTTCGTGAAAGTCACAAAGGGTTGCTGAAGATTGCCTGTTGCTGGTAAATGATGTTATTGGCAGGCTGTCTGCTATTAAATTACACTTCCACTGTGATCTCTGTCTTTCTCTCTCTGCGTGTATGGAAGTGGAGGGTTTAATGGATGTACCTTGGCAGAAGCTCTCTATGCTGCAATAAATATTGTAAAGTTTGCTGAAGTTTTCCTGAACAGTTCACCATTCTCTGTTAGGCACTCCATGTCATTTTTTAAAAAAAATTGCTGATCTGCTGCATCAAAAACCAACAAAGAATCTTGTGGTACCCTCAACACTGGCACATCTAATTTAGCATAAACTTTTACAAACTACAGTACAGGGAGTGTAGTCCATCAAGGCTTATGCCAAATAAAATGCATTAGTATTAGCCAAATAAAATGTATTAGTCTTTAATGTCCTTTTTTAATTATTTATTTCATTTGCCACTTTTTACAATTTTTAAAAATAATTCTGTGGTGTTCTTATAGAGAGACCTCTCACAAGATATATAATATTTACGTCAAATCAGACTTTGTGCCTGATGACTGGAAGGTAGCGAATAAGAACATAAGAACAGCCTTGCTGGAACAGGCCACAGGCCATCCAGTCCAGCATTCTGTCTCACACAGTGGCTCACCATTTCCTTCAGGGTATTCCCAAGGAGATGCCTTCACCTGCTTAGGATTCCCTGGAAATGGCATTGAGAGATATCCTGCCTATCTCTCCAACCCCGAGGTTGTCCTTAAGTATCCATAATTATAGCCATTGATACCCTTGTCCTCCATGAACTTGTCTAATCCTTTCTTAAAGCTGTCAAGACTGACAGCTGTCACCACTTCTTCTGGCAGGGTGTTCCATAGACCAGTAATCCTTTGGGTGAAAAAGTACTTTCTCTTATTTGTTTGAGAACTAGTACCCAAAAGTTTCATGGAGTGTCCCCTAGTTCTAGTGTTGTGTGATAGGGAAAACAGTTTTTCCTTATCTACTTTGTCCACACCGTGCATGATTTTATAAACTTCAATCAGGACACCTCTTAGACGCCGTCGTTCAAGAGTGAAAAGGCCCAACCGTTGCAGCCTCAGATGGTAAGGAAGGTGTTCCAGTCCCCTAATCATTCTGGTTGCCCTCCTCTGCACTTTCTCCAACTCCATAATATCCTTCTGGAGGTATGGTGACCAGAACTGTACACAGTATTCCAGATAGGGCCTCACCATAGATTTATAAAGAGGCAAAATGACACTTGCCGACTTATTTTCTATACCCTTCCTAATGATCCCTAGCATTGAATGTAACACCAATTTTCAAAAAAGGATCCAGGGGTGATCCATGAAATTACCGACCTATCAGTTTGACATGTGTCCCAGGTAAAGTGATGGAAACCATCCTAAAAGATAGAATTAATAGGCACATAGAAGAGAAGGCACTGCTAAAGGAGAGCCAACATGGCTTTTACAAGGGCAAATCATGCCTCACTAATCTGTTGGAATTTTTTGAGAGTGTCAACAAGCATGTGGATAAGGGGGATCCAGTTGACATTGTTTATCTGGACTTTCAGAAGGCTTTTGACAAGGTCCCACACCAAAGGCTCTTGAATAAACTTACCAGTCATGGAATAAAGGGACAGGTCTTGTCCTGGATCAGCAACTGGCTAAGGGACAGGAAACAGAGGGTAGCACTAAATGGACACTTCTCCAAGTGGAGGGAAGTAAAGAGTGGGGTCCCCCAAGGTTCAGTACTGGGACCCCTGCTTTTCAACCTCTTCATAAATGATCTAGAGGTAGGAGTAAAAAGCAAGGTAGCCAAATTCGCTGACGACACTAAATTATACAAGGTAGTGAAAACTGTGAGAGATTGTGAGGAGCTCCAGAGGGATCTCTTGGCACTGGGGGAGTGGGCAAAACAGTGGCAAATGAGCTTCAACATTAGTAAGTGCAGAGTGATGCATGTTGGGGCAAAAAAAAACCAATTACATTTATAAACTGATGGGGTCTGAACTCTGCGACAAACCAGGAAAGGGATCTTGGTGTCCTGGTGGACAGCTCAATGAAGGTGTCAACCCAGTGTGCCTCAGCAGTGAAAAAAGCAAACTCCTTGCTAGGGATCATTAGGAAGGATATAGAAAATAAGTCAGCAAGTGTCATTTTGCCTCTTTATAAATCTATGGTGAGGCCTCATCTGGAATACTGTGTACAGTTCTGGTCGCCATACCTCCAGAAGGATATTATAGAGTTGGAAAAAGTACAGAGGAGGGCAACCAAAATGATTAGGGGACTGGAACACCTTCCTTACCATCTGAGGCTGCAATGGTTGGGCCTTTTCACTCTTGAACGACGGTGTCTAAGAGGTGACCTGATTGAAGTTTATAAAATCATGCACTGTGTGGACAAAATAGATAAGGAAAAACTGTTTTCCCTATCACATAACACTAGAACTAGGGGACACTCCATGAAACTTTTGGGTACTAGTTCTCAAACAAATAAGAGAAAGTACTTTTTCACCCAGAGGATTACTGGTCTATGGAACTCCCTGCCAGAAGAAGTGGTGACAGCTGTCAATCTTGACAGCTTTAAGAAAGGATTAGACAAGTTCATGGAGGACAAGGGTATCAATGGCTATAATTATGGATACTTAAGGACAACCTCCGGGTTGGAGAGATAGGCAGGATATCTCTCAATGCCATTTCCAGGGAATCCTAAGCAGGTGAAGGCATCTCCTTGGGAATACCCTGAAAGAAATGGTGAGCCACTGTGTGAGACAGAATGCTGGACTGGATGGCTGTGGCCTGTTCCAGCAAGGCTGTTCGTATGTTCTTATGTTCTTATGTATGTTCTTAAGATCACAACAGAGACAAATGATATAGTATGCTTGCCTAAGCTTATGCACTCAGTAGGATCTTTCTAAGGTAAAAGGTAAAGGTTTTCCTTGCTCGAAAGCCAGTCGTATCTGTCTCTAGGGTTCAGTGCTCGTCACTGTTTCAAAGTCGAAGAGCCAGCGCTGTCTGCTTCTGCAGACATTTCCATTGTCATATGGCAGGCATGACTGGACATCAAAGTGCACGGAACACTGTTTACCTTCCCACTGAAGTTGTCCCTATTTATCTCCCTTGCAATGTCTTGCTTTCGAACGGCTAGGTTGGCAGGAGCTGGGACAAAGACGGGAGCTAATTCCATCCTGCAGTACTTGGGAATGGAACTGCTGACCTCCCGCCTTCCAGTCAGTGTCTTAGCCACTTTCTACTAAGTGACATTTGGCTAGTTATAATAATAACACTCTCTTGAATCCATGAGCTCTGCCCCTGGGATCAGCAGCCTCTTTTCCTCCTCCAGAGGGAGTTCTTGTGTGGAAAATGGAAGACTCCCATAAGAGCCTCACTTAATATTCTGGTCTTGCAGTAGCCCTGTAGTTTGGCAGAGAATCAAAATGAATTTTAAAATCACCCTGCCCACTTGGAGACTGGATATGCTGAACCAGCTTATCTGCAGCCCTAAATGAGCACCACATGGATGTGTCTCCTGGGCTCTATCTCTCATGGAACTTTAAATGGAAGCATTAATGGAGCGATACTCTTGTACATCTGTTAAAAAGATGACCTGTGCCCACCAAAGGCCTCCAAGCTCTACCGAAGCATGTCCCTGCAGCAATCCTTATTCAACATATTCAGCCATGAAAGCTTTTGCCAATAAAAGTGGGAAGTGAAGCTTAAGAGTGTTACATTTTTCCGACTGCAGCCTCATTTGCCATGTTGGTGGCGTTACTTGAAGAGCTGTAGCTCAAAGAAGTAACTTTCCCCAGCTCTGACAGTGACAGCTAAACCTTCATCAGGAGGTAGCTTCAAAGATCACTGCAAAGCATGGACATATAAGATCCCATGCTATTGGTGAAACTATAGTAAAGGTAAAGGTCACCCTTGCTAGAAAGCCAGTCGTATCCGACTCTAGGGTTCAGTGCTCATCTCTGTTTCATAGCCAAAGAGCATAGTAATATGGTCATGCAGATGAACATTCTGGTTTTTCATGATAGATTTGTAAGAAAGGTCCAAGAAAAAGGGCATTATTTTGCAAGACCATTGTATTTTAAGAACAACCATGGGTGTTTTATATTCTGACCTTTTTTGAAATTACCTCATGATAACCATAGCGTCATTCATTCTCTACCCAGAACAGAAATACTTCCTATTTCTGTCTTAAATTCTTGTATTTAACGAGGTTAGTATTTCATCAAGAGCTATTTTGTACTTAAAAGCACTGATTGCGCCAAAATATTTGTGAGGCATAATCTCATATAGGCTGAAACGTAGGGGCAAACAATCCTCATGTATTGCTTCATTCCACAAAGGCAATGAACAGCTAGAGCAGGGAATTGGCAACAGTCTAGCCCAGGGTGCCCAAACTACAGCCCATGGCGCCAAATCATCCGGCCCACACTGCCCTCACCACTCCCAGAAGTGGAAGTAAAATGTGCATAACACACCCACACATGCTCATAATACTGCCTTAAATGACCCACGGCTGTCGTAAACACATTTACAACAGCTGCGGGTCATTTACGGCAGTATTATGCACATGCACAGGCATATTATGTGTATGTGTGGGTGTGTTTTGTGCATGCGTGTTTTACTTCTGCTTCTGGTGGGAGGAACCACGTGACTGGCATGCTCAACCACATGACAAGCCCATGGCCCAAAAAGTTTGGGCACCCCTGGTATACCCCTTCAGAAGTTACTGGACTGTAACTTCCACCATTCTTTACCATTAGCGCTGCTTCTTGAGCTAATGGGAAGTCATTATACAAGAGCCACACTTTCCTCACCTGTGATATACCCTGTTTCCCCGAATATAAGACACTGTCTTATATTTTTTTAAACTCCAAAATTAGCAAAAGGTCTTATTTTCAGGGGATGTCTTATTTTTCCATGAAGAAGAATACCAGTCTCGATCGCGCTTCCCCACCCACAACCAAAGGACGCTTCCCTTGGTTGTGAGTGGGGAAGCGGGATCGAGACTGGCCTCAGCTGTGAGGCGGCCGGCGTGGCCCATAAGAAAGCCTGCCGCATGGGAGTCTCGATTGCCTCCCCGCTCACAACCAAGGAAAGTTTCCCCTGGCGAGAGCGGGATCGAAACTCTGACGCGGCAGGCCTTCTTATGGGCCACGCCATCCGCCTCACAGCTGAGACCAGTCTCGATCGGGCTTCCCCACTTGCAACCAAGGGACGCTTCCCTTGGTTGCGAGTGGGGAAGCGCGATCGAGACTGCCCTCAGCTCAGCTGTGAGGAGGCGTCGGAGCCGGCCGCCTTACAGCCGAGACCAGTCTCGACCGGGGTTCCCCACTCGCAACCAAGGGACGCTTCCCTTGGTTGCGAGTAGGGAAGCGCGATCGAGACTGGTCTCGGCTGTAAGGCGGCCGGCATGGCCCATAAGAAAGCCTGCCGCATCGGAGTCTCGATCCCACTCTCGCCAGGAGAAACTTCCCTTGGTTGTGAGCGGGGAGGCAATCGCGACTCCGACGTGGCAGGTTTTCTTATGGGCCACGCCGGCCGCCTTACAGCCGATACCAGTCTCGATCGCGCTTCCCTACTCACAACCAAGGGGCGCTTCCCTTGGTTGTGAGTGGGGAAGCACGATCGAGACTGGCCTCAGGTGTGAGGCGGACGGCATGGCCCATGAAGGCCTGCCGCGTCGGAGTCTCGATCCCGCTCTCACCAGGGGAAACTTCCCTTGGTTGTGAGCGGGGAGGCAATTGAGACTCCAACGCGGTAGGCCTTCTTACACGCCGGGAGGAGGGGGCCGGCGGTGGAAGATGGCATACCGGTATTACAGTACCGTACCTGGCTCTGGCTCCGCTCATCCTTCTCTTCTGTCCCGGACACTGGAAGCAGGGAGTGCATGCGATCGGATTGCCAGGAGGTAAGGGGGTCTTATTTTCGGGTGGAGCCTTATAATTCAAAGGCAGGGGGAAAAGGGGGGATGTCTTATTATGGGAGGAGGTCCTATAATCGGGGAAACACGGTAGAAACAAACAATACAGGATGGAATTAATTTTATCACTTGTAAAAAAATTTAAAAAATAATTGGGATAGGATGCCTTAGTGATTTTGAAATTGCATAAATAGGTATCAGAAAGAAATTGAAAGTTTCATTCCACTCACTGAGATGAGAACAAGAATGAGTGGAGATTGGCAGCCAGGTTGGAACTATTCGTCAGTTTAATAAGTGGCCCTGGAGTCTCTTTTATTGAACAGGCTTTTTAAAAAAGTAGGGTTATTTCTGTTCCTGGGGTTTGTGTGAGGTGAGGCATCTGTACTACTAGATATAGGATTATTTTGGTGTTGGGATCTTGTCTGTTTGGACAGGCAGTTAAAGCATGTGGTCTTGTAGCTATTTCCACCAATGTTGCAGAAATTGTTATTTAATGAATGTGTATCCCATGACAACAAAGCTGACTCTAGTATTATCGCTTACTACATTTGGAGTTCTGTGCCCAGTTCTTTCTAAGCTTGGCACTTCAAAGTAGGGCGCAGGCACCGCACACATTCAGAAAAGGGTAGTCAGGATGGTGGAGGATCTAGAAATCAAGTATGGTGTGAAACAGGTGGAAGAGCTACATAAGTTCAGTCTGCGTAGATTCTAAGCAGATTTGATAGCAGTCTTCACATACCTGAATGTCTATCCACAGAAGGTATAGAGTGCCACATGGGAGGTCGAGGAAATTGGAAGGAAACCAGCACTGGCCAAAGAAACCATTGCTGATATGTTGCGCTTTAGTCTACTGGCCCTCAACCAGTTCCTTACGCTGTTCAGGTACTGGTTCATTACTTCCCCTGTCACTATCTCACCTGGATTAAATGAATCAGGGAGGTAAAACTGTCGTCTGCCTATTGATAAAACTTCATACCACATAATTGGGTGACGTCCTGCAGCAATTTCTTGTAGGAAAAGCATAAGAGATAAAATACATACCCAGAGACTGAGTATTTCTTTGAATTCATATCAGTGAAGATTATTCATTTTTATTTTATTTCAATAGTTGTAACAGTATGTCCCACTTTTTGCTAAATTTAAACTTTCCAATTCTACTTAAATAGATGTTCTCAAAATACCTTTACGGATTGCAGTTAGCCAGCTAGAACCAACCTGCTGTGACACAGAGGATCATGAGACAGAAAACACCATATGTGTGTTAAACATCCGTAAGCAGACAGCCTGGGATGATTTTTCAAAAGCAGTGAGTCAAGCGGTGACAAGCCATTTCCAAGCAATCGCTTCTGATGAATGGAAGAGCCTGGAAGATTTGACGCTTAATAACTCTGCAGGATCCAGCAATGGCCTCACTGCAAGCAGTATATTATCCATCAAGCTTGGTAACTATCATTTCTGTTTCTTTGCAGAAAAACAAAAGTTTCTTGTGTTTTTCAGGTTATATGATATGTGACAAGTATTTTGGTTAAGTATGTTCACTATTACTTATAGTGGCTCTAAGTCTGAGGCAGTCATATTTATTACACATTGAGGTGGTAGACTGAATGGGCGATATTGAGACATGAAGCTCAACCGTGATTTCATGTGAGTCTTTGTGGAAAACCTTTTAAAGTGGAACCTTATACAACAATCGCCCCATACAGCAATGAAATCGCATAGCAGGTTTTGGGGGGAAATGGCATGCCGCATAATAATTTTCCCTATGAAAAAAATCGTACAACATTTTTTAATGGGAAAAACCACTTAGCAAAAAAAATCATTGAACGATGCATCCCATAGGGAAATTCCGGGGCTCAAAAGGCTGCTGTGGCATCTGGAGTTTGCTGGCGCCCTCGGACTTCTGCAGCCAGGGCGGTGAGGCCGTGGTGGCAATGGATGCCAGAACCTCTCCACCACCAGCACCCTGGGCCTCGCCCCTGGTCAGGGCTCAAAAGGCCGCTGTGACGGCAGGTGATAGGACTTCACTGCCGTCCCCCTGGACTTACTTGCAGCTGGGACAGAGAGGCCACTGCAGTTGTGTGAGGTGTTGTTGTTTGTATTGAATAATGTATATTGTTTGTTTTTAATACTCTGTGTGTGTGTGTGTGTGTGTGCGTGTACGTGTGTGTGTACACACACACACACAAACACACATCAAAATTAAATCTATATTGAAACTGTGTGTGTGTGTGTGTGTGTGTGTGCGTGTACGTGTGTGTGTACACACACACACACAAACACACATCAAAATTAAATCTATATTGAAACTTCTCTTATACAGTGGAACCTCATACAACAATTGCCCCGTATAACAACGAAATCGTATAACAATTAGGTTTTGTGGGGAAATGGCATCCCACATAACAATTTTCCCTATGCAAAAAACCTTACAACAATTTTTAATGGGGAAAACCACTTAGCGGGAAAAATCGTTGTACAGTGCATCCCATAGGGAAAATCGCTATACGATACATGCATTGTATAGCAATTGTTTCGTACAACAACTACCACAGTGGAACGGATTAAAATTGTTGTATGAGGTACCACTGTATAGTCATGAAAGAGTTAACACAGCATCTAAGACACAGGAAGATGATTATGCATTTAAAGTTAAAAGTGAAACTCAAATAAAGAACGCTCTTAACTGAACAGTAAACTCAATTAGAATAAGAGACTTAATACATTCAGTAATTAAATTATAAAGAAAGCATTTTATCTCGTTTTGATTAACGTGGAATGCATTATTATTGTGGGATACAGAAAGAAGACTGAATATGAACAATTAAGTGAATTAGTTTTAACTGCTGTCTCTGTTTTAAGGGAGACCTCTTTATCTTGTTATTATAAAACATTGCATTACAGTAAGCAAAACATACCCTCTGTAAGTATGGTGCCCAGACAATTTGTTTGATGTCTACATGCATCCAGCCAGGAATGTCTTCGAGTGTGCTAGCATCAACTAGTCACTGGTTTAAAGCCATGAGAAGTCTTATATTTATACTCTGAGAAGGGTGATGTGATTCATTTATCCCTCCTTATCTTACCTATTTTGCCCCCTGCCCCCTTACACCAAGCGGAGCACAGCTTACCAAATGTTGCTTAGCTGGCACATTTCCAGCTATAGCTGACACATGTAGGTCTATAAACAAAGCCTCATACATTGCTTTGAAGGATAAATGATTTCATGCCACCTTTTATTTATAATTTATGAACCCTGACAGGTTTTTTTTTGTTTGCTTTGGCTTTGTTGTTTCTGAAGCAGACTAATACAAGCATTTATCTGAACATTTTTGACTAGAGTTTGCATGAAATCATAGTTCCTAGTTCATGCATATCGATAAGCCAGAAATTGAGAACAGGTGGGAATGAATCTGAACAATAGCTTTTCCTTCTACCTTCCATCTGGGAGGAAAGGAAGGGAGCCAGGACTGCAGAGCTCCAAGTGTCATGCTAGCCTATTGAGATACTTGTGTGAAATGCTAAATCCTGGCTTTTTATGGTGTGCAAGGGAGGACAAAGAAACCTCTTCACATTGCATCAGAGGAGGGGGATGTGTAGTCTTTTAGTTGTAATTGCAACTCCCATAGATCCTAGCCAGCATAATCAAAGGTGAAGGATGATGGGAGTTTCAGACCAAGAACAGAAAAGTCTCAGATTCCCTATCTTTTTCTTCTGCCTTCCAAAGGCCAAAATAAACCTGGTAGGAGGTGGCAAGTGCTATCAGATGCTTTACACTAAACCTGATAGTAATAAATTAAGGTTTTTGTGTGAAAATGCACAACTGCAAGTTAGTGACGTAGTTAGTCTGCTTATTGTTTCCCAAAGAATTCTCAGCCTATAAACCAGAATTAGAGTAAAAGGAAGCCACAGCCTTGAGTTTGGAGGAGCTGGGGAGGGCTGGGAATGAGCAGGGTCCTGAGATTTGGAGGTAGTGAAAGCAATTGTCTTGCCTCAAAATTCACCATTTGTGGTCTCCAACCAAGTCTTTTCCCTGGGGACGTGCCATTTGGAGTTTTGGGGACTTCACCTCCCAGAATTCTCCATTCTGGCAGTTCCACCTAACAGATCTCTACCTACAGATCCCTAAATGTAGCTTGCTTTGAGAAAAGCCTAACTGGGAGTCTGTGTGGTCGACATGCCTGTTAAAAATGAAGTTGCCCTAGTATTTTTTAGGAGATTATATGAACCAGGTGGAACATGTAATCATATTTTTGCTTGGTAAAAGCAAGATTTTCACCTATTTTGATATAATACGGTACATAAATGTTCCTTATTATGGAAAGCACTATGGCATCCTCATTTTTCTAACAATCTTCATCTGATATCCTATCCTTTAAAAGAGCACATTAGTCACTCAATTGCATTGGTTACCTGCTAGCATCTGCCCAATTCAAGTTTTTAGTACAAGTGATACCTCATACAACGTCCAAACTTGGTTCCACAAGTTTGGACTTTATACGGATTTGGACTTTGTATGAGGCATGCAAAATCCTAGCCGTGATGCCTCATACAATGTCCAAATCCTTGCCACGATGCCTCATACAACGTTGTTTCCATAGAGATGCATTGTACTGTAACATCACGGATTTCAGGGCAAAGTCAATGAAACTGACAGAACTTTAAGAAATCATTGTCTAAAGGCTAAAAACATTACAAAAACTTGTCAAACAACCCTGATTGTCCAAGAACCTGAAGAATGCTGCAAAAATCCCAGGAATGCTTCTAAAAATTCTGATGAGAAAATTCAAAAAAATCCAAAATCGCATTCAAAACCACTCCTAAACACTCTTTGCCTCATGCAAAACCCACAAGAGCAATGCACGCATGTGTCCTGCCTTTTATATTGCCCAGGCACAATGCAACCTGGGATAACCCCAATGCCTCATACAAGGTCACACGACTTTGTATGAGAACACTTTTTTCAAAGAATTAGGCGGTGTTTTATGAATCCGATGTTGTATGAAGCGGACTTTGTATGAGGTATTACTGTACTAACATATAAAGCCCTTCACAGCCTAGGATCTTGATACCTGGCAGAGGTTCTCCTTCAACTAAATATAGATCAAGCCACTCTGTTATCCCTGGAAGCCCAGAAGACCTTGATAAGAAACTGGACTTTCTCAGTGGTGCCCTCAGCAGCCTGGAAAGCTCTACCTCCACTTGTTTGCCTGGCCCTTTTCTAAGAATTACAGGGGTTTCATGCAGGTTCATCTCACCTATCTGCCGTTGTTTTTTTAGAGTATCTGGAAACTTTTATATTTTTGTTTTATGTTCACCACCCTGGGTAGTCTTCTGGCCAGAAGGGCGGTATATGTCTAATTACTGGAGGAACTCGGCAAGGAACTCTGCCAGCCCCAGCTTCAGCTGTGAGTGAGCCGCCACACCCTCGGGCCTCCGCCCCCACGCCATCGGGGCCACAAAAGCCGGGAGGGATGGTGCGGCGGCGAGGAACTCTGCCGGCCCCAACCTCAGCTGTGGGTGAGCCGCCACACCCTCGGGCCTCCGCCCCCACGCCATCGGGGCCACAAAAGCCGGGAGGGATGGTGCGGCGGCGAGGAACTCGGCAAGGAACTCTGCCAGCCCCAGCTTCAGCTGTGAGTGAGCCGCCACACCCTCGGGCCTCCGCCTCCGCCCCCACGCCACCGGGGCCTCAAAAGCTGGGAGGGATGGTGCGGCGGCGAGGAACTTTGCCGACTCTAGCCCCAGCTGTGGGTGAGCCACCACACCCCCGCTCCTCTGCCCCCAGACAATCGGGGATGCAAAAACCGGGGCGCTTTACTTTTATAGTGTTTATGAGGATCAATGATGTTATTTTGCCAGTTCGTTTGATGTAATTCTTTTTATGATATATGTTTAATTGCTGTAATTGTTTAATTGCTGTAATTGTTATAATTATTATTGTATAACTACGTTTGGTGTTATTATTATTGTATAACTATGCTTGGTGCTATTTTGCATCACTTGTGTTCGTTCTTTGTATTGATTATGTTGCTCTTATATGCTATATGCTGTATTGCTTTTGTGAACCGCTTTGAGTTACTCATCGGGTAAGTAAGTGGTATATAAATTAAAAAAATATTATTATTATTATTATTATTATTATTATTATTATTATTACTGTATTTGCTGTGGTAAAAGACCCACATCCCCCCATGGAAAAAATGGAGTGTGTCTTGTACTGTATATACTAGGCTATTTTGGTATAGAGAAGTGAAGGCCCAGAAAAAAATGGAAAAATTCAGGGGAAAAACCCGTTTTTCCCCGGTTTTTTCTGAAGCCTTTTTTGTTTTTTCCCGAAAAATTGGAAAAATAAAAAATATATTATGGAATGTTTTATTTTAACATGATAAATAAAATATTTTAAGATAAGGCCGGATTAAAATATTTTATAAATCATTTCTAAAATAAGATATGTGTGGTATCAGATTATGTTCAATTTTTCAAAAAAGTTTCGTTTTTTTCGAGCTTCAAAATTTTCGGAAATTTTACATCTCTATTTTGGTAATAACAGAGTGCGTCTTATACTCCAATGCATCTTATACATTGGCAAATACAGTAATTAATCTCAAATCTCAAATCTTTATTATTACAGCCAAAGGCCAGACAGAGTGCACCAGATAACACAACCATTCTGGCATCACATATAGAATAAAATGATTTCTGACACACCGAGCATATACAGTAAAATATTAAAAAATAAATGTTTGAGAATCCTATAATGCACACCATAGTATTTTACTTTAGTCTGACTGTTCCAAGTTCACGTTCGCAAATTTTAACACTGGAGGCTCACTATTTACTGAGCACTATTGGGGTCAAAAGACATGAATCGCCATACTTTTGCGAATGCAGGATGATTTCCATGCAAACCTGGCGACAGTGGCCGTCGTTGCCTTGGAACTGTCAGATAGTAATACACTCAAGTTTCTATTATCGCTGGAGGCCAAGTACGGAACTGCTAAAAAGAGCTCTTTTCTGAGATCTTCATAAAAGGGACACTCTAAAAGAATGTGCTCGAAATTTTCTATCTTGTTGGTGTGACAAGCACATATATGTTCACAAACTGGGATTTTCTTTAAAAGCCCCTCTAAATGTCGAGGGAAGCATATTGTGTCGAATGAGACTAAAAGAGTGTGTGTAGTCTCGGTTATTTAAAGAGGAAAGATAGGACAACTGTTTAAGCACGTTAAAATGCGGCCACTCAAACAAGGAAGAGGTAACTTTGGTTAGATCTATTTTGCGGTATATATCAGTTACCCTTTGTTTAATTTCCTCCCTGGCTCGATTTGGTCCCAGGGAAACAAGGTGAGTTTTAGAAAGTCCATATGATGTCAAAACTGCTTCTATATGAGAAATCCAAGGGGAAGTTACATTATCTGCCATCATTAAAGTAATTAGACTCACTGGAGAAAACAGAAGTTTCACCCATTACATAGCGGTGCATGTTAATAATCTGGCCTCACGGTTAGCATGCCCATTTCTAACCTTAGGGCAGCGTTAGAAATGCAAGATGGAGTCTGCATAATGGACCTCAGGAACTTAGATTGGACAATTTCTAAGGCATGGACACTCGATGCGGCACTAAATGGGGCCCCATAAGACATTTGAGCAAGGCATTTGGCTGAATACAGCCTTAGAGCAGCTACAACATTATAACCGCCTTTCTTCCAGAAAAAGTTTTGGTTGGCGCCGGCACTACTCCTTGCCTTAGAGGCTAGGTGCATTATGTGTGAATTTTTGCTACCGTTAGATTGAAAGATTACCCCCAGGTAATTATAATAGTGGGTCTGTTCATTTACTTGTTGGTTTAGATACCACTGGTGTATTTTAGGTTTTGTGGCAAACACCATAGTTTTAGTTTTGGAGTAATTAATCTCCAGTTGGTTTTGGCGACAGTAATTGGCAAAGGTGCGAAGAGCCCTACGCATCCCAATTTGCGACCTGGAAAGTACAACCACATCATCAGCGTAAAGAAGTATTGGGATATGCTTCGTACCCAGCTTTGGTGCGTGGAAGTCCCTGTAGTTAAGACACTCTACGATGTATTTATGAATAAGGTGCTCTAAAATAGCACAGTGGTCCATCGCAGATCTACCTTCTCTAAAGCATGCCTGTTCATTGGCAATTATCTTGCCGTCTTCACACCAGTCCTGGAGTTTCCCTAAAAGATGGGTAGCATATAACTTGCTGAGTACACTTAACAAGCTGATTGGTCTGTAGTTTGTCGGACTACTGCGAGACCCCTTTTTATATATTGGGCATGTAATTGATATCCCCCAACTTAATTAATTTAACAACAACAACAAGACCAATATGTGTGAATTCATAGGTAAGCGCTCTGAGAACCACGAGTAAGAATCTCATCCTTCCAAGCTGTGATTTAAGTTTTACATAGAAACCAATATGCTTTCTTAGGCATCCTTAGCAGGCAACAAAGATAATGCCCTTATTTTAAAAGAAGATTAGAATCCAAGAGGTCAACAAGTTGAGGGATTTTTGCTTGTTGTTAAGGATAGGCTTTATTTTAGAATTCAAATACAACTTGTAATCTTCTTTTTGAAAATGATGAGATAAAACCTTCAGAAGTAATGTACTCTGTTGCCTCCTGCTAAATTTAAATGCATCTCATGTGGCAGATACATACCAGCAAGTAAGTGAAGAAAATGGAACCTTGGGCTATATGTAGCCCTCAGTGGATTCTAGTACAGCCACGAGACCTGCTTCACCATCATCTCCCAGAAGCCTCAGTGGACCTAGTTTGCCATGTAAAGAAGATGAACGTGCGCAGGCAAACTGGTACTCCAGACCTTGTTGGTATTTAACTCCCAGTTTCAGGACCAAAATAGCCTATTTCAGAAACTGCCCACTATGATCTTGAAGAGAGCAAAAATAAACCATGGAGCTCCAGAAAATGCTTGTTTCTGCTGTGTGTGTACATGTGAATGCTTACTAGTCTCATGTACAGAAAAAAGTATTTTCAAATAAGCATGTCTTGTCCAATGTATGCTCACAGGGGCTTCTTATCTCCTTTGTCCCCCCACAGGCAACGTTTCCTGGTCAATAGGTCAGACATTTTCCCAACCACCTTGGGAATTTCTGAAAAGGAATCAAGTGGAACATATAATCATATTTTTGCTTGGTAAATTCAAACATTTCCTCCTATTTTGATATCATATGATACATACATTTTCATCATGATAGAAACTGAATGGATAGCTACTAATTATCTTGAATAACTGCAGGCTACATTCTTATTAAATGCTGAAGTTTGATTAATAAAGTCACCTTCCTTATTTCTGTTTAAAAGGGAAGCTTGAGCCACGTGAAAAGCAAGGTAGTCTTTAGAATACTCCCTGTAGGGCTAGTTTTCAGTTGCATCTTCTAAATTCTGGTGTATTATTATTTCATTTCAACCAAAAACTTATTCTATGCTCTTAAGCCAGCATTATCTCTATTATTATTGCTTCTCATCTTCAGAGCCACATCCATTTGAAATACTGTATAATATCATATGTATATAGGGCTTTAACTACATTAGATTGGGTAGGGAACTTTGGCCCTCCAGATGTTTTAATGCATAACTTCCAGTAGCACAACTCAAAAGGGATTGTGGGAAACATCTGAAGAACAAAAACCTATCCACATCTCTTCCAGATGCTACAGAAACATAAGAATTATTGTTGTGGCAGTATTTTGATTATTCTTCTTCCAAAGAGTAGCCAGAGCATCTCAAACTGAAGCTACTGATACTGAGTCTTATACCATATCAGAGAGTAAATAAAACAGAGCAGAAAAAAAGACAAAAATGTTGTGGCACCTTAAAGACTAACTCTTGTATTTAAATGTGAGCTTTCGTGGGCCAAGTCTTATAGCTATAATTAAAACAAAAAGACAGACTGTAGTTAGTCTCTCAACCATTATTGAGCTTAGGTATCTTTTGTCTTAAAGGTCCTCAAGACGGCTGTCTGCACAGTGTGAGTTATGAATCTATGATCTATCTCCAGACGTTGCAAAATTACCTCCGGCTGGTAAGAGCAAGCTTACCTCTTGTTTATCAGTTTCATACCAATCTATTCTTTGTTTTTGACAAAAATATGGGGGTCAGTCCACGTTCTGCTTCTATTTAGTCTTTAGTGGTATAACTGAAGGGGGAGCCTAGGGTGAGTTGACTTCTGGCTTACAGGGTCAGCTTTGATTAGTATCCTTCCAAAAGCTACAAGATGTTGCAGTTCCATATTCTTTGACAGTTTAATATACTGAGAGTATGCATAACATACTGTCTAAGGCTAATAGCCATTGGAAGCAAACAACATTTAAAAGACCTCCAGTTCTTTGGTCAAACCCAGTGCTAGATCACCTTATATCTGACATTCCCTTGTTGGTAAAATGTTTGCTTAAAATCTATCTGAAGAGAAAAAATTATCAGAAACAGTGATTTAAATCTGCATATATTATGACTATTACAGTGACAGAGAGCTAATTCAGTCCTATTGAAATTCAGTTGGCAAAGTTAATTTCAGAACCTATTGCAGGTACAGTACTTAAGTTGCCAAGGAACAGAAACCACAGCATTAGAGTTCATCTGGAAACAGCAGAATGAAACATAGGAAACACAGAGGCTTTGAAAAGTGATCCTTTGTAGTTACTGTACTTATAATTATTATTTTTAAAAAATTAAGAAAATATTCATTATGGTCAGGATATGAAGGCCCATACAACATGTGTGAAAGGTCTCCACAGCAATTGACAAAGTGCTTTTAGGCACAGATAACATTGTGTTATTGTGTACAGCTCGAGTAGTTCTAGGGATCCTGGCCTTGGATTGCAAAAGTTATTTAGTAATGCTTTTCAAGGAAAATAGTTAGTAGGCCTTTTGCTGAGGCTAGCTGTGGTAGAGAATGCATGCTAGAAGTCACAATATCATTACAAGAGGGATTCATCCTCCTTAATTTTCAAAGTGTGGAGGATACAATTAGGCTCCCCTATTTTATTAGCCCAAAGCATGAACTAGTCCAACAGATTTAGCGTTTTCGACACAACTGCTAGTTGTGAATGTTCCCTTTCCTTTTCTGTGGAGATGATGATCATCTGTGTTTATAGGGATGACTTTAGTGAGAATAAGCTCCATTAAAATCAATAGGACTTGCTTTTGAATGTGCATTCATGGATTTATGGTATTAAATAATGTATACAGAACAATAAGCATCTGCTTCTATTAATTTTAAAACTGTCCTCTAGAAAATGCATCAGTAAATGCATCATCAGTATTCATGTTTTTACCCATAGGTTGAACAATACCGAAATGTTATCTTCCATGGTCCAGAAGGGAGTTTGCAAGATTATGTGGCATATCAGATTGCCCTCTGTCTGAAGGTAGGTTGATAAAATCCTGTGACATTTGCTGAAAGAAAGGAAGAGCATATTTTGCTAAACTTGTGAACTTTTCACATAGCACAAGCAACTGGCTGCAGGATTTGGCTGTGAAATAGTCAAAGTGAAGATAGATGCTGATTTCACCAAGGAGCAACTTGCAGAATTATTCATCAGGAATGGTAGGTTTATGTTAATAAATTAACAAAGAACATTGGACACCTTAAAGGAGGGGTTCCCAATCTTTTCACAGCTGTCGTAAAACACATTTACATGTACATTTACATGTACAGATGCGTTTACGCAAGCGCGAGCACATTTTATGGCAGGAGGAACCACACGACAGGGACACTCAACCACATTTCTGCTTCCGGGAGCGGCAAGGGCAGCCATGGGCCACATGAAATGGTGCTGCAGGCCTGGTCCAGCCTGTGGGCCATAGTTTGGCCACCCCTGCCTTAAAGTGTAACAAAACTTATTAATGCAAAATGGGCTTTAATGGACATCGCCAGTTTCTTCAGAATTTGGTATCTGAAGAAAAGAGGTACTGTCCACAAAAGCAAGTAAGCCATCTGCTTTGCTTCTCCATGAAGGACTCGAGCTACTATAAAACAATTCTTCCTAATTCCATCTCAGAGAGCTAGTCCAGATGGTCAGTGGTATTGAAAGCCACAGAGAGATCCAGCAGAACTTTCAGGGACATTCTCATTGTCCAGTTCTCAGCATGGGTAATCTATCAAGGTGAACACAACTGTTCTCATCCCATACCCAGGCCTTAAAACAGATTAAAGCATATCCAGATGATTTCTTTTATCCAGGAATCTCTGATGCTAGGAGGCCACCACATGCTGAAGCATCTTGCTAAAAAATGAAAAATTGGAGATAGGCTGGTGTTTAACCCATTATGGTAAGATTAAGGGAAGACTTTCAATGACGGTCTTACAAGACGTTTTCAGTTACAGTCTTACAACATATTGAGATGCTATTGTCTTAAAGGGAAGCATTTCACTTACCCACCAAGCTGGTCTGTTCCACTTTCAGCCACTTTTATGAGCAAGAAGGGCAAGAGCCCAACAAACATATAGTGCTGCACAAGTTGAAATATAATCCCCTATCACTGATCAAGAAGGATCCAAGTTATAGTCATCAATACAGTGTCAGTTACACCACTGGAATGGGTGTGAGAGGTTTTTATCAGTAATATGACATGTGAATTGCCCACAATGGACTTTTGATTGATATCCCTCAAAAGGGCAAGAGCATAATGAGCTGTTGGCCCTAGAAACAGATCCACTGGACAACTGACAGAGAAAAATAATTTCTTAGCTGGTAGTGCTGCCACAGAACTTGTCTTCTAATGGGCTCTAGCCTATGTTAGGTTGGACCTATTTTGAGTTTTCCAACATCATCCTTCTCATCTCTGTCTCATCCTCTTTAGCATCACCAACTCTTAATTGTTGGAGGAGATCATTAGGAGCAATTATGTCTACCCCTATTTTGGTTCCCCAGACCTATTCATGACCGTGAAACCACAGAGGGCTCTTCCACGTGTATGTAGATGATCATCTTCCTGTACAGCAGGAAAAAAACAATACAGTGATACCTCATACAACGTCCAAACTTGGTTCCACAAGTTTGGACTTTATACGGATTTGGACATGCAAATGAGGCATGCAAAATCCTAGCCGTGATGCCTCATACAACGTCCAAATCCTTGCCACGATGCCTCGTACAACGTCGTTTCCATAGAGATACCTTGTACTGTAACAGCACAGACTTCAGGGCAAAGTCAAAGAAACAGACAGGAAACTGACAGAACTTTTAAGAAATCATTGTCTAAAGGCTAAATACATTACAAAAACATGTCAAACAACCCTGATTATCCAAGAACCTGAAGAATGCTGCAAAAATCCCAGGAATGCTTCTAAAAATTCTGACTAAAAAAATCCAAAATCACGCTCAAAACCACTCCTAAACACTCTTCGCCTTGTGCAAAACCCACAAGAGCAATGCACCTATGCACGCATGTGTCCTGCCTTTTATACTGCCCAGGCACAATCCAACCTGGGAAAAACCCCAATGCCTCATACTTTGTATGAGGCAACTTTTTTCAAGAAATTAAGTGATATTGTATGAATTCGGTGTTGTATGAAGCGGACTTTTTATGAGTTATTACTGAGGAATATGTCCTGTAGCATGTGTAAGGTCATGCGCTTTTTGGGTCAGACTGAATGTAGAGCCAGATTTTGGAAATTTGATTCCAAGCTGTGTAGCCATGGGCAAGCTGTACAGTCCCAGGGAGCGCCCAGAAGAAGGTAATGGTAAACCACTTGTGTGTTACTCTCTACCTAGAAAATCCTGGATAGGGTTGCCATTCGTCAGAATTGACTTGACAGCACACAATTATTATATTCTGAAAGGTATAATGTTGAAAACCATTAGACTAGAGATTTTTCAGGGTTTGCTTTGAATAATGAACTTAGACTTGTCAGTTTCTATATCTGTCTTTTTCTATCAATCATGCATCAAAGCTACACGAGTTGATATTTCACTTCCATTTAGATTCCATTTCCTGCTTTAAGCCCATCATGGCTTAGTAACTCCCAATGTTTTGCAATTCAGACATGTTCCTCTAAAACCATAAGAAGGCAACATGAAAGTATCTATATGTTTATGCTAGTGGCCTCAGGACATCTTGGGCTATGACTCCACTAATCTCCAACCAGTATGACCAGTGGACATGGTGCCTAAAAATGATGGGACCTAAGACCAAGCAACCTAAACAGCATCAGTTTGCTCCGGGAGACAAATGCTTATGTAAAATGCACTCTATAAATAGAAGACATTTTTATCTGCTAGTTACAATGAGCTCCTTGTATTTACAGCTTGCCTGATCCCAGTGAAACAGCCTTCTATAAGCAACAGAATCATAGTAATTTTAGAGAATTTGGAGAAAGCTGCCTTGTCAGAGTTACTGGGGGAGTTTCTTCAACCTCTGGAAAATCGTGGCTCTGATAATCCCTGTAATGTAAAAAAAGGTACAAAATTATGTTTGTTCCACTTGGATTTACTGTTATAAGTACTGTACTTGGAAAATTTACAAGGAAAAATTTGCATTTTCTCTTGGTCTGCTTAATATAAATCCATTTCTTTTTCCATGCCTAGGCCAGATGTGAAACTGCCAAAATGAAGGCACCTTTTTGGTGAGTTCATTCCGGAGTTCCTTTCGCCTGACCTAGTGTGAGAAAGATTAGCTGGCAACACAAAGTTGCTGTTACCAGGTACGCCTAATTTTGGCTCAAAAATGCCACAATCTTCAAGGAGGCTCCTTCTATGTTCCCCTATAAATCTACTGGTTCATAGTTATATGTAATTCACTTAAATGATTCCGCATTTTTATGATGATTCTTTATATTAGACCAGGAGTGCCCAAACTACAGCCCAGGGACCGGATGCGGCCCCATATGCCAATTCATCCAGCCCACAAATCCCTCGCTGCTCCTGGAAGCGGAAGTAAAACGCGTTTTACTTCCGCTTCCAGGAGTGATGAGGGCTTCGTGGGCCGGATGAATTGACATTGGGGGCCACATCCGGGCCCCAGGCCTTAGTGACCAGCTCCCTGAACCACATGACCAGCCTGCGGAAATGTTTGTGCAACCATGTATTAGACCACTTATAAATTGATTGAAGCAAGGGTCTCTAGATTATTTCAAAATGCTTATTCTCCCCCCTCCTTTTAATTTTTTAGATGGTGGAGTATCTGATGCTTATTATTTTCATGAAAATTGTTTTCTCATGGGGACCATTGCAAAATCTCGGCTTCAAGGCTCTGACCTGATGGTTCAACAACATTTCCTCTGGGTTCAGCTAAGATGGGATGGAGAACCAGTCCACGGCCTTCTGCGAAGGTTCTTACGAAGGAAAGTGTTAAGTAAGGTAGGTGGGAACAATACATGTTTGTATTTACTACAAAAAGATGCTCAACATAGTTAGAACCAATAGAATAACGATAAATTAGAGAATGGTAATTTTTCCAGCTTGAAGGTCAAAATGGGGAATCACTGAATGGCAGCAGAAGGGGGCAAGGGAGACGTTTACCTTTACCTTTACTTTCTGAGAAAGCTTAGGGTGGGGGAAGGAATGCCTTTTAAGATAACCTTAAGCAGTTGGTGGAGAAACTGCCCACCAGTAACATTGTCTGTGATTTCATGCATGATGTGAAGAAACAAAATGAATGTTTGGTTCTGTGGTGTTCAAAACAGAGAGGATGGAAAGTGCCTATGGTCAGTTATCAACAGACTGATATTCTCCTATTGTTTTGGATTATATTCTCCTATTCACCTTGGCCAATGGTTTAAAATTATGAGGGCTTACCTTCAAAGCACTTGGAGAGTGCCTCATAGTTTAGTCTCACTCTAGCCTAGACAATGTTGAGTGATGTCTCCAAAACCAAAGTGTGGGCCTAAAGCATATGCAGGGTGAGATATTGTTGCCCTGCAAAGCTTCTTCTATTGCTCTGTGTTGTGGGCAAGAAGAATGTATTGCTCAAGATAAGCCAAACTGTTCAATTCACACAATGCATAGAATATAAAAAATGGTGCCTATCTTTGTGTCAACTGTAATATATTTGAAACACAGATTTGCACATCCCTGATTGTGATCCTTCCTCCTTTAAATTTTTTTTCATCTAAAGTTCCACACAACAGGGCCATTAAGCGAGTATTGGAAACTAAAGGTCTTTCTACAGCTGGTCTCTCAAGTCCGCCTGCCTGCTACAAAGCATTGCTTATAATGAGATTAGGAAGAACATGAGTTCTTTCTTATGAAAGGATTTCCTTTTTAGCTCTTGCCTCAAAGCACAATATTATCCCTTGACTGAAAAGCTTGTGTTTTGTTCTTCTGTCTTATTCCCATTTTTGTCTCCCTCTTCAATAAATGCCTGAAGTGTTCTCCATTTTCTATGAGTCCTTTTTTCCCTAAGTTTAAAATGAGCAAAATGGGGAGTATGGTATAAAAGCGAAGGAATAATTTTAAGGCCTCGACACAGTGGTGGGAAATGTTAGAATTTGGTGCTTTCTTAATGCAGTTGTTACAGAACAAGAAGCGCCTATTTTTGAAAAGACAGATTATTTACATTGAAAACAAAACTGATTTTTAATTACAGCTAATTAAATCACTCCCTGGAATTTCCTCTCAAGTTGGTTATGGGTGATTAAATAGTATCTTGCCAGAATGAGAAATGTTTTAAAACTTTTTTTAATAAGCATGAGTGTTTGAGATTAACTTTCCTTTATTGTAATTTTTTTTTAATGTAGTTATCAGAGATCCTACAGGTTTGAGTGTAAGCCAAGCAAAGTACATGCTGCAATTAGGGGCTCTGCTGGGCTTAAGAGAGGTTGGAGTTCAAGAGCTGAGATCATCTTCCATTTTATTCCCTCTCAGTATCCCTGAGCAATGCTGCATTGAAGTCTTTGTGAGGAATCTAAATGGTGGCTAGACTTAAAGGGAGTAAAACAGGAAAGGCTAAGCCCAGCCAGGGTGCTGAAGTCCAAGAACCTGCCCAAAATTGCCAGAGCTTTGTCTTGTTAGTAGCTGTTTTCTACTTCCCCAAATTTCAGAGGAGGCTTTTGGTGATAATTTGTTCTTCTGTGACTAATTTTGGAGAGGAAAGTCATAAACAGCTTGCTCAATTAGATATGTCCATATACGCTCCCAGACCTCTGCGCTCTGCCTGGACACCCTAAGCCTCAGGAGCAGTGTTTTTTAGTGACCCTATAAAAGGTATCGCCTCCGTTCTGCATTTGTTTGTTTGATTTTATGGATGGGTCACACTGCTACGTTTTGCTAACTGTACTAAGGTAGCTGCTCACTCTCCCAACAGAGAGTGAGGCAGCCATTTCAGACAGCAGATGCTTGGAGAGGGGGGGCGGGAATACCAGTGGCACCCCCCCCCAGCCCCAGCTGTTCTCTCACTTGAACAGTAGGGTTGTGTTTGCCACACAGCCTGTCCTATGCTAGATGAACTGCCCTGCTGGCCTCAGGTGTGGCACAGGGACTTATCAGTTGTCTCTGTAGAAGGAAATTTCAACTGCCAAAGCCGTCCGCTCCTAGACAGTGACGTTTCAGGCCCTTTGGACAGTCCATATTTTAAAGCTGGTCTCTCCCACTCCTCCTTTGAGCTTTGGATATTTCTGCCTTCCTTTGTGCTTTGCTCTGATCTGAGCTCACCGATGATCTGAGCAAAATATTGTGTGAGCACCATGCGCATTTTCACAATCACAGATGGAGCATTTTTACAAGTGGGGCAGCAGTCTGCACTCGCACCCCATTGACATAAAAACATAATAAGAACAGCCTTGCTGGAACAGGCCACAGCCCATCCAGTCCAGCATTCTGTCTCACACAGTGGCTTACCATTTCCTTCAGGGTACTCTCAAGGAGATGCCTTCACCTGCTTAGGATTCCCTGGAAATGGCATTGAGAGATATCCTGCCTATCTCTCCAACCCCGAGGTTGTCCTTAAGTATCCATAATTATAGCCATTGATACACTTGTCCTCCATGAACTTGTCTAATCCTTTCTTAAAGCTGTCAAGACTGACAGCTGTCACCACTTCTTCTGGCAGGGAGTTCCATAGACCAGTAATCCTCTGGGTGAAAAAGTACTTTCTCTTATTTGTTTGAGAACTAGTACCCAAAAGTTTCATCGAGTGTCCCCTAGTTCTAGTGTTGTGCGATAGGGAAAACAGTTTTTCCTTATCTACTTTGTCCACACCGTGCATGATTTTATAAACTTCAATCAGGTCACCTCTTAGACGCCGTCGTTCAAGAGTGAAGAGGCCCAACCGTTGCAGCCTCAGATGGTAAGGAAGGTGTTCCAGTCCCCTAATCATTCTGGTTGCCCTCCTCTGTACTTTCTCCAACTCCATAATATCCTTCTGGAGGTATGGTGACCAGAACTGTACACAGTATTCCAGATGGGGCCTCACCATAGATTTATAAAGAGGCAAAATGACACTTGCTGACTTATTTTCTATATCCTTCCTAATGATCCCTAACATTGAGTTTGTTTTTTTCACTGCTGAGGCACACTGGGTTGACACCTTCATTGAGTTGTCCACCAGGACACCAAGGTCCCTTTCCTGGTTTGTCGCAGAGAGTTCAGACCCCATCAGTTTATAAATGTAATTGGGGTTCTTTGCCCCAACATGCATCACTCTGCACTTACTAATGTTGAAGCTCATTTGCCACTGTTTTCCCCACTCCCCCAGTGTCAAGAGATCCCTCTGGAGCTCCTCACAATCTCTCACAGTTTTCACTACCCTGTATAATTTAGTGTCGTCAGCAAATTTGGCTACCTTGCTTTTTACTCCTACCTCTAGATCATTTATGAAGAGGTTGAAAAGCAGGGGTCCCAGTACTGAACCTTGGGGGACCCCACTCTTTACTTCCCTCCACTTGGAGAAGTGTCCATTTAGTGCTACCCTCTGTTTCCTGTCCCTTAGCCAGTTGCTGATCCAGGACAAGACCTGTCCCTTTAAAGAGCCTTTGGTGTGGGACCTTGTCAAAAGCCTTCTGAAAGTCCAGATAAACAATGTCAACTGGATCCCCCTTATCCACATGCTTGTTGACACTCTCAAAAAATTCCAACATATTAGTGAGGCATGATTTGCCCTTGCAAAAGCCATGTTGGCTCTCCTTTAGCAGCGCCTTCTCTTCTATGTGCCTATTAATTCTATCTTTTAGGATGGTTTCCATCACTTTACCTGGGACACATGTCAAACTGACAGGTCAGTAATTTCCTGGATCACCCCTGGATCCTTTTTTGAAAATTGGTGTTACATTCGCTACCTTCCAGTCATCAGGCACAAAGCCTGATTTGAGGGAAATATTATATATTTTGGCTAGGAGATCAGCAATTTCATCTTTAAGTTCCCTGAGAACTCGTGGATGGATGCCATCTGGTCCTGGTGATTTGTTAGTGTTTAGCTTAACAAGACATGCAAGGACCTCCTCCCTGGTTATTTCTATCTTGCTTAATTCTTCGGTTTCCCTCCCTACGAAGATAGGCTCTGTTTTGGGCATGTGGTCTCTGTCTTCTTCAGTGAATACTGAAGCAAAGAATTCATTGAGTCTCTCTGCAATTTCTGTTTCCTCTTTAATAACCCCTTGCCTTCCATTGTCATCTAATGGTCCAATGGCCTTCCTAGTTGGGTTCTTACTTCTAATGTACTTAAAGAAGTCTTTGTTATTTCTCTGAGTATTTTTAGCTATATGCTTCTCAAAGTCTTGCTTTGCTTTCCTGATTGTTGCCTTGCATTTGTTCTGCCAGAATTTATGTTTCTGCCTGCTGTCCTCATTTGGACAAGCCTTCCATCTTCTAAATGAGCTTTTCTTGCTCTTGATCACTTCCCGAACAGCTCCTGTAAGCCACATTGGAGTCCTCTTGGAACTGGCAGTGCCCTTTTTCCTTTTGGGTATGCATTCCAATTGGGCCTCTGTTATTGTTTTTGTAAACAACCTCCATGCCTCTTGGAGTGTTTGGACTCTCTCAATTTTCCCTTTCAGTTTCTTTTTTACTAGTTTCCTCATCTTTGGGAAATTTCCTTTTTGAAAATTTAAGGTCTCTGTGTTAGATTTTATCAGTGACTTGCAGTCTATGATCAAGTTAAACATAATTGAGTTGTGGTCACTGTTCCCTATTGGATCAGTCACATTAACATCTTGCACCAGATCCTGAGTATTACTCAGGATCAAGTCAAGGATTCTTGTACCTCTAGTTGGGTCTTCAACCATCTGTCCCAGGGAACAATCATTTAGCATATCTAGGAACTTTATCTCTTTATCATGTGCTGAACAACAGTTCACCCAGTCTATGTGAGGGTAATTGAAGTCCCCCATTATAACCAGGCTTCCCTTCTTGGATGCCTCCTTTACAACATTCTCCAACTGCCAGTCTCCCTCAAGAGTTTGGGTCGGAGGCCGATAGTATATGCCTACTGTTAGACCATCCTTGTGGCCTGGTACTCTTACCCACAGAGCTTCTAATGGTGACTCTAAATCACCTAGATATTCCAATTCATACGATTTTATCACTTCTTTGACATACAAGGCTACACCACCTCCTGTTTGCCCCTTCCTATCCTTCCTGTACAGTTTGTAGCCTTGGATAACTGTATCCCATTGGTTATCATCCGTCCACCAGGTTTCAGTGATACCAATAATATCAATATTCTTATCTATTGCTAAGTATTCCAGCTCCCCTATTTTGTTCCGGAGGCTTCTGGCATTTGTATAGAAGCATTTATATATGCTTTCCTGATACAGTCTTTTGAGTCCATGAAGCGTTAATCAAGAAGGTGATTGAAACCCATTCTACCCGGTTCTTTTGTAAAGCAAGATGTGCAGCAGTTACATTTCCCAAGCTTGCCTTGGCAAGACAGTTCAAACATCTGCTCTTTGCAGGTTATCCTTTGTGTAAATGCAGTTGTGTCTTCCTTTGTGCAGTGGTACACATTGTTTCCTCCAGAGGATGTTGCAGGCAGGCTGCATAGCTAACATCTTTGTAATGCTTCTGCTGGGAGCTAAGCAGAAATATTTGCCTCTTAGGGTTTTTTCTTTGTGCAGTGCACAGAACACACTAAAATAGGTAACAGTATATCATGTGTGCAATTTAGCTTACTGTATTATTAATGGCTGGCTAAAGATAGGTTCCTCATTTTATTACCACTGATATCTCAAAATAAAATTCTCGTAGTCTAGATATAATAAAATTGGTACACTTTGGTGCTACTAGAACACACTATTCCTTGCTTTAAGCAGGGGTTCCCAACCTTTTTAAGCCAGGGGCCAGGTCACGCTCTCTCATTCAGTTTCGAGAGCCGGACAGCCATTTTGCCCTGTCTGCACGTTGGGGTGGCCATTTTGTCCCAACAGCTTCAAAGGGGGTGTCCATTTTGTTCCTCGAATGCTCTTGGAGGGGTAGGGTCCACATGAAATGGTGCAGCAGGCCGGATCTGGTTCACAGGCCTTTCGTTGGGAACCCCTGCTTTAAAGAGACCTTGCATCACTAAACATCCATTACCTTCAATATACATGGAGCAGTGGTGGGCATCAGCAGGTTCGCCCCAGTTCACCAGAACCGGTAGCAGAAAGTCTGGCTGGCCCCACCCATCCAAGTTTAGAAATAAAATAGTCCTAATTCGGGTGCAACGCAGGGCTTTCCCCCTGGCCACGTCCACCACACTATGCCCACAGTGTGGTAGTAAAAAATTTTGGAGCTCACCACTGACATGGAGTTGTAGTTCTAGTAAGCCTTCATGCCATTGCTTATGTTGCCCAATACAAACTCAGTTGTATTCATTTTTCCAAATATGAGAAAGACCATATGAGCAACATTTGTCACTTGATCACATATCAGTGACAACTGAATGGACTCCACTCGGTAGCATTGTGTTTTTAGGCAGTGGGAAATGAGAGGAAAGATTGATCTGTGCTGCTTGATCAATGGGCAATTCCAACATGATGCTAGTTATCAAGCAATGAAAATGCAAGGATGAACTAGTCCTAACTGGTGATAATCCTCCTTCTCCTTTTCTGGGTAATTACCTGTAATGCATTTCTTAGGTGTGTGGTATCAATTGGTGCAATTGTTTTCCTTCTTCAAAAAGATTCAGAAAACATTTTCAGGCTTCTACTCTGTTCTACTTTCTGCAGTTCAGAGGAAAGATGCCACCTCCGTGTGACCCAGTGTGCAAGATGATAGAGTGGATTCTTGCTGTTTGGCAACGGCTGAACTCATGCTTATCAAGGCTCGGTGCTGCTGAAGCCCTTGTGGGACCAAAGCATTTTCTGTCTTGTCCAGTGGTGCCCAGTCACAACCATGCAACAGTGAAGTATGCATTATATTTATTTTAATTTTTTTGGTAAAGTGAAAGCCATTAAAATACTTCCATCTCCAGTACATTACACATTAATCCAGTTCTAGAAATTCCAAGCTTTTCCCTGATATTTTATTTTCTGAACAAGTGTAGTAAAGTAAATCCTCAGCATGGTCTATCATTCATGAAAAGTAGATCCCATAGAAATCAATGGGACCAACTCTCAAAGTTGTGCATCTAAGACAATGATGGCAAATCTTTAGTGACCAGCGCACCTTGAACGGTGCAACCCCCCCCCCATGTAATGTCATTGTAATGACACTGCCTCCTTGGTGGGATTTTGACCTCCCCTTTCACAGAGTGAGAAGGGTGGGTGGGGAAGCATCTCTGCCTTGGCACCAGCGGCACATGACACACATGCCCACAGAGAGAGCTCTGTGTGCCACAGGTTTGCCTACATTGATCTAAGATATCAGCATTAAAACAACAGTTTAATTGGATACACAGTCCAAGTATATATTGGGGGGAGGTTATTGGTACCCATGTAAAGTTTGCATAACTCGTGGCAAATTGATGAGATGCTAGGTTACATCTCAGTTGTGTGCCTGGTCATGTACTCAATGGCACAGCTGAGATGTGTTCCTGAATCTCATGAATTACCTGCAACTAGCTGCAGCAGGTTATGCAAAATGTATATGAATGCAAATAAGATTCTGACCAGTGGATTGGATCCTTGGTTTCTCTGCTTGCTTAGCTTGAGAATGAAGCTGGCTGTACACATAGGAAGCAATCATTTCAAGTTAGTAAACACATGTAAAGTTATTCTGTTAATTTAGAGCCTCTTCATTCTGAGATAATAAAATGCACCTTTCTGTTTCTACAAGGGAAGATTACATGCATTGTACTTAATGATAATTCTAACAGATTTGATTTGAATAATAATAGTTGGCAAAAGATGCCTAAAGAGACTTTTATTTTCTGGGCATTTATAAGACACTTTTCTTCTCTTAGTGGGCCTACTAGGAGTTACTTATAGATGTAGAAACCCTATTGGCCACAGTAATCTTTCCATAACCATTGTTATGATATTTCTAATATTTCCCATTTTATTTTTCTGTTGAGTTTGTTATGGTTCCTGCACAATATCACATTCTCCACATTTCAGAATATTAATCATGTAAAGGCATGTAAAATATGAAATTTATGTACCCCCCCACCACCACCACCCCTTAGTTGACTAGGTAATTGATTTGTGGAAGAGCCCTGCATTCATAGAATTCACATGGTGATCAGTATAAGAGGCATAGAGAGCGACCTTATTTTGGTTCCATAGTCTGCTGTTGTATGCTATGACTAGCAATGACATTCCATCGTTCTTACCTATCACTTGCTAGGAATACAGTTTATGGCATATAAAGCATGTGCTTTACTAGAGAGTGCTCTACCAATGTATCCTAACCCCCTTGCTTATTCCAGAAAGAATGGGGAGCTGTCTCTTGTTGTCATTCAGTCAAGGTGTAATTATTATATGGAAGTAAGGTAAAGGTAAAGGTTCTCCTTCGTATAGTTTGTGAATCCACACTCATTGGTTATGCGCCTGCGCAGAACGGCCGATCGGAGGCTTGAAAAGCTATTGGTCAAAAGTTTTGGCGGTAAGACCGCCCACCGTACCGCCCACCCTGAGGCGCCCGCGCGCCATTTTACCTCAGTTCTCTTCTTTCCGCCGTAGCAGCAGGACGATCGTTGAGAGCTTCCTCAATTTTTTCGCCCTTCTGAGGGAAAGTCTTTTGGCAATTTCTAAAATTTTTCTCGGTGATCTTGTCCTCTGGGCAGGATCGCCACCCCGGCTCTGTCTCTTCTCTCGAGTGGATTCAGTAGCCAATTTTTTCGCATCGATCACCGTCTCCCCCCTCAAGGGGGTGGCGGCTGGTCCGCCCTTCGGGGTACTTGCCTCCAGAAACTTCCACTGGAAGAATTTTTCCGCGGTTGATGGCTGCAGCGTTTAAACAGTGCACGGCTTGCCTTAAGAAGTTCCCGGCTTCCGACGGACACAGCCTGTGCCTTTTTTGTTTGGGAGAGTCGCATCAGAGCCAGTCTTGCCCGCATTGCAAAAAGTTTACGCGCCTCACGGTGCAGAACCGAAGCAATCGCCTCAAGGTTCATCTGATGGAGCTCGCTCTGGCTCCCGCCGCGTCCGCTTCCACATCCGCCGCTGCCGCCCAGCCACCGCCGGCCTCTTCCTCCGTGCTTCCGATGAGGAAGAAGAAGAAGAAGGACAGGAACGGTGAGAAGAAGCGCAAGCGTGGGTCGGAGAAGAGACGGTCGCTTCCTCCCACCCCGCGCACACCCGCCTCTCCCGGGCCTTCGCCGCCGTTCTCGACTGCCCGATGTCCTTCTCCGGGATCCTCCATCTGGGGAGGACGGTCGTCTTCCGGGTCACCTGATAAAGGACGCAGGGCTGGGGCTCCAGCTCGCCCACTTCAGGTGCTCCCCTCTCCTCCTCGGGGAAGAAATAACCTTGCCGAGGCAGGCCTCCGTCTCTCCACGGCCCAGGACGCCGACGGACGACGCGGTCGTCACCGTTCCGACGACCGTTTCGCCGACACCGACGCCGGCCACCGTTTCAGTGCCCACCGTTTCGTGGGCCACCATCCCGCCGGCTACCGGAGCTCCACCGTCAGCGGACTCGGACGCGTCTCAGATGGCCCTCGTCCGAGAAATGTTCCAGGTCATGGCGTCGTTTGCGACCAGGTTCCAGGCCTCCACGCCTGTGGCCTCTGCGGCTCCGGTTCCGACCACCGCAAGCCCCGGGCAGCCCGGCCCTGCCGTGGCCCCACCGACCTCCCGTGGGTCGAGTGCCCGCTCCGCCGGCCCACCCCACCCGTCATGGTGTGGTCCGGACGTTGATGCGGTGGACGCCCATCCCGCCGGCCCGCCCAGGCCGTACTGGCGCGGTCCCGACGTGGATGAAAGACTGCCTCCCTCGTCCTCCGATGAGTCCAGCTCGTCGTCGGAGGAGGACGAGGGAGACGTCGACGCCGAGCGCACGCCGGAGCAGGCCATCGGCTCAGTGGACCCACCGCGTGGTGAGGACCAACGCTCACTGACCGCCATGCTCACAAGGCTGGGCACCGCCCTCAACCTGAAGGTCGATCAACCGCCGTTGGAGGGTGAGGATCAAATGACCGCGAAGCTCGACAGACGTGCTGTGCGGCCGGTCCACATAACCATGCTCCCCTCCATGATGACCTCGGCGAGGGCGACATGGAAGAAACCTTTGGCGGCGCACTCCGTTTCGTCCAGGCTCGACAGCATGTACCGGGTCCTGGACGAGAACGTCGAGTTCCTGCAGGCTCACCCCCTGCCGAATTCCCTGGTGGTCAAGGCCTTCCAGCATAGGACGGCCACCAGCGGATTCCCGGTCCCGTCGACGCCGGAGGGAAAGAAACTGGACGCGGTGGGGCGTAAGTTCTACGCCACCGGCTCCCTATTCTTCCGGGCCGCCAACTACTCGGCCGCCATGGGCCTGTACCAATCTCACCTCTGGGAGCAGGTGAAGGTTGAGATGGCGAAACTGCCCACCGACTCCCAAAAGCGGATTGACGCGCTGGCCACCGAGGGGGACTTCGTCGCCGAGCAGCTGATGCGCACTGCCCGGCATATCAACGATTATGCGGCTAAGGACATGGCCTCCGCAATCTACCTCCGTCGCCATGCTTGGCTCAGGGACACTTCCCTCGATGACGCTATGAAGAAGCTCATCGAGGAGTTTCCCTTCGACGGGCAGGGCCTCTTCGGTCAGGACACCGATAAGGTCCTGAATGAGATGCGCCAGACCAATTCCACGGCGAAGTTCCTGGGGCTCACCACGCCGGCTCCGCCCGCCAGGCCGAGGTTCCAGCCCTTCACACGGCGGTTCCAGGGCAACCCGCAGCAGCAGGGACCGACGGAGCAGCCTAGATCCAGCTCCTACAAACAGCGGCGACAGCACAAACCCCGCTACCGGCCCTACGGACAGGACAAACGTTCGGGCGCGAGGCCCAAGCCCCGCGTTTGAAGCTGCGACGGCCGAGTCTCTCTCGCTCCACATCCCGTACCTTCCCCTCCGGAACTTCCTCCAGGTATGGTCGGGCATCACGGACGACCAGTGGGTCTTAAAGATCTTGTCCTCTGGCTACGCCATCGAGTTCGTGCGGGTGCCTCGGGTAGGAAGACATCGTCTCACCACCTCGTCCCCCCATTTGGAGGAAGAAATATCAACCCTTCTCTCCAAGGGAGCCATCGAGCGGGTAACACCGTCCGACTGGGACAACGGCTTCTACTCGAGGTACTTCGTGGTCCAGAAGAAGGACGGAGGCCTTCGCCCTATCCTGGACCTGCGCCGCCTGAACAAATGCATCCACACCAGGAAGTTCCGGATGGTGACCCTACAGACCGTCCTCCCCCTCATCAACAAAGGGGACTGGTTCACAGTCATAGACCTCAAGGATGCCTACTTCCACGTCTCCATCCTCGAGGAACACAGACGGTTTCTCCGCTTCCGTATCGGCAATTCCGTGTACCAGTACCGATGCCTACCATTCGGTCTGGCCACGGCACCGCGGGTCTTCACCAAATGCATGGCTCCGGTGGCTGCATTCCTCCGCCAACGGGGCATCAGGGTCTTCCCGTACATCGACGATTGGTTGATCGTCTCCCCCACCAAATCGTCGGCCGTTCGGGACACACAATACACGGTTCACCTCATGGAGAGTCTCGGCCTCAGGATCAACTTCACCAAGTCGAAGTTGACTCCCTCCCAGCGCGTCGAGTACATCGGAGCGGTACTCGACTCGCTTACTACGAGAGCCTACGCCCCCCAGAAACGCTTACAGGACATTGCGCAGGGGGTGAGCGAACTGCGCACCAAACCGTGCATCCGGGCGAAGAAGGCTCAGAGACTTCTAGGCCTGATGGCCTCAACGACGGCAGTGATTCCCCATGCCAAGTTGAAATTCAGGTCCCTGCAATCGTGGCTCCTTCACGAGTTCGACGCACTTCGGGAGAGCCAGTCCAAACGGTTGACCCCATCGCCAGAACTGAGGGACCAACTGCTGTGGTGGTCTACACCACTCAACGTGGCCACGGGGAAGAGTTTCTACCCCCCGCAACCCTCGTTGCAGATACTGACCGACGCGAGCAACCTCGGCTGGGGCGCTGCTTGCGGGACTCTCACGGTCAACGACACTTGGACACCACACGAAACGGTGCACCACATAAATTACATGGAACTGCTGGCCATTTGGAAGGCTCTGCGTTCCTTTGAGACTCTGCTCACCGGCAAGGCGGTTCAAGTGGCCTCGGACAATACCACGGCGGTGGCGTACCTCAACAAGCAGGGAGGAACACGGTCCACCACCCTCCTGTACCTTGCAGTGCAGTTGTGGGAATGGTGCCTGGAGAGGCACATTTTCCCAATTGGAGTGCACATTCAGGGCACACTGAATGTTTTGGCAGACCACCTGAGCCATCTCACCTCGACGACCCACGAATGGGAGCTGGACGACGGAGTGTTCCAGTCGCTTTGCGAGGCCTGGGGAACCCCGAGCATCGACCTCTTTGCATCGGAGTCCAACAGGAAACTCAGCAGGTACTGCTCCAGAGCAGGCATCGGACTGAACTCCGAAGGCAATGCTTTCATGAAACGGTGGGATCAGGACTATCTCTATGCCTTTCCTCCGTTTTCTCTGGTCCAGAAGGTACTCACCAGGATGTACCAACACAGAACCAATGCAATTCTGGTGGCGCCAGCATGGCCGCGCCAACCCTGGTTTCCGCTACTGTTGCGCATGTCGTCGCAGTATCGCACACTGCCGGAGTCACCGACGCTCCTCCAAATGGAGCACGGCCAGCTGCACCATTCGGACCTGCCCAGCCTCCACCTCACCGCGTGGAGGATAACCCCAGACTGTCCAGGATCCTTGAACTAGCGCGGCGCCCTTCCACAAGGAAGTCCTACGCTTCCAAATACAGGCGTTTTTGTGCTTTCCTGGCCTCCCGGCAAACGCCCCCCCCGCAGGTGGGACTGCAGGACATTTTAACCTATCTCCTCCAGCTGGCGGAGTCTGGCCTTAGCATCACCTCCATCCGAGTGCATCTCGCAGCAGTAGTAGCGCACTCTCCTGCTGGCTCGCCCGCTTCTGGGGCCTTCCGCGACCAAACGGTAAAGCGCTTCCTCAAGGGACTAAGGAACGCTTTTCCGCCGGCCCGGACACCGACGGCTCAATGGTCACTGTCCACCGTTCTCAACGCGCTCACCAGGACCCCCTTCGAGCCCATGGCTACCGCCGATGTTCGTCTCCTCACATGGAAGACGGCATTCCTGGTGGCTATCACGTCTGCACGACGAGCTGGTGAACTGGTTGCTCTGCGAGCAGACGCACCTTTTCTCCAGTTCTTCAACGACCGCGTCGTCCTCCAAGCGGACATCACCTTCCTGCCCAAGGTGGTCTCCAAGTTTCACATGGCACAAACTATCTCCTTGCCAACCTTCTTCCAGAACCCCACTAACGCCCAAGAAAGGACTTGGCACACACTGGATGTGAAACGAGCTTTATTGTTTTACACCAGCAGGACTAGAGAGTTCAGGAAGTCGCAACGCCTCTTTATGGCTTATGGGGGAAAGTCCAAGGGTGAACCCATCTCTGCTCAAAGGTTCTCCAAATGGATCACCTCTACCATCTACCTGGCCTACGAGTCAGCCTCACTGCCACCTCCACCGCATGTCAGGGCGCATTCCACCAGGGCGGTCGCCACATCCACTGCCTTTCTGGAGGGCACACCGCTTGAGGACATATGTAAGGCTGCCACCTGGTCCAGACCTTCCACATTTGTCCAGCACTACAGGGTGGACACCAGAGCCACTGCGGACGCCAGGCTTGGCCGTGTCGTCCTCACCAGAGGGCTCCGGACTCAACGCCCCTGACGGGTCCACCTACGGGATCTTCAGCTCATCGTGGGATCATCTCATCCGACTGCCCACCGACCAAGTAAGTGTGAGCTTGCTAATCTCCCATGAGTGTGGATTCACAAACTATACGAAGGAGAAAGTTCGGTTTCACTTACCAGTGATAACTTTCGTTCTTCGAGTATATAGTTTGTGAATACACACTACCCACCCTGCCTCCCCTCTTGAGCTGCACGGATGAGATCAGTTGGTTTATCCTGTGCTTGGCTTAAGTATGGAACTGAGGTAAAATGGCGCGCGGGCGCCTCAGGGTGGGCGGTACGGTGGGCGGTCTTACCGCCAAAACTTTTGACCAATAGCTTTTCAAGCCTCCGATCGGCCATTCTGCGCAGGCGCATAACCCATGAGTGTGTATTCACAAACTATATACTCGAAGAACGAAAGTTATCACTGGTAAGTGAAACCGAACTTTTCCCTTGCTCGAAAGCCAGTCGTATCCGACTCTAGGGTGCAGTGCTCATCTCTGTTTCTAAGCCGAAGAGCCAGCGCTGTCTGCTTCTGCAGACGTTTCCGTGGTCATGTGGCAGGCATGACTAGACACCGGAGCGCACGGAACGCTGTTACCTTCCCACCGAAGTGGTCCCTATTTATCTACTTGCAATTTCTTGCTTTCGAACTGCTAGGTTGGCAGGAGCTGGGATGAAGACGGGAGCTCATTTCTACTTAAAAAGTAGAAAAGCTTCTACTTTTTAGGCATTTTTTTAAAGTGCTAGAGTTATGTTGCTTTTTTCTCTCTGCAGAACTTACTTGTTTAGTTTCTAAAACTGGGAGTAGCAAACTTTCGCAGGCCCCCCAGAGGGCACAAGGGTACCTTTCCCCCTAAAATATATCAATATTTCTTTTCTTTTCTTTTTTGGTAATGCATGTGGGGTATAAGGGCCCCCACAGGAACTGAAAGGTGCATTTAGGTCTATGGAAAGGACATGTAGTCGATGGGCTACATCTTGATCACATTGCTTTAACCTATGGGTGGCCAAGAACAGCTGAGTGGTCCAGGCCACACCCCCAGAACAGGGCATGTTTACACATGCACATCCATATTTACTTCCTGGTTTGGCACAGATGCTTCTGCGCATACACGAAAGTGGCCATATTTACTTCCTGGTTCGATGCAGACACTTCTGCACATGCACAAGCACGTCCACGCCAAACCAGGAAGGAAATACGGACGCTTCTGCGGATGCATGAGGACATCCACGCCGAACCAGGAAGTAAATATGGATGCATCCGCACATGCACAGAAACATCCACATTCACTTCCTGGTTTGGCGAGGGCATCACAGACCTGATGGAATGGCTTTGGGGGCCGTATCTGGCTCATAGGCCATAGTTTGGGCGTGCCTGCTTTAACCCCTCAAAAGGGAAGTGTTTCTACCTTGAGGTCTTTTGGTGACACTTCACGTTTTGCCAGTACTATTACAACTGGGATCAACATCTGCAAAACAGTTACTGTATATAAAAAAATCAAACTGGATATGTTGTTAAAATAATATATTTTAACTACATTCTAAGCATTTAATTGTGACTGAACAACAACAACAAAGCATTTAATTTTTGTAATTGCCTCTCGCTTTACTGTGCTGGTCATAGACTGTAACAAAGTGATTGATTGAGTTGTATAAAAAGCTGCTTGATGACGACATTGGAACTGCTTTGGAACAAGCCATTTTAGTTTGTCCAGTAAGACAGAGCAGAGGCTTTCTTGGTATAAAAGTTACAGGACTGTTTTTGGAGCTTGAGAAATGTATGAAAAGTATATGTGGTAACCGTCATAATGTGCTTCTATTCATCCTTGTCCCTGTGTGTTTCAAGATGGATGTCCAAATTATGGAATGCTGTTATTGCTCCCCGAGTTCAAGAAGCAATCCTTTCCAGAGCTTCCCTGAAGAGACTTCCTACACTGGGACAGGTGGCAGTCAAGAAAAGTCCAAGCCAAGGGCAACAGGCAGTGGTGAAAGCTGCACTCAGCATCCTGTTAAATAAAGCTGTACTGCACGGGTGTCCTCTTCCCAGGGCAGGTAAGATGCTTTAAATGGCTCATTTTCTTGAACTGAAGGCCTGAAATAAAAGTGAAGAGTATGACTCAAGTGGCTAAGATGCTGACTGGAAGGCAGGAGGACAGCAGTTCGATTCCCGACTACTGCAGGATGGAATGAGTTTCCGTCTTTGTCAACCTAGCAATTCAAAAGCAAGAAATTGCAAGTAGATAAATAGGGACCACTTTGGTGAGAAGGTAAACAGCATTCTGTGCACTCCAGTGTCTATTCATGCCTGCCACATGACCACGGAAACGTCTGCAGAAGCAGGCAGTGCTGACTCTTCGGCTTTTAAACTGAGATGAGCACTGAACCTTAGAGTCGGATATGACTGGCTTTCAAGCAAGGGAAACCTTTACCTTTACTTATGGAGTGCATTCAAAACTCCCACTCCATAATCTCCATTAGACATAATTTCAAGGAATAGGTTTTGGAACAATAAAAATACCTTGGATGACCCCATATTCATGGAGGTTAGAACAAATGTGAATGGGTTGTTTGTCATTCTGCTCAAATGGGAAATTCATTCCTGGTTTCAAGAACATAAACATCAATGAAATGCCCTTCTAATGTAAAACTAGAGTAGGGGAGGCACTTTTCCACTCAATGGCAATGTAATAATGTTAAAAGGTCCAAAATCACATGGGGTGTATCCAGCTGCATGAGTGTTTCCCTTATAATTGACATGGTTGCCATTTTTATTTTGGAAAAAGTTTTGCATATAACCATTGGGGAGCATACAGCTTCTTAAATTCAATACCGCCTTTTCTCATCAACTGTTTCATGGTTGTGCCTCTCTTCTGACGGGAGGATTTTCCCTCTGACCACTAGGAACAATCCCTATTTGCTCCTTATCTTTCATTGTTCTTTCTCCCTTCTTTCCCACATTACTTTTTATTGTTCTCTTTTAAACATTTGAGACATTTCTGCTGTGGCTAATTCTCAGAAGTTCTCTTACACTTCTTTATACCATTTTTTAATCCCCATGTGTTTATGTTCTGCATGAGTGTTTTAAAAACTTGGGTTAAAAACTTGGGATAAAACAGAATTTGAAGAGATGATTTGTAAAGTAAGCCCCTCCCTGCCTGGGAAGGATAAAGAACTACTGGCCCAACTCACCGGCCCACAAAGGACTCCACTGCCGGCACAGCTGTCTTTGGGGCCAGCCCCTCCCTGCCTGGGAAGGATAAAGACAAGAAGCCTCTGACCAGCTGAGGTGAGCCCCGCCCCTCCTCCCTTTTGCCAGGAGAGGTAAAGGGCCGTCGGGCCGGCAGAAACAACAGCCTCTGCCCCTCCTCCCTTTGCCAGGAGGTTGTTGGGACCACCCTCACCATCAGCGTCCCGGGCTTCCGCCTCCCTGCGGGGGGCTCAAACGGCTGGCGGCTGTGGATGAATTTCCACCGCCACCCTGGAGACACCTGCGGCCAGTCTGGAGCTCGCTGGGACCACCATGCCATCGGCGTCCCGGGCTCCTGCCTCCCTGCGGGGGGCTCAAAAGGCTGGCAACTGCGGAAGAACTTCCACCACTGCCCTGGAGACACCTGCGGCCAATTTGGAGCTCACCGGGACCATCCCACCATCGGCGTCCCAGGCTCCCGCCTCCCTGCGGGGTCTCAAAAGGCCAGCAGCCATGGCGGGATTTCCACCCTGCCCTGGAGACACATATGGCCAGTTGGAGCTCGCTGGGACCACCTCACCATCGGCATCTCAGGCTCCTGCCTCCCTGCAGGGGGCTCAAAAGGCGGGCGGCCACGGAGGAACTCCCACCGCCGCCCTGGAGACACCTGCGGCCAGTTGGATATTGCTGGGACCACCCCCATCATTGGCATCCCAGGCTCCCGCCCCCCTGTGGAGGGCTCGGTAGGACAGCGGCCGCGGCGGAGCTTCCGCCACCACCACCCTGGAGACACCTGCGGCCAGTCAGAGATTGCTGGGACCACCCCACCATTGGCGTCCCGGGCTCTTGCCTCCCTGCGGGGGGCCCAAAGGGCCGGTGGCCGCGGCAGAATTTCCCCTGCCGCTCTGGAGACACCTGCAGCCAATCAGAGCTTGTTGGGATCACTTCCACCATTGGTGTCCTGTGTTCCCACCCTCCTGCGGGGGGCTTAAATGGCCGGTGGTCGCACCGGAATTTCCACTGCCGCCCTGGAGACTCTTGCGGCCAGTCGGAACTCGCCGGGACCATCAATATGGGAAGAGAGACTGAGAGGGTATGTTTTAAGTGGGTTAGGGAGGGAGGGAGGGAGAGATGGCCCTGCCAGCCAGGAAGATGGGGCGACACTCCGTCTGGGTTAATGGTGGAGGTTCCAGGGGCCCATTTAGAGGTTGTGACGGGCATGGGGCGTTATAGCGGGAACCGTGGGGCGGGCCGCACTCGGGGAAGGCGGGACCGATGCTTAGTATCTGTCCCACGTTCTGGCCCCCCGGTTTCACCTCTAGGTCCTGAGCAGCTGATCCAGGGTGACCCCACCCTTAGGCTGCTGCTGATGAATGCCAGGTCGGTCTGTAGTAAGGCGCCCCTAATACAAGATTCTATTCTGGGAGAGAGGGCCGACCTGGCATGCATCACTGAGACCTGGCTGAGACCAGAGGATGGGGTGCCTCTATCAGAGATGTGTCCAGCCGGGTTCGGTGTTTGGCACCAGCCTAGGGATGAGGGCAAGGGCGGTGGTGTTGCCATTATAGCCAGGGAGTCACTGGGAGTCACCAGGGCCACTGCTCCACAAATTCTGGGTTGTGAGTCCCTGCTCCTGCGGCTGGGCCCAAAGGGTCAGTTGGGGGTCCTACTCCTGTACCTGCCCCCTTGCAGGGTAAGGGACTCCCTGCCTGGGCTCCTCGAGGCTGTCTCGGCATTGGCGTTGGAGTTCCCTAGGCTGATGGTTCTGGGGGACTTCAATTTGCCTTCGCTGGGGTCCGGTTCCGGGGTGGCTCAGGAGTTCATGGCTTCCATGGCAACTATGGACCTGGCTCAGGTAATTCGGGGTCCTACCAGGGGCAGTGGCCACACACCAGATTTAGTCTTTTTGTCGGGGCGGTGGCAGAGTGATCTGAATTTACAGAAGCTAGACATAACACCTGTGCCATGGTCAGATCACTATCTGGTGGCTCTAGACTTCCTGGGGGCAACACATCATCGTAGGGAGGCAGGGTCTATTAAAGTGGCCCGCCCCCGGCAACTGATGGATCCGGATGGATTCCAGAGGGAACTGGGGGCTTTTCCCCTGGATCGGCAACACGATTCGCCCGAGGCACTTGTTGACCTATGGTGTGGGTCAACGATAGCTGCCTTGGATGTAATCGCTCCACTACGGCCTCTCAGAGCCCGTGGAGCTAGGTCATCCCCGTGGTTCACAGAAGAACTACGGGAGCTCAAACGGGCAAAGAGACGCCTTGAGCGCCGCTGGGTGAAGACCAGGAACGATTCCGATTGGACACTAGCTAGAGCCGCTATTAGGGCCTACCTAGTGGCGATGGGGGTGGTGAGGAGGCAATACTTCACCTCCCTTATTGCCTCCGCTGATAATCGCCCAGCCACCCTGTTTCGGGTGACCAGGTCCCTCCTTGGTAGGGGGGGGGCTGTGCCTGGTTGGCAGGGATCGGCTGAGGACTTTGCTGACCATCTGGTGGAGAAAATCGATCGGATTCGCTCAGGGTTTAATCTTGGCGTGGATGGGGAGGGTCAGGGGGGAGCCAGTGCACAGTCGTGCTGTGTTATCTGGGATCAGTTTGATCCTGTTGCCCCAGATGAAGTGGACAGGCTCCTTGCGGCGGTCCGCGCCACTAATTGTCCATTGGATCCCTGTCCCGCCTGGCTGGTAAAAGCCTCAAAGATGGTGACAGGTGGCTGGGTCGGGGCTATAATTAATGCGTCTTTTCGGGAAGGGATATTTCCTGCACCATTGAAACATGCTTTGGTGCGCCCCCTCCTGAAGAAGCCATCCCTCGATCCAGCGGTAATAACCAACTACAGACCTGTTTCCAACCTCCCCTTTTTGGGGAAAGTATTGGAAAGGGCAGTGGCGCGTCAGTTGCAGGGGGTACTGGATGAAGCGGAATATCTGGACCCCTTCCAGTCAGGATTCAGACCTGGATATGGTACTGAGACTGCATTGGTCGCGCTGATGGATGATCTCTGGCGAGAGCGGGATGGCGGTCATCCGTCCGTCCTTGCTCTTCTTGACCTCTCAGCGGCCTTCGATACCGTCGACCACGGTATCCTTCTGGAACGGCTCCGAGGATTGGGAATCCAGGGCACTGTGTGGTCCTGGTTTTCCTCATTTCTGAGGGGCCGGACCCAGTCGGTGTGGTTGGAGAGCGAGAAGTCCAGTCCTAGGTCCCTAAAATATGGGGTGCCTCAGGGCTCGGTACTCTCTCCTCTCCTTTTTAACATCTACATGAAGCCGCTGGGTGAGATCATCCGTTCCCACGGGGTGCGGTACCATCAGTACGCGGATGATACACAGTTGTACATCTCGGCCCGTGGGGACCCCAGTGATGCAGTCAAAGTCCTTTCCAGCTGTCTGGAGGCTGTTGGGGTCTGGATGGGGGCAAATGGGCTACAGCTGAATCCTAGCAAGACTGAGTGGCTATGGATAGGGGGTCCCGCCTTATCCCGGGAGCTACCATCTTTGGTTTTGGATGGGGCTATTTTGCCCCAGACCGACCCGGTGCGCAACTTGGGGGTCCTCCTGGATTCGCGGCTGCTGCTAGAAGAACAGGTGGCGGCTGTGGCCAGGAGGGCCTTTGCCCAACTTCGGGTGATTCGCCAGTTGCGCCCGCTCCTGGACCGGGACTCTTTGCTCATGGTCACTCATGCTCTGGTTACCTCCAGACTAGACTACTGTAATGCGCTCTACATGGGGCTGCCCTTGATGACCATTCGGAGGCTGCAACTGGTCCAGAATGCGGCGGCCCGGGTGGTGATGGGGTGTGGACGTTATGCCCATGCCTCACCACTGCTGCGGGAGCTGCACTGGTTACCAGTTTGTCTCCGGGTGCAATTCAAGGTGCTGGTTTTGACCTTTAAAGCCCTATATGGTAGTGGGCCAGGTTACCTTAGAGACCGCATCGCCCTAAGGACGTCTGTCCGTCCAACCAGAGCGGACCGGAGGGGCTCTCTAATTGTGCCATCGGCCAGGGGGGCTCGCCTCTCTGGCACAAGGAGGAGAGCCTTCTCTGTGTCCGCACCGACCCTTTGGAACCTCCTGCCTGTGGAACTGCGTCTCCAGACGGAGTTGTTGCCCTTTAGAAAAGAACTAAAAACCTGGCTGGCGGGCCAAGTTTGGGGTGCAGGTGGAGGGGTGGCTTCCGTTGGGTGGTTAATATAGGGGAGGATGCCTGCCCCACGGTTTCTTCAGTTCCTGCACCCCTCTCTTTTTAGGGGTGGGTTCTTATTGCTGGTTTTTATCTGTTTTATTTGTTTTTATATGTTTTTACCCATTGTTGTGAACCGCCCGGAGTCGGCTTTGGCTGAGTGGGCGGTATAGAAATTTGACAATAAAATAAAAAATAAAAAAATAAAAGGAGAAATGGGGATAAAAGGGTTAGTCAGTAAAATATATAAGATTTTAAATAAGGATGAGAACTCACAAGAGGTTTTGAGAAAATTATGGGAAGAAGATTTGAATATAAAAATTTCAGAATCCCAATGGAAAAGCAAATGGAGGAGAAGAGTTATGAAGAATCTTTCAGTTAGATTAAAAGAACATAATTATAAAATATTGTGGAGGTGGTACCTGACTCCAGTTAAATTATTTCGAATGGATAATAGTAAAACAAAGAATTGTTGGAGATGTAAAAGCGATCTTGGAACATATGAACATATGTGGTGGAGTTATAAAGTGGTAAATGCTTTTTGGAAAATGTTCGAGAAAGAAGTATCTGATATTTTCAGAGTTGATTTTAAGCTGGACTCAGGTATCGCCCTATTGACAGAAATAGATAATACAAATATGAGTACAAATAATAAAGAATTGCTATCTATAATGTTAACTGCTTTAAGACTATGTATAGCTAGGAAATGGAAGAGTGATTTAACATTGAAAATGGACGAATGGTATAAAGAAATGTGGGAAATTGCCTTAAATGATAAATTGACATGTGAATTGAACGTGAAGAAAGGTATTTTGAAAGAAAACAAATTTTGGGAAATATGGAGACCTTTTGTGGAACATGTTTTAACATGTGGTAAAGGAGACAAACCAGTACCTCAACATATGAGTTTTTGGAGTTATTAAAACAAAACAATGTTCTCCTTCGTATAGTTTGTGAATCCACACTCATGGGTTATGCGCCTGCGCAGAACGGCCGATCGGAGGCTTGAAAAGCTATTGGTCAAAGGTTTTGGCGGTAAGACCGCCCACCGTACCGCCCACCCTGAGGCGCCCGCGCGCCATTTTACCTCAGTTCTCTTCTTTCCGCCGTAGCAGCAGGACGATCGTTGAGAGCTTCCTCATTTTTTTCGCCCTTCTGAGGGAAAGTCTTTTGGCAAATTAAAAAATTTTCTCGGTGTTTCTTCCTTCTGGTGGACTCAGTTACCTACTCGCTTCGGTCACCGTTTCCCCCCTCAAGGGGGTGGCGGCTGGCCAGCCCTTCGGGGTAACCGCGTTCCAGAAACTTCCGTTGGAAGAATTTTTTTTTTGATGGCCGCGGCCTTCAAACAGTGCTCGGCTTGCCTGAAAAAGTTTCCGGCTTCCGACGGGCATAGCCTCTGCCTTTTCTGCCTCGGAGAGTCTCATCAGAGCCAGTCTTGCCCCCACTGCAAGAAATTCACCCGTCTGGCCGTGCAAAACCGGAGCTACCAGCTCAAAGCGCACCTGATGGAACTCTCTCTGGCTCCCGTTGCGGCCGCTTCTACCTCGGCTAGCGTCTCTCAGCCTCCGCCGCCTTCGGCCTCTTCTTCTGCTACCATCAAGAAGAAGAAGAGGGACAAGAACGGAGAGAAGAAAAAGAAGCGCGGGTCGGAGAAGAGGCGATCGCTCCCGCCTACTCCACACACCCCTGTGTCTCCGGGACCCTCGCCACCATACTCGGTCGCGAGATGTCCGTCTCCTGGGTCTTCCATCTGGGGAGGACGGTCCTCCTCAGGTTCGCCTGAAAAAGGACGCAGGGCTGGGGCTCCAGCTCGCCCACTTCAGGTACTCCCGTCACCGCCTCGTGGGAGGGCCCGCTCGCCTATGAGGCAGGCTTCCGTCTCCCCAAGGCCCAGGACTCCGACGCTCGACGACGCGGCGATCACCATGCTGGCCACCATTTCGTCGCCGATCCTACCGGCCACCGTTTCGTCGCCGACTCTGCCAGCCACCGTTTCGTCGGCCACCGTTTCGTCGCTCCCGACGGTGGGGGACCCATCCCAGATGGAGTTCCTGAAGGGGATGTTTGAGGTCATGGCTCAGACTTTTGCCAACCAGTTTAAGACCTCCATGCCTGCGGCCTCTGCGGCTCCGGTACCGACCACCGCAAGCCCCAGGGATGCTGGCCCTGCTGTGGCCCTTCCGACCTCCCGAGGGTCGAGTGTCCGCTCCGCTGGCCCACCCACATCGTCGCGGGTTGGTCCAGACATTGAAGCGGTTGACTCCCGGCCCGCCCAGGCCGTACTGGCGCGGTCCCGACGTGGATGCAAGAGTTCCTCTCTCGTCCTCCGATGACTCCAGCGCCTCTTCGGAGGAGGACGAGGGAGACGTCGACGCCGAACGGACGCCGGACCAGGCCATCGGCGCGGTTGACCCACCGCGTGGTGAGGATCAACGCTCGCTCACGGCCATGCTGATGCGCCTGGGGACCGCGTTGAACCTGAAGGTGGACCAGCCGCCACTGGAAGGTGAGGACCAAATGACCGCAAAACTGGACAGGCGTGCGGTACGGCCGGTCCATATCACCATGGTTCCGTCCATGCTGACGTCGGCGAAGGCGACATGGAGGAAGCCGGTGTCAGCGCACTCCGTTTCGTCCAGGCTCGACGGCATGTATAGAGTCCTGGACGAGAACGTCGAGTTCCTGCAGGCGCACCCCCTGCCGAATTCCCTGCTGGTCAAGGCCTTCCAACACAGGACGGCCACCAGCGGGTTCCCGGTGCCGTCAACCCCGGAAGGGAAGAAGCTGGACGCGGTGGGCCGCAAATTCTACGCCACTGGTTCCCTCTTCCTCCGCGCCGCCAACTACTCGGCTGCCATGGGCCTGTACCAGTCTCACCTCTGGGAGCGGGTGAAGGCCGAGACGGCGACGTTACCTGCCGACGCCCAGAAACGGATCGACGCGCTGGCATCCGAGGGTGATTTCCTGGTGGAGCAACAGATGCGAACCGCCAGGCATATAAATGACTATGCGGCGAAGGACATGTCGTCTGCGATCCTGCTCCGTCGCCACGCCTGGCTTAGGGGCACCTCCCTCGATGACGCTATGAAGAAGCTCATCGAGGAGTTTCCTTTCGACGGGCAAGGCCTTTTTGGGCAGGACACGGACAAGGTCCTCAATGAAATGCGGCAGACCAACTCCACCGCCAAGTTTCTGGGGCTTACCACGCCGGCTCCGCCTGCCAGGCCGAGGTTCCAGCCCTTCACGCGGCGCTACCAGGGAAACCTGCAACAACAGGGTGGCCCCGTGGAGCAGCCCAGGTCTGGCTCTTACAAGCAACGACGCCAGCACAAGCCGTGCTACCAGCCCTACGGGCACGGCAAGCATTCGGACGCTAAGTCCAAGTCGCGCGTTTGAAGCTGCGACGGCCGAGTCTCTCGCGCTCCATCTCCCGTACCTCCCCCTCCGGAACTTCCTCCAGGTATGGTCCGGCATCACGGACGACCGGTGGGTCTTAAAGATCTTGTCCTCTGGCTACGCCATCGAGTTCGTGCGGGCGCCTCGGGTAGGAAGACATCGTTTCACCACCTCGTCCCCCCATTTGGAGGAAGGAATATCAACTCTTCTGTCCAAGGGAGCCAACGAGCGGGTGGCCCCGCCTGATTGGGACAATGGCTTCTACTCGAGGGACTTTGTGGTCCAGAAGAAGGACGGAGGACTTCGCCCGATCCTGGACCTGCGCCGCCTCAACAAATGCATCCACACCAGGAAGTTCCGGATGGTGACCCTGCAGACCGTCCTTCCCCTCATCAACAAAGGGGACTGGTTCACAGTCATAGACCTCAAGGACGCTTACTTCCATGTCTCCATCCTCGAGGAGCACCGAAGGTTCCTTCGATTCCGCATCGACGATTCGGTTTACCAGTACCGATGTCTACCGTTCGGTCTGGCCACGGCACCGCGAGTCTTCACCAAATGCATGGCTCCGGTGGCCGCCTTCCTTCGCCAGCGGGGAATCAGGGTCTTCCCATACATCGACGACTGGTTGATTGTATTCCCCACCAGCTCGTCGGCCATTCGGGACATGCAGTTCACGGTCCACCTCATGGAGAGTCTCGGCCTCAGGATCAACTTCACCAAATCGAAGTTGATCCCCTCTCAACGCGTCGAGTACATCAGAGCGGTACTCGACTCGCTTGCCACCAGAGCCTTTGCACCCCAGAAGCGCTTGCAGGACATCGCGCAGGGAGTGAACGACCTATGCACCAAACCGTGCATCCGGGCGAAAAAGGCTCAAAGACTGCTAGGCCTCATGGCCTCAACGACGGCTGTGGTCCCTCACGCCAAGTTAAAGTTCCGGTCCCTACAGTCGTGGCTTCTGCACGAATTCGATGCGCTCCGGGAGAGTCAGTCCAAACGGCTAACTCCGTCCCCGGAGCTGAGGGACCAGCTGGTGTGGTGGACGACACCACTCAACGTGACAACAGGGAAGAGCTTCTACCCCCCGCAACCCTCGTTGCAAATATTGACCGACGCAAGCAACCTCGGCTGGGGGGCTGCCTGCGGGACTCTCACGGTCAACAACCCTTGGTCGCCTCAGGAGATGGTGCACCATATCAACTACTTGGAGCTACTGGCCATTTGGAAGGCCCTACGTTCCTTCGAGAACATGCTCATAGGCAAGGCAGTCCAAGTGGCTTCGGACAACACCGGCTGTGGCGTATCTGAACAAGCAGGGAGGAACACGATCCACCACCCTTCTTTACCTAGCCGTGCAACTCTGGGAGTGGTGCCTAGAGAGGCACATTTTCCCGATTGGAGTGCACATTCAGGGCAAGCTGAATGTCCTGGCCGACCATCTCAGCCGCCTCACCTCGACGACCCACGAATGGGAACTGAACGACGAGGTGTTCCAGTCGCTCTGCGAGGCCTGGGGGACTCCGAACATCGACCTCTTCGCATCGGAGTCCAACACGAAATGCCACAGGTACTGTTCCAGGGCGGGCATCGGTGTGAACTCCGAGGGCGACGCCTTCATGAAACGGTGGGATCAGGACTATTTCTACACTTTTCCTCCGTTTCCCCTGGTCCAGAAGGTCCTCACCAGAATGCTTCAGCACAAGACCAGAGCCATCCTGGTGGCCCCAGCATGGCCTCGCCAACCATGGTTTCCGCTGCTGTTGCGCATGTCATCTCAGTATCGCACACTACCGGAGTCACCGACGCTCCTCCAAATGGAGCAGGGCCAGCTCCACCACTCGGACCTGCCCAGCCTCCACCTCACCGCGTGGAGGATAACCCCAGACTGTCCAGGATCCTGGAACTAGCAAGGCGCCCTTCCACAAGGAAGTCCTACGCTTCCAAATACAGACGCTTCTGTGCTTTCCTGGCATCTCAGCAGACCCCCCTCTCGCAGGTGGAGCTGCAGGACGTCTTGACCTACCTCCTCCATTTGGCGGAGTCTGGCCTCAGCATCGCCTCCATCCGAGTACACCTCGCAGCGGTGGTGGCTCACTCTCCAGCTGGTTCGGCCGCTTCTGGCGCTTTCCGCGACCAAACGGTGAAACGTTTCCTCAAGGGATTGCGGAACGCCTTCCCGCCGGTCAGGATCCCGACGGCCCAATGGTCACTCTCTACCATCCTCAACGCGCTCACCAGGACTCCTTTCGAGCCCATGGCTACCGCGGATGCTCGTCTCCTCACATGGAAGACGGCTTTTCTTGTGGCCATCACGTCTGCTCGGCGAGCTGGTGAGCTGGTCTCCCTGCGGGCGGACGCGCCTTTTCTCCAGTTCTTCAATGACCGTGTGGTACTCCAACCGGACATCACCTTCCTCCCCAAGGTGGTCTCCCAGTTTCATATGGCACAGACTATCTCCTTGCCAACCTTCTTCCAGAACCCCACTAACGCCCAAGAAAGGACTTGGCACACGCTGGATGTCAAACGGGCTTTATTGTTTTACACCAGCAGGACAAGGGAGTTCAGAAAGTCGCAACGCCTTTTCGTGGCGTATGGGGGCAAGTCCAAAGGTGAACCCATCTCTGCGCAGCGGTTCTCCAAATGGATCACCTCTACCATCTACTTGGCCTACGAGTCGGCATCACTGCCCCCTCCACCGCATGTCAGGGCGCACTCTACCAGAGCGGTTGCAACATCCACGGCCTTTCTGGAGGGCACACCGCTTGAGGACATCTGTAAGGCTGCCACCTGGTCCAGACCTTCTACATTTGTCCAGCACTACAGGGTGGACTCCAGAGCCACTGCGGACGCCAGGCTTGGCCGTGTCATCCTCACTAGGGGGCTCCAGGCCCATCGCCCTTGACAGTTCACCCTGCCTGACCGTCATCATCTTCATCGTGGGATCATCTCATCCGACTGCCCACCGACCAAGTAAGTGTGATCTTGCTAATCTCCCATGAGTGTGGATTCACAAACTATACGAAGGAGAAAGTTCGGTTTCACTTACCAGTGATAACTTTCGTTCTTCGAGTATATAGTTTGTGAATACACACTACCCACCCTGCCTCCCCTCTTGAGCTGCACGGATGAGATCAATTGGTTTATCCTGTGCTTGGCTTAAGTATGGAACTGAGGTAAAATGGCGCGCGGGCGCCTCAGGGTGGGCGGTACGGTGGGCGGTCTTACCGCCAAAACTTTTGACCAATAGCTTTTCAAGCCTCCGATCGGCCGTTCTGCGCAGGTGCATATCCCATGAGTGTGTATTCACAAACTATATACTCGAAGAATGAAAGTTATCACTGGTAAGTGAAACCGAACTATCTTCATGGCATGTATATATCACCGGGTGTTATTGTTATTATTGTTATTATTATTATTAATATAATGAGTTGAACCTAGTAAATCTTTGGAATTCTAGATAAAATATGTGATATACTGTAAAATATCTGATAAATACAAGATTCTAGAGTGATATTGTTTTAAAATGCTATTGTAACAGAATTTAAGTATTTTAATGAATATAATTTGTTTCTTATGTTTATGTATGTTTTTTGTAATTTTGTTTTTTTTCTTTAAAATTAATAAAAATTAAATTTTAAAAAAACTTGGGTTATGCTGTTCTAAGCACAAGTTGATGTTTTGGCATCAAATTATACTAGACTGGTATTGGTTTATCACTATTTTATTTTATTTATTCCACTCATCTAGTACATGTACCACCGACATGGGCAATTTGCAACCAGAGAAAATACAAACAACAAGTCAAACAATTTAACAAATGCAAACAAAATGATAACATATTTGACATCATAATAAGACTAAACAACAGGATAGTGACACTCAATGGTTTATAACAGGAGTTCTCAATCTTTTAAAGCCAGGGGCCAGGTCACGCTCCCTTAGACAGCTTCGGGGGCTGGACGGCCATTTTGCCCTTCCTCCACCACATGGCACTTCCTGGTGTGGAGGAGGCAGTGGGAGGGCCACATGAAATGGTGCCGCAGGCTGCATCCAGCCCACAGGCCACAGGTTGAGAATCCCTGGTTTATATTATAAATCATGAAACGTGCCATTAACAGTATTTTAAAAAGTCTCCGTTAAAACTATAGTTTATTTGTTTTTAATGTTTCAGAGCTGGATCAATATACCACTGATTTTAAAGGAGGCAACTTCCCCCTCTCAAACTACAAGAACTATCCTAAGAAAAGAGAGAACATTGCTTGGAGAAAAGCGAACACAAGTCCTCGTAAGAAATCAGGCCACTCTTCAGGTCCCTCATGGAACAAAAAAGACGAGTATTTAGAAGGTAACAGCTGTTGGAGAATGAAGGTACTGAGGACAGATTTACAGTGGTACCTCATACAATGATTTTAATCCATTCCACGGGGCTCGTCGTTGTACGAAACAATTGCTATATGATGCATGCATCATATAGCGATTTTCCCTATGGGATGCATCGTATGATATTTTTTCGCTCGGTGGTTTTTCCCATTGAGAAATTATTGTACGTTTTTTTCCATAGGGAAAATTGTTGTGTGGGACGCCATTTTTTTCAAAACCTAATTGTTATACGATTTTGTTGCTATACGGCGTGATTGTTGTATGAGGTTCCACTGTACTTTGAAAGAATGGCAGAGAAGAATCTATACCTATAAATCTGTGTGTTAACTGTTGGAAAGGATGTTGCACCAGGCCCCACTAGCCCCGACCGAGCCTCCGTGCACTCGCCCGACCGGGGTTCGCAGGTAACTGTCGGGTTGAATTTCGCGCCAGTGGGGCAGGAGCCCCCCGACCGCAAACAAAAAGAAAGGACTCCATTTGCCAATGTTCCTTGGGCCACGCCGTGCCACAGCCAATCAGGCTGATAGGCGCGAGCAAAAGGAACGTTCGGAAACGCGCCGCAGCCAATCAAAATGAAGCCGCAGGAAAAAACCGCTGCACCAACGGTAAACACAAACCGAAAACTACAAGCCCCAGCATCCTGCGCGACATAAGCACGCAGAACGCTGAGGAAGTCGGCGAGCGAAAAATAAAAATAAAAAACACCGGGAACGCAAGTCGCCGCAGGCGGACGCAGCACCTCAAAGCGACGCAAACACCCGCCGGCCTTCTTGCACGGAGCAATGGGGAGGAGAGGGACTCCCTCTCCTCCACGCTACCCCACCGAAGACCATGGCGAGACCACCACCGGCCTCAACAAAAGTTGAGCCAGGGTGGGGAAAAACCACATCAGAGGAAGTTCAAGGGGGGGAGGTATTGATGCCTTCGCCCCCCTCCCTAGAAAGCAAAACAATTCCTCCGGAAATGAAAGGCACCGGACGGCGCTCTGCCCGGTACCTTTACTTGCCAAGTAAGTGTTTCGCTTTCAAGGGAGGGCGAAGGCATCATTGCCTCCCCCCCTTGAAAGCGAAACAATTCCTCTGTAGCATGGGGGGTGGGGAAAGAGGATACCCCTCTCTTCCACCACCACCCCACCCATGCTTCGGCGAGGCAACGGGGAAAAACTATGTTTTCCCCCGCAGCCTCGAAGGCCTGCCCAAGCCAGCCAGTAGCTTGGGGGGAGGGGATACCCCCCTCTTCCCCCCCCAAACCCAGGCTACGGCAAGGCACTGGCCAGCCCCCTGTAAAAAAATACATACATATAAATAAATAAAAGAATCCCCGCCACCACCCCAACGCAAGGATTTAACACGGCCTGGCCAGAAAGGCAAGGTCACGTTAAACCCTCCCAACCCCCAACCCCACCCCACACACACACACACACACACACACACACACACACACACATTGAACCCATTCCCAGGTAAGCAAAGCCAGCGGGCGGCGCTCCGCCCGCTGACTTTACTTACCCCAAAAAATAAAACACAAAAAATCTGAATCAAAACATTCAAAAATAATCAAAATCAAACCCAAAAATTAGAACAAGACAGAACACACAGAACCCCACCCCCCAAAAAAATAACAAAACAAACCCCCAGAGAAATTAAACCAGAGAACTCACCCCCATGTCCTCCCTCCACGATGTCGGGCAATGAAATGAAGAAAGAAAGAAAGAGACTACTTACCGGAAGAAGCGACAACGAGAGGCCAGTAGAGAAAAACAGTCAAAGCAAAAGAAAACCTGAACAGCACCACCCAGAGGCCACAGGAGAAAAAACCGTCAAAAATATTCACAGAAATGATTCACACATTTCTAAAATCCTGTGTTCAGTTTTCACTCAAAAATAAAAACACAACATTTTAAAACATTTTAAAAATATTAAATTTGAAAAACATACTTACACATTTTTAAAATTTTTATCCAAAGTACAACTATAAAAAAAATTCACATAGTAAAACATTATTTGGTTTAAAAAAATTGTAAAAAATTATATCCTTTCCTCCTTTTTTTAATCCAAAAAAACAAACAAAAAAGCTGATCACAGTTTATAACAGCCCGTGCATATAAATAAACATTTTAAAAATCACAAAACCTTTCAATACCATTTAAAACAGCCCGCCACCATTTGTTCAAGAAAAAAAAACCTTTTCTATCCAAACAATTTTACATCTTTTTATATAACAATACACATTTTTTTAAAAAAACCTTCCAAAACAATTTAAAACAGCCCGGCACTGCCGGGCAATCTCTGCTAGTAGATGATAAAATTGCTTTCTAATATCCTTTTCCTTAATGAACCGACAATCAAGGCCTTGATGGTTCTTTCTCAGTCCAGCAAATGCCATAAGAATACATTTTTTTTAATTATTACTTTCCACAGTTCTCTGAAGAATCATGTTGTAATGCAGGCATTCTCAATCTCCGGCCCATGAGCTAAACCCAGCCCATGAAGCCATTTCATCAGGCCCATGACACCCTGGCCAAACCCAGAAGCAGAAAAAACTGATTTTATTTTATACGTATTGTATTGTATTGTATTTTGTATTGTATTGAAATGTATTGTTGTTTGATTCTTTTGGTTTTATTATCTTTTTAAAATTAATAAAAAAAAATTTTAAGAAAAAAAGTGTGCGATAAATGCGTTCTACGCATGTGTGGTGCGCGCTTTACTTCCGCTTCAATTCCAAGTGGGCAGAACCACATCAGCTGCCCAGGAGGCATGGTCAGGCCCGCAACACAAAAGGGTTGAGAAAGCCTGTTTTAATGTACTGTATGTTTTAACAAATAAGCATTAGTGATGATTCTCCAACTAACTGTATGGGTGTCAATAATCACTCACCTTTTTCTTGTGCAGGTATCAAATCAAAGAACATTTTGCAGGGAAATGGCAACAAAATGTCTTCCCCTACCAAAAAGTAAGTATTTTGCCACTAAGAGATCTGAAGAACTTAGCCAAGTTTAAATTAAGTAACTGAATTGTGTCACTAAAGTGCTTTACTCCCCTGTCTCCTATAAAAGTCTCTGTTCACATCATATCAAAACTAGCTCCCTCATATATGCCTCCCTACTTTTCAGGGAGGGTTCAGTAAATCTTGATGCCCGCTTAGGGTATAAAAAATTCACAACTGCGTGGTGAGATGAACCTGCCTATCCCTTTGCAGCTGCACAAACACAGGGATATAATAATGTTTCCCTTACATTACTGTGAGCCAAAATGCAGCCAAAATGATTTTTTGTGTGGAATTGATATAGAGAGATATGGCCAAGTGATGCCATAATGATGAGGATTTGTTTGAATACCTTAATTGGCCCTTTCTGCTTCTTCAAATGTTTACTTATGGCAAGATAAACAAGTGTTTGTGTTGTTTAATTTTCAAGAAATCTAGAAGATGACCCACATGACCCACTATGTGTGTTAAATCTGGAGCAGAGACTATCACTTGGTTCTGATGACGAAGTAGACCTTGTGCAAGAGCTTCAGAGCATTTGTTTAAGCAAATCAGAACCTGACATAAGCAAGGTAAATGCTATCTCCTCATCTCCACAATGTAATCAACCCTATCCTCTGATATTTCACTTTTGCATCCAAACACATCAGCATTTTGCCCCATTCCTAAGAAAACCTGCTTTGACCTGTCTGTCCTTCTAAATACCACTCTTTTACATTTCTGCCTATGGTCTCTAAACTCTTGGAGTATGTGACTTCCTTCTACTTCTTCAGCTCTCTCCTTCAACATCTCTTGACTTTCTACAACCGGGTTATTCCCTCTGCTTTTTACTGAAACTGCCTCAACTCACTGAAGCTTTCGTCACATCCCTGTCCAAGATTAACTTCTGTCTTTATCTTCTTCCTTTATCTCTCTGCTCTCTTTGAATATTGATCAGTTCTTCCTGTTTGATTCGCTTCACTTCCTATCTTCCATGATTCTTCAGCTAATTTTCCCTTTGTGAGTTATCTTTCATTCAGATTCACCCATCAGAGCTTTTTTTTTTTAAATTGAAGTTTAATTTATATACTGCTTTTTCGACCACAATGGGTGACTCAAAGCGGTTTACATTGTTGTGTTTGGTCTTGTCATACTATAACTCTGCCTCTGACTTCTGTGCCAACACACCAGTTTCTATTATTCCGTGCCACCTGTGTGTTGCTGACTCCCAATCTTTATCACAGAATACGACTGTCACCTCTTAGCCGCCAGCTACCTACTGGACATTTCTGCTTACAGAGTCCAGCACCTTCTCAACATGCCTGACTCCATCCTTCCATCTCCTCACATAATCTTCATATCCATTAACATCACCATCTACCTAGCTGATTAAGCACAATTTTATTTTCTTCCATATTAAATCTACCAACACTTTATGTAATACCATGTGTCCTGTCACATATCTTTCAAATCTACTGATGCCAATTTGTCAGTTAGAGTCATCTTTGATTCTTCTGATTTTGTTAAGTTTTGTTATTTTTGTTTCTGTTCTAAATCGCTCACCAAGCATTGTATAATATTGGGGAAATGTATCATTTTTCTTCCTGTATAATTGTGGATAATAGTTATTCCTTCATGTTCTGTTAGCAGCAGAAACATCACATTCATGCTCTACTTATCTCCCAGTTGGATAACTGAAACCTGCTACTCTTTTCTTCAAGTCTCTGATATTAGACCTATGCCATCTAAGCAGAACTTTTCATCCAAAAATCCTCTTTTGACTCTCAGATTCCATAATCCATGCTAAACATCCCTCCACTGATTTCTTTTCTAGGATCTAGCCTTAACACTCATTTTCCCAATGTTATACAGAGTATGTCTAACATGACCCTTTTCTCTTCTTCCTTAAATGACTCCTTTCTCACTCATACTACCTTTAATGTGTGAAACTCTTCTTTATTTTCTTTTTTTAAAATGAGACCTCTCCTAAAAGCCCAATTTTTTTTCTCATGGAGTCTTACCATCACTTTCCAAAACTATGCTTAATTACATATAATAGAATTGGAAGTATATTCATTGCTTGTTACCTTCCTATTTTCTCCTTATATTCGCTCCTTCTAGGATTCCATATCCAGTAAGGGCCAACCTTGGCACTCCAGGTGTTCTTGAACATCAATGCCCAGAAGCCTTGATCAGCAGGAGTGCTGACTTGGGCTTCTGGGAATTGAAGTCCACGAACATCTGGAGTGCCAAGGTTGACCATCACTGCCAGATACCATGTGGTACCCTTTTTTCTAATGCTTTGTCACTTGTTGCAGCACCATGCAGATGACGACGATGTGTTAGATGTGGGTTCTGTCTATACATTGGTACCTCACTTAAAGAGCATTATACATTCCACGGAATTGCTCTTTAAGTGAGTTTGCTCTTTAAGCGAAACTGGGAAGCAGGGGAAGACCTTTGTCTTCAAGCAGACTCTTCCTCAATAACTGGATGTGTAAGGGAGGTTCTTAAAATAGGGTTGCTTTCCCGTTGTTGCTTTTCAATGTGTTTTAGTTTTGTTTGTTTATTTATTTATTATTTATATTCAAATTTATATGCTGCCCAATCAGGTAAACCCGACTCTGGGCAGCTCACAACAAGTTAAAACACACATAAAACAGTACAACCAATTAAAACCAATTAAAACCCAACATACCCACCCACCTACCCCATTCCTCTTAAAACCCACATAAACCCACATTAAAGGGGAAAAAAGACAATTAAAAGAAATGGGGGCTTAATTTATAAGCCAACAGGCAGGGGCCACTCTTCCATCTGGGCCCCACACCTGCCCTGCCAACCAGGTTTTTAGGTCTTTTCTGAAAGGTAGCAGCTCCATCTGCTCCCGCAACTCTGCAGGCAGGAGGTTCCACAAGGCCGGTGCGGACACGGAAAAGGCCCTTCTTCGTGTGCCAGAGAGACGAACCCCTCTGGCAGATGGAACAATCAGGGAGCCCCTCCGATCCGCTCTGATTGGACGGGCGGACACTCGGGACAATGCGGTCTCTAAGGTATCCTGGCCCACTACCATGAAGGGCTTTAAAGGTCAAAACCAGCACCTTGAACTGCACCCGGAGGCAAACTGGTAGCCAGTGCAGCTCCTGAAGTAATGGTGAGGCACGAGCATAACGCCCGTGCCCCATCACCACCCGGGCTGCCGCATTCTGGACCAACTGCAGCCTCCGAATGGTTGACAAGGGCAGCCCCATGTAGAGCGCATTGCAATAATCTAGCCTGGAGGTGACCAGAGCATGTGTGACCATGAGCAGGGAGTCCCGGTCCAGGAGCGAACGCAACTGACGGATGACGCGAAGCTGTGAGAAAGCCATCCTGGTCACAGCTGCCACCTGATCTGCTAGTAGCAGCCCCGAATCCAGGAGGACCCCTAAGTTGCGTACCGGGTCTGTCTGGGGCAAAGCAGCCCCATCCAAGACCAAAGTTGGCAGCAGTCTTGGAGGGATGCAATTGTAGCCCGTTGTCCCCCATCCAGACCCCAACCGCTTCCAGACATCTGGATAGGACATTGACTGCATCACTGGGGTCCCCATGGGCATATATAACTGGGTATCATCAACATACTGATGATACCTTACCCCATGGAAACGGATAACCTCGCCCAACGGCTTCATGTATATGTTAAATAGGAGAGGAGAGAGCACCGAGCCCTGAGGCACCCCATACTGTAGGGGCCTAGCGCTGGACCTCTCACTCTCCAACCACACCGACTGGGTACGACCCTCCAGAAATTAGGAAAACCAAGACAGCACAGTGCCCTGGATCCCCAAACCTTTGAGCCATTCCAGAAGGATACCGTGGTCAACTGTATCGAAGGCCGCTGAGAGATCCAGAAGAGCCAGGACGGATGGATGACCCCCGTCCCGTTCCCGCAAGAGGTCATCAACCAGTGCGACCAATGCAGTCTCAGTACCATATCCAGGCCTGAAACTCGATTGATAGGGGTTCAGATAATCCGCTTCATCCAGGACCCCCTGTAACTGCTGCATCACCACCTTCTCCAGTACCTTCCCTAAGAAAGGGAGGTTGGAGACGGGCCTCTAATTAGCTGGAACTGCTGGGTCGAGAGATTGTTTCTTCAGGAGGGGGCACACCAGAGCATGTTTTAAAGTCGCAGGAAACACCCCCTCCCGCAATGAAGCATTTATTATAGCCCCAACCCAGCCTCCCGTCACCCCCTTGGAGGCTTTCACCAACCAAGTGGGACAGGGATCCAAAGGGCAGGAGGTGGTGCGAACAGCTGCAAGAAGCCTGTCCACTTCCTCAGGGACAACTGGATCGAACCGATCCCAGATAACACTGCCAGACTGAGCTCTGATCCCCTCTGGACCCTCCCCATTCACGCCGGGATTAAACCCCGAGCGAATCCGAGCGATTTTCTCCACCAGATAGTCTGCAAAAACCTCAGTTGAACCCTGCCAACCGGGCACCGGCCCCTCCCGGCCAAGGAGAGACCTGGTAACCCGGAACAGAGTGGCTGGGCGATTATCCGTGGAGGCAATGAGGGTGGTGAAGTATTGTTGCTTCACCACCCCTATCGCCACCAGGTAGGTCTTAATAGCAGCCCTAGCCAGTGTCCAGTCGGAATCACTCCGGGTCTTCACCCAGCGGCGCTCTCGGCGTCTCTTTGCCCGTTTAAGCTCCCGCAGTTCTTCTGTGAACCACGGGGAAGATCGTACCCCACGGGCTCAGAGAGGCCGTAGTGGTGCGATTTCATCCAAGGCAGCCATAGTCATCCTGTACCACAGGTCAACGAGTGCCTCGGATGAATCGTGTAGCCGATCCAGAGGAAAATCCCCCAGTTCCCTCTGGAATTCGTCAGAATCCATCAGTCGCCGGGGGCAGGCCAATTTAATAGGCCACGCCTCCCTGCGGTGAACTGCCGCCCCCAGGAAGTCCAGAGTCATCAGATAGTGATCTGACCATGGCACAGGTATAGTTCTCCTTCGTATAGTTTGTGAATCCCCACTCATGGGTTATGCGCCTGCCAGAACGTTGATCGGAGGCTTGAAAAGCTATTGGTCAAAAGTTTTGGCGGTAAGACCGCCCACCGTACCGCCCACCCTGAGGCGCCCGCACGCCATTTTACCTCAGTTCCCTTCTTTCCGCCGTAGCAGCAGGACGATCGTTGAGAGCTTCCTCAATTTTTTCTCGCCCTTCTGAGGGAAAGCCTTTACCGATTTCCAACAATTTTTTCCAGCGATCTTGTCCTTCGGGCAGGATTGCCATCCCGGTGCTGTTTCTTCCTTCTGGTGGACTCAGTTGCCTGTTCGCTCCGGTCACCGTTTCCCCCCTCAAGGGGGTGGCGGCTGGCCCGCCCTTAGGGGCGCCCGTCTTCTGGAAGAATTTTTCGTTAATGGCTGCTACCTTCAAGCAGTGCTCAGCTTGCCGCAAGAGGTTCCCCGCTTCCGACGGCCATAGCCTTTGCCTTTTTTGTCTGGGTGAGTCTCACCAGGCCCAGTCCTGCCCTCACTGCAAAAAGTTTACCCGCCTTGCAGTACAGAATCGGAGCAACCGGCTCAAAGCTCACCTGATGGAGCTCGCTTTGGCTCCCGCCGCGGCTGCCTCTACCTCTGCTGGTGCCTCTCAGCCTCCTCCAGCTTCTTCCACGCTCTCTATCAGGAAGAAGAAGAAGAAGAAGGGCAAGGACAGGGAGAAGAAAAAGAAACACGGGTCGGAGAAGAGGCGTTCGCTCCCGCCTACTCCTCGCACCCCTGTCTCGCCGGGGCCTTCGCCTCCGATCTCGAACGCAAGATGTCCTTCGCCCGGGTCATCCATCTGGGGAGGACGGTCCTCCTCGGGATCTCCTGAAAAAGGACGCAGGGCTGGGGCTCCAGCTCGCCCACTTCAGGTTCTCCCGTCTCCTCGTGGGAGGGCCCGTTCGCCTACGAGACAGGCCTCCGTCTCCCCAAGGCCCAGGACTCCAACGCTCGACGCGGCAATCACCATGCCGGCCACCGTTTCGTCGCCGATTCTCCCAGCCACCGTCTCGTCGGCCACCGTTTCGTCGCTCCCACCGGTGGCGGATCCATCCCAGATGGAGTTCCTCAAGGGGATGTTTGAGGTCATGGCTCAGACATTTGCCAACCAGTTCAAGACCTCCATGCCTGCGGCCTCTGCGGCTCCGGTACCGACCACCACAAGCCCCAGGGATGTTGGCCCTGCTGTGGCCCCTCCGACCTCCCTAGGGTCGAGTGTCCGCTCCGCTGGCCCACCCATATCGTCACGGTGTGGTCCAGACGTTGATGCGGTGGACTCCCATCCCGCCGGCCCGCCCAGGCCGTACTGGCACGGTCCCGACGTGGATGTAGAGTTCCTCCCTCGTCCTCCGATGACTCCAGCGCCTCCTTGGAGGAGGACGAGGGAGACGTCGACGCCGAAAGGACACCGGACCAAGCCATCGGCGCGGTTGACCCACCACGTGGTGAGGATCAACGCTCGCTCACGGCTATGCTGACGCGCCTGGGGACCGCCCTGAACCTGAAGGTGGACCAGCCGCCACTGGAAGGCGAGGACCAAATGACCGCCAAACTGGACAGACGAGCGGTTCGGCCGGTTCATATCACCATGCTTCCGTCCATGCTGACGTCAGCGAAGGCGACATGGAGGAAACCGGTATCAGCGCACTCCGTTTCGTCCAGGCTCGACGGCATGTACAGAGTCCTGGACGAGAACGTCGAGTTCCTGCAAGCTCACCCCTTGCCAAATTCGCTGGTGGTCAAGGCTTTTCAACACAGGACGGCCACCAGCGGCTTCCCTGTACCTTCGACTCCGGAATGGAAGAAGCTGGACGTGGTGGGCCGTACGTTCTACGCCATCGGTTCCCGCTTCCTCCGCGCCGCCAACTACTCAGCTGCCATGGGCCTTTACCAGTCCCACCTCTGGGAGCGGGTGAAGGCCGAGACGGCGACGTTGCCCGCCGACGTCCAGAAACGGATCGATGTGCTGGCATCCGAAGGAGACTTCCTGTCGGAGCAGCAAATGAGGACGGCCAGGCACATCAACGACTATGCGGCGAAGGACATGGCCTTCGCTATTCTGCTCCGTCGCCACGCCTGGCTCAGGGGCACCTTCCTCGATGATGCTATGAAGAAGCTCATCAAGGAGTTCCCCTTCGACGGACAAGGCCTTTTCGGACAGGACACGGACAAGGTCCTGAACGAAATGCGGCAAACGAACTCCACGGCCAAGTTCCTGGGGCTCACCACGCCGGCTCCGCCTGCCAGGCCGAGATTCCAGCCCTTCACGCGGCGGTGTCAGGGGAACCCGCAACAACAGGGTGGCCCTATGGAGCAGCCCAGGTCTGGCCCCTACAAGCAACGGCGCCAGCACAAGCCCCGTTACCAGCCCTACAGGCAGGGCAAGCGTTCCGACGCGAAGTCCAAGTCCCGTGTTTGAAGCTGCGATGGCTGAGTCTCTCTCGCTTCACATCCCGTACCTTCCCCTCCGGAACTTCCTCCAGGCATGGTCAGGCATCACGGATGACCGGTGGGTCTTAAAGATCTTGTCCTCTGGCTACGCCATCGAGTTCGTGCGGGCGCCTCGGGTAGGAAGACATCGTTCTCCTTCGTATAGTTTGTGAATCCCCACTCATGGGTTATGCGCCTGCGCAGAACGTCGATCGGAGGCTTGAAAAGCTACTGGTCAAAAGTTTTGGCGGTTAGACCGCCCACCGTACCGCCCACCCTGAGGCGCCCGCGCGCCATTTTACCTCAGTTCTCTTCTTTCCGCCGTAGCAGCAGGACGATCGTTGAGAGCTTCCTCAATTTTTTCGCCCTTCTGAGGGAAAGTCTTTTGGCTAACTTCGCGTTCAATTTTTCGGTGATCTTTTCCTTCGGGCAGGATCGCCACCCCGGTGCTGTTTCTTCCTTCTGGTGGACTCAGTTACCTACTCGCTTCGGTCACCGTTCCCCCCTCAAGGGGGTGGCGGCTGGCCTGCCCTTCGGGGTACCCGCGTTCCAGAACCTTCCGTTGGAAGAATTTTTTCTTTGATGGCCGCTGCCTTCAAGCAGTGTTCTGCTTGCCTGAAGAAGTTCCCTGCCTCCGACGGGCATAGCCTTTGCCTTTTCTGCTTGGGGGAGTCTCACCAGAGCCAGTCTTGCCCTCACTGCAAGAAGTTCACCCGTCTTGCAGTGCAGAACCGGAGCTACCGGCTCAAAGCCCATCTGATGGAACTCTCTCTGGCTCCCGCCGCGGCCGCGTCTACCTCTGCTAGTGCCTCTCAGCCTCCTCCGCTTTCTGGTTCTTCTTCCACTCTCCCCATCAGGAAGAAGAAGAAGAAGGATAAGAACGGAGAGAAGAAAAAGAAGCACGGGTCGGAGAAGAGGCGATCGCTCCCGCCTACTCCTCGCCCTCCTGTCTCGCCGGGGCCTTCGCCTCCGTACTCGGTCGCAAGATGTCCTTCGTCCGGGTCATCCATCTGGGGAGGACGGTCCTCCTCGGGATCTCCTGAAAAAGGACGCAGGGCTGGGGCTCCAGCTCGCCCACTTCAGGTTCTCCCGTCTCCTCCTCGTGGGAGGGCCCGTTCTCCTACGAGACAGGCCTCCGTCTCCCCAAGGCCCAGGACTCCGACGCTCGACGACGCGGCAATCACCTTGCCGGCCACCATTTCGTCGCCGATTCTCCCAGCCACCGTCTCGACGGCCACTGTTTCGTCGCTCCCACCGGTGCCGGATCCATCCCAGATGGAGTTCCTCAAGGGAATGTTTGAGGTCATGGCTCAGACATTTGCCAACCAGTTCAAGACCTCCATGCCTGCGGCCTCTGCAGCTCCGGTACCGACCACCGCAAGCCCCAGGAATGTTGGCCCTGCTGTGGCCCCTCCGACCTCCCGAGGGTCGAGTGTCCGCTCCGCTGGCCCACCCACATCATCGCGGTGTGGTCCAGACGTTGATGCGGTGGACTCCCATCCCGCCGGCCCGCCCAGGCCGTACTGGCGCGGTCCCGACGTGGATGTAAGAGTTCCTCCCTCGTCCTCCGATGACTCCAGCGCCTCCTCGGAGGAGGACGAGGGAGACGTCGACGCCGAAAGGACACCGGACCAAGCCATCGGCGATGTTGACCCACCGCGTGGTGAGGATCAACGCTCGCTTACGGATATGCTGACGCGCCTGGGGACCGCCCTGAACCTGAAGGTGGACCAGCCGCCACTGGAAGGCGAGGACCAAATGACCGCCAAACTGGACAGACGAGCGGTTCGGCCGGTCCATATCACCATGCTTCCGTCCATGTTAACGTCGGCGAGGGCGACATGGAGGAAACCGGTATCAGCGCACTCCGTTTCGTCCAGGCTCGACGGCATGTACAGAGTCCTGGACGAGAACGTCGAGTTCCTGCAAGCTCACCCCTTGCCAAATTCGCTGGTGGTCAAGGCTTTTCAACAGAGGATGGCCACCAGCGGCTTCCCGGTGCCTGCGACCCCGGAATGGAAGAAGCTGGACGCGGTGGGCTGTAAGTTCTACGCCACCGGTTCCCTCTTCCTCCGCGCCGCCAACTACTCGGCTGCCATGGGCCTTTACCAGTCCCACCTCTGGGAGCGGTTGAAGGCCGAGACGGCGACGTTGCCCGCCGACGCCCAGAAACGGATCGACGCGCTGGCATCCGAAGGAGACTTCCTATCGGAGCAACAAATGAGGACGGCCAGGCACATCAACGACTACGCGGCGAAGGACATGGCCTCCGCAATCCTGCTCCGTCGCCACGCCTGGCTCAGGGGCACCTCCCTCGATGATGCTATGAAGAAGCTCATCGAGGAGTTCCCCTTCGACGGACAAGGTCCTGAACGAGATGCGGCAAACAAACTCCACGGCCAAGTTCCTGGGGCTCACCACGCCGGCTCCACCTGCCAGGCCGAGATTCCAGCCCTTCACCCGGCGGTACCAGGGGAACCCGCAACAACAGGGTGGCCCTATGGAGCAGCCCAGGTCTGGCTCCTACAAGCAACGGCGCCAGCATAAGCCCCGTTACCAGCCCTACGGACAGGGCAAGCGTTCGGACGCGAAGTCCAAGTCCCGCGTTTGAAGCTGCGACGGCCGAGTCTCTCTCGCTCCACATCCTGTACCTTCCCCTCTGGAACTTCCTCCAGGTATGGTCAGGCATCACGGACGACCGGTGGGTCTTAAAGATCTTGTCCTCTGGCTACGCCATCGAGTTCGTGCGGGCGCCTCGGGTAGGAAGACATCGTTTCACCACCACGTCCCACCATTTGGAGGAAGAAATATCAACTCTTCTGTCCAAGGGAGCCATCGAGCGGGTGGCGCTGCCCGACTGGGACAACGGCTTCTACTCGAGGTACTTCGTGGTTCAGAAGAAGGACGGAGGACTTCGCCCAATTCTGGACCTACGCCGCCTCAACAAGTGCATCTACACCAGGAAGTTCCGGATGGTGACCCTGCAAACCGTCCTTCCCCTCATCAACAAAGGGGACTGGTTCACAGTCATAGACCTCAAGGACGCTTACTTCCATGTCTCCATCCTCGAGGAGCACCGAAGGTTCCTTCGCTTCCGCATCGGCAACTCCGTGTACCAGTACCGGTGTCTACCGTTCGGTCTGGCCACGGCACCACGGGTCTTCACCAAATGCATGGCTCCGGTGGCTGCCTTCCTTCGCCAGCGGGGAATCAGGGTCTTCCCATACATCAACGACTGGCTGATTGTATCCCCCACCAGCTCGTCGGCCATTCGGGACACGCAATTCACGGTCCACCTCATGGAGAGTCTCGGCCTCAGGATCAACTTCACCAAATCGAAGTTGATTCCCTCTCAACGCGTCGAGTACATTGGAGCGGTACTCGACTCGCTTGCCACCAGAGCCTTTGCACCCCAGAAGCGCTTGCAGGACATCACGCAGGGAGTGAACGCCCTTCGCACCAAACTGTGCATCCGGGCGAAAAAGGCTCAAAGACTACTGGACCTCATGGCCTCAACGACGGCTGTGATCCCTCACGCCAAGTTAAAGTTCCGGTCCCTGCAGTCATGGCTTCTTCACGAATTCGACGCGCTCCGGGAGAGCCAGTCCAAACGGCTAACTCCGTCACCAGAGCTGAGGGACCAACTGCTGTGGTGGACGGCACCACTCAACGTGACAACGGGGAAGAGCTTTTACCCCCCGCAACCCTCGTTGCAAATATTGACCGACGCAAGCAACCTCGGCTGGGGGGCTGCCTGCGGGACTCTCACGGTCAACAACCCTTGGTCGCCTCAGGAGATGGTGTACCATATCAACTACTTGGAACTTCTGGCCATTTGGAAGGCCCTACGTTCCTTCGAGAGCCTGCTCACGGGCAAGGCAGTCCAAGTAGCCTCGGACAACACCACGGCTGTGGCGTATCTGAACAAGCAGGGAGGAACACGATCCACCACCCTTCTTTACCTCGCTGTGCAGCTCTGGGAGTGGTGCCTAGAGAGGCACATTTTCCCGATTGGAGTGCACATTCAGGGCAAGCTGAATGTCTTGGCCGACCATCTCAGCCGCCTCACCTCGACGACCCACGAATGGGAACTGGACGACGAGGTTTTTCAGTCGCTTTGCGAGGCCTGGGGGACCCCGGACATAGACCTCTTCGCGTCGGAATCCAACACGAAATGCCGCAGGTACTGTTCCAGGGCAGGCATCGGAATGAACTCCGAGGGCGATGCCTTCATGAAACGGTGGGATCAGGACTATTTGTACGCTTTTCCCCCGTTTCCTCTGGTCCAGAAGGTTCTCACCAGAATGTGTCAACACAGGACCAAGGCCATCCTGGTGGCCCCAGCATGGCCTCGCCAACCCTGGTTTCCGCTGCTGTTACGCATGTCGTCTCAGTATCGCACGTTGCCGGAGTCTCCGACGCTTCTCCAAACGGAGCAGGGCCAGCTTCACCACTCGGACCTGCCCAGCCTCCACCTCACCGCGTGGAGGATAACCCCAGACTGTCCAGGATCCTGGAACTAGCAAGGCGCCCTTCCACAAGGAAGTCCTACGCTTCCAAATACAGACGCTTTTGTGCTTTCCTGGCATCCCAGCAGACATCCCCTTCACAGGTGGGACTCCAGGACGTCTTGACCTACCTCCTCCATCTGGCGGAGTCTGGCCTCAGCATCACCTCCATCCGAGTACACCTCGCAGCAGTGGTGGCTCACTCTCCGCCCGATTCGCCCGCTTCTGGGGCTTTCCGCGACCAAACAGTGAAGCGTTTCCTCAAGGGGCTGCGGAACGCCTTCCCTCCGGTCAGGACCCCGACGGCCCAATGGTCACTCTCTACCGTCCTCAACGCGCTCACCAGTACTCCTTTCGAGCCCATGGCTACCGCGGATGCTCGTCTCCTCACATGGAAGACGGCTTTCCTGGTGGCTATCACGTCTGCTAGACGAGCTGGTGAACTGGTTGCTCTGCGGGCGGACGCACCTTTTCTTCAATTCTTCAATGACCGTGTGGTACTCCAAGCGGATATCACGTCTGCTCGACGAGCTGGTGAACTGGTTGCTCTGCGGGCGGACGCACCTTTTCTTCAATTCTTCAATGACCGTGTGGTACTCCAAGCGGATATCACCTTCCTTCCCAAGGTGGTCTCCCAGTTTCATATGGCACAGACTATCTCCTTGCCAACCTTCTTCCAGAACCCCACTAACGCCCAGGAAAGGACTTGGCACACCCTGGATGTCAAACGAGCTTTATTGTTTTACACCAGCAGGACAAGGGAGTTCAGGAAGTCGCAACGCCTCTTTGTGGCGTATGGAGGCAAGTCCAAAGGGGAACCCATCTCTGCGCAGCGGTTCTCCAAATGGATCACGTCTACCATCTACTTGGCATACGAGTCGGCCTCGCTGCCACCTCCACCGCATGTCAGGGCGCACTCTACCAGAGCGGTTGCAACATCCACGGCTTTTCTGGAGGGCACACCGCTTGAGGACATATGTAAGGCTGCCACCTGGTCCAGACCTTCTACATTTGTCCAGCACTACAGGGTGGACACCAGAGCCACTGCGGACGCCAGGCTTGGCCGCGTCGTCCTCACTAGGGGGCTCCGGGCTCACCGCCCTTGACAGTTCACCCTGCCTGACCATCATCATCATCTTCATCGTGGGATCATCTCATCCGACTGCCCACCGACCAAGTAAGTGTGAGCTTGCTAATCTCCCATGAGTGGGGATTCACAAACTATACGAAGGAGAAAGTTCGGTTTCACTTACCAGTGATAACTTTCGTTCTTCGAGTATATAGTTTGTGAATACACACTACCCACCCTGCCTCCCCTCTTGAGCTGCACGGATGAGATCAATTGGTTTATCCTGTGCTTGACTTAAGTATGGAACTGAGGTAAAATGGCGCGCGGGCGCCTCAGGGTGGGTGGTACGGTGGGCGGTCTTACCGCCAAAACTTTTGACCAATAGCTTTTCAAGCCTCCGATTGACGTTCTGCGCAGGCGCATAACCCATGAGTGTGTATTCACAAACTATATACTCGAAGAACGAAAGTTATCACTGGTAAGTGAAACCGAACTTTTTTAATTTCTGTAGTCTCAGATCACTCTGCCACCGCTCCGACAAAAAAACTAGGTCCGGTGTGTGACCACTGCCCCTGGTCAGGCCATGAATTACCTGAGTCAGGTCCATGGCTGCCATGGAGGCCATGAACTCCTGTACAACCTCTGAACCAGTCCCCAGCGAAGGCAAATTGAAGTCCCCCAGAACCATCAGCCTAGGGAACTCCAACACCAACGCTGAGATGGCCTCGAGGAGCTCAGGCAGGGAGTCTCTTACCCTGCAAGGAGGCAGGTACAGGAGTAAGACTCCCAACTGACCCTTAGAGCCCAACCGCAGGAGCAGGGCCTCACAACCCGGGACTTGTGGAGCAGTGGCCCTGGCGACTCCCAAGGACTCCCTGGCTACAATGGCGATGCCACCGCCTCTTCCCTCATCCCTTGGCTGGTGCCAGATACCGAAGCCAGCTGGACACATTTCTGACAGAGGTACACCATCTTCTGGTCTCAGCCAGGTTTCGGTGATGCATGCCAGGTCGGCCTGCCCCTCCCGAAGAGTCTTGAATTAAGGGGGCCTTGTTGCAGATCGACCTGGCATCAGCAGCAGCCTAAAGGTGAGGTCACCCTGGATCAGCTGCTCAGGACCCAGAGATGTACCTGGGGGACTGGAACGAGAGACAGATACCAACCATCAGTCCCGTGTTTCCCGAGTCTGGCCTGCCCCTCGGTACCCGCCATATCGTCCCATGCCCGTCACAACCCCAATTTGAGCCCTGAGAACCTCCCCACCCATCTCAGATTGAGTGCTACCCCTCCTACCCAGCTGACAAGGCTATTTCTCCCACCCTCTCTCCCCTCCAGACCCAGAACCCACCCCCACACTCCCCCTACTCTCCTTGGGGCATTTAGAAGAGCCCCTTATCAGAGGTGGGGGGTGCCGGCCATCCCTCCCCAAACCCAATCCCATTCCCTTCCCACCCCTCCAACCCCTACAATTACTCAAAAAGGGGGGTAAGGGCCCTCACTGCTGGCACCACCTCCCTCTCTCCTCCCTAACCCCACAAGAGGTGAAGGAGGGGGGCGGCAACGTGCCAGTCCATTAATCCGCCAAGGCCGGCTGCAACCAATTCCCTCCCACCGGAGCGGCCGGGAGGAAAGGCAGTGTTTGTTCTCCATGGCTGGAGTTGGGCTGCAATTCTTGAAGCCGTCTGCCTGGTCCAGCGAAGGAGGCCTTTGGGAAAGGGGGTGGGTGGATGGTCTTTTGTAACCACCCCTCCCTGCCTTGACACAGCTGCCGGTCCTCTCTTCTCCTTCCTGGTTCAGCGAAGGAGGCACTTGGGAAAGGGGCTGGGTGGAAGGTCTTTTGCAGCCACCTCTTCCTGCCTTGACACAGCTGCCGGTCCTCTCTTCTCCTTCCTGGTTCAGCGAAGGAGGCCTTTGGGAAAGGGGCTGGGTGGAAGGTCTTTTGCAGCCACCTCTCCCTGTGCCCTGATGGCACAGTGGTTAAAGTGCTGCACTGCAGCCAAAACATTGTGAGTTCGATCCTGATGGGATTCAAGGTTGTCTCAGCCTTCCATCCATCCTTCTGAGGTCGTTAAATGAGTGCCCAGCATGTTACATAATTACCTGTAAACCAACCCAGAGAGTGCACTAAATGCTAATTGTAGATAACTGCAATTGCAATATTTTTAATATGATCTTGTTTAATTTTATTTTAATATTGTAACAATAGTTTTAGCTTGTTCAGTGTCTTTTTTAATGATGTAAGCTACCTTGGGTACTTTATAGGAGAAAAGGCAGGGTAAAACTATTTTAAATAAATAACTAAACAAAATATAGATGTGGTCATCATGTAGAGCAGCGTTTCGCGAACTATGTTCTGTGGAACACTATTGGGCTTCAATTCCCAGAAGCCTAAGTCAGTACATTAGCTGATCAGTGTTTTGGCAAATTGACTTAGGCTTCTGGGAATTGAAATCCAAAAACCAAAGATTGGGAAACACTGGTGTAGAGGCACAATCATACGCGGACTTTGCATACTGCAGCCAGTCGGGGCCGGTGGGTGTCTTATGAGCATTCTGAATTGTGGCCTAGGGCCTAGTAGCTTTCTCATAGGGGCCTAGATTTGTGTTTCAGTGGAAACAATCTTTCCAAACTAGCAGATTTGATTGTTTTCTTTACATTTATACCCTGACTATAACGGAGCACGTTGTAAAACAATAAAAGCAAACAAAACTAAAATTTAGCCATAACATCACTGGAATCCAGTAAAATAAACCTCAGGGTAATAATCATTAAAATCGACTAATGAGTTTAATCAATTAGACGCCATCAAGTGGATTGTGACTTAATGACAACCCTTTCCTGGATTTTCTGGGTAGAAATTAGTTGGTTTGCCAGTTTTGTCGTAGTACAGTGGAACCCCGTATAATGAACTATATGGGGTTCCACTGTATAGCAACTAAATTGCATAACAATTAAGTTTTTTAAAAGAAAGTGGTGTCCCACATAATGATTTTTCCTATGGAAAAAATAGTACAACAATTTTTCAATGGAAAAAACCGCTTAGCACCAAAAAAATCATTGTGTGATTTTTTCCATAGGAAAAATCGTACAAAAACAAAATTGCATCACGACCAGAACCTGTGGAACGAATTGAAATCGCTATACAGGGTTTTACTATACTGTAAGACTGAGCAGTTCTACCAAGGCAACAGAGACTAGCTTTTTCCTGGGACAGATAGTGGGAATCAAACTCCCAATGTCTGGCTCTGCAGCCATATGCTCTCACTGAGCTAGCCAGGCAACTAAGTGCACATTTAAATGTAACACTGCAGATTAAACCCTGCATTACATGCTAGTTTTTTAAAAATGTATTTTATGTCCTCCTTAAAAAATAATGAGAGTAGCAACTGATTGCAACTCAAAGGCCAGTCGTGTCTGACTCTGGGGTGCAGTACTCATCTCTGTTTATAGCCAAAGATCCACATTGTTTGTGCCTGCAGAAGTTTCCATGGTCATGTGGCAGGCATGACTAGACACTGGAGTGCATGGAATGCTGTTACCTTCCCACCAAAGTGGTATCTATTTATCTACTTGCAATTTCTTGCTTTTAAACTGCTAGGTTGGCAGGAGTGTTGCACTCTGTCGTGCAACACTCAGTTCTTGAACTGCTGACCTGCCAACCTTCCAGTTGACAACTTCAGCATTTTAAGCACTAAACCACTGCAGTCCATACCAAAGCTTAAGAAATAGATAAAAATGATAAGTTTAAACTTTTGGATTATGGTGTTCAATTTTATGTCACCTGTCTGGTAACTTTCAGGAGAAGCAAAAAATGTACTGACTTTGTATATGTCAATGAAATGCTATTTTTATCATCTATGTCTATCTGTTGTTTTTGGAAATAAGATTCTCTCTGTTTTTCCCTTGCCTTATTTTTCCACCAAATCTTGCATAGATTGTTGATACAAAGGATGATCTGATGAAGATAATCAGTACTTCTCAGAAGGATCCTGTGTTTTCAGAAAATGTTATTAATCCAGAAACGTCAGCATCGCAGCAGGTATGTGACAAGCTAGATGGGATGTAACAGAACAATGTCTGAATGTATTTAATCTATTGAGAGTTGTTTAGTAGACTGTAGAATATAAGACATTGGATGTGATTAGTTATTGGTGAACCTCCTTGTATTGTATTGTCCTTATAGCAGTGAAGTGTTTCCACAGATAGCATGTCATCAAGGAAAGAAGAAACTTATCAGATACTGTAATGAGATGGATCAAAGAGATTGAAGGTCACGTCCATGAGATAAGCTTAAAGTTGGAGATAGCTTAGAGAGAAAGAAAAGTTGTGGAGGGCACAGAGAGAGAAAGAGAAAGAAAGTAATAAAAGGAGGCGCTTCTCACTTTGCTCTCTGTTCAAGCTATTGATACTTGACACAGCAACTTAGATGATGTGGTCATTCAACGTCTGCTGGGGCCCACACGTTCTGAGATACTTGAAGATAGCCAAGTCTTAAAGAAAGAAAAATTATGGGGGATGGCATAAGGAAACATATTTATACCTACAGGTTATACTTACAGGTTTCTTTCAGTATATTAACTTATTCTGCTACATTATATACAACTTAACTAATTTAATTATCTACATCCTGGTTTATAGTTTCTCTTCTGTAATATCTCTTCAGTTTAGATTCAGTGGAATATTAACACTTCATCAATCCGTTAAAACAGTCTTGAGTTCTATAGTTGGGAAACTAAGGCTACAGTCTTATATTCACTTACCTTAGAGTAAGTTCCATTAAACTCAAGGGGACTATGCCTTAAGAAAACAGTAATGCTCACATGTGGCTAAACCCGGGGACTGTGGTGGTTTAGTGGTTAAGATGCTGAACTTGATGACTGGAAGGTCGGCAGGTCAGCAGTTCGAGACCCAAGTACTGCAGGACGGAGTGAGCTCCTGTCTCTGTCCCAGCTCCTGCCAACCTAGCAGTTTGAAAGCAAGAAATTGCAAGTAGATAAATAGGGGCCACTTCAGTGGGAAGGTAAACAGCATTCCATGCAATCTGGTATTTAGTCATGCCTGCCACATGTCCATGGAAATTTCTGCAGACACAAACAGCACTGGCTCTTTGGTTATAAAGAGAGATGAGCACTGAACCCTAGAGTCAGATACGGCTGGCTTTCAAGATAGGGCGACCTTTACTTTTACCTATGCCTAAACCCATTGCATTCAGAGTGACTCACCTTCCAGTATCAGTAATGGTACAGTGCCCAGTATCCCAAACACACGCTCATAGCTGGAAGATGTTAAGCCATCATTGGCTGTATAAGAATCAAAATGCTAGTTCTAAACTTCGTAGAGATGCATTATCCCGTTTTCCCTGGCATTCAATAAGTACAATGCAAATCAGTTTAAAACATTTATACATTCAGTGGCCAGTTTCATGGAATATAGTGCACTGTAGCATGACTTAGGATTTTTTTACTGTTGTACCTGAACGCCACCGAGGCAGGAAATATGGAGACCCTCGCCTGGAAAAGGTTTCACAGGGCCATCAGAATATCAGTGAGGGGAACATCGTCGATATCCCCCAGCAGCACCAAGTGAATGGCCAGCTCGAGAGTAGGCAGGCCACATCTCACCAGGAAACACAAACACTTCTGGTCCTCCTCTACGATGTTGTCAGCCACCGTGGCGTGCTTGAACTGCTTTTCGTAGAGAACCCATTTCTTTGGTGCTGAGATATCGAAAGGGCCAATGGAATTTTGTTGGGACGCCATCCCATCCTCGTCGCCAATTTAGTGTTCTGGAAATAATAGGCAGCAGCCAGCAATACGGGCCAAACATACAACTTGATTCGGAATAAGAATAGGTGACCAGAGCTAACAACACACCCTCACATCCCTTAGTTATCTCTGATCAGAACTGACAGTTGGAAAAAACCGTTGGAACCATTGACAGCTCTGCCTCATGCACTTCTCGTTCAGAACCTTCCCGAAGTCTCACGAGACTTTGGACCATAGTAAAACAAATACATATTAAACTCTATCACAACAAAGACAAAATGGTAAACACGTTTCCTTAAATACACAACACAGAAGCTCTCTGCATAGGTCACATAAAATGTAACATCAGAATATAACATAAAGAAATATATAACATTCAAAATACAGTATTAAAAATATAATTTTAAAGAGATACCATCTAAATATATACATTTAAAACTCCTTAGTAAATATAAACACTTAAAATGTCATCAGGCAGACAGAAAAAGAAGTTCAGGAGCTACCACGAAAGAGGCCCTCTTTCCTCGCAGTCAGCCAATTCACCTATTTTGGTGGGGATACCTAGAGCAAGACCTCTGTGGTAGATTTTAGGAGAAGACTTATTTTAGGTAGCATGAGCCCAAAACATTAAGCACGTTGAAGCACTGTAAAGTTTAGAAGGCAAGCACAGGCAAACTCTTTAGTAACTGCCAACCTTATTCTGGACCAGTCATCATTCCCAGCCATTTTAAACACAACCTCATGCAAATAATCACCTTGCAAAATAATCTAGATGGGACATTACTGTAATATGACTCAAAAGTCGTATCTCTGTCCCAGAAATTCAACACTACAATGAGAAGCTTTGGCTTTGCCCATTAATGAGCATGCCCAGATCCACTGAATCCTCCAGATGGCTGCAGTTGCCATAGAAACTGGAAAACACTAAGGAAGTGTCTGACTAAAATAGAACTGAGGAGGGCTTTTTGGAGGTGACAATCAAAACTGCTAAATTGCTGAAAAGCCTTTTTGTCTCTGCCTTTCTTTCTGTGCCTCTCTGAGACCATCGCCTTCTATACATGTGGAGTAGATCAGCCTAGCAACTGGAATTTTCTAAAAGATAAAGTGGGGCAAACTTAAAAACAACAGCATCTATAAAATACTCATGTTTTCCTGAATATGCTCTCCATCCTAAGCGAAAAAGGGGGAAGTGAGCTAGAAATATAAGAAACCAGTTTACTTCTTACTTATTGACCAAATTCCTTGCATAGTTAACACTGGCATAATGCAAACAATGTAACTCATTGAAGGGAATTGCTTCAGGTTAAGAAATCACTGTAGATATTGGCTGAGATCCAGTAGTAAGATGCAAATCAGCTCATTGAATCAGTGTGGATTTGGTGAGTCAACTTTTGTGTAAGATCCGTTGATTGAATGGGATTACTGTAATTGCAACCTAAGTCTTGGATTTCAGCTGGTGTTATTGCACACTGAATCATATAACTCAGTACACAACAGACATTGTCTATAGTGGTTTCTTAACATGAGACAGTTTGCCACCAAGCATAATGGTATTTGTGCTACCCCAACATAACTACACAAGAGGATTTGGCCATTGAATTTATATCTTGGCTTTTCTACCCAAAACAGAATAAAAAGCAACATGCACTAATAAATACAATAACACAAAGCAACGATTCAGTTGAAAATGCAGTGTAAATATTGTGGCCAGAATCTGATTAATCATGCCTGCTGGTGTAACTTAGCAGTGAATTGTCACAAATTAAGATATTGGCACAGGCCTTTACTATTTTACACTAGTCATATAACTTGGCATGCAGTGGGAACTCACCAATGTTATACTACACAAATACACAGTAGGATTCTGGCCAGTAACAGATACAATCTGCACACAAAACAAATTCAGGGGTTTTTTTTATTTAAAAGAAATTTCAACAACCATCAATAAAAAGATGCACCATCCACATGGTAAAAAAGCCAGTGGTGGGCTCCAAAAAAATTTGCTACCACACTGTGTGTGTGGCATGGTGGGTGTGACCAGGGGGAAAGCCCAGCGTTACACCCAAATTAGGCCTACTTTGTTTCAAAACTTGGATGAGCGGGGCCAGCCAGAATTTCTGCTACCAGTTCTGGTGAACCGGTGCAAACCTGCTGATGCCCACCACTGTAAAAAGCCCTTCCAGATGCCAAAAACATGTCTAAATATAAAGGGATTTGCCAATAATCAAGATAAAAAAGCGGCATACTCCCATTCCCCAGTCAGTACTAATAAAATTCCTCAGCAATATATTTGTCAATGAAAATTTGCCCTAACTTTTATATCTGTTTCAGAGGAGAGAAACTAGAGGGGGAGGAATATTGTCTGACAACATGTGTACCTTAGCATTAATGAACATGGCCAAAGAATCTGTATCTACACAAATTGGGTTGAAGCTTTGGCACAAGTAAAATGTTTTTAATCCTCTCTTCCACACAAATCCCTGAGTTAAATTGTCACTGGAACTCTGTAGAAAGGAGCATCCTTAGGATACAGAAGGCCTCGGATGCACCCCTAACATTACACTAAAAAGGAGGTGATGGGAAAAACCATGGCTTGAGTCCCTAGAGAGCCATGGACCATCACACTGCAGCCAAATCACACAGTAGCCAAATCCCATTACAGTAAAACCTCTACTTACGAGGAAAAAAAGGTCCATTCCGTAGGCTTTTGCTTAAATCATTTTTTTATGTAACTCAAAGCAAACCCATAGGAAAAATTGTTGTTGTTTTTTTACATCACTCGAAGCAAACCCATAGGAAAAATGAAATTTTTATGTAAATCGAAGCAAACCCATCCTGCTGTTTGGTGGGTTAGCACACAGCCAAAAATCCAAGAAAGGGTTTGTAAATTGCCAGCAAGAAGCTGTTGCAAGAGATGCCATTTGCCTTCCACAGTAGGATTTTGGCCTCAGTGATTGATGGCAGGAGCAGATGTTACTACGATAAAGCTTAATGCTGCTTGGGTTAAAAACTAGTTCTAAAAGGAAAAGATCAGTGATATGTGCCACTTGAAACATTTGTTTAGATCAGGGATTTGCAACCTGTGGCCCGCGGCACCATTTCATGTGCCCCCCTCCACTGCCTCCACCACACCAGGAAGTTCCATGTGGTGGAGGAAGGGCAATATGGTCGTCCGGCCCCGGAAACTATCTGGGGGAGCGTAACCCAGCCCCCAGTGTAAAAAAGTTGAGAACTCCTGGTTTAGATCTACCATATATACTCGAGTATAAGTTGAGTTTTTTAGCCCCCAAAATGAGGTCCAAAAAGGTGACTCGACTTATACACAGGTCAACAACCACGAGGATCCCAAAACCGTGCTGGATTTGGATTTGGGAGCTTGAAAGTGGCTTCGGCTTCTGGAGAGGGGGGAAGGAAAAGATATGACTGGCAGGCCATTACCACAGGTGACCACAAGGGGCGCAAATTGCGATTTCCTATTTAAATCCATTGGAAATTAATTTCTTCTATTCTGAAGCTTTTCTGTTTGCTTGTTTTCAATGCATTTCTGTGGGAAACCAAACCTGTGCATAAAAAGCAAGAATTTTACTTACCTTCGTGTCTTTGTTCCTGCTCCATGTGACCAAGACATACCTGTCAAGTTTCGGGAAATTTCTGTCAAATAAAGGAAATGTCCAGGGCAAAACAGGAAACTGGACAGCTATGCTTATCCTGTGTTGGCCTCCAGTCTAACTGCAGTCTAATTGCAGTCTAACTAATATGGGATGACGGCGGGAAAGAGTGTAAAATACGGGGGGTTGACAAAAATTTCCCGAAAGTTGACAGGTATGGACCAAGATGGAGGGGGAAAGCCATGCTTTGTGCTTGCAGAGAAAGCAAGAGGCTAGGCTAGAGCATTGCTTCCTGCCTCAGTGCAATTGGCCCACCTGCACACTTTCCCTGCAGTGCCACCACTGGTTTGATGGTGGAAATACAGTTTTTTAAAATGCAGTAATTACTGTAAACACTCAAAAATATGCCCACACAAATGTCTAAATTAATTGATTTTACTGGATTTTCGTGTATTTTTATTATTGAAACTCACTAGCAGCTGCTGCATTTTCCACACCTGAGTTATACTCAGGTCTATTTATTTTCCTAGTTTTAGAGGTCCAAAATAGTTACCTCGAGTATATACGGTACCTTGCCTCATCCATAATATCAGCATAGAAATTTCCCATTTTGGAAAAGAAGACAAATATCTTTTTCTTTCCCAGAATTGTGTCATGTTACTGAAAAATCCTAGCAGTGCTTAGAAGATGTCAACCTTTCCTCTGAAGGTCATGCATTCATTAGCAGGTTTCTGTATCCAAATTAAAAAACAGCAGGCTCTGTAAGAGTCAAAAATGCAAAACACAGATGGCTGTATGCAGATATGCCTAGGGCTGTTCCGTCTTCCTGTGAAATGTACTTTTTGCAAATGTTAAGATGGAAAATGAGAGGAGGGCAAGCCATACATTTTAAAATAGCAGCAAGGTTATTGTGTTTATTGTTGCTTATAGATATGATGAGGGAGGAAATCAGTTTAGACTGGAAAGACATTGAAACAGCTGCTGTTTGTAGCCATTGGCTTTTCATCTTTTTTGTCCAAAAATAACACTATGTACAGGACCAGCCATACAGTTTTGACTCATAGGACCATTGATCATGTTTTCAGAATTCACAATTGGGGTTGTAGCAATCTGACAAGAATAACTGCAGTTTAATATGTAGATATCTTTAGTTTTCACTGTGGAGTACATTTCCATGGCTTCAGAGTAGCAGATGTTTTGGAGTGGGCATGCATGAAGCAATATAAGTACAGTTAGCAGCAATGCTTTTTATATGAATTGGAAGAGGAAATAATATGAATTGCATTTTTAAAAATATATATTGGTGGCAGGCCTTCATATTTTGCTGTCAAAAATAGGTGCATACAATGTTAACACAGTTTTAGTTGCTTAACATTAAGATTGAGCCCACTGAATATATTATAACACTTGTTATATATGGATCAGGCACTATAAAATGTAGCATCTGACTCAGTAATAATACATAGTTGAGCTAGACTCACACATTGTAGGGCCATCTTATCATCGCTCCACTTGGGAAAAGTACATTAGATACTGTACTTTGACAGTTTTCTGTGTGGCAGTTTCTTTGTGGTAGCACTGCAACTCTGGTATTTTGTCCTTACCAGAAGCATACCTGGTGCCAAATTTACTTGTACTTTGACGGAGGGCTAAAAGCCTGGCATTAATGAGTTGTCAATGGCTATGATTAGATCTTTCTTCTGTGTCTATGTCCCTCTAGTTATGTATTGCTCCTGCTTTTATTAGTTGCATTGTCACTTAATTGTTTCAATACACTTTATTGAATTTCATCATTTTAATATGATTACGTATCCTAAGGTTTTATGAAGGACTGACTGGATTAGGTTTAGATTAGATTAGGTCTTCTGTTAGACTTTTCCTCTCATCTATCCTGATTACAGAAGAGATAATAATAATACTAAGACACATATTACATGGAAATACATATATTGAAGAGGAAGGGGGGGGAGTTTAAGATAAACTTGCCATGTTGTAAATTCTTTGCAATTTATGTCTTGGTATTCAAGATGGTCTCTTGATCTGACCCAGCAAGGTTTGTTTGCTGTTTTGAAGTCCACAGTCCTAAACATGCCTAACTTGTAAAGAAGCCCTTTCAAATTCAATGTAATACACTTCTAAGGGCTTTTTATGGCATGTCCTGTATAGGTGAAACTCGGAAAATTAGAATATCATGCAAATGTTCATTCAGTTAAGTAATGGAATTTAAAAGGGGAAACAAATATATGAGATAGACTCATTACATGCAAAGCGAAATAGTTCAAGCCTTACTTTGTTATAATATTGATGCTTATGGCTTACAGTTTATGGAAATCCCAACCCCCCAATGTCATGTACCCCATAATCATCACATAATCTCATGTATGCTGTACGCCATGATCATCACAGTTATAATGAATTAAGGTGTGGCATATCTCGCTTTGCATGTAATGAGTCTATCTCATATATTTGTTTCACCTTTTAAGTGAAATGAATGGACATTTGCACAATATTCTAATTTTCCAAGTTTCACCTGTACATTATTAGTGGAAAGTGAACGCTGAATCCAGAGACACTAGCTTCATATCACAAAGCAGAGCTTTCTGTTGTCTGATAATCCTTACACAAAACATTTTCCCCCTCAGCACGTTCCTCACAGCTGACAGCAGAAGTTTTGTTTAAGATAAGAGTTGTTGCTCACAGAGTTTTGCGTCTATTTTCTGTTTCCTTTTCTTGTGGTCAGGAACAGATGCATTCATGCTATAAAATACTGTTCTGTTTACAGGATGAGAATCCTGAGATCTGTCTTCTCAGCAGCAGTCAAGTTGTGGAGTGCAGCAATGATAAAGCAAAAACAGACTCTTTGAAGAGTGGTGCTTTAAGAGCGAGATCTTTTCTTCCTGTGCCAAAAAATAAAGTCAGCCAGTCTTCTCAGAACACTAAGCGAAGCAGCAGCAATACAAGGCAAATAGAGGCAGTCAGTGACTTGAAAGAAGAAATTTGGAACACGCACAAAAAAATACATCTTGAAAAATATGAATAAATATATTCATCTGCCATTTGTACCCCTTCCCCAGTCTTTGCATAAGCCTTTGTCTTGGAGAACAAATTCATTCCCAAGTGTAAATATATACATATATTTTTCTCAGTTATACTATATCTATGGGACCACAGTTTAAGTTCTATGTACATAAACTGTTTATAGTGAAAATATTAGATTATAATCAATTGATCTTTAGAAGTGGAAAGTGATAGCTCCATACATATATTTTTTTTAAAATTTGAAAACGTGTTATTGTTTAATTATTTTTCAGGGGTGTCACCACAGTAGAAGTGTGTTTGCATGCACACGTGTGTAAATAAATATAAAGATAAATATTTTGGGCTTGATCCAGAGAGGTCAGTGTACAAAAGAGCTAGTGTAGCGATATGTCTTCCTCAGCGAATTAAGATATAGATAGCCAATTCAGAAGGACTGACTGGTTACCCACGTGCTAATCTGGCTATTTCTGCACTTGCATAGCCATGTACACTTGGGAGGCAAATCTCCACGCCAGCTCTCCTAGCCTGGATCCAATCATGAAAAGTATTTAAGCAGCAGACCGGCTTGTGTTTCCTGTGTATCATGGGATCCTGCAGGGTGTTGCTCATGTGAAAGTTATATTCTATGTGTGTAATATCCCTGCCACCTGCAGAATGAAGGTCTCAGGATTGGGACAATAAACTTTATATAGTTCTATGCTGGGTTTCCTGTGTTATATTTCATACATGGTGTTGCACAGTTTTGCATAGTACTAGCTTTAAGCTAATCTACATGTCTTTTCAAGGCAAATAAAAAGATTATTGTGTTCACTTTCTGAAAAGTGAAGGGAAGAATCGGGACAAACTCCTCAGTGACTTTCAATTGTCCTTATTTTAGGGTACTTGGTTTCTTGTCTCTTGTGTCATTTTGGTTTTGCGTCCCAACTCCTGTATGACTCATGACTTGTGTGGACTTTGTGTTTCTGTTTCTTTTGAGAAGAACTACAGAGCCATCATAACAATCAGTGTTTGGTTATTGTTCCATGCCACTGTTGGGGTGGGATTAAGAGCAAAAAAACACATCTAACTAAGTAAATTATAGTCTATACACGTAATGGCAAACCTTGGCATTCCAGATGTTCTTGGACTTCAATTCCCAGAGGCCCAAGCACCCTGTGAATCCACACAAATGGGTTTACTGTGCCATATGGGCGCATTTTACTTCCGCTTCCAGGAGCACTGAGGGCAGCGCGGGCCAGATGAATCACAGTAAACCCATTAATGTGGATTCACAGGGTGCTTGGGCCTCTGGGAATTGAAGTCCAAGAACATATAGAGTGCCAAGGTTTGCCATCACTGGTCTATACTAAATAAGCCTTCCCCATGTATTCTGCATAAGCATTTTATTGTATATGCTAGATTACCCTTTCTTTCTGAAACACCCCAGGAATTTAGGGCATTTTACATTGTAATATCTGCAAGTGTAGCTCACAGTAGTAATCACGACAAAAAAAAGCAATAACTTGGGGAAGAACCCATATAATATACCTATTTGTGTATAACATTTTAACTGCTACTCAGAAAAACTATATTCTAAGTGGCATTACTTTCCTTTTTAAAAAATGTACCCTTTCAGGACTTACAGTGGGTGCAGCTAACCCAAGTGTCTAGTTGATCATCTACCTTGAGACACTGTCTTAATGTAATAACCTCTATAAAGTATTAAACACAGATTCCTTAAGAATAGGTTTCATGGCACTTGTTTTAATAGGGCAGTGAAGATATTCTTCATTACAACTTTGCAAGTACGTTTGTAAAAATAGTCAGCGGTTACATCAAATGTTCTGGAATTGCACCTGTCATGCCAATAAAACCCTTTTGTACTCTGATTTCTGCAAAGAAGTTTGTATCCTGTGTCTAGGTATTCAGCTTTCTGTGTATTGTATGTGTCAATGGGCTGTGATATCTGACAAACTGACTTCAGTTTCTTGCATAGCACTATTTCTTTGTTTTAACTCAGAGGTGGAGAACCTTTGATCCAAAGGACCACATGCAACAGTGGATCAAACACCACATTCTGCGGGTTGCTGCTGGAACTGGTAGAAGGCATAATTGGCGTCGGCATCCATTCATTCTCCTTCGTATAGTTTGTGAATCCCCACTATTGGGTTATGCGCCTGCGCAGAACGCTGATCGGAGGCTTAAAAAGCTATTGGTCAAAAGTTTTGGCGGTAAGACCGCCCACCGTACCGCCCACCCTGAGGCGCCAGTCCGCCATTTTACCTCAGTTCTATTCTTTCCGCTGTAGCAGCAGGACGATCGTTGAGAGCTTCCTCAATTTTTCGCCCTTTCTGAGGGAAAGACTTTGGCTAACTTTAAATAATTTTTTCGGTGATCTTGTCCTTCGGGCAGGATTGCCATCCTGGTGCTGTTTCTTCCTTCTGGTGGACTCAGTTGCCTACTCGCTCCGGTCACCGTTTCCCCCCTCAAGGGGGTGGCGGCTGGCCTGCCCTTCGGGGTGCTCACCTTCTCGAACCTTCCGTTGGAAGAATTTTTTGATGGCTGCAGCCTTCAAGCAGTGTTCTGCTTGCCTCAAGAAGTTCCCTGCCTCTGACTGGCATAGCCTCTGTCTTTTTTGCCTGGGAGAATCTCATCAGAGCCAGTCCTGCACTCACTGTAAGAACTTTACTCGACTTGCAGTGCAGAACCGGAGCAACCGGTTGAAAGCGCACCTTATGGAGCTCGCTTTGGCTCCCGCCGCGGCTGCCTCTACCTCTGCTGGTGCCTCTCAGCCCCCTCCGCTTCCTCCTTCTTCTTCAACTCTCTCCATCAGAAAGAAGAAGAAGAAGGATAAAAATGGGGAGAAGAAGAAGAAACATGGGTCGGAGAAAAGGCGATCTCTCCCGCCTACGCCTCGCCCTCCCGTCTCTCCGGGGCCCTCGCCTCCCTTTTTGGTTGCGAGATGTCCTTCATCCAGATCTTCGATGTGGGGCGGACGGTCCTCTTCGGGATCTCCTGCAAAAGATCGCAGGGCTGGGGCTCCAGCTCGTCCACTGCAGGTACTCCCGTCTCCTCCTCGTGGGAGGGGCCGTTCACCCACGAGGCAGGCGTCCGTCTCTCCGAGGCCTAGGACTCCAACAATCGATGAACCGGCAGCCACCATTCCGGCCACCGTTTCGTCTCCGATCCTCCCAACCACCGTTTCGTCGGCCACCGTTTCGTCCCAACCATCAGCGGTGGATGCATCCCAGATGGAGTTCTTTAAAGGGATGTTCGAGGCCATGGCAAAGTCGTTTGCCCAACAGTTCAAGGCCTCCATGCCTGCGGCCTCTGCGGCTCCGGTGCCGACCACCGCAAGCCCCAGGGATGTTGGTCCTACTGTGGCTCCACCGGCCTCACGAGGGTCGAGTGTCCGCTCCGCTGGCCCACCCATATCGTCTTGGTGTGGTCCAGACGTCGATGCGGTGAGCTCCCATCCCGTCGACCCGCCCAGGCCGTACTGGCGCGGTCCCGACGTGGATACCAGGATTCCTCCCTCGTCCTCCGATGATTCCAGCGCGTCTTCGGAGGAGGACGAGGGGGACGTCGACGCCGATAAGACGCCGGACCAGGCCATCGGCGCGGTTGACCCACCGCGTGGTGAGGATCAACGCTCGCTCACGGCAATGCTGACCCGCTTGGGGACCGCCCTGAACCTGAAGTTGGATTAGCCTCCACTGGAGGGCGAGGACCAAATGACCGCCGAACTGGACAGAAGGGCGATTCGACCGGTCCACATCACCATGCTTCCACCATGCTTCCATCCACCCTTCTTTACCTTGCTGTGCAACTCTGGGAGTGGTGCCTGGAAAGGCAACATGGAAGAAGCCGGTGTCATCACACTCCGTTTCGTCCAGGCTCGACGGAATGTACAGAGTCCTGGACGAAAACGTTGAGTTTCTCCAAGCGCACCCCTTGCCGAACTCGTTGGTGGTCAAGGCCTTCCAGCATAGAATGGCCGCCAGCGGTTTTCCGGTACCTTCGACTCCGGAAGGGAAGAAGCTGGACGCGGTGGGACGTAGGTTTTACGCCACCGGTTCCCTCTTCCTCCGAGCCGCCAATTACTCGGCTGCCATGGGCCTCTATCAGTCCCACCTCTGGGAGCAGGTGAAGGTCCTGGCGGCTAAGCTGCCCGCCGATGCTCAGAAGGGATTCGACGCGGCGACCGAAGGGGACTTTCTGTCGGAGCAGCAGATGAGGACGGCCAGGCACATCAATGATTACGCGGCCAAGGACATGTCTTCTGCCATTTTGCTCCGTCGTCATGCCTGGCTCAGGGGCACCTCCCTCGATGATGCAGTGAAAAAGCTCATCGAGGAGTTCCCGTTCGATGGGCAGGGCCTGTTCGGACAGGACACCGATAAGGTACTGAACGAAATGCGTCAAACGAACTCAACGGCCAAGTTCCTGGGGCTTACCATGCCGGCTCCGCCTGCCAGGCCGCGATTCCAACCCTTTACGCGTCGGTATCAGGGGAACCCGCAGCAACAAGGTGGCTGGACGGATCAGCCCAGGCCTGGCCCCTACAAACAGCGGCGCCAACACAAGTCCCGTTACCAGCCTTACGGGCAGGGCAAGCATTCCGACGCAAAATCCAAGTCCCGAGTTTGAAACCGCGATGGCCAAGTCTCTCTCGCTCCACCTCCCATACCTTCCCCTCCGGAATTTCCTCCAGGTGTGGTCGGGCATCACGGATGACCGGTGGGTCTTAAAGATCTTGTCCGCTGGTTACGCCATCGAGTTCGTGCGAGTGCCTCGGGTAGGAAGACATCGTTTCACCACCTCGTCTCCCCATCTGGAGGAAGAAATATCAACTCTTCTGTCCAAGGGAGCCATCGAGCGGGTGGCACCAACCGATTGGAACAATGGCTTCTACTCGAGGTACTTCGTGGTTCAGAAGAAGCACAAGGGGTAAGCGTGGTTCAGAAGAAGCACAAGGGGTAAGCGACTTCCGAACCAAACCGTTCGTCAGGGCGAAAAAGGCACAGAGACTTTTAGGCCTCATGGCCTCTACGACGGCGGTGATTCCTCACGCCAAGTTGAAGTTCCGGTCCCTGCAGTCGTGGCTCCTCCACGAATTCGACTCGCTCCGGGAGAGCCAGTCCAAACGGTTGACTCCGCCTCCGGAACTGATGGACCAGCTGCTGTGGTGGACAATGCCACTCAATGTGGCCACGGGGAAGAGCTTTTACCCCCCCCACAACCCTCGTTGCAGGTATTGACGGACGCAAGCAACCTCGGCTGGGGGGCTGCCTGCGGGACTCTCACGGTCAACAACGCTTGGTCGCCTCACGAGATGGTGCACCATATCAACTACTTGGAGCTTTTGGCCGTTTGGAAGGCCCTACGTTCCTTCGAGACCCTACTCACCGGCAAGGTGGTTCAAGTGGCCTCGGACAATACCACGGCAGTGGCATACCTGAACAAACAGGGAGGAACGCGATCCACCACCCTTCTTTACCTTGCTGTGCAACTCTGGGAGTGGTGCCTGGAAAGACACATCTTTCCGATTGGAGTGCACATTCAGGGCAAACTGAATGTCTTGGCCGACCACCTCAGCCGTCTCACCTCGACGACCCACGAATGGGAACTGGATGACGAGGTATTTCGGTCCCTTTGCGGGGCCTAGGGGACGCCGAGCATCGACCTCTTTGCGTCGGTGTCCAACAGGAAATGCCACAGGTACTGTTCCAGGGCAGGCATCGGACTGAACTCCGAGGGCGATGCCTTCATGAAACGGTGGGATCAGGACTACCTCTACGCCTTTCCTCCGTTTCCTCTGGTCCAGAAGGTCCTTACCAGGATGTACCAACACCGGACCAACGGAATTCTTGTGGCTCCAGCATAGCCTCGCCAGCCCTGGTTTCCGCTACTGTTACGCATGTCGTCACAGTATCGCACGCTGCCGGAATCACCAACGCTCCTCCAAATGGAGCACGGCCAGCTTCACCATTCGGATCTACCCAGCCTCCACCTCACCGCGTGGAGGATAACCCCAGACTATCCAGGATCTTGGAGCTAGCACGGCACCCTTCCACAAGGAAGTCTTATGCTTCCAAATACAGACGCTTTTGTGCTTTTCTGGCATCCCAGCAGACGTCCCCTCCACAGGTGGGGCTGCAGGACGTCTTGGCCTACCTCCTCCACTTGGCGGAGTCTGGCCTTAGCATTACCTCCATCCGAGTCCACCTCGCAGCGGTGGTGGCTCACTCTCCGGCTGGCTCGCCCGCTTCTGGTGCCTTTCGCGACCAAACGGTGAAGCGTTTCCTCAAGGGACTGCGGAACGCCTTCCCGCCGGTCAGGACTCCAACGGCACAATGGTCATTGTCTGCCGTTCTCAACGCGCTCACTAGGACTCCTTTCGAGCCTATGGCTACCGTGGATGTTCATCTCCTCACGTGGAAGATGGCGTTTCTGGTGGCTATCACGTCTGCTCGACGAGCTGGTGAACTGGTTGCTCTGTGGGCAGACGCACCGTTTCTTCAGTTTTTCAATGATCGCGTAGTGCTCCAAGCGGATATCACCTTCCTTCCCAAGGTAGTCTCCCAGTTTCATATGGCACAGTTTCCTTGCCAACCTTCTTCCAGAACCCCACCAACGCCCAAGAAAGGACTTGGCACACGCTGGATGTGAAACGAGCTTTATTGTTTTACACCAGCAGGACAAGGGAGTTCAGGAAGTCGCAACGCCTCTTTGTGGCTTATGGAGGAAAGTCCAAGGGTGAACCCATCTCTGCCCAGAGGTTCTCCAAATGGATCACGTCTACCATCTACCTGGCCTACGAGTCGGCCTCGCTGCCACCTCCGCCGCATGTCAGGGTGCATTCTACCAGGGCGGTTGCCACATCCACTGCCTTCCTGGAGGGCACACCGCTTGAGGACATATGTAAGGCTGCCACCTGGTCCAGACCTTCTACATTTGTCCAGCATTACAGAGTGGACACCAGAGCCACTGCGGACGCCAGGCTTGGCCGTGTCGTCCTCACCAGGGGGCTCCTGGCTCAACGCCCTTGACGGTCCAATCTACCTGACCATCATACTCATCGTGGGATCATCTCATCCGACTGCCCACCGACCAAGTGAGTGTGAGCTTGCTAATCTCCCAATAGTGGGGATTCACAAACTATACGAAGGAGAAAGTTCGGTTTCACTTACCAGTGATAACTTTCGTTCTTCGAGTATATAGTTTGTGAATACACACTACCCACCCTGCCTCCCCTCTTGAGCTGCACGGATGAGATCAATTGGTTTATCCTGTGCTTGGCTTAAGTATGGAACTGAGGTAAAATGGCGGACTGGCGCCTCAGGGTGGGCGGTACAGTGGGTGGTCTTACCGCCAAAACTTTTGACCAATAGCTTTTTAAGCCTCCGATCAGCGTTCTGCGCAGGCGCATAACCCAATAGTGTGTATTCACAAACTATATACTCGAAGAACGAAAGTTATCACTGGTAAGTGAAACCGAACTTTGCACCCTACCACTACCCCCCCACACAGCCTCTCCCACTCTGAGACACATACACAGCACACAGTTGCCATATATCATTTGGAGAGGACTAGGGCTCGGGAGGAAAGAATTAACCTCACATGAGTGAGGCCAAGGTCATTTCTGCACAGAATAATTGCATGCCCTCTGATGGAAGTCTAACAAGAGAGGCAACTCAAACTGGTGACAAGATAGCATCATCTTCCACAGACCCTTTCACAATGTTTCAGTTTTGTGGTAATTTCCTTACATAAGACAAATAAAGCAAGAAGAAGTAAGCCTAGGAGAGCCACTATGGAGCAGTGGATACAATGTATGTGGATGCAATGTATGGAGCAGTGGATACAATGTGTGGAGCAGTGGATACCTCTATGTGGTTCCATTGTAAGAATGCTTGTTGTTTTGACTAGTTACAAAAAAATGTTTATGGTGACCTCTATCCTATCATAGCACTTGCCTTGCTTTACATGTTGCTGTTGCTTGAGTTCTGTTCCACCATTACTTTTGAGAATATCCATGAGGAGTTTAAATCAGAGCCTTCCAAACTCTTTTAAACAGGTTTCTGTTTCATATGGAACATTAGTTTATTTCTTTCACGCATACACTGGACAATATATTTGTGAGCATATGTTTTGTGTGAGTGTATGCAATCAAAGTTTACAGAGAACAGCATCAAATTGTTAGAACTTCGTGTGGAAGTTGTTCCCACAGCACAGCTGTACACAACCATGGGAGTCTAGACAGCTGAATCAGGTAATTTGGAAGAATGCTTATTGAGTTATACTGTTTTGGAACCAATATAATGTTGCACTAAAGATCTGAACTCTGAAATCTGCCAGTGGCCAAACCACCAGAATTCATTTTTGATGTGACATCTGAGCTATCATCAGCAAATTCTCCATCTGCTGCTTGGAGAGAATGCAACAGCAAGATGTACAAATTCCAACTTGTAGAAATGGCTAACAGCATGTTGATCCAGCACATGATAAAATTGTGGAGATGCTTCCAAAATTCTCCACAACCTCCTCAGTTTTTAAATTCTGAGTTCCCTGGGTTTTTTTTTTTTAATGGAGCTTATACCTGAGGACCAAAGAAAGGTAAATCAGTGGGGACGCTGTGTCCTGCTTCCCAACAAGAGCAAGTCCAGGAACAAACCTGCTACTTGCTGTTATGCCCAGTAGCTACCACAATCCTTGATGCTGCAGTAAAGAGACAGGAAACCTGATCAATCACTAAGTTCTTTTGAAATGCTGCTGTTTTCCCCTTTATCCTCCTCAAATCTTGCTAACAGCAGCATTGAAAGATGGGAAACATGGCTATCCTGAGAGACCACCCATCCTATGCCTGAACTGTTTCCTTCCTCACTGATTTTTAAAGGCTTCAAGCAAACCAGATGCCCTAGTGCACAGGTGCCCAAACCTTTTAAGCTGGGGACTGGTTCACACCCTCTCAGACTATTGAGTGGCCAGATTGGTGGAGCCACTGCCCTGAGGTCCCCCCCACTCCCCCCAGAAGGAGCATTACTCCTCACTACAGACCCTCCTGGCACATTAAATTTTTGCCCTCATGTAAAAGAAAGGAGTTGGTAGACTGCCACACCACAAGAGCACACAGACCAGCCTGCGGCTGTCCCTTTTGGAAGTAAGGTTTTGCCGAGGCACTCTGTTGTTTTAAAAAAAGCCCACACATACAAATGGACAAGGAGGATTTGAAAGGGGGAAACGAGGCTTTCCTTGGCACACCGGCTCTAAGGAGGGCAACCCTCCCCTGCCAGAAGGTGCCAGTAGGGGTGCCCAAAGTTTTTGGACTGTGGGCCAGTCATGTGGTTCAGGGGGCTGGTCACTATGGCCCGAGGGCCAGATCCAGCCTGAGGACTGTAGTTTGGGCACCCCTGTCATAGGGAGAGAGAGATCAGGGAGGGAGAAAGAATGGAAAGCGAAAGGAGGGTGGGGGAATGAAAGAGAACGAGTGCTAGCTGAGGCTCAGCTTCTTCCAGGCATTACTCATTCTTAGCTCTCCCCTCCAGTGCACAGTTGGTCTCCCCTCCACACATGCACACACCAACTTCCCATTGTTTCATTCTGCCTGGGGAGATCCCAAGGAAGATGCCAACTGACTGCTGGAGGAGAAGGCGGGTAAGAGCAGCCTTTGGACTAGCCTTCAGGAGAAGAAGCATGAACAGCTGTGTGGCAGCTGGAGGCAGGGCGTGGGCCAGATGGTTTGATGCCTTGGGCCGGACCTGGCCTGTGAGCCATAGTTTGGGCACTCCTGCCCTAGTGTGATGAAATTAAAAAGAGGCAAACCATTTCCATCTTGCTTGAGGCCTAGCTGATGGGAAGAGGAGAGGTATCAGCTGGGGGAAGTGGCAGTTCCCATGAGGACACACCCCTGTTATCTCAGAGTCCACCTAAATCAAGGTCAGGCTAGCCAGCCTGGTGGAGCTGGCCAGCTGTTTAGTTCCAGCTGCATTCTTTCATGGGGTCATGTATGCGCTCTCATAAGCCATAAAGTTCTAGAAAACTAAATTGGAACTAGCTGTTGGATATCATGATTGCTATTAAAAAATAGATCAGTACAAGGCCAAATGGGGTTTGTGTCTTTGGATAGTAGCCTATCATGGTGTTGATGAGATTTGCACTCAGGAATTTGTCAACTGTTACTGTGAAGTCCCTTTGTGACAGCAGAGCTAGCTCATTAGCTTTGTTATTTTTCCTGTGTTGTTGTATATTCCCAAACTCTTCTACATTCAATTTGTAATCGCCTTATTTATCCAAAGGGTATTTATTCCACCCACCCTCACTTTAAATCTGCCTAACTACTGTATCTTTTTAAATGCACCAAATATGGAACAACATTCAGTTGTGTTTATTGTACAAGGAGGCAGGGAAGTCTGAATCCTAAATCCAGTCATGATCCATTAGTCAGCTACAGATTTAAGTGGTTAGGTGGTCTGGTGGTCTTCTCTGCAGGGCTAACTCGCCCTGAGAGACAGGAGTTATTTATTTACTTTAGTATTTCCATTTGGCTCTGAGGAAAGGAAGTTACAGGGCTTGCTGATCATAATAGCAACTACCAAGAGACTCCAGGCTTCAGGTGCTTAGCCTTCAACAAGCTAAGACAATGCTTAGGAGCTGGCAACAATTATTTTACATCTGGTTTGCGTGGTTTTTTATTTTATTTCTTGCCTCCCCAGATCAGTTTCACCCTTTTGTATTATGACTTTGCAGTTGGAAGCCTGAGAGCAGAGTCTATCATTTACTATTCAGGGAGATGTTCAGAAGGAAGACTAGGGTAGAAAATGTTATATTAAAAAAAACACTACTTCTAAATCTGAAGATTATATATAACTAGTATAATGAAACGAGAACTAATGAAAAGACAAATCCTCCCTGGACTTGTCAGTCCTCTTGACAAAATAGCCAAGAAACTGTCATCTTGTCTTCCAATGTGAAGGTTGCCATACTAGCTCTTTTTAGGATTTTTTAGTCCAAAGATGAGATGGATGGATGGTGTGGTAGACGCAGTAGGCACAGAGCTGGGCGGGCTGAGGAGGATGGTGGAGGACAGAGGTGCCTGGAGGGCAATGGTCCATAGGGTCACAAAGTGTCAGAATCGACTGTGCGATTGAACAACAGCCTCCCTTTTAAAGCTACTCATATTAGGAGCTGTCATCACATCTCACTGCCATGAATTCCATGGTTTCATTGTTCAAGTACATCTATTGTTCTGAAATGCTTTGGATGAAGCAGTACCTCCCTTGGCCTTTCAAGTTTCCACCCCTCTTCAGTTTCATTGAGTGGTACAATGAATTGCACTAGAAAAAAACATGGACAAAACCTTGTATCTACCTACCTTCTCCGTACTTTTACAAACATGTGATTTATCCTTTCTTCCTTTTAACTTGTCCATAAGTCCTGGAGCAGCTTGCCTATCATCTCTCTTTTGACTTATTTGCTGTCCCACTATTCTCCTAGCACATTTCCTTACCTTAAAATATAGCAGTTAGTCTTTAAGCTGCCACAATGCTTTTGCTTTCTTTATTTTTGCTTGCTTCTTGTTTGTACTGTTCTTAATATACATTGGAACCTCAGTTTATGAACGGTTCAGTTAATGTAATACAGTGGAACCCCAACATACAAACGGTTCTATTTACAAAACATTTGATATACAAATAGAAATCCTGGCTAAAAAAAAATTCGACATTAAAAATTTTAATAGGAAAAAATTGACATACAAAAAAAATGCGGTGACATCTAGTGGCCTCTTCTGGTAATGCAATGCATTTTTGACACAATTTTTTCAACATACAAATAACCTCATGGAACAGAAAAAAATTCATATGTAGAGGTTTTACTGTATTCGGTTTGCGAAAGGAAATCAAGAGAAAATAGTGGCTTGGTTGACAGAATTTTTTAATTTTCTTTCTTTTTTCTTTTTTGTAGTACAAAGCTCATGTGGGGTTTTCAGACAGTTCCGAACACCCTTCCAATGCTCCCCACAGTGGCAGGATGGTTTTTGGAGCCATTTTTTGATTTTTTTTGTAGTGTTTTGGCACCGTCAGAAGCTTTTCCTTCAACCAGGGGGGAAATCCCCTTTAACAGCTGATAGTCAGAACTGAGCCAACAATTACCACAGCTGGCCACTAGAGGGTTCTGTCAGAAATGTGCTGAATATGCATTGAAATGCATTGTAAATTGTCTGGAAGCCAAAAAAGTGGGGGAAAGCTTCTTTTATCTGTTCTAAAGTGCACTTTGGAATTTTTTGCCATGTTTTCACCACTTTAGAAAGTTTTAAACAGCTAAAAGACTTTTGTTTAAATGTTTTTCTGATCTCTGAAATGGAGTATTTGGTTTTCAATGCATTCCTATGGGAAACCGCATTTCAGTTAATGTAATTTTTGCTGTAAGAAACTCCCAGAGAATGCATTAATTACGTTAACCGAGGTACCACTGTATAGTTAATTTCTATCATATTTTTAAACAACCTTAACCTCCCTTTTGACTTCCTTCTAACCAAAGCATTTATGATGGATATATTTCCTCTTTTAAAACCTAGATGTTACCTTGGTAGTCCCAGAATATCTGTCTTCCTGTCCTCCGCCACCTCTGGAAGAGAGGTGAGGGAACCAGCTGTAAACTAGCTAGTATTTCTGCTCTGAATTGCATTTAAGGCATGTTAATATGGTTCTTAAGAGGCTCTTCGGCTTGGAAACAGAGATGAGCACTGAACCCTAGAGTCGGATATGACTGGCTTTCGAGCAAGGGAAACCTTTACCTTTAAGAGTTTATGGAGACTAGTGATAGCACTGAGGTGGCATTTAATTTTTCTTGCATTTGTTAAGTATTAATTCTAATTGTTATTCTAATGCTATTATTAATACATTTTATTTTGAGGCTGTTATGGCTATTTCTTATTGGATGTCACTGGAACATTTTGTAAAAAAATATTTTTCTAATGTGATCAACATGGACATAAGGGGGGAAACGGTATATAACTAAACTAAACTGAATTCTTGACACATTCAGATTACCACTCCCAATTCCTTCTGACACCACTGACATCTCATGAGTAGGTCTTGGCCACCATGCAAGGTTAAACCAAAAGTGGCCTCCTTTCTCTTCTGATTATTTCCAATATAAGGAGCACTTTATTGTTTAGTTTCTCCTAGTCACGTTTTGAACAAGCTCCTATGAGTTGGACTCTGCAACAGTATTTATTAAGTTCTTTCAGTTAACCTTTCTCTCCCCACTTCTCCTGCCAAAACGACATGTGTGCATTCATAAAGCACATTTACAAAGAGGTCATATTGGAAGGGTGGCAACACAGCCATTCAGCCTAGATCTTACCTCAGCTCAGCTAAGGTTGGATGACTGTCATGTTATAATCCCCCGCCCCCAAATTCATGCCATTCTTTACGTTAACAATAACAATGTTTCAAAAACCCATCTTCTTAAACAAGGGGGAGGCTCACAATGCTAAATGGCCTGGATGTTTTCTGAGCTTTTAGGGGTGGATGGCATCAAAACTATTGTAATGTGCTGGTGTATGTGACTCCAACAATATTCTTTGTGTAGGGTGTTTCACCGACACAAATATGCATATTCCGTTTTGAGAGCTGCAAATGAAAGATACTGAAACCTGAGGGAAACTATGTGTGTCCCAGTTTTGGAATTAATTTTAGCATTTGTCCATTTAAACAGGAAATTGAGATTAGAGTACTGAGCAAAGCAAGCCAGAGAAATGATAAAGTAACAGAAAAGGGGAAATCTTCCCTCATCCGTGTTAAAGTTGCCAACTGTAACACTTATCTGAAGCAAGAGAACCAGATGACTCATCTGAAGATATCCCATATGGCAAGGATTCTCAACCTGTGGCCTCTGAGCCGGAATTTGCCTGTGGCGCCATTTCATGTGCCCCGCCACACCAGGAAGTGGCATGTGGTGGAGGAAGGGCAAAATGGCTGTCCAGCCCCCAAAGCTGTCTGAGGGAGCTGACCTGGCCCCCAGCTTTGAAAGGTTGAGAACCGCCATATGGGGCACACAGAAAGAGCCTCCTTGAAGATTGTGGTATTTTTGAACCACAATCAGGCTTACCCTGGTAACGGCAACCTAGTGTTTCTGGCTAATCTTTCTCATGCTAGGTCAGGTGAAAGGAACTGCAGAATGAACCCACCAAAAGATGCCTTCATTGTTGCAGTTTCATGTCTGGCCTAGACACGGAAGAAGAAGTGCATAATATACTTTCTGTGATGTTAGTTTCTTGTTTGGATATTGGACATATTTGAGCCATCAGGTTTAAGATGTCCTGAGCCTTTTGAAGAAAAGATGGTGCTCCCTTTTGGTTAGGACAGCACTGGTCATTGCTGTTCTAATTTTCTACTTTTATTTATTTATTTAATAGATTGTATATACCGCCCTTGTCCGGTGGACTCTGGGCGGTGTACATAGGCCAGCGAGCACCTCACTGACCATACAATGAAGCAAGTTAAAACTGATATAAAAACAATTAAGAACCCTTAAGAACATTTGGCAATATTGTCCACCACTGTGCCATTTTACTATCTAAAAACAAATATAAAATCAACATAACATTAACATTAAAATTGGTTACAGGAGGGGGGGAGCCTCAGACGAGCTCTTTTTAGCCAGACGTGTCCCAGTTTAGTTCATTCTTCCTCCCACTTCAGCCTGGTAGTTAAGAAGAGATTGTTTACATTCTGGTGTTTGGTAACAGACTATGCTCCTTAGACAGGTAATTTAAATCACCAGTTCATATCTTTTGAGTTTCCCTCAAGTTTCTCTTTTTTACTAAATTGGACTGACAGTTTCCACCTCTTTCCATTACCTTCTACTAGCTACAATTTTTGAAATGGTGGCATGTTAGTCTGCATTGATCACTATATCAGAGAATAAACAAAACAAAAAGACAAAAAATGTTGTGGCACCTTAAAGACTAATTGCTGTATTTTAATGTTAGCTTTTGTGGATCAAGTTCACTTTGTCAGAAGATGATGGAGAGATGGTAATGATCTTGCCATCCATTCATCCCAATTCTTTAGGAGAGCTTTCAAAAATGAATTTTCTATGTATATTGGAATACAGTGGTACCTCGCATAATGAACGCATCGTATAGCAAAAAAATCACATAATGAAGCATTAGTTATGCAATGGTGGTACCCTGCATAATGAAAAAATTATGCAGGAGTTTTGGTAACTGGGGTATACCTGCTTAATGGGAACCCCAGTTAACAAACCTTTTTTTCATTATGCAGGGTATCTCCCATGTGGAACTGCATAACAAACAAACAAAAATGCATAGTGAAGAGCTCCGTGGAACAGTTTTTTCATTATGCGGGGTTCTACTGTACAGTAAAACCCCTACTTACGAAAAAAGTCCGTTCCATAGGCTTTTGCTTAAATTGAATTTTTATGTAACTCGAAGCAAACCCATAGGGAAATGAATTTTGCATAACTCAAAGCAAACCCATAGGAAAAAGAATCTTTATGTAACTCGAAGCAAACCCATAGGAAATCATATAAATCAGGACATGGTTTTAGCACAAAATCATTATGTAAGTCAAATTTTATGTAACTCGAGTCATTTTAAAGTCGAGGTTTTACTGTATTATTATTTCTAAGGTGAAATGGAATTCTAAGTAGCTTTTCCAAGGCCCCCCTTGTGATTGAAGTGGCAACAATGTGCATTCTTTGTCATTAATCAGCCTAAATAGCTGTCTAATCTGAAATGCTGCATAATAACAATAGTCTAGGTATTCCAAGTCCACAGTGTATTTCCTTTATATTGTATTGTATTTGGTATTCTTGATCTCTCCTGCTTGCATAAATTTCTCAATTGTTTACCACCACCACCACCCAGAAGATCCCCTGGCAATCCAACTAAAATTGTATGGAACAAATAACAAAATTTTGGTAAAACAGACATTTTAATGAGATTCTCTCCAACCATATTAATCTCTGCTTCTTCCAATTATGTATTAAACAGCCTATCTGTTGGATCTTGGATTTGTAATTAAGTAAATTTGAAGTAGCTGCATTATTACCCCTAAGCCCCTATTTTATAGATGATTTTGTAATTGGAATATATCTGTAAGAATTCCCTCTCTTGGTCTAATATATTAAGCCATGATAGATTTTTTAAGTTGATCCTTAAACCAGATATTTATTTAGTTATTATATTTATATCCTGCCCATCTGGGATATTTCCCACTCTAAACCATACTAAACCATATTCTGAGAAAATGTCCAATATTTGTCCAATTTCTGGGAAATTATATGAAACTGATACTATTACATCAGCTACAAAAAGACATAAGAAAACACTTTGACTTAATGTGTACTCCAGATAAAAAGGGATATTGCCTTTGTAAATTAGCTAATAGTTCTATGGTCAGGGCAAATAAAAAAGATAATTACCAACCCTATTTTGTTCTACAGTTAATTAGAAGTGGGAGGAAAGAATCCATTCCATTAGACCTAATTACTGTTCTGTGATTAGAATAGATGCTGCAAGTCTTTTAAGACTTTCTGGATTGCTTCAACTAGGTAAGCAGATTTGAATTAAGCATTAAGATGCTGCTGGCAACATTAAGAGATGCTGAACAATGGAATGGGCTACTTCAGAAGGTAGTCTATTCTCCTTCACTGAAGGTTTCTAAACAGAGACTGGATGGCCATATATCAATGATTCTTTAGCTGTGGACTTCCTGCATTGGCTAGGAATTGGATTCAGTGACCCTCAAGATCCGTTCCAGCTCCATATTTCTGATTCTGTGCTTAGAATACTCTCATTGAGTGTGATAAACCAAAACCACTCTCTCCTACATCTCATGAATTTCTAGTATTAAATCTAATATTCCATATTAAGCTACTTAAACATGTGTTTAACATGTACATCACAGTCTAATAACACAATGTTAGGACATTGATGATTTATTAAACGTATTAGCCCTGCTGCCTTATTTAGCCCTGCCCAGGATTCTTATTTACTCCTGCCCGGGTGTCCTTCTTTTTAAAGGGATTGGGGAGATTTTATAAATGTTTTTAGATAGTTCTATAGTACAGTATTCAGTTTTAATTAGCATTGGATATAGGTTTTAACTGACGTTGTGAGCCGCCCTGGGTTGCTTAGGCAAAAAGGACGGTTATATAAATCCAACAAATAAATACATACATTTTGACTTTTGTCTGATTTGTGTATTTCATGCTCTGGGATGAAAACATGTTAGGGGAAAATATCAACTCTATGGCACCATCTAGTGACAAACAACATATACTTTTGAAGGAAAAGCAGAAAGTGAGGAAGACCTAAAGAATTTCTTGATGGGTTGAAGGAGGAGAGTGCAAAAGCTGGCATGAGACTCAATATCAAGAAAACCAAGATAATGGCAACAGGTCTGATCAATCCCTGGAAAATAGATGGGGAAGAAGTAGAAGCAGTGACAGATTTTACTTTATTGGGATCTAAGATCACTGCAGATGGAGACTGCAGCCATGAAATAAAAAAGGCAACTGATTCAGAGGAGACAAGCTATGAGAAACCTGGGGAACATAGTGAAAAGTAGACATCATCTTGCAAACAAAAGTTTGCATAGTCAAAGCAATGGTATTCCTAGTGGTAATGTATAGTTGTGAGAGCTGGACCATTAGGAAAGCTGAGCGTAGAAGAATAGGTGCCTTTGTGATGTGGTGTTGGAGGAGAGTTTTGAGAGTCCCTTGGACAGCGAGGAGAACAAATAGGTCAATATTCCAATATGCTCATTGGAAGGTCAAATAGTAAATATGACGCTGAAGTACAGTACTTTGGACATCAAATGAGAAGGGAGAATTCACTTGAGAAAGCCTTAATGCTGGGAAAGGTGAAGGGCAAAAGAAGAAGAGGATGGCCAAAAATGAGACGGATAGATGGTATTGTGGACACAATGGGCACAGAGCTGGGCGGGCTGAGGAGGATGGTGGAGGATGGGTGCCTGGAGGACAATGGTCCATAGTGTTGCAAAGGGTCGGGATAAACTGTGCGACTGAACAACAACAACATATGAAAGCAATTCCCTAGTATGCATTTTGGTCTTTTCAAAAACGATTGGTACAGCTTTGTTGTATTGAATACTAAACTAGTGTGTTGAAAGGGAAAGACAAAATCCATTGATTTGAATGGTTACGAATCTGTATTACAACATAGGGAGAGAGTAAACAAAGTATTCATTTTGTTGACATTTCTTACAGAATAGTTTCTATGAAAGTTAATTAAAAATTGTTCAGTATTCATTTAGTATACTTCTGTATTTCTTGATGACACCTTGAAGTGCAGGGATTGCTTGTTACATATGCTGCTTAATATTAATTATAAAGATCATAAATAGGTTTCACACACAGTCTCTAAGTTCATGATCTACTTACTATTATATAGGAAAACAAGTACAGTAATACCTCATACAAAGTCCACTTCATACAACATCGAATTCATACCACATCGCTTAATTTCTTGAAAAAAGTTGCCTCATACAAAGTGGCTTGACTTTGTATGAGGCATTGGGTTTTTCCCAGGTTGCATTGTGCCTGGGCAGTATAAAAGGCAGGACACGTGCGTGCATTGCTCTTGTGGGTTTTGCATGAGGTGAAGAGTGTTTAGGAGTGGTTTTGAGTATGATTTTGGATTTTTTTGAATTTTTTCATCAGAATTTTTAGAAGCATTCCTGGGATTTTTGCAGCATTCTTCAGGTTCTTGGACAATCAGGGTTGTTTGACAGTCGGGCCAGAGGGGAGTGATTCCACCTGCGGGAGGGCGGCAGGCACCTTCCTTCAAAAGACTGTGCCGCCATGGCTCTGGGACTCCCCCTCCCCCCTCCTTTGGCCAGTCAGGCCAGAGGGGAGTGATTCTACCTGCGCGAGGGCGGTGGGCGCCTTCAAAAGCCTGCACCACCATGGCTCCGAGACTCCCCCTCCCCCCTCCTTCAGCCAGTCGGGCCAGAGGGGAGTGATTCCACCTGCAGGAGGGCGGCAGGCACCTTCCTTCAAAAGACTGTGCCGCCATGGCTCTGGGACTCCCCCTCCCCCTCCTTTGGCCAGTCAGGCCAGAGGGGAGTGATTCTACCTGCGCGAGGGCGGTGGGCGCCTTCAATAGCCTGCACCACCATGGCTCCGAGACTCCCCCTCCCCCCCTCCTTCAGCCAGTCGGGCCAGAGGGGAGTGATTCCACCTGCGGGAGGGCAGCGGGCGCCTTCAAAAGACTGCGCCACCACGGCTCTGGGACTCCCGCTTCCCCCTCCTTTGGCCATTCGGGCCAGAGGCGGGGCTCTCGCCCGGTGGGTGGCCGGCAATGAACGAGCAGCACCTGGAGGGCTCGTCACCGCCCTCAAAACCCACTCCAGCCACCACTGACCCCGGCGGGGCTCTCAACCAGTGGCCGGCTGACAATTAACGAGTTAACCCCCCCTTTTTTTGTCTCGGATGGAGCTGATGCTGTCCTTAAGGCTCTTGCCTGCGTCTTTGCAGCTGTTGCAGCCCTTGGGACAATCTGAACTGCCGTGGCTGCCTTTGCTGCCAGGGGGAGTGGTAGCTCCTGTGACTTTCTCCAGTGGACATGGGGTTTTTCCATGCTGGGTTTGTTGTTGTATTATACTGTTTTTTTACTGTAGTTTATAATGTAATTATGTAGTTTTTGTATTTTGATACCATGCTTACTTGTATTGCTCGCTATTGTAAATTTATTGTATCTCTGTATTATTATTTTGTTGCTATTTGTATATGCTGTTAGCCGCCTTGAGTTGGCCTTTGGCTGAGAAAGGCGGGATATAAATTAAACTGATTGATTGATTGATTGATGTATTTAGCCTTCTGACAATGATTTCTTAAAGTTCTGTCAGTTTCCTGTCTGTTTCCTTGACTTTGCCCTAAAGTCTGTGCTGTTACAGTACAATGTATCTCTATGGAAACGACGTTGTACAAGGCATTGCGGCAAGGATTTGAACGTTATATGAGGCATCGCGGCTAGGATTTTGCATGCCTCATACAAAGTCCAAATCTGTATAAAGTCCAAACTTGTGGAACCAAGTTTGGACGTTGTATGAGGTATCACTGTACAGTAATACCCTGGATAACGACAAAACTTGGTGCCCCAAGTCATGTCATTATGCGGTTTTTGTCATTGTCCGGTGCATGCAATGGACAATGACAAAAAAAAAGAAGCCCAGGATCCTCTCTGAGGCTCAGGGGAGCCATTTCCAACCCACCCACCCCCCACCTGTCCGGATGCTGCTGGAAGGCAAAACAGCAGGGAAAACTCCTTCGTCAGCTGCAGGTTTTGCCTTCCAGCAGTATCCGGGCAGGTGGGGGGTCGGAAACAGCCCCAATCGGCTCCCCTGAGCCTCTGCCCTCCCCCACCAAAAGGACAACATGATCCCCTACCTTTCCAGCTGGTTGAGGATGAAAAAATTGCAGTCATCGGGTTGCTGATTCTGACTCTCTGGCTCCATAGCAGCGTCAGGGAGGCTGGGTGGACCTTTTTAGTGAAAACCCCACTTTCCTAGGGCCTTCCAGAGCCACACAAGAAGTAAAAATAGTTGTGGCCGCCATTTTGGAAAGAGAAAAAACAAAATGGCGGTCACAACTATTTTCACTTCTCATTCGAGAAATCTGGGAAATTGCATTCCGTAAAACAGAGTTTTCTGTCCCTATTTTTTCCCCTCGAACTTTATATAACAGTATATATTCTAAGATTCACATGTAAAGCACCTTTCATCAATCTAAGTGTATGAAACGTTTTGCATATATTCTGTTTTACTTGTTATTGTTCTCTTTGGTCTTACTTTATTATTGTTTGTTCAATAAAATAATATATTTAAGGGGGAGAAACGCATTTTCAGCAAAATGAGGCTTCCGTAAAACTGCTAACCAGAGGCTTCTGGGAAGTCCCCAAGGGCATAACAGCAGTATCTTTGCCTATTGTTGGGTACTGGTTGGTCATTTACAGTATTCTACCTATGAATTTCAAATTTCCATATAGATTACAGTGGAACCCTGGACAACAACAAAACTTGATTCCACAAGTCATGTCGTTGTCCGTTTTTTGTTGTTGTCTGGCCAGCCCCAGGTAACGACAAAAAAATGACCTCCTATGGTGACTACCTGGATAACGCCATTTCTAATGAAACGCTGCTCCAAGCCAAAACTCCGGGGGAAATTCTGTTGTCGTCTGCAGTTTTTGGCTTGGAGCAGCATGGGGGGAGATTGGGGGAGGTCAGAACCAGCCCGGATCACTTCCCTGGAGCCTAACAGAGGCACCCACGGTGACGGGAGAAGCCAAAATGGGTGGGAAAAATTCCATTGTGGCAGAATATTTTTCGCCCATTTCTGCTTCTCCGCCACCCCTGCCACCTCTGGGAGGCTCAAGGGACCCTATCTGCCCTGTTTCTGACCCCCCATGACCCTTTCCAGGCAATGCTGCAAGCCAAAACTCCTGGGAAAACTCCTTCATCAGCTTGAGGTTTTTTCTTGCAGCACCGCCCAGGAGGGTTGCGGGGTGTCGGAAACAGATAAGGTCCATTTCGGCTACTCTGCCACTGCGGGTGCCTGTGTTAGGCTCCAGGGAGGTGATCCAGGCTGGTTCTGACCTCCCCCGATCTCCCCCCCCCCACGCTGCTCCAAGCCAAAAACTGCAACCAACGATGGAGTTTCCCCCACTGTTTTGCCTTCTAGCAGCACGGGGAGAACTTGGGGGAGGTCAGAACCAGCCCGTATCACCTCCCTGGAGCCTAACATAGGCACCTGAGCTTCCTCTACAGACCCCCAGAAAAAGGACGACATGGTCTCCTACCTGTTCATGCTGGTTGGAGATGAAAAAATCACCATCTTCGGGTCCCTGTGTCCAGCTCTTTGCCTACCCAGGAGTGGCTGGGAGGCTGGGAGGACCTATTCTGCACTGTTCCCACCTTCCTAGCACCTCCCTGGCCCACCCAACAGCTGAGAAAAGTTGTGGCCACCATCTTATTTTTTTATTTTTCATAAACAAGATGGCGGCTGCAACTTTTCTCAGCTATTGGGTGGGCCAGTGAGATGCTAGGAAGGCAGAAACAGCACCGGATAGGTCCTCCCAGCCTCCCAGACACTCCTGGGTAAGTGGAGAGCTGGATACAGGGACCAAAAGATGGTGAATTTTTTATCTTCAACCAGCGTGAACAGCTAGGAGACCAAACACGATCTCCGGGATAATGCCGTAACATCGTTGTCTGGGAGATGATTTTTCAGAAAAAAATGCTTCGTTGTCTGAAAATGACGTCCGAATGTGTCATTGTCCAGGGTTCCACTGTATTTAATTTCTCATTATGTGTGATTTAATGGCCATCACCACATTGTGTGACAGTAAATCCTATAAATCAATTATGTGCTTTGCGAAGAAGTACTGTACTTTTCATATGCCTTATAATACACAAAAGCAGTGGTGGGATTTAGCAGGTTCACCCCAGTTCACCAGAACTGGTAGCAGAAATTTTGGTTGGCCCCGCCCATCCAAATTTTGAAATAAAATAGTCCTAATTCAGGTGCAACACAGGGCTTTCCCCTGGCCACACCCACAGAGTAGGTAGTAAAAAAAATGAATCCCACCACTGCACAAAAGCCAACTTTTATATTAAATGTTCCTTTCTCGGTAGAGCAGACACATAAAGGTAAACATATTGGAGACATTGAGTTAATGTTGCCTATGACTCATTAAGATCAATGAAGCCAAAATGCATGCATGGTCAAGTTACTCTGACTTCATTAGAGCTGTGGTTCAACTGAGGCTGTGTACACAAAACATTTCAGAGCATTGGACATATTTAAGGTAACACCATAATTTTCTACAATATACATACATTTTCCTGTCATGCTATGGCCCATGGTGCCAAATAATCTGCCCCGGTCTCACTACAGCTGCCACCACTGCTGCCAGAATCAACCGCAGACTCATTTATGACTGTCGTAAAAGCATTTACAGCAGCCGTAAATGGCAGGGGTGTAATTATGATTAAAGCCAATAAGTAAACTCTGACTCTGAATAAAGATGTTTGAAACAGTTGGTCTTGTTTTGTAATGACCATCAATTCCAAAATGACTTAAAGTAGATGAAATTCTCTCTCTCGTTATCCTCAGCCGAGGCTCCAAAAGTTTTAACACATGCGTCCTCAAGCACCATAGAGAAAAAACGGAGGAGGCAGAAGGGATGCGATATAAGACAAAAAGGTTACTCCCCTGACGAAATATACATGAAAGGTCTGTTAACCGGATAGACGTCGGGAGTGTACTACGGACTTTACAAATCAATCTTGTTAATGTGTGGGAGCCTCGACTCCACATTAATTATTGTGCTAGAGCCTTGACAGAGGACAACGAGAGTCAATAGAGGATTCTGGAGTTTCGACTCCGCATGTGTTAAAACTTTTGGAGCCTCGGCTGAGGACAACGAAAGAGAGAATTTCATCTACTTTAAGTCATTTTGGAATTGAATTGAACACAGCATTTATTGTTTCTGTATAGTCATTACAAAACAAGACCAACTGTTTCAAAACATCTTTATTCAGAGTCAGAGTTTACTTATTGGCTTTAATCATAGTTACACCTTTTTAGGTGGTGTGAAATAAAAGACTTTTGCCATCAACGGTTTTCTTAACTAGTACTGTTTGCACCGTTGGACCTCTTTTTCTTTTCATGTAAATGGCAGGGGGACAACCAATCCGGGCCCCTCAACTGTTTGAGGGAGCGTGACCCGGCCCCCAACTTGAAGTGGTTGAGAACCTCTGTGTTATAACATCTGATCAAGCTGTTTTTCAGTGGCTTCAGACTACATCTAGTAAATTGGTTTCTTTTCCCAGAAGAGAAGAGGAGGAAGATTAAACAAATGTTTGTACAGTTGTTAAGGATATCTGTGAACTATCACTGATTCATCACTGGAGACAAATGAAATACACGTTCATAAGAACATAAGAACAGCCTTGCTGGAACAGGCCACAGCCCATCCAGTCCAGCATTCTGTCTCACACAGTGGCTCACCATTTCCTTCAGGGTATTCCCAAGCAGATGCCTTCACCTGCTTAGGATTCCCTGGAAATGATATTGAGAGATATCCTGCCTATCTCTCCAACCCGGAGGTTGTCCTTAAGTATCCATAATTATAGCCATTGATACTCTTGTCCTCCATGAACTTGTCTAATCCTTTCTTAAAGCTGTCAAGACTGACAGCTGTCACCACTTCTTCTGGCAGGGAGTTCCATAGACCAGTAATCCTCTGGGTGAAAAAGTACTTTCTCTTATTTGTTTGAGAACTAGTACCCAAAAGTTTCATGGAGTGTCCCCTAGTTCTAGTGTTATGCGATAGGGAAAACAGTTTTTCCTTATCTACTTTGTCCACACCGTGCATGATTTTATAAACTTCAATCAGGTCACCTCTTAGACGTCGTCGTTCAAGAGTGAAGAGGCCCAACCGTTGCAGCCTCAGATGGTAAGGAAGGTGTTCCAGTCCCCTAATCATTCTGGTTGCCCTCCTCTGTACTTTTTCCAGCTCCATAATATCCTTCTGGAGGTATGGCGACCAGAACTGTACACAGTATTCCAGATGGGGCCTCACCATAGATTTATAAAGAGGCAAAATGACACTTGCTGACTTATTTTCTATACCCTTCCTAATGATCCCTAGCATTGAGTTTGCTTTTTTCACTGCTGAGGCACACTGGGTTGTCACCTTCATTGAGTTGTCCACCAGGACACCAAGGTCCCTTTCCTGGTTTGTCGCAGAGAGTTCAGACCCCATCAGTTTATAAATGTAATTGGGGTTCTTTGCCCCAACATGCATCACTCTGCACTTACTAATGTTGAAACTCATTTGCCACTGTTTTGCCCACTCCCCCAGTGTTGAGAGATCCCTCTGGAGCTCCTCACAATCTCTCACAGTTTTCACTACCCTGTATAATTTAGTGTCATCAGCAAATTTGGCTTCCTTGCTTTTTACTCCTACCTCTAGATCATTTATGAAGAGGTTGAAAAGCAGGGGTCCCAGTACTGAACCTTGGGGGACCCCACTCTTTACTTCCCTCCACTTGGAGAAGTGTCCATTTAGTGCTACCCTCTGTTTCCTGTCCCTTAGCCAGTTGCTGATCCAGGACAAGACCTGTCCCTTTATTCCATGACTGGTAAGTTTATTCAAGAGCCTTTGGTGTGGGACCTTGTCAAAAGCCTTCTGAAAGTCCAGATAAACAATGTCAACTGGATCCCCCTTATCCACATGCTTGTTGACACTCTCAAAAAATTCCAACAGATTAGTGAGGCATGATTTGCCCTTGCAAAAGCCATGTTGGCTCTCCTTTAGCAGCGCCTTCTCTTCTATGTGCCTATTAATTCTATCTTTTAGGATGGTTTCCATCACTTTACCTGGGACACATGTCAAACTGACAGGTCGGTAATTTCCTGGATCACCCCTGGATCCTTTTTTGAAAATTGGTGTTACATTCGCTACCTTCCAGTCATCAGGCACAAAGCCTGATTTGAGGGAAAGATTATATATTTTGGCTAGGAGATCAGCAATTTCATCTTTAAGTTCCCTGAGAACTCGTGGATGGATTCCATCTGGTCCTGGTGATTTGTTAGTGTTTAGTTTAACAAGACATGCAAGGACCTCCTCCCTGGTTATTTCTATCTGGCTTAATTCTTCGGTTTCCCTCCCTACGAAGATAGGCTCTGTTTTGGGCATGTGGCATCTGTCTTCTTCAGTGAATACTGAAGCAAAGAATTCATTGAGTCTCTCTGCAATCTCTGTTTCCTCTTTAATAACCCCTTGCCTTCCATTGTCATCTAATGGTCCAATGGCCTTCCTAGTTGGGTTCTTACTTCTAATGTACTTAAAGAAGTCTTTGTTATTTCTCTGAGTATTTTTAGCTATACACTCCTCAAAGTCTTGCTTTGCTTTCCTGATTGTTGCCTTGCATTTGTTCTGCCAGAATTTATGTTTCTGCCTGCTGTCCTCATTCGGACAAGCCTTCCATCTTCTAAATGAGCTTTTCTTGCTCTTGATCACTTCCCGAACAGCTCCTGTAAGCCACATTGGAGTCCTCTTGGACCTGACAGTGCCCTTTTTCCTTTTGGGTATGCATTCCAATTGGGCCTCTGTTATTGTTTTTGTAAACAGCCTCCATGCCTCTTGGAGTGTTTGGACTCTCTCAATTTTCCCTTTCAGCTTCTTTTTTACTAGTTTCCTCAACTTTGGGAAATTTCCTTTTTGAAAATTTAAGGTCTCTGTGTTAGATTTTGTCAGTGACTTGCGGTCTATGATCAAGTTAAACATAATTGAGTTGTGGTCACTGTTCCCTATTGGATCAGTCACATTAACATCTTGCACCAGATCCTGAGTATTACTCAGGATCAAGTCAAGGATTCTTGTACCTCTAGTTGGGTCTTCAACCATCTGTCCCAGGGAACAATCATTTAGCATATCTAGGAACTTTATCTCTTTATCATGTGCTGAACAACAGTTCACCCAGTCTATGTGAGGGTAATTGAAGTCCCCCATTATAACCAGGCTTCCCTTCTTGGATGCCTCCTTTACAACATTCTCCAACTGCCAGTCTCCCTCAAGAGTTTGGGTCGGAGGCTGATAGTATATGCCTACTGTTAGACCATCCTTGTGGCCTGGTACTCTTACCCACAGAGCTTCTAATGGTGACTCCAAATCACCTAGATATTCCAATTCATACGATTTTATCACTTCTTTGACATACAAGGCTACACCACCTCCCATTTGCCCCTTCCTATCCTGCCTGTACAGTTTGTAGCCTGGGATAACTGTATCCCATTGGTTATCATCCGTCCACCAGGTTTCAGTGATACCAATAATATCAATATTCTTATCTATTGCTAAGTATTCCAGCTCCCCTATTTTGTTCCGGAGGCTTCTGGCATTTGTATACAAGCATTTATATATGCTTTTCTGACACAGTCTTTTGTGTCCAGTTGCATTGTTAGACTGCCTCTTGCATCCATCTGCTAGAATGCTAGTGACTAGCTCCTCGCTCTGCTCAGTAATTTTTGCATCCTCCTCACTACCCAAGTAAACACTTTCCCGAACCGGATGCTGCCCAGCTCCTGTCGGCTTTCCCCCAGTTATCAGTTTAAAAGCTGCTCTGCAGCCTTTTTGATGTTGAGTGCCAGCAATCTGGTCCCATCATGGTTCAAATGAAACCCATCCCTCCTGAACAGATTTGGCTTGTCCCAAAATGTTCTCCAGTTCCTGACAAATCTGAAACCCTCCTCTCGACACAATAGGTAACAAAGCCAAAACAGCTATTTTTAAAATTTTGGTAATGCAAAGTTATCCCAAAGCAATGTCCTGCTGTATAATTTTCCTGACTTTGGGGGCAAGGGGAATCACCAGCTAATTTCATTAAATTAATTTAATGCTAACATTAAAATAATATAGGCTTCAGAGGAAGAAAAGAGCAAGGGTAGGTAACCCCTGATAATCTTTGGCTTGATCTCAAATAGTCAGCCTCCTTTCAAAGGACCTTGGCACACCTTTGTAAGAGTAACCTTTCCTATTCCCTAAGTAAAAAGGAAGACAAAAAAAGAAAGAAAAGAAAAGGGAAGGGAAGAGGGAAGGAGGGAGAGAGAGATCTGTTCTACCCACATGGAGTACTGGTTTCTAGCCTGGCCTGGGCAGATTAGTCCAACAGAAGGAGGCTGGAGAGAGAGAATGAAGACTGCCCAATCTGCCCCCAGACCAATGATCTGAGCCTTAAATCACTTATAAAATAATGCTCTTTTATCTTTTGTTACTTTTGAGTGGCTCTCCAATTTTACTACATTTACAGGTCTGAAACCAAGCCCCAAAATTAGCAATTAGCATTAGCAATTACACTTATATACTGCTCCATAGCGCTTAGTACTCTGGGATATTCACAAGGTAATTAGCATCATGTCCCCAAACATGCTGGGTCCTCATTTTAGAGACCTCGGAAGGCCAAGTCAACCTCAATCCCTGTCAGGATCAAACTCATAATGTTTTGGCTACAATACAGCAGTTTAACCACTGCACCTCCAGGGGAAGTACTCTCCCAACATTTTATCTCAACATGTCAGAGTGAGGCATCCCAGCACATACTGTTTCACATTCTACAGACCAAGACAGTATTGTATATTTTAAAAATTAGACAACAGAAAAACAAAATACATAATGCATCATGTGATACATCTGTGGAATATTGCTGTGCTCTATCATTTTCCCACAATGTACAGAAATTTGACTTAATTTTTTATTTCAAATATATAATCATCGTCTTTATACAAATAGTCTTAATGATATGTCATTCCTTTTTAAAAAAACTAACTGTCTTAATATATGCATTTCTCAATATTTGTAGTAAAGATATTAAATAAATATTCTAGAGAAATGTCAGTTAACTGCAAAATATAACTGTATAAAAGAAGGCTATCACAAAGGTTACATTTTCTTTCATCCTGGTATCTTTAGCTAAGATTTCTATAAAATAAAACTTGAAAACAATTGTTGAAAAATGTCTGTCTTAAACAATCTTGGCTACTTTTAAATTTATGAGATTCAGCTGCTCTGCATCAAGATTGTGAGGACAAATCTTGGAAGACTGTCAGAAATATATTTTAAAAATTACTCTTATGATCTGCATATTCTAAACTGCAGATTCTTGACCTTTTTTCCCAGTCACTCAAAAAATATTGCATTTTGACTTGTTTCTTTCCAGAAAGTACCCAAGTATAAAAACTAAATGTTGTTCCAGAATGAGTCAGTAATTAATATGCTTAGTCTCAACTGATTTGAAATCTAAGGACTCAGTGCCTTATTGTATCAAGTAGTTATCATAAAATAAATGGCAACTTTTTTGTACAAACATAATCCCCATGTATTCACATTCACAAATAATTAAAATCATCTCAAACTTAGCTAGTCAAAATATCTCTCTGCTTGATCATAATTCTGCCAAATGCCACAGACAAGCAATTGTTTGGAATGAAATTCCATCAACATTTCTATAGCTCTCCATGTGGGTGAATTGATCCAGATGAAGGCAAGTCACTGATTTAAATTTACTTTCCAATTTTCTGATAGACATTTTTTTTGAGCAACCATGATTGTTATAAAAATTAATTAAGCATCTGTAATATACTCAGTGCAGTATAACATTTTAGTCAGGCAGCCTGCATTTCTTTTAGGCTATAGAATTTATATCTGGTATAAGATGCAAAGACTAATCAAAATCATTTATATAAAAACATAAATCCTCAAAACTATCAAGGACCAAGGACAGATACTTACTATGTTTTTCTTGACACATAAATGCCTAGACTTTCAAATTATTAGTATAAATATTTATAATTTGTGCCATAATAAAGACCTAGTCTTGATCCCAGAAAGCACATACATTATGACCTTGATTGATGGTAGGAAAGGGCTTTTTAAATTCTAACATACTGGGTAAAATATAGATTCTTATTTAAAAGATGATGAATGTAGTTTGTTTGCTCTGTACTACATTCAGATATTTTAGACCATGGCATTTTATGGAATAGGCTGCCACGGTTAAATCAATTAATATCATTTAAAATTGGGCTAGCAGATTTTCCATCATAATTTAAAATTTTAAGAAAGTAAATAGCCAATGATATTTGGTGAGGATCTTCCTGGGACTGCTGCCTGTATTAATGTTTAATGCCCAATTTGACTCAATGAAGCATTTTTTAATATTTGTGAAGTAATATAAATGCTTATTCTGTGCTTGCTACTGCAGTTATTCAGTAGTACTTTTCCCTTCTGGTATTCCCCCGCCCCACCCCACAAAAATACTTCTTCTTAACCATGAGACAACACATCAATACATCTTCACAATCTAGTTTCTTGTGCTTCTTCCTCTGTTTCTTCTTGCAAAGCACCAATCTTAGGCCTGGACTTGCGCCTACTTGAGTTCCTGAGATGTAGTGGGAAGAGAATGGCTCGATCTGAATGGCTGATAGCTTGTCGGAAGGAATTCTTTTCACTCAGTAGCTTCTGGATTGATTCATATTGCCTGACCTTGTTATCTTCTATTACCTAGTGAAAAGAGTTGGCTTACTTTAGAATTAAAGGGGCAAAACTGTATTCATGACTTATAGCAAATTAATACCATCCTCTCAAATGCCAATAAAACAAAGCCAAAGGAATGCCTAGTGGCAGACATGCACAAAAGTGAAAGGAAAGTCTGGTGTGCACAACACATATAACTGGAACTTGGAATATGAGAAGTATGAATGAAATTACTAAAAGCTGTAATGTATGAAATTGAATATATAAACACTGCAGTATTTGGTATCAGTAAACTAAAGTGGACTGTAATATGATATTTTCAATACACAGCTATAAATTGTTCTGCTCTGGAAATGACGAGCTCAGTATAGAGTGGCTCTAATACTGTGGCAAGATATAGAACAAACAGTTAGGGACTATAATGCAATATCTGACTGAAAAATATCAATCAATCTCCACGGGAAACCAGTCAACGTCATTTAAGTCTATGCTCCAACCACAGATACTGAAGAAGAGGAAATGTAAAACTTTTATGCAAGCATCCAGGAGAAAAATTGATTACACCAAAATTAGACATGTTTATAATCACAGGTGACTTAAATACAAAAGTCAGGATCAAATGTTGTTGGAAAATTTGGCCTAGGTACAGAAATAATGCAGGGGAATGTTGCATACAGTTCTGCAAGGCCAACAATCTGTTTATTGTAAATATATGCTTCATACATACATACAAACAAACAAACAGATGACTACACCTGGACATCACCTTACAGTCAATACAAAAACAAATTGGAGATGAAAAAGTTGTATTCTATCTGTCGAAACAAGACCAAGAGCAGATTGTGTCACTGATCCTGAACTACAGTAATACCTCATACAAAGTCCGCTTCATACAACATCGGATTCATACAACATCGCCTAATTCCTTGAAAAAAGTTGCCTCATACAAAGTCGACTTTGTATGAGGCATTTGGGTTTTTCCCAGGTTGCATTGTGCCTGGGCAGTATAAAAGGCAGGACACATGCGTGCATTACTCTTGTGAGTTTTGCACAAGGCAAAGAGTGTTTAGGAGTGGTTTTGAGCATGATTTTGGATTTTTTCGAATTTTTTCATCAGAATTTTTGGAAGCATTCTTGGGATTTTTGCAGCATTCTTCAGGTTCTTGGACAATCAGGATTGTTTGACCTGTTTTTGTAATGTTTTTAGCCTTTAGACAATGATTTCTTAAAGTTCTGTCAGTTTCCTGTCTGTTTCCTTGACTTTGCCCTGAAGTCTGTGCTGTTACAGTACAATCTATCTCCATGGAAACAACGTTGTACGAGGCATCGTGGCAAGGATTTGGACGTTGTATGAGGCATCGCAGCTAAGATTTTGCATGCCTCATACAAAGTCCAAATCCGTATAAAGTCCAAACTTGTGCAACCAAGTTTGGACGTTGTATGAGGTATCACTGTATATTCAACAGTAGAGCAAAAATGAAAAAGAACTCTAAAGGAATTGCCGTGCAAAAATATAATTTAATCAACTTTCCTGATGAATTTAAAGTCCACATAAAGAATAGATTTGCCTTACTAAACTCAACTGACAGAGAACTAGAAGAACTCTGGATTGAAACCAATTATTAGAGAAGAATGCAAAAAGACAATTCCTGTACTAAAAAGAAAAGGGAAACCTAGGTCAATGGCAGAAGAAACACTTAAAATTGTAACAGAAAGGCAAGAAGCAAAAGTAAAAGATGACAGAAACAGGGACCAAACCCTCAATACAGTTTTTCTGTGATTGCACAGAGAGGGACTGTGGTGGCTCAAGTGGTTAAGACCCTGAACTCAATGACTGGAAGGTAGGAGTTCGATTCCTGAGTACTGCACAATTGAGTGAATTCCCGCCTCTGTCCCAGCTCCTGCCAACCTAACAGTTCGAAAGCAAGAAATTGCAAGTAGATAAATAGGGACCACTTTGGTGGGAAGGTAAACAGTGTTCCACACACTTCAGTGTTGAGGTTGGAGAGATAGGCAGGATATCTCTCAATGCCATTTCCAGGGAATCCTAAGCAGGTGAAGGCATCTCCTTGGGAATACCCTGAAGGAAATGGTGAGCCACTGTGTGAGACAGAATGCTGGACTGGATGGGCTGTGGCCTGTTCCAGCAAGGCTGTTCTTATGTTCTTATATGTTCTTATGAGGCATGCCTGCCACATGTTCGCTGGCTCTTTGGCTATAAACAGAGATGAGCATGAACCCTGGAGTCGGATATGACTGGCTTTTGAACAAGGGCTACCTTTACCTTTACCCTTACATATTTCTTACCTACATAATGATTCCCATTACTGTCTGGTGCACTAATATAATTCAGGCTGGTAAAACTGTTAACTACTGCTACTACTACTACTACTACTACTACTACAATTGTTGCTGTTGTTTGCATGCCTTTTACATGCACAGAACAAATACGCTGCCTGGTGTATTTCCATGAGAGATAATTAATGGAAGGCACTGAAAACAAACACTGTGATCTCAGATAATCCTTTAGAACAACATGTACCTGTGGAATAAATTAAACAGACAATTGGACTATCAATTGCAAAGGTGCGTATTTTAAAAATTCTCCTATATTACTGTACTATTCATAATTAAAACAGCTGGTGTTCTTGCTATGCTGAGTGTACTAGAGAAGTCATTCCATGCAGAGTTAAAGTGAGCACAACTCCTAATAACACATTAAAATATCCCACATGCCCAACAGGCTTCTAATCTTCAGCTCTTCCATAGCACATGGTAAAGTCTCTATTGGGAGGAAGATTTCTAAAAGCAACTTGCGATATTGCAGGAAGCACCAAACTACAAATAACATGGTTTTTAAAATGCCGCTGAGCACACTCAAGCCATCAGTTATACCTGTAAAAGCCGTTTTGGATCCCAGCCATTGTGCTTAACACTGGGAAGGTACTCACCAAAAACCGCTGGCATTCTAGTAGTGCTTCTAATCTGTGTTCTGAGAGTATTACTGTACAGTTTGCAAAAGCTTGCTTTAGAGTTTTTTTAATCACTTGGAAGGTTCTGAAAGGTAAACAATTTTTAATATGAGAATGTATGCACTATAGAGAGATTTGGTTACATGGAACAAACACTTTACAAGGTTTCCCAGACTTTTATAGCACCATAATAATGTGACTACAGTTCATATGAGAAATCACCGTAACATATATTGTGAATGCCTAACCAGTTATGACCATTTGCAAACCAGAATAAGAAAGGAAGTAATGGACCAATATTTATGGAACACAGCAGTTCTTTTTATTTATTTATGGCCTTGATCAGGTCAAGTTGTAACAAGCTAATATTTGCTGTAAGAAACCAAAAAGGACATGGTGACACTTCAGTTAAATTGGCATTAATAGTCCTTCCTTTCTGCAAGGAACTTGGAGAAAGTGTACTTCCTTAGTGTAGCTATAGAAACTGAACCCATTCTTACCAGACTAAGATTTCCAAAACTTTATTGAGGAAACTGGAACATTTAAACTGATAGTAAAACTAATTCTTTTTGCAGACAAAATACCTTTTTATATATACAGTGGTACCTCATACAATGATTTTAATCTGTTCCACAGGGCTCGTTGTACGAAAAAAAAATTGCTATATGATACATGTATCGTATAATGATTTTCCCTATGGGATGCATTGTACAATGATTTTTTTTTTTTTGCTAAGTGGTTTTTCCCATTGACATATTGTTGTATGATTTTTTTCATAGGGGAAAATTGTTATGCGGAATGACATCCCCCCCCCTCAAACCTAATTGTTATGCGATTTCACTGCTATATGGGGCGATTGTTGTATGAGGTTCCACTGTAGTTATGTATATATCTATTTGTCTATAACTAGAGAATACTGCATAGTACCCACTACCTGCAGTGCTAAGAAGTCCTAAAATGCTACAAAGACAACAGGATGAGAGACGATCATTATAAAGAGTGTTATAAAACATAAATAAACTATTTCTGTGCTTTTAATATCTAACCATGGGGACCGATCTATACTGCTTTTCAAGGTTTCAAAAGGCAATGACAAGAAGGGGGGGTGGTACTTCAGCTGATGAACCTGTCACATAAAGACAATTATCTCCAGACAATCAGGAGCTATATATCCTTCAGCATAAGGCCATGGGACAGTTGCAGAGAGATTGGCAGACCTTTGTTTGCAGTACAAGACAAAGGCATTGGCCCGAGTTGAGTTTGCACCACTCCCTGCATGTATGACTGATGATTTCATCAACCACAGACTTTAGTCTTTCAAACCCTCCTACCCAGGAGTATGGGTGGCACCATAGCATTGAGATGCCTATACTTTGAGCTGTGATACTTAGCTTTATTTAACATATTGCTTTTCAAGCATTCAAAAGGCAATGACAAGAAGGAGGACACTTCAGCTGATGAACCTGTCACATAACTATTAAAGACACCATTATCTCTAGCCAGTCAGGGGCTATATGGTTCAGTATAATGTCATGGGACAGTTGAGAAGAAATTGGCAGACCTTTGTTTGCAGAACATTGGCCAGAATTTTGTTTGCACTACTGCCTGCATGTAAGACTGATGATTCCATCAACCATGGACTATAATCTTCCTATTCTCCCACTCAGGAGCATGGGTGGCACTGTAGCATTGAAAGTCCTATACCCGTGATGGCGAACCTTAGCACTCCAGATGTTCTTGGACTTCAATTCCCAGAAGCCCAAGCATTCTGTGAATCCACAGGAATGAGTTTACTGCAATTCATCTGGCCCACGCTGCCCTTGTCGCTCCCGGAAGCAGAAGTAAAATGCGCCTGTACGGGCATGTTTTACTTCCATTTCTGGGAGTGACTAGGGCAGCACAGGCTGGATGAATCGCAGTAAACCCATTCCTGTGGATTCACAGGGTGCTTGGGCTTCTGGGAATTGAAGTACAAGAACATCTGGAGAGCCAAGGATTGCCATCATGGTCCTATGCCTTGTGCTGTGATACTTAGCTTTGTTTAACATATTGCCATCTTCAAGTGTCAGGGTGATATTCAAATAGGTTACGTCAAATTATGACAGAAAAGAAAAAATATAAAATCTTGAATCAATGTAAAGCACTAGGGTTTTATTTGTTGATTCACATGATTTGGGTGCTGGTCCATGTTGTACCTCAAGCTGCTGCATTAAAATGCATTCCCCACCACCACCACCACCAAACTAGCTAAAATTGTTTCTAATGTTCCAGGATTAACAAGGTAATATCAACATTCTATATAAATGTTTAAAAAATAATGAATACAATGGATATTTGTTGAATCCCAAAGTACATCTGCCATGGCATTGAAAATAAATTCTCCAGTGCTGATAATATTGGGAGCATTGATATGCCTCTGATGCTTTTCCCAAAATTGATAGTGTGTGAAATCCAGACCTATAGCCAGCCTGAATGAGTCTAGGTCAGGAGTGAACAAAATGTAATCTGATTAAAATTGTAATCACTGTCTAAATAAACATATTCCAGTACAAAAAGAACCAGACAAAATGTTTTCTCAGTACTTACACAGGATCAAGATGTGCACTTGGCTCATCAAGGAGGAGAATTTTTGCTTTACTGAGAATTGACCTAGCAAGACACATCAACTGCTTATGCCCATGGCTGAGGACATAACCGCCATCCACAAGGACAAAATCAAGCTGTCCTGGAAACTGTTCTATTATAGATTTCAGTCCAACCTGCGGGAGAAAATGTGGTGTGCAATGAATAGGGAGAAATTTTGTGTTGCACAAATTTGGTTTCCTTCATTACAAAAATGTGGTCATTACCCAAATACCCATGCAATTGCTATCAAGTGTCCAACACACACACACACACCCATCACAAAGCAAACCATTTGTGGCACTGGAGAGTAAAGGATTATCTGAGATAGTCTTTGCTCTGCATTTTTGGCTAGGGAATTCTCCAAGATTCACAAATCCAGAGCCTTTGAGCAAGTGGTTCTCATCGGTTAAACTGCTGTACTGCAACCAAAAGGTTGTGAGTTTGATCCTGGCCAGGGCACAAGGTTGACTCAGCCTTTCATCCTTCTGAGGTTGGTAAAATGAGTACCCAGCACGTTAGGGGCAAAATGCTAATTAACTTGTGAACCACCTAGCAAGTGCACTAAGCACTATGGGGTGGTATAGAAGTGTGATTGCTTTCTGTTCATGTTCAGATGAAATACAAACAGAAAGTTTGTTTAGTTTACTAAACAATATTGATTATAAATCTCAAGCAAGATTTCTGTCCATATTGATTATAAATCTCAAGCAAGATTTCTGTCCAGCAATCAAATTTATTGTGATCCAGCCAATCAAGGTAAAGGTAAAGGTAAAGGTTTCCCTTGCTCGAAAGCCAGTCGTATCCGACTCTAGGGTGCAGTGCTCATCTCTGTTTCTAAGCCGAAGAGCCAGCGTTGTCTGCTTCTGCAGACGTTTCCATGGTCATGTGGCAGGCATGACTAGACTCCAGAGCGCACAGAACGCTGTTACCTTCCCACCGAAGTGGTCCCTATTTATCTACTTGCAATTTCTTGCTTTCGAACTGCTAGGTTGGCAAGAGCTGGGACTGAGATGGGAGCTCATTACACACACACACACACACACACACACACACACACACACACACACACACACACACACACACACACACACACACACACACACACACACACTGGGGGAAACAGAAAGAGCCTCCTGGAAGACTGTGGTATTTTTGAACTACAGTTGGGTGCACCCTGTAATGGAAACCTTATGTTACCAGCTAATCTTTCTCAAACTATGTCAGGCAAAAGGTATTGCAGAATCAACTTACCAAAAGGTGGCTTCATTTTAGGAGTTTCACATCTGCCCTAGACACATACCTGTCAGGTTTTGGATTTGAAAATAAGGGAATTTTTGGCCACACCCCTCTGTAGGTGTGGCCAAATCTGTGGACATGGCCAAATATAGCCATGTGACTTGCTGGGCTCTAGTCATGCCTGCCACATGGCCATGAAAATGTCTGCAAACACAGGCAGCACTGGCTCTTTGGCTGTAAAGGGAGATGAGCACTGCACCCTAGAGTTGGATACGACTGGCAGATTTTACTTTCTTAGGATCAAAGATCTCTGCAGATGGTGATTGCAGCCGTGAAATAAAAAGGTGACTGATGCTTGGGAAACAAGATATGAGAAACCTGGGGAACATAGTTAAAAGTAAAGGCATCACCTTGCAAACAAAAAATTGCATAGTCAAAGCAATGGTATTCCCGGTGGTTATGTATGAGTGTGAGAGCTGGACCATTAGGAAAGCTGAGCGCAGAAAAATAGATGCCTTTGAAATGTGGTGTTAGAAATAGGTTGATCCGAGAAGAAATCAACCATGACTGTTGATTAAAGGTCAAATAGTAAAGATGACACTAAAGTTCTTTGGACATCAAATGAGAAGAGAGGATTCACTTGAGAAGGCCTTGATGCTGGGAAAGGTGGAGGACAAAAGAAGGGGGTGGCCAAAAATAAGATAGCGAGATGGTATTGTAGATGCAATGGGCACAAAGCTGTGTGGGCCAAAGAACCCTTTCCCCATCTTCTTGGGGGACTTTTGTTTTGTTTTCTTTCTTGTTTACTCAGTGGTTTAAGTGACTAAGATGATGACTGGGAGGCAGAAGGTCAGCAGTTCGATTCCCAAGTACTGCAGGATGGAATGAGCTCCTTTCTTTGTCCCAGCTCCTGCCATCCTAGCAGTTCGAAATCAAGAAATTGCAAGTAGATAAATAGGGACCACTTTGGTGGGAAGGTAACAGCATTCCGTGAGCTCTAGTGTCTACTCATGCCTGCCACATGACCACGGAAATCAATGTAATTTCATCTAAGGCCCATGTCCAAATTTCCAATAACAATTCTTCAGAAAATTCCACCTGTTCAAATGTTATATCAAAGGCCTCCCAGACTGAAAAGCTGCCTTCCTGGTATTTGATGCATTTGATGCATTGATAATCCTGCAGAGTAACTGTCTCCTGTCTCAATGTTGTTTTACCTGTCAGCTTGTTTAGTCTAGCCATTTCAAATCCAGTGTAACATTTCATCTGAAGACTAGTTTATAACTTTCTGCCTTTCTACATTGCTTGAGCTGAGTTGACTACACCTTAAACGTTTTGACATCCCTTAACATTGGCAAACTGCTTTTCACACATCCATTCTCTTCTTCCCTTCAAGACTTTCACTCTGCATGACATTCATGATTCTGCTTGCTTTAGAATTCCCATTGCCTTCATCCTTGTCTGGCCTTCTCTTTATTGCCACATTACTGATGTTATTGAACTTTCAACTGATAGGCATCCATTTCTAGGGACAGCCATGTGTACTGGATTATCTGTTTTTATAGTCACTCAAGCAATGTACTCTTTTTGGAGATTATATGATTCACAGAATCTCTTGACTTTAACAAAATCAGTGGACCCAACTTCTCACTTACAATATTATAATTTACATTAGGATGTTCTTTGAATTCCTTCGAACAGATCCTCCTTGCTGCAAGAAACACATATTCTATCCAGGGCCGTAGCCAGTATTCTAGATGTTGGGTGGGTAAATATTTTTTCAGGATGGGTAACAATGTCTTATGTATATGTCATGTATGCAGCTGGGAGTTTGAGGGTGGACAAACTGCTAACTCAGGTTAGGCAATGTCCCCCCTCTGCCCCCCCCTTGGCTACGGCCCTGTATCTATCTCAGTTATGCTTATGTGCAACTTTTGTTTCACTGCTCCACGCAATTATCTTGCCATTTTCTGTGAGACAGGGAAATACATGGTAGTGTTGCGTCCTGGACTTACATATTAATGACTCAGAAAACAGAAAAGACCGGAATCAGCAACCACAAGAATCACTTGCTTTGTTTGAGATCCTCCTAAGGGGGAAGCTCCGGGATCCATCACTGCCAATCAAAGAGGTGCCCTCCTTTTCTGACTCCAAAGGCTAGAACTTTTCTATATTATAGAAGGAAACCCTGCCACTACCATACATCAAACAGAGCTACCACCTTGGGAACACAGTGCAATTCTTTAAAGACTCTGAGGGATTAAAGCTAGAGAAAAGAGTCTGTCTATGACAATCCACAATTAGTTCTGTTGGAAGCTTGCTTGCTAGAAGTTGCCTTTGATACTTGCTGCGTGTGGTCAGAATCAAGATGGATGTAGCTTTACAAAATGTCTGAAAACCCTCCATCCTTTGTGAAAAATATAGAAGAGGGACTGACTATCTAAGCTTTGCCAAACTAAGCTTTGGTCCTAGCTTGATTTACACTATACTGGGAGGATTAATATCAATTTCTACTTCTTCCTATTTTGTGCCAGAGGTGAATGCCATTACATTCTCAAAATGCCAAATAGGGAGAAAACCCCTTTATAAGTAAGATATAATAAATGGAAATAAGTAATTTCAGCATGTACTTGTCACAATTCTTCTTAAAGCAGAAATTTCTCAAAGAATGGAGAAAGCAACTGTTCTGTAGAACATTCTCAGATGTGAGCAAAAAAATTATTAGGCCAAGATATACCCAAAATATGAAACCTCTTCCTACCTTGAATTGGTGGAAATCATGCTCAAACCTTAAAGAAGGAAAATGAACATTTTACCTCCTCAGCAACATTCCATAGCTCTTCATCACTCCATTGTCCATAAGGATCCAAATTCTTCCGAAAAGATCCCGTGAATATGAATACTTTCTATGAACATAGAAAAAATAAGGTTAAAATATATTTGAGACATCACTACCCTCAAATGTGTAAAATGTATTTTACATTTTTCACAAGGAACAGATTTGGGATATGGTACTGTTACACACTCTCTGCCATCCCAAGTGCCGAGAAGTTGAGTTTTGTTATCTCTGGATGAGAAATAATATTACACTTAGACTGAAAACCTGTAGAAAACTCAGAAGTAAGCCTTACAGAGTTCAGTGGGGCTTACTAGTAGGGGAGTTTACTGTATAGGCTTGCTGTATTAAAGTGTGTTAGCTTTCATAAATCATTATATTTACAAATAAGAGAACATGGAATACAATAGAAGGCATTTGCACAAGACAGCAAATCTGTTTACTCAGTATAAAATATCTCTGTACCACCAAAGCCAACACAGCTTTTTCCTGCTACCTCTTCTGGCTGATGCTTTTGAGAAAATCATGCACATATATACACAGCATGTCAGAAATGAGACTGAAGGGTGTTTGATTCAAAAAGGCATTCTCCATTATCTGCAACCCTCTTCTAAAAAATACATATTGTCACATGCCAACTTTGTGATAGAAAAATGTGTTAAGAATTCTATAAACAAACAAACAAACAAAATCCAAAAGTCCCTTCCAAAGCATCAACTAGCCATTCTAGACTATTACTGTAATTAGAAACCTATCTAACAAAAGAAGTTGTCAGTCTATCCCTATACCTTTGTATAAAGAATGACATATTCTTATTTGTTATTTTATACATACAGTATATACCTGTCATTTCTACTACATGTACTAACAACTAATAAAAATAAAGTAGTGCATAAGATAAACTACAAAATATTAATTAAAATAGGAAATTCAGTTAATTAAAACATTTCCAAGGCAAAGAAATTAGCAAAATCCTCTACTCCCAGTATCATATAAAACAAGCACAGTGCGCCATTATGGATAGGAATTTTTTGCTGTGGCTCAAGTGGCTAACACGCTGACTGGGAGGCGTAAGGTCAGCAGTTCGATTCCAGAGTACTACAGGACAGAATGAGCTCCTGTCTTTGTCCCAGCTCCTGCCAACCTAGCAGTTCGAAAGCAAGACATTGCAAGTAGATAAATAGGGACCACTTCGGTGGGAAGGTAACAGCGTTCCGTGCGCTCCGATGTCTAGTCATGCCTGCCACATGACCACGGAAACATCTGCAGATGTAGACAGCGCTGGCTCTTCGGCTTTGAAACAGATATGAGCACTGCACCGTAGAGTCGGATACAACTGGCTTTCGAGCAATGGAAACCTTTACCTTTACCTTTAAGTCTATTCCTGCTAATCCTCCATTTAGAAAGAGAGCATCAAATAGTTGAAATAGGGAACCACACAATAAGAAATGAAGATGACTTAAGCAGTAAAAGCTGTGTGATTATTCCTGTTTTTAATGAGTTGCAAATAAACTTGTTTTTATTTACAGATCAGTTATTAGAAGAAAACAAGCTATTACATGTTGATTTTTGAAATACAGCAGCTTAGAAAATCAGCATCTGAGGTAGAAATCTTCTTGGGTAAAGGTCGCCCTGGCTTGAAAGCCAGTTGTATCTGACTCTAGGGTTCAGTGCTCATCTCCATTTATAGCCACAGAGTCAGTGCTATCTGCATCTGCAGATAGATACCGGAGTGCACAGAACACTGTTTACCTTCCCACTGAAGTGGTACATATTTATCTATTTGCAATTTCTTGCTTTCAAACTGCTAGGTTGGCAAGAGCTGGGACAGAGACAGGAACTCACTCAGTGGTGGGCTGGCCCACCGGGCTACAGGGACTCAGCCTGGGGCACCCCCCAGGCCCCCAGTATCATTGCACCCCCTTGGGTGCCAATCCAAAGAGCCAAGATTAGTTGTGATGCCCAGAACGATCAAGCAAACGAGTGGGGCTCTGTGTTTCTCTGCCTGCCTTCTCCTCCATTGCCGCCAAAGATAAGCTTAGAAAAACAGCCCCATTTACTGTGGAGCTGCTGTGGCTTAGAGGTTGCAGTTTTGCCTTGTAAGTAAGAGGTTGTTGGTTCAAATCCCCAGATGGGAGTTGAAATTAGAAGGCAAATGGAAATGTATATACAGTAATACCTCATACAAAGTCCGCTTCGTACAACATCGAATTTATACAACATTGCCTAATTCCTTGAAAAAAGTTGCCTCATACAAAGTCACTGCGACTTTGTATGAGGCATTGGGGTTTCCCCCAGATTGAATTATGCCTGGGCAGTATAAAAGGCAGGACACATGTGTGCATTGCTCTTGTGGGTTTTGCACGAGGCGAAGAGTGTTTAAGTGTGGCTTTGAGCGCGATTTTGGATTTTTGGATTTTTTGTCAGAATTTTTAGAAGCATTCTTGGAATTTTTGCAGCATTCTTCAGGTTCTTGGACAATCAGGGTTGTTTGATATGCTTTTTAAAATGTATTTAGCCTTTAACAATGATTTATTAAAGTTCTGTCAGTTTTCTGTCTGTTTCTTTGACTTTGCCCTGAAGTCTGTGCTGTTACAGTACAATGTATCTCTACGGAAACAACGTTGTATGAGGCATCGCGGCAAGGATCTGGACGTTGTATGAAGCATCGCAGCTAAGATTTTGCATGCCTCATACAAAGTCCAAATTCGTATAAAGTCCAAACTTGTGGAAGTATTTTGTTTGTCATTACTCCCTGTCCAGCGCCCTTTTAGCGCAGCCAGCATGCCCCTGAACTCACTCCATTGTGCAGCATTCTGGTCTTGAATTGCTGATCTGCCGACCTTCCAGTCGTCAAGTTCAGCGTCCTAACCACTAAGCCACTGCAGTCCCAGACATCTTATTACCCCCTAAATGGGAAGAAATCTATCTTGTCAGTTTTGACTCTTAGCATGCTGCTTCTATTAATTTAAGCAACTGCACCACAATATCTGAAATTGCCTTCAAATTATTTTTAAACAGTATCTCTCTACCCCCAATTGTCTTCCATCATTTCTCCGAATTACAGGTGCAGCATATCTGCTACGTGCCTCCCCAGATAAGAGCAGCAATGTCTGTATTCCTGGACTGTTGTTGTTGTTTCACAGTTCAGGACTGGAAGGTTGGTAAAATGAGTCCCCAGCATGTTGGAGGCAAAATGCGAATTAACTTTTAAACTGCCTGGTTTCCCTTGCTCGAAAGCCAGTCGTATCCGACTCTAGGGTGCAGTGCTCATCTCTGTTTCTAAGCCGAAGAGCCAGCGCTGTCTGCTTCTGCAGACGTTTCCGTGGTCATGTGGCAGGCATGACTAGACACCGGAGCGCACGGAATGCTGTTACCTTCCCACCGAAGTGGTCCCTATTTATCTACTTGCAATTTCTTGCTTTCGAACTGCTAGGTTGGCAGGAAACTGCCAATAAACTGCCTAGACCGCGCTAAATGCTATTTAGCCACCACAATTAGCCATCAAAGTTACAACAATCCCAACATTCTGACAATCTCACTATGTGTTTTTGCACACTCAGGTGGCTATGCTACAAAATAAAAGTGGAGTAGACAACCAAAGGATTCAGACAGTATTATTGTGTGGTTTCTCACAGTTCAGTTGTGGATATGTGGTAGAATATATGGTACAATTTCCCTTGTTGTCTGTTTAACTGTTTTAGTACACACCCCTCTGTCGTATTGAATGCAGAGAGGTGGAGAAATTAGTAAAAGTAGTATAATGGTAATAACCCAATATATTTTAATTTGTTCTGGCAATTTATATAGTGCTCTTCAACATAAAAACATTTCCAAAGCAATGCACACAAATTGTAGTAAAGCTGACTATAGTATCGGCAATTAGGAAGATAATTATGCACAGCAAAACAAATAAAAAGTAAAATAAAATGGTCCATCAAAATGTTGACTGAAACAAGGGCATAAGACTTGTGACAAAAAGACGTCAGAATCAGCTCAAGTGTCCTGGGTTCAAATCCCAACCGGCCAATGGAAAATCATGGGCTGGTGGCAGATGTGTTCAAAAATTAAATAAGCACAAACACTGTTGTTTACCAACTGATATGATGCTGTTAGCCAGCCATTGGGCAGCAACATTTAAATGGTTGTTTTCAACATTTAATTAAACACAGTCCATTATATTGCTTTCAACCAGGCTTCAATTTATTGACTTTCTTACGGTAGTGCCATTAATGCATTTACAGTGCTTCACCGGTGCACAGAGTGCTATTTAGATGTGCACTTTTAAATTGTTGTACAAAATCTCTTGGACTTTTATTGGAAGAAAAACAGGGTATAAATCAGATTTTTTAAAGGATGGATGCTTGTAGCATATGGCTGACAACATGACTATGCTCAACAGCTTCACGTAACTGCTAAAACAACATAACATAATAAGGGGGGGGGGTGGAATAAAATTAACAGTTCAAGCCCTAACCAAGGACCTAAGAACTGTTAAGGTGACATCTGAGTACATTCTAGTAGAGTTTTTTTTTTGAGAGTTAGGATGTTCAAGTCCAATTAGTACAAAATTTCCAAATATCTAGGGCAGGAATTCTCAACAATTTTAAGCCACCCCCACAGACTGTTGGCAGGTCGGACTGGTGTCCCCCACCATCGCGTCTGCCAGTGGGACTAACCTGAGCCCCCACTGTCCCCCCCTTCTTACGACATTGGCCCTGCTAGCACAGTTAGGGACATGCCAAGCCAGGTGGAGGGGAAAAGGTTGAGAACCCCTGAGTTACATGAAGCACTTGTTTCAAACAGTATACTTACAATTCAGTCCTGTGCAGGATGCACAGGCCATCAATCACAGACTGACATCCCATTTCAGAATGGCTGCCATGTCTACAGCCTAAATTAAATCTCTAAACAGCTGAAGATACTATGCATTATTTATTCCGCAATATGTTTACAGTATTATTTTCTTTGTTTGCAAGAAGGTTTGGTCCATTATTTGATACCTTTCCTCTTTAACTGAAAATTGCTTCCCTGAGGCAGGAGTCCAGGACATGTTCATTAAAGCCTCTGCTCTGCTATGCTTGCTAGTGGGAATTTAGAGCTAGTGATATATACCGTACAATTTTTTCTGCTTTGGGGATTATAGTTTCAAGATTACTGTTGTGTATGTACAATGCTGCTTCATATGAATGTACAATGCTACGCGGCGGCCATCAGGCTTGCAGCGGTCCACTGCCAGTGGGATGACCTGGACCAGGCCCTCCGTGACCGTATGTTGTGTGGTCTGAGGGACGAGGAGCTGCAGAGGAGGCTGATGACCCGCGACCAACGCCTCACGTTCAACGAGGTGCTGCGGGAGGCCCAAGCAGCCGAGGAGGCCAGGAGCGGGGTGAGGCTGTTCAAGTCCCAAGGGGCCGCGTCCGAGCGGGCCAAGTCACCAGTACAGGCGGCCCGGCGGACACCAGCAAAGACGGCCTGGCGGGCCCCCAAGCCGCCCGCCGGCACACCAACGTCGTCCGAGCAGTCGTCCACAACAGCGGACCCCTACTCCAGCGAGGATGACGACGTCCAGAGGATCAAGAAGCGTGGTGAGAAGCGGCAGTCCCAAGAACGGCAGGACCGCCGTTGCGACGGTTGTGGGGCGTCCCACGACCGCACGAGGTGCCCGTTTCGAAAGGCTGAGTGTCACAACTGCGGCCGAAAGGGGCACATCGCCCGAGTATGCAGGCGCGGGCGAGTCGAGGACAAGGGCACCAGCGGAAGGCGACCGGCACCAGGAAGGTCGCAGCCAGCTACGATGAGGAAGGCGTGAACCGCGTGGGCCTGGAGCACCGGCGGTTTTTCGTAGAGGTACTGTTGCAAGGGGTCCCAGTGAGGATGGAGATAGACTCGGGGTCATCTTATTCCATCCTGTCCCAAAAAGAGTTCATGCGTATTCCCCCAGACAAGCGGCCCAAACTGCGGGCCATGAGGTCACACCTTCGGGACGTGCAGGGAAACGGGATCCCAGTGTTGGGGGTGGGGAATTTCAAGGTGAAGTTCAAGGGCTACTCTGAGAAACTGCCTTTAGTGGTCCTCAAAGGGGGGAGGTGCTGCCTTTTGAGAACGCAGTGGTTTGCTCCCCTGGGAATCGAACTGCCGGCATTAACGCCATCGAGACTGACCCAATGCGGGACGTGTGCAACACGCACCCGGACGTTTTCAAGAAGGGGCTCGGGAAATACAAGGGGCCCCCGGTTTCCTTCAAGCTGGACCCAGAAATCCGGCCCATCCGCCTCAAACCAAGGAGGGTGCCTTTCGCCCTAAAGGACAAGATCGAGGCGGAACTGGACAAATTGGTGGGGCAGGGGATTTTGGTTCTAGTTGACTCGGCAGAGTGGGAAACGCCGATTGTTACAGCCCTTAAGTCGAACGGGGAAGTCAGGATTTGTGCAGACTATAAATGTACCATTAACAAGGCCATTCGGCCAAACGCATATCCAGTGCCCGTGGTCAGCCATTTGCTGGCCACGTTACATGGGGGGAAGTGTTTCGCCAAGTTAGATCTGGCTCAGGCGTATCAGCAGCTCTCTGTAACCCCGGCTGCTGCCGCCGCGCAAACGATAGTGACGCACAAGGGGGCGTTTAAGGTAACGCGCCTTCAGTTTGGTGTGAATTCGGCCCCCGGAATTTTCCAATCCCTCGTGGAACGCCTTTTAAAGGGGCTTCCAGGCGTGCTCCCATACTTCGACGACGTGTTGATAACGGCGGGGAGCGAATTAGAGTTGGCAAAGAGGCTAGATGGGGTCCTTTCAGTGTTCGAGAGGGCAGGCCTTCGACTGAGGAGGGACAAATGCGTATTCTTTGCGAGGGCGGTTGAGTTTCTAGGCTTTAAGGTAACCCCGGACGGGATCAAACCCTCTGAGTCAAAGGTTGCAGCCGTGAAGAACGCCCCTCGCCCCACCGCAAAACCGGAGCTACAGTCATTTCTAGGGCTCCTAAATTTTTATCATACCTTCCTGCCTCAGAAGGCATCGGTCGCGGAGCCACTGCACGCCCTGCTCAAAAAGGACGTGGTTTGGCGGTGGGGGGACAGGCAGGAGAGAGCATTCAAGGAGCTTAAGTCACTCCTGTCTTCGGACGCCGTCCTGACCCATTTCGACCCGAAAAAACCAGTGGTGTTAGTCTGGGATGCGTCCCCAGTGGGGGTGGGGGCGGTCCTGTGCCACGTGTTGGAAAGTGGGAGGGAAGCCCCGGTAGCGTACTACTCTAGGTCCCTCTCAAAGGCCGAGCGCAATTACGCGCAAACTGATAGGGAGGCCCTAGCCATCATCGCCGGAACGAAAAAGTTCCATGACTTTTTATACGGCCGCGAGTTTACGGTAGTGACCGATCACAAACCACTTTTGGGGATCTTCACTACCGGCAAACCCACTCCGCAAATACTATCCCCCAGAATGCTGCGTTGGGCCATTTTCCTCAACGCCTACCATTATGAGCTGGTCTATCGCCCAGGGAAGGAGATCTCCCATGCGGACGCACTGTCCCGATCTCCCCTCCCAAGTGTAGGGGACCCCACATGCGAGGTGGAGCAGGATCACCAAGTCCTACTGATCGAGTCTCTCGACTCACCCCCCATTGTCCCGGCCGACCTCGGCAAAGCCACGGCGGCCGACAAGATGCTGGCCCAAGTTGGTTCCTGGGTTAGGAAGGGCTGGCCCACGACTCCCCCCGATGAAGAGTTCAGACCATTTTTTAGGCGCAGAGTAGAGCTGTCGCTGGAAAGGGGCTGCTTACTCTGGGGCCAGCGAGTAGTTATCCCAGAGAAGCTGAGGGCCAAGGTACTGAGACTATTGCACACCAGTCACCCCGGGATCGTGCACTCCAAGGCTCTGGCCAGGAGTTTCTTTTGGTGGCCCCAGATAGACGGGGACATAGAGCGTTTAGTGGGCACGTGCGAGAGCTGCCAGGGCTCTCGGCCCGAGGAGTCCCGGTTGCCCCATAGGGAATGGGATACGGCCCGCGGGCCATGGTCCCGGATCCATGTCGACTTCGCTGGCCCTTTTCGCGGGTCCATGTTTCTATTGGTAGTCGACTCCTATTCCAAGTGGTTGGAGGTGATCCCTATGAACAGTACCTCCTCCGCCGCAACCATCAAGCAGTTGCGCAAGCTTTTTGCCTGTTTCGGCCTGCCAGACGTCCTTGTTAGCGATAACGCTAGTACCTTCACGTCTGCAGAGTTCAAGACGTTTATTGAGCGGAACGCCATCAGGCACATCACCGCTGCCCCGTTTCACCCCGCCACAAACGGTCAGGTGGAGCGCCAAGTGCGCACTACGAAAGACGCACTGCGGCGCATGGGTCCCGGTGAGTTGAACCTGCATTTGTGCCAGTTCCTCATCTGCTATAGGACAACCCCCTTAGCTTCAGGATTTTCCCCAGCCGAACTCCTCATGAGGAGGCGTCCGGTAACACTTTTTGACCGGATGGATCCGTCCAGGGTGGAGGATGAAGGGAGAAACATAAATATAGGGGGAGGGAGCTCCAAAAGTTTTTCGGCAGGGGACCCGGTTCACTGCAGGAACTACGCGGCGTCAGGGCCGGCGTGGGTCCCAGGGAAGTCATCGAGCAGACGGGACCAGTGTCCTACAGGGTTGAGACTAGCTCGGGTCTACTTTGGAGGAGGCACGCCGACCAACTCAGAAGGCGGGTCACTAGTGAAGGGGATTCAGCGTTAGGGTCCTCCCCCCCCCGCATTACCCAAGGGGGAGACACGGCGGAAACCGGGGATACAAATGCATATCCTCGGTTCTCAGCCACAGAGGAGGATACTTTGAAAGAGAGGGATCAGTTTGATGATTATGAGTTACGGTACCAGGGGGGTGTAGCGGAGTGGTCCCCCACCCGTCCTAGCGAGAAGAGGGGTTTCAGTTCAGCCCCTGGTACCTCCAGTCCCCCCAGTCCTTTTGTGTTAGAATATACCATAGCTCCAGCTCCCCGGAGGCCAACACCCCCAAGGCAGGCATCGGGGGGGAGTCCACCCACCGCAGTCCCCGGAACACCCAGGCAGGGTACGGGGGGTGGCGAGACCATGAGGGTCTCTTCGTCGGTCCCGAGATTCGTGCTGGGGGGGACCCCTAGCTCCTCAAGCGGTAGGCAGGAGTTCACTTCCCAACTGTTCATTCCATTCCCTTCCCCCAATGCAAGGTTACCACAGAGCCCACACCGAGCCACTAACGAGTCCCCCCTTTCCATTGCAGGACAGGACTCCGCAGAGCCAGGCTCCCCTGTATTAAGCCAAGCGGCCGCTCGCCCCAGGCGCACGTGCGGCAAGCCACAATGGTTGAGGGACTTCGTCCCATCCTAGGGGGGAGGGATGTTGTGTATGTACAATGCTGCTTCATATGAATGTACAATGTTGCTTTAAGAAATGTATGAATGTAACCCAACCACAATCACAATGTAACCCAGCTGTTAAAGGAACGCGAGCAAGCTGCCTATAGAGGGCAGCTGCGAGTGTTCAACTCACATGGTCATCATTCCTCAAATCACCTGCAGCCGCGGGAACTTCCCACAGCAAACATCTACTACTAATCCACCACCGAAGATGGGCGTGACCCGGATGACGTCACGCCAGTAGCGGCCAATGAGCTACCATGCAGCCAAGTTCAAATGTGTTGTACCACTGTATATAATGTGAGATACCTCCGCCATTACCACATGTTCGTTCTGATCATCAACCAATAAACCTGTGTTAGTCCATACTGCGACTCCTTCCATGTCTCCTGGAACAGACACTAAAATTACGGAGTGTGGTAGCACTAATGCAACTGAGAAAACTGTCTGGTTTAGCTTTGTTTACACTTGATTTTCAGTGTATTGAAATAATTAATTAAAAGTGTGGAATTGAGTGATGGCAAAGGAAACTGAACAAACCAGTTTTTATAAAAGGGGCTCCTTCCTGTTACCTGTATTATATGTTACCAAGTGCTACTCATAGATGCATGGAATGTGGTATTCAAGTACCCATTCAGCTGAATTCCCTGTCACTATTGCTTTTCTCTGGAAAAAAATATAGCCTTTAAAAATGTTAGATATCCCTCAAAATATTCTTAATTAAAAACATTATCTTGTTTGCTTTCCAATCTTTATGTGCTAGTAAGAGATTTTTAATCTCTAGTAGTCACATTTTGTGGCAGAATTCTCACACAGATAAATTTACTATGCAGGTTTTTTTTTACCACATGAAAAAAATTATTTAAACAATGCCCTCAAATTCCAGCTACTTCCCATGTAAACAAAGGGGAAAAACAGCAGGGACAAAAAAATTCATGGAAAATCTATTGCATTTTTCCCTAAAGCAGTGATGGCGAATCTTGGCACTCCAGCTGTTCTTGAACTTCAGTTCCCAGAAGCCCAGGTCTCTGTGAATCCACACACATGGGTTTACTGCGTGTAATGTCCAGCAAGTAGAGGTCTGTCACCAAGGGCTTTGGAAAGTGAAGTATTCTTGTCCAAGATGGGTTGGGCTCGTGGCCTTGTCTCACCCAACCACCCCGGGACCTAAGACCCAAAGGATAGCCTCCATCCCTATAAGGAAGTACTAGACTCATTAAAAAGCCCCACTTACCCTTTTTCCAAGCAGGCGATTAATCTCATTAGTGCCTCTGTTGTCAGTTGGCATCTCCCTCCCTCCTTCCAGGGAGAAAAAAATGGCCACACCTTTGAAGCTGTTGGGACAAAATGGCTGCCTCAAAATGGCCACCCCCATCCATACCTGTCAACCATCCCGATTTGGCCGGGAAAACCCCGTAATTTGACGTCGATTGACGTCATAACCCGCCCCGCGCTGCCAAAACCCCGTAATTTGGCAGCGGGGGAAAACGCTTTCCTGCCCCTGCACGGAAGTGCTACACCACTTGCGTAGGGGCTGCGCAAGCGGCATAGCGCTTCCACGCATGCGTGGAAGGGGTAAAACCCTTCCACGCATGCATGGAAATCGACCTGCACACAAGCAATGTACGCAGGTCCCGTTTTTCCGGAGCCGCGGGTTGACAGGTATGCCCCCATCAAGCATGCAGGACAAAATGGCCGTCCAGCCCACTCAGCTGTCTGAGGGAGCGTGACCCAGCCTGCGGCTTGAAAAGGTTGAGAACCCCTGCACTAAGCCATCACAGCCCCTGAACTACTACTTACTACCATGTTAAATATTACAATAGCAGCGCTAAGAGAAATCTCACCACTGCCATAAACTATTAGGTTACTTTTGGTACAACACTATTTTCCTCAGTTTCCTAACTGTAGTGTGGAAAAAAATACCTTGTACAATTATTGGTCTTGAAAAAATTGCAACTGTTAAGTGATCTGAGCACTTCAGAGTGGTGTACAAGTGATATTTTTATTATCATCATCATCATCATCACAGTCCATCAGGTAGGTGTTTTCTTTCTGAAAGAAAAGACCCCCACTCCAAACTGAGCATTATATTTGGATTTAGTTCTAGACCTTGAAACTTAACTTCCACTGAAGCATCTTTTCCTGAACAGCCTGTGGCCTGCAGCCTTATAAAATTCAATGAACTAATAATAAAACTCTAGCCACCATTCAAAAAGCCCTATTGCATGTTTCTATCTCTATTGCCTTGGTCTTCTAGCAGATTTTGTTTTGTTTTGTTTTGCACTAATTCATTTTTCTTCCTACTTGGCAGGAAAATTGTATCAGGAAGCAGAGAAAGGAAATGTCTATTGTTTTCCCATGGCAGAGACTTGTATCTTTGAAAGTTACATGACAGGTACATGACAGGCCCCGCTCTTTGGAATACCTGCCCTACAGATATATGGCTAGCGCCAACTCTGTTGTGTTAAAAAAAAAAAAACGTTAGGAAATGGCTCTCTTTGGAGAAGCTTTGGGGGAACTGGTTTAATATTCAACCACCCTGCATTTTATCCATGAGTATTATTTTCTTTAATATTTTGTAGTATTTAGTATTATGTGTGTGATTGTTTTACTTGATACTTCTTGTCACCCAGAGAAGCACCACTATTCTTGGAGTTGGTTTTTTTTTAGTGGCTGTTTGTATTTTTTTTTTTGTGTTAATTATATTCCTTACTCAGCCCAGAGTAGCTTTCTCAATATATATAGCAATATATGTATATATGAACAAGCAATATATATATTGCTACATTTGCTATTAAAGGAACAGTAACTTTGTATTCCCTTTGTCTGGTAGCCCTAACTCTCCCCATCAGTCCAGGCTACCGGGCATGCTAGGTGAAGCTGATCCTACTCAGCTAGCTATTAAGGTGAAAACTCTCCTATTATATCCAACTCGTTTTCTAGTAACAATCTGAGGGGTTTGTTGAAAATGCCTGTCAATGGTTGACACTAATGATAAATCAATTACCTTCCTCATTCACTGCAAGATTCAGGAAATCTCTTTGCATACACCCCCCCCCCCACTGAAATGAGGAATGAGGTAGGCAAGGTGAGTTGAAGGTAGAATTTGGACATGCTTCTCAGGGTTTTAAAAGCAGGTTTACTCCTCCTCCAAGACAGAGACAAACAATATCCACATTTATTGGATATTAAAATTGAAGGCTAGAAAATATAATGTTCTCTTTGTTCTTTTGGTTACTTCGATGGTAGTGGTTATACCAGTTCAGTCAGTGACTGTGAGCGTTTAAGGAATAAACTTTGAATTCTTGGTGAGTGTTTATAGTGCTATAAACTTAGGTTTAGCATTTGGCACAAAAGGAGAGGTGAGAAAAATTATTGCCCTCTAATTTCTGGTTGGGGACATTCCCATGTTCTGTGCATGAGTTGTCTTTAGTGGTCAGAAATTAACAGATAGTTAGCAAGGGAAAGGGGCACATATTTCAGTTCTGACATCTCTACCAGCAGCAGTTGCCTTAAGCACTAAAATCATGTGAAGTCTTTTTTGGAAGGATCAACTGATGAACACTGCTGCTACCACAGCAAGATTTGGACACCTAGTCAGCTAGTGATTTTGAGTCAATTGCTTAGCAGACTGAGTCAAACAACCTACGTCTATTTGATCTCTAATACTTGGTGATTATAAAATCCAGCAGCTCTGGAAGAAGAGGGAAAACTAGGTGTCCGAATCCACTGTAGAATATTACAGATTTCCTGATACAGGTACTTTAAATTTTCCCTTTGAGGAACCATAAAATAGAGGCAGATATATAAACTTTTTACAGTGTTGGGCTATCTTACTTTCTAATTGTCGTGGTGGTTGGCTACGGTTTATTGAGCCACCAGAGACACATCCATCAACTGAGAAAATGACTTCCAGGAAAAATGTACTTCCTCATAGTGGCAAGAAAAAACTCTTTATGGGGTGGGGAAGGTTCACTACAAAAGAAGCCACCTCTTAAGTGCAGTCCTTAAGATTCAATGCTGCCAGAGGTCAAGGTACACTAGATAAGGATGTCATGGAATAGAATTCCACATACCGTTTCTGCCTTATGTTGTCTTTTTCTCCATCTCCAAGAACAAAGTACAGAAACTGCTGAAATAAAATGTTCTTTCTAATTTGCAATATGCTGTCCCATAAAGAATATTGCAGTAAAGGAAAAGTACCCCACAGCAAATGCTAAATGAAGAAAGAAATTGTTGGCAGAATACATACCCGTCAAGCGCGGCTCCGGAAAATACGGGACCTGCGCAGAACCCTTCTGCGCATGCACGGAATCCTTCTGTGCAGAACCCTTCTGCACAGAAGGGTTTTGCACATGCACAGAAGGGTTCTGCACATGCGCAGAAGGATTCTGTGCATACACGCATGCACAGTAATTACTTTCCCCGCCAGTCAAATTATGGGATGGCAGCGGGAAAGTAGAGGAAGTGGCGCGGGAATACAGGAAATCCTGGCCAATCCGGGATACTTGACAGGTATGGCAGAATATCCAGAGTGGACAGATATAAAAGATGCAGGGTTTCCCACCTTTAATAGGTATATAGTACTGTACTGCATATGGAATTTCTGCAGGTATACCTTTTCTATAACAAATTAAACTCTGTTTGTACAGAAAAATGCACTGTACCACTTGTAATTTATTTAAATACAGTAAAACCTTGGGTTATGACTGCTTCGGCTAATGTTTGCTGCGGTTTACGATGGCAAATCCTATTGAAAGGCTGTCCCGGGTTACGAATTTTTAATATATCTTTTTCAGGTTATGACAATCCATTCGCAACCTTTTTTTTATTCTCAATGCAACCCTATGGATTCTTCAGATTAAAAAATTTTCACGTTATGACAGAGGCTGTTGGAACAGACCTCTGTCATAACCTGAGGTTTTACTGTATACTGTATTTACCGGAGTATAAGACGCAGCAGAGTATAAGACACATCCCTTATTACCAAAATAGCTCACTACAGGGCACTATATATAGTATAAGATGCACCCAATTTTTCCAGTGTATTTTAAGGGGCGGAAAGTTGATTTTATACAGTATATTTTCTTTGACTTGTCTTAAAGGGCCAGTCAAAAAACTGCCTGCAGTTGAATCCTGAGTGACAGATTTGACTGCAGGCAGTTTCTCAACTTTTAAGACAAGGCAAAGACAATATTATTATTTTAGTTTTTATAGGTGACACTGCACACTTTCACAATCCTGAGAGTCTTTTAAAATACTTCCTCTGCCTTTCCAGTGAAAAGTAGAAGTGTTTAATTTGTGAGTATCCTGAAGTGGGTCTCTTATTAAGCCTCTTCACAGTATTGGAGATTTCCACTGGAAGGAGCCTTCATAGTTCACTTTTGGTTCATTTCCAGTGATCACATATGCTGGAAACAAACAAAACCAGAACAATTCTATATACCACCAAAAAAAAAAAGGTGAATAGGGGCTTAGAAAGGTGTAGGTAGGAATGCTCTGGGGACAGTTTTGGTCACTCCAGTGCTGCATTATGAGATCACTGGGAAAAGGAGCAAACCATCCCTTCCCTGGTGTGGCCCAAATAATGGGCTAAATGCATATCTGATTGCACCCCTTGTTACATTTTAAAAGCAACACAGTGGCGAAACTCTGATATATAAGTTCCACAGTGTAGTAGTAGTAGCAGCAGGTGCACTAATACTAATACTAATACTAATACTAATGCTAATGCTAATGCTAATGCTACTACTACTACTACTACTACTACTACTACTACTACTACTACTACTACTACTAATAATAATAATAATAATAATAATAATAATAATAATAATAATAATAATAATAATAATAATAATAATAATAATAATAATAATAATAATAATAATAATGTGTCAGAAATTATTCTGGGTTGAAAGGATTTTTGCAGAAGAAACTAATCCCAGGGAACACCCAAATGAGGGTCTTTTCATATCCCCAAGGACTTGGACAGAAACAGGCGCTCAATCTGTCATCGAGTACCTGGATCTCGAACTGCTGACTTGCTGGCCTTCCAGCTAACAAGGTGAGCTTCTTAACCACTGAGCCACCATATCAGCTTGAGCAATTTCTTGGAAACTAAGGCCCCCATGGGTGCCAAGTAATTTGATTCATATTCAGGAATCTATGGGCACTACATACCACTGCTGCTGTCCATAAAGTTGTCCTAGCAGAAGCAATTTTCAGCTATTAAAAATGTTTCACCTCCTATGCTCTGCCTCCATAATTTACATAGAGGCCTCAGAATATGGGAGCGGGAGTTTGATTTCAGCAAAATTATGCTTATCAATAATCATGTGTGAGTTTTACATTTTGTGATTATTTTAATATTTGTGTTTTTGAAATAATTTTTTGTTCGCTGTTTTGAATTTCTCTACAGGAACAAAAGTGGGGTATAAATAAAATGAAATGAAATAAAAAGAAAGCAATGGTAAAACAGCAAGCAATGCAACAAACAACATTCTGGGTTGCTGTTTCTACACTGTAATAAGCAGTGACGTTGGATTACTATTCAAATATGGTACAGAGAATGGATTCTTTTTCTTTCTTTTTTACAAGCAGGTTTGCAAGATTCACTTCAGTTCTCGTCCAAAGGTTTCATATGAAGTAAGCACCTTTTTGGGTCTTAATTTACAAAAAAAACAATTAATTTACAAAGAAACTTCATTGACTAAATTTACAGGGTAGTGTAAATTTACCTGTGGTATTACTCCAAATGCTTTCCTCCATTGCTGCACAGAGACAGTGTTCCAAGAAACATTGTCGATTTGAATTTCCCCTTCTGTATTCAAGAGTCTCAAGAAAGCAAAGAGCAAAGTACTTTTCCCTGAACCAGTTCTTCCTAAAAGGCCCACCTGCAATATTTTCAATACAAATTAATTGGAGAAACTGCTGCTCATAAATCAATCAAATTGTGTTAGAAATTAACAAAATAACAGTTTAAGAATGAATTTTAATTCTCACACTTGTATGCCACCCAATCAGGAAATCAGACTCAGGGCGGCTCACACAATAATTATTGCAGGCGCACCCCCCAAAGAAAGACTCAGACACCGGTATTGGATTAAAGGCATCAGGTCACTTTTATTGAATAATGCCCTAGTCCGAATTATCACTTTCAATTGGTGTATCATCCCATTGTAATTCTTTAAGGCAAGCAGGCCGCAGTAACACTGGTAAGGTTCCTCCCAAAATGCCAATGGAAATTGGCTACATGTATCTATTTGTATCAATCTGTTTGTTGACGCAAACAAATTGTTGGCCGGAGTCAATATACTATCTACTGACCCCACCCTATGACGTGTATCCGTTCAATATCAGGGTGATGCAGGCTGTGCATGGTTCGCCCTTGACCGGCCAATCCTATTCCCCTGTACCTATCTACGTGTTGGCCAGTCAATTGCGAACCTGCCGGATACCTATGGGTCATATATCTTTACCTTACCAGTGCTACCCGCCAAAAGTGACCAAAGTCAACTTACCCCGTATCTCAAACACTAGCGACAGTGTGGGATGGGTGGAAAATCAAGAACCAGAGAGCCAATTGTAGGTTCAAGCAAAAAATTCCCACCCGGCCACGAAGCGACCAGAAAATCACACTGTCCACTAGGGAGGGGGTGGAGGGAAAAACGTCTCCGCTCCGTCGCTTCCAAAAAATGGCAGCCGAGCTGCCTCATGGCCACCCCTTTTAAAGAGGGTGGCCACACACCCCTAACTCACCCGGATGTCTGAGTCCGGGTGGGGGGGGCGCAAAGAGCGAGGCAGCCATTTTGGCGCCGCGCTTGCATTGCAGGCGCACCCCCCAAAGAAAGACTCAGACACCGGTATTGGATTAAAGGCATCGGGCCACTTTTATTGAATAATGCCCTAGTCCAAATTATCACTTTCAATTGGTGTATCATCCAATTGTAATTCTTTAAGGCAAGCAGGCCGCAGTAACACTGGTAAAGTTCCTCCCAAAATGCCAATGGAAATTGGCTACATGTATCTATTTGTATCAATCTGTTTGTTGACACAAACAAATTGTTGATCGGAGTCAATATACTATCTACTGACCCCACCCTATGATGTGTATCCGTTCAATATCAGGGTGATGCAGGCTGTGCAGCTCCTGCCATCAGCCCTTGCATGGTTCGCCCTTGACCAGCCAATCCTATTCCCCTGTACCTATCTACGTGTTGGCCAGTCAATTGCGAACCTGCCAGATACCTATGGGTCATATATCTTTACCTTACCAGTGCTACCCGCCACACGGGGAGGCGTCTGTGATGACTCACCGCCCCCCCCCAGACCGTCATCTCAGTCACCAGGCCTGCTTGCACATCCTCCAGAAAGAGGTCCAAACCTCTGGCCGACAGATGGACCCCATCTCTTGCATATAGACCATAATCCTGCAAGCCTATCCTAGGAAGTTGAATGGCTTTTCCAAAGCCAATGTCAAAAAGGAACTGGGCGACAGCCCTGTTCAGTAACCGTCGAGCACGATCCAAGCCACAGAGGTCAATGCCTCCCCTGTAACGGTGTCTCAGCACGATGTCAGACCATAGCAGCCGCGTGTACGGCCATAAGTGATGTAAAAAGGCCAGGTCACTGCACACTGACATTTTTGAAGAGAGGCCAGTGATCTGTGCGAGATCATTGCCGCCGAGGTGCAGAATCAAGACATCAGGCGGTCCAACATCCCTGATGGACATCAAGAATGGCAACAGTTCCCGCCATCTCATGCCGCGCTTACCGTACCATTGCATACGTGCGGCTGCACGTAGCCCAAGATAGGGTCCCCAGTCTGTCGCCGCAGCATACTGCGCTGCCCAGTGCACAAAACTGTGGCCCACCAGCCATACTGCCACTGGTGTGCGTAAACACACAGGGTCTGTAAAAGAAGGAAAAGGGGGGAATTAATGACATAACTGGCACTCATGCAGTAAGGGGGCGTACATATAAAGAAAAACACGCGGACCCCCACCTGCCCATGTGACGTATATCAGCATCAGAGTACCCAAACGCAGCCGCAGTTGAAGCAGCGCCTATCCTAAATGAATGGGTGCTGTAACGAGCCCCAGGGAGGCCGACACTGTGAAGTGCCATACCGGTCACCTTCCAAAACTGGAATTTGGTAAGGGGAGACCCATCCTGGTGGCAGAAAGACGGGCCAGGGTGCGTGCCACGCACTGCGAAAAACTCGTGTAGGCCACCAACCGGACAGATGTCAGCAATCGTACACCGTAGCAGTCTGACACCACTGCCTACTCCGTGCTGATCGGCCTTTGAGGAACAAATCCTCAACTGGGCCCACTCCTGGGTAAGAAAGACATCGTCGAGTTCCAGTGGCCTACGAGACATGTCCCCCTTTGACAATAGGACCAGCTCACTGATAGAGAGTGCTCCAAAAAAGGCTAGGGTGGTAGCAGCATGAAAGAGAGCCTCCTCATACCTATCGTAACACAGGCTATGCCAACCTTGTGCAAGGTGCGTCAGAACCTCTGGTGAAACAGGGTGATGTGTGTCCGGACGGCGGCCGCGTTCACGTGTCCACCCTTCTAATACATGACGTATGCGGAAGTCATTCACGCAGTCAATGAAACCCCTCGCCTTAGCCATAAATGCCAAAGCTGAAAGCCTAGTGGCGATGGTGTGAGGGGCTAACCCTAGATTATGAAGGTAAACCATGAACTGCAGAATCTGGTCGACCGGGATCGGCCACACTTCGGGCAACTGCCTTTGCCCGCAAAAGTTCCTAAACTGTAGGAGTGCATGTAGATACGCCTTACACGTGCGAGGTGCCAAAGACATGCCGATCGCCAGGTTCACCTCTCCTCGCCAAATGTCCAGATCTCGGCCGGGAGTGGAGAGGGCAGTTCCTCTGCTTCTGGCGCCAAGGCACGGAACCGGGGGATCTGCAGGTGGGATAAAGCATCAGCAATATCATTATCAATGCCTGGTACATGTCTGGCCCTAAAAAGCACATTAAGGCGTAAGGACCTCAAAACAAATTGGCGAACTAAAGCCATAACTCTGGGGGATTTGGATGTCTGGGCATTGACAATGTGCACCACTGCAGCATTGTCACACCAAAAGTGAACTACTGAATTAGCCCACTTATCCCCCCAGAGCATCAGGGCACCCAAGATGGGGAAAAACTCCAGGAAAGTAAGATTGCGTAAACGATCCGTGCCTTGCCATGTCTGAGGCCATTGACCATAGGACCACCTTCCTTCAAAGTAAATCCCATAACCCAGGGAGCCGGAGGCATCTGACTGTACTTGGAAATGCGGGCTGAGCATAAGCTCCGATCTCCAGAAGGAGATGTCATTAAAATCCTGAAGGAATGTGAGCCAGACCGTAAGATCCGCTCGTAAACCTCTGGTCAGCCGAACCCTGTGGTGGCGTTTTAAAAGGCCTGCCATGGCGTCACACAGACACCTGGCAAAGGCCCTGCCAGGTGTTACTACCCTACAGGCAAAGTTGAGGTGGCCGTGAAGCACCTGCAACTCCCGGGGAGACACATTACGCCTGGCAAGCATTGCCAGAATCGCATCAGAGATCTGTGTCACCTTTTCCATGGGCAACCTGGATGTCTGGGCAACAGTGTCAATCTCGATACCTAAAAAGGTGAGAGTGGTGGATGGTCCCTCAGTCTTTTCAGGTGCCAGGGCAACACCCAGTTCCCGCATAAGCACCTGAAAAGTGGCGAGGAGATGAGCGCACATGTCCGTGCCCTGTTCCCCTCCGAACAAAAAGTCATCAAGGTAGTGGGCTACAGACCGGGACCCTGATCTACGAACAAAAGCCCAGTGAAGGAAGGTGCTAAACCGTTCGAAAGCAGAACATGAGATAGAACAGCCAAAAGGCATGGCCTTATCTACATAAAAACTGCCCCGAAAACGTCCGGGTGCACTGGCAACAATTGGAATGCCGATTTTATATCACACTTTGCCAGTAGTGCCCTTGGGCCACACGAGCGTACCATCTGCAAGGCCTGGTCAAAGGACGTATACCTGACCGAGCAAAGGTCATCAGGTATTGCATCATTGATCGAAGAACCCGCAGGGTAAGAAAGGTGGTGAATTAACCGAAATTCACCCGGGGACTTCTTAGGGACTAAACCCAAAGGTGACACCTTCAAGTTCGGGAATGGTGGGTCAGCAAATGGCCCAGCAACCCTCAGTGCGTTGACCTCCTTAGCTATAGATTGGGCGGCGATATCCTCATTATCCCTGAGGGAAATTAAGTTTGGGGCGTCTTGAGGCCCGCGTACCCCCTGAAATGGTATGCAGAAGCCAAATTGAAAACCCTCAAGTAGGTACTTCGCATCATCCCGTCTAGGATAAGCGGCAAGCCAATGCTTCAGCACCTGGACTTTAATTGGGGAGGGGGCCTTTCTGATTGGTCACACCGTCAGAGAGAGCTCTGACCGCCCCCTGCCCACCCCTTCCTCTGCCTCGTGACCCACCAGCCCGCGGGCATGCGGAGGCGGCGTGAGGGCCAGAGCAAGAGGGGCACTCATGCCAGAACCAACACTGACGCTTGTTGCACACTCCGCTGGCAGAGAAGCTCCAACACAGCAGGCGGGCTGGAAACCCCTGCCCCGCCGTCTGGCGGGGAACCTATGTAGCAGCCGCCCGCTGCACAGCATGGCCACAATGGTACTGGTCACCAGGCGCCGGCCGCATGGGGGTCATGTACAAGAGCCACAATTGCTGGCAGGGCTCATCCCACCTCATCTCAGGATGGAGGGCCACTCTCATCCTAAACTCCTCATCATAGGCCAACCATGACAGTCCAGGGAAATCCACCACCGCCCGATAAATATTATCCAGGTATTGCACCATTGGAATGGCCAAGTCAGGGCGGGCCCTCAGGTATACTGCCATATAAATGAGATAGGCCGGTAACCAATTGGCCCAGGTGCGCGGTGGCTTACGACGACGGGACAACTCCTTGTCCCTATCGTCCTGCCCTTCCCTCTCTTCCTTGGTGGGCTCACGGTTCAGGAGGGAGAAAATGTCCACATATTTCCCCCTCCAAATCTTCTCCCTCGTGGCCTGGGAAAGATGGTCACCCAGGGGCAAGGAATAACCGGCCGTCGGTAGAGCTGCAGTTGGCACAGATTGAATTGAGGGTGTGCACAGTGGGCCCTGAACAACCCCTGAAACATTAAGCATACCCACAGGGGCGGTCATCCCTGTCATAACCAGGGGGTAATTGGGGAACCAGGAGTTAACAGGACAGTGCAGATACAACTGTCCACCCATGGTGACCTGTCGTGGCCATGGCCACTGTACCCCCCCCCCCAGTGTTGCTAGGTAGTGTCACTGGTGTACTCAATTGACCAGGATACTCACCCGGTGCACCCCCGTGGGCCGCCCCCACTGGGGGTTCCGGCCCACGGCGGGCGTCAGAGCTCGCGATGGGGATCGAGCTCTGCATGCCGCTGCACCCTTGCCACGCAGGACCGGTCCCCTGCAGCAAGCCCCGTTGTGATGATCTGGCGGGGAGCTGTGAGGCGCCAGCTTGGGCTGGCCTGATGGCCTCAAGCAGCTCGACCCTGGTAGCGGCCCGCTGGACAGCGGTGGTTGACGTGTGGGCCAGAAATGCAGGGTGTGCAAACCCACCCTCGGAAGGTGGCGGGGCAATGCCCATTGATGCCTCCAGCACCGAAATGCGTGCAAGGAGGGCATCAACAGCCTCAGACCCACCTGGATAAGGTGGGCTGGGCAGGCCGGATGGCCCACCGGGCAATTGCGGAGGGACAAATCCGAGTGAGGATCCTGGGCCCGAATAGGGCCGTGACCAATAATCCGGCCCATGTGGGGCCGGGGGAATGGTGGGGCGGAAACCCGCACCAGGCCCAAGTGGGCCGCCCTGCCCAGAACTGGGCAAAGACCCCACAGGGGTAGTGATCCCAGAGGGGCCGGCCTGTGCCGCCCCTGCCTGAACCCCGACATCAGGCGGGTAGGCAGAAGCCTGTCCTCCCGCATTGGTGGTAGTGGCTAAACCAGCCCTACCACCCGGTTGCAGGGGCGCCGCCCGAGCCCTCCGGCCTGGGGGCGGCCCCTAGATGTGGGGGGTGGTTGGGCAGAGCCACCCCCCTTGGCTGCGGCTTAGGAGCCGTCGCCTTTCGCTTGGGAGCCATGTCTCCCAAGTGGAAGAATAAAGAAGAAAGGGGAAAAATTCCCTTTTAAAAGAGCAAGGCGAAAGCCGGGGAGAAAGCGGCGGAGCAAACTTCTCCGCTCCGTCACTTCCGAAAAATGGCAGCCGAGCTGCCTCATGGCCACCCCTTTTTTTTATAATATTTTTATTGAATTTTTGACAGACATACAGAAAGAAAAAAAACAGTAACAATAACAATACAGTATAATGATAAATCAAAAACAACATCAATACAGTATTGACTCAAATTCATAGGAGCTAGCACATAATAGTACTTAAACTGACTATCATATAACCACCAATCTAAACACCGCATTATAAATTATTACACAATCATAAGAATAAAAGCTTTCTGTGCTACCACTATTATTATCTTTTGATAGTTACACATCACCCTGTGAATATATACAATGCCCGGAGAGTTTAGTTTCTATTTCAACTCCAAAAACCTCTTTGAGATGGTACAGGTCCTGAACTGTCGTTTACCATAAGAGAATGATCCACAAACGGTTTCCAAATGTTCCAAAACCTATTCTCCTTTAATCTATCTCGTTTTACTTTGATCTCCCATGTCAATTTATCGTTCAATGCTAAACTCCACATTTCTTTATACCACTCTCCAATCTTTATATCAACATCATTTTTCCAATTTCTAGCTATACATTGTCTACCCGTAGTTAATACAATTTCCAGTAATTCTTTTTCCTCCTTATTCAAACCCAAACCTTCCACATTTGTTAGAAGAATGGTACCTGAAACCAACTTAACACTTTTACCCACAATTTCACCAAACTCCCCTTCTATTCTTCCCCAAAAATCCCTTATTTTTTTACAACTCCACCACATGTGTTCATATGTTCCATCCGTTTCTTTGCATCTCCAACATAATTTATCTCTTTTATCCATCTGATAAAGTCTTAGTGGTGTCAAGTACCATTGCCACAGCATTTTAAAATTGTGTTCTTTAATTCTTACAGACATTGTTCTCATAATCCTCTTTTTCCATTTATTTCTCCATTCAACCTCCCCAATTTTTATATTCAAATTTTGTTCCCACTTCCGTTTCAAATCTTCATGTGGATCTTTACCCTTATTCAATATAGTATACAGTTTGCTTACAAGACCCTTAATACTCCTTTCCCCTTTTCTTATCTTTATTACCAATTCTTCAAATTCCGTCTTTATTCTATCTATCCCTGCTTCTCTTCTATATTTTTATTCCAGCTATCCACCTTTAATTTCTGAAACCAATCCAAATTTAACTTCTCAAATATTTTTTTCCTCTTAATATCATGGTATAATACTACAATCGTTCTACTGCCAAAGCCTGGTAAGAACTTGGAAAGTGTGGAATCGTACATACCAATTTCACTTATAAATCAGGATGCCAAAATCTTCACAGCAATACTGGCCAACCGTCTAAATGGTTTTATGGGGGAATATATAAACGTTGATCAAGTTGGGTTCTTAAAAGGTCGGCACATGGCGGATTTGACTAGAAGGGTATTAGATTTAATCGATAATGTTAATCAAACGAAGGAAAAGGTGGGTTTATTATCATTAGATATTTTTAAGGCATTTGACTCATTACAGTGGTCTTCAATCAAGGAAATAGTTTAAAATTACGGGTTTGGCGACAGATTTAAAAGGGTAATTGATTTATTATATCAAAAAGGGAATGCTAGGATTAGAGTAAACGAAGAGGTTACTGATGTGGTAAAGCTGGAGGCTGGTACTAGGCAGGGATGTCCTCTATCTCCTATCCTGTTTATTATGGCAATGGAGATATTAGCTAAAAATATAAGGGATGATACAAATATAGAAGGGATAATGGGTAATAAAGTGAGTATGTATGCGGATGATACATTGCTTATGGTGAAACATCCGGAGTTGGTAATGGATAGGATTAAAGATCATTTACACGTATTTGAAGCTACAACCGGATTAATGATAAATTGGGATAAATCAGAATTGATGCTGTGTAATATGGGGGTAGGAGAGATGGGAAGGAGACACTTAATATACAAATTAAAGATAAGCTGAAGTATCTGGGGATAAATATTTCAAATAAATTGGAAGAACTTAAATGATTGAACTATGACAGCTTGACAGTCGAATTCAAGAATAAAATACAAGAGTTTCAGAAGCTGGAGCTGTCATGGTTCGGAAGGATTGCAATTTGTAAAATGATATTGTTACCAAAGATTAATTTTTTATTTGATGCATTAGCGATCCATTTGAAGGAGAAGGAAATCAATGAATTTCAAAAGATGTTTAATTGTTTTTGTAACGGAGGTAAAAAATCTAGACTTTCAAAGAAGTTCTGGTACTTGTCTCAGAAAGAAGGGGGTTTGGGCATGCCAAACTTGTTAGCATACTATCGAGCATTCCAAATTAAGAATGTTGTGAAGATTCTGGCAAGAGAAAAGGTAATTTGGGAGGAACTAGAGATGAAAGAGTATAGAAATATAGGTAACATGATTTTTTTGGGAATAAAGGACAAGCCGAAAAGGTCAAATAATACTATGATGAGAGGACTCATGGAGGTGTGGAAAATGGTAAAGAAAGACATGGTCCCAAATCTCTCTCCAATTTTGGAATTGACTGATATGGTGTGTTTTCCAATAAAATTAGATAAGGAAAAAAAGGAAATATTGGATAAAAATAAGATGCTTTTACTGAAGGACTGGTTAAAAGTTTATGGCCACCCCTTTTAAAGAGGGTGGCCACGCCCCCTAACTCACCCAGATGTCTGAGTCCGGGTGGGGGGGCCCCCGCAAAGAGGGGCCATTTTGGCGCCGCACTTGCATACAGTAAACACAATAAAACAATATCGACAATAATTATACCATATTCAACCTACAAAAGCACATATTATAATATACAACGATACGACAATGCTTTGTATTGAAATTAGTTTGAAACTATTAATACAAAAGTGTGAATTGTGCAATACTAATATGTATAATAATAGAGCCTTCCAGACCCTTTCTTGTGGAGCGATCTGGGATCATGGTTTTTAAGGTTTCTTAAGGGCAGGGGATATTTTGCCCATTCCCCCCTCCTTTCAAAATAACACAAGCAACCCTTGTGGCTGATGTGGAGAGGCAGGGAAAGTGTAATTATTTTTCCCTTCCAATCTAATTTTTGTTGCACTGCATCAGTTGAAAGAGGAACTAAAACAATTTCCCTCTCATTCTCTGAGAAATACTCATTCTCTTTGGGAAATATTCTTTGACGGGTAAATGCTCAGTTTCATATCTCATATGCTGAAAGGGCTAATGGACTTATTTTGTGTACTGGGTACTTATATCTTTCAGGCTGTAAGGATCCCATATATAACACTCCCAGATTTGACAAGCCCTGGGGATGGTATAGATTGGAGCAATTTAAAAAAGTTGTACCCTCTAATGCGTGTTCTAATGCGTGTTCACATCTTGGAGGCATCTGAGACAAACTTTGGTTTCCAAAAACCCTATTCACATTAGAATTTGGAACTCAGTTTAGAAGCACACAGAAGAAGCACTGTATTTTATTCTAACATGCAACAATACATACCGTATTTTTCGCCGTATAAGACGCACTTTTTCTTCCCCAAAACTGGGGGGGGAAGTTGGTGCGTCTTATATGGCAAATATATGGCAGCCGCGCTCTCCCCGCCCCCACCATCGGCGGGAAGATAAAGGGAGCCACGCCGCGCCGCGCCGCACCGCGCGAAGCCGTCTCTCCCTGCCCCCTGCCACCGGGCGGGGAGGTTAAAAGGGCTCCCTGGCCGAGGGAGCCCTTTTAACCTCCCCGCCCGGTGGCAGGGGGCGGGGAGGGACGGCTTCGCGCGGCGCGGCGCGGCGCGGCGCGGCGCGGCGCGGCGCGGCGCGGCGCGGCGCGGCTCCCTTTATCGGCAGGGAGATAAAGGGAGCCGAGCCGCGCGGCGCCGCGCGAAGCCGTCCCTCCCTGCCACCGGGCGGGGAGGTTAAAAGGGCTCCCTGGCCGAGGGAGCCGAAGACGACGACGACGCTGCCGCGCCGTGCGAAGCCGTCCCTCCCCGCCCCCTGCCACCGGGTGGGGAGGTTAAAAGGGCTCCCTGGCCGAGGGAGCCGAAGACGCCGCCGCCGCCGCGCTCTCCCCGCCCCCACCATCGGCGGGGAGATAAAGGGAGCCTTCCGTGGCCCAGGAGGCTCCGAAGACGCTGCCGCAGCCGCGCTCTCCCCGCCCCCACCATCGGCGGGGAGATAAAGGGAGCCTTCCGTGGCTCCGAAGACGCCGCTGCTGCGAAGCATCGTGCCCTCCCGGACCTTTGTTCCTCTTGGAGGTTGACTAGGGCAGGTACGTAGTTTTTGACTTTGAGTATTTTTGTGGTGGCTTTATTGTACCTGGACATGTGGGGTTTCTGAAAAGATGTGGTTTTTTTTCTTCCCTTTTAGTACAGTATTTGGTTCAGAATCTTTTTTTTCTAGATTTTCCTCCTTTAAAATTGGGTGCGTCTTATATGCCGGAGCGTCTTATAGGGCGAAAAATACGGTATTTAATATTGAGTTCTGTCAAACTTCTTACCATATAGTGTTTCAAATATCGATTTGGGGTTGGGTGTTTTATTGCACACATATAATTCTAAGTTCACTCCATCAAGGTCAGTTCACATGTCAGCCTCTTAATGAGACTTTATAATTACAGAATCATTTTTTCTCAGTTAGGAAAAGGAAAATTTCTTAATTAGGCAAAGTAGGAAACTGATGCTTCCGAGCCACCCTAAAACTATTTTACATCCTTGCCCTAAGAACAGCACTGCACCTATCTTCTGAAATAACTAGAAACATAACCCTTTGGTTTCTGATTATTAAAGTTATTTTCAATATTGTATCAAAGTCGTATTTATTTTACTGCCACTGAAACAGATAGTTTTAATAAGGATAACCTTACTGCAGGTTCATAATTAAAACTGAACTGGGATGTTTTCTTAAAAATCAGGTGATGAAAAATATTTAATTGTTTTTGTCAAGAGGACAGGTGCATTTGCTTCTTCTACAACTTAAGTAGGCACCCTGGTGTCCTCCAGGAGTCTTGGCCTGCAACTCCCAGAAACATTTATTTATTTATTTATTTATTATATTTCTATACCGCCCATCTGTGAACGAATAACAAATAGCAACAAGGCTCACAGCAGATCAAAACAAGAAGTCCAGGACTGTGGGTGTTGTAGCATAAATTTCCTAGTACCAAACTAGTTTGTCCTATGGTAACTTTCCCAAAGAATGAAGATATTCTAACTCAACAACCTAACCTAGTATCCCCTTTAGTTTTGACCTACATCCAGGGCCACCATCAGGGCAGTACTACCAGTACTGCCGTATAGGGCCCGGAGCTAGCAGGGGCCCTGCCGCTGCCACCCATAACTATGTGTATGTGTGTGGGGGGGGGAGGGGGGAATAGGATTGCTCAGTATGGGTCCCAGAAATTTCTGATGGTGGCCCTGCCTACATCACTCATCAGCATAATCCTACATGCCCCATGATCAGAGGTGATACATTTGGAGGTCATCACGTTACAGAAGACTGGTTTATTGAATCACACAAGTGCTTTGAGGCTTATGAAGTTCTAATTATTGTGACTAAGGATACATTAATAGTACATCATCCTGTAGAGTGGGTGGGTCAGTTTGCCTCCCAACCTGCATTTATTAGTAAAAATGAAAAGTGAAGCCAAATAAATGTATAGATCAGGGATTCTCAACCTGTGGCCAGTGGCCCGGATGTGACCCATGGCACCATTCCATGTGGCCCACCACCGCCTCCACCACACCAGGAAGTGCCATGTGATGGAGGAATGATAAAATGGCCATCCAGCCCCCAAAGCTATCTGACAGAGTATAACCTGGGCCCCAGCTCAAAAAGGTTGAGAATTCCTGGTGTAGGTATACACAATTCTATTACAGCCCCTAGGCTGTGTGTTTTTTTTTTAACGCATACACTGTACTGAACTTTTCTGCAATTCTACAGTGCCAATGACTTTTATCTCTGCCCTCTACAGATGATCAGTACTTTCACAAGTTTTGAATCTATTTTTAATTTTCATGTTCCATATACTGAGCAAGTTATATCTTCTGGTTTGTTGTTGTTTGGGTTTTGTTTTTATTGTTTTCAAAAGTTGCTGTATATTAGAATTATGCAAATAATTATTGTATCTTTTTACAGAGTAGAATCCTGGAGCTATTTCACTTTCTGTTTAGGGAGTACTGTTGCCATTTGTTTAGTTGTGGAACAACCAAAAAACATTTTTAGATATAAAATACATTCATTTTCTCACCCTTTGTCCTGGACTTATTGAAAAGGAAATGTTTTCGAGCACAGCCAGTCCTCCCTCTACATACTTGGCTGTGAGATCATTCACTGTCATTTGCCCACCAGATGGCCAGATGTCATTTTTTACATGCTTATTTTCAATTATGAGGACACGAGAAAGCGCCCCATTTTTTGTTGGTGGTATGGATTTAGATTCTTCTGTTGGCATATCAATGAATTTAAATACTCGGCTCACAGACCGCATCTGAAAACAAAACCAAAATAAATAAATAAATGAAGTTTTTTAAAAACTGCACAAAAATAATAACTAAAAACATTATGATCCAAATTCTATGTGAGTGTAAATGTAATTGCATAGGGGCCACAGTGGCTTAGTGGTTAAGATGCTAAACCTGATGACCAAAAGGTTGGCAGTTCGGCAGGTCAAGACCTGAGTTCTGCGCAACTGAGTGACCTCCTGTTGTGCGTCCCAGCTCCTGTCAACCTAGCAGTTCGAAAGCAAGAATTGCAAGTAAATAAATAGATACTGTTTTGGCAGGAAAGGTAACAGAGTTTTGTGCATTCTGGCATTGAGTCATACCTGCCACATGACCATGGAAAGATGAGCACTGCCCCTTAGAGTCAGACACAACTGGCTTGCTAGCAAGGGAAACTGTTATCTTTGATGTATCATGACAATGAATTGTTGTTAATTATTCCTACTCGCTCACATTTCTACTGACATAACAGGTGCATAACTTTGGTACCTGAGATTTTTGGAGTAAATAGTTTGCCTACAAAGGAAGTTTTATGTTGCTGATATAGCTATCTAATTAAATCACCCAGGTACAATTGGTCATGGAAATCCAATGTTTGCAGATGTGTTTATTCTGCAGCATACAGTTCTTTCTGTCATAATGACTCACTGTTGCTATGATTATTTGGTTCCCAAATCATAATGCTAGCATAAAACACACACCTAAGAAGCAATTCAAATATGTTCTTCTACCAAACAAGTTTTTATATGCATAGCCTGTGTTAGCTTTAAGTCTTCTTACAGATGACTGCAGCAATTCCTGTAAATGCTACAATTTGTGGGAGTAGTTCAATCACAGAAATTGTCAAACAGTGCATCTAAACTGGTTCTTAGATTACTTTTTCCATTTATGACTGATTCAATTATTTTATTTCAGCAAGATTCCATGTGCACATGACCAAATTTTAACATTTTTTCTCTATATGCCATTTTCACACTGTGACAGTTGAATGTGCTAAACTTTTAATCAGATTAATAAAACTGTTTGCAAGAAAAATCCTTACAGGTCAATTTCTATGCTATTTTTCCTATGAAAAAGAGAAAAAACTTGTATGCACTACTGTATTCTTTGTCATGATACCATGTTAAGATGTTTAGGTAGTCTATCAGACTGTCTGCCGACCTTCAAATCTGAGAACAATGTAAGTTCTTCACCATGGGAAAGCAAACTTTATGATAAAGAATCTTTGTGTATTAATGGCGGGAATATAAAGTGCAGCTTTGTGGTTAACTAGTTGTTTTTCTGTGTTTCATATTTGCTTTGTGGTGACTTCTAAAAACACTAAATCAGACTAAACCAAACACTAATTAACCACGCTTAAGTGGTGATCTACTGAAATAACTAGGACTTATTAGTCATGAATAATTTATTTCAGAGGTTCTCCTTTAAGTATGGCTAAATGTGGAACCAACCAAGATAAGCAGAGAATATCTTTCTTCAATCAGAAAATTTCAAAAGGATGTATCAAAGTAGTTCTTAAAACATTGTATATGTTATTGACAAGATACTAAAGGAGATCAGAAAACAAAAATCATAGCTAAACAGATTGTGGTTGGTCTGTGTTTTACAGAATTATATATAACTAGCAGATTTTGCTCGGCGGTGCCGGGCATTTTAAAAATGTGTTGGATAGTTAAGGGTTTTGTTTGTTTTCCTGAACAAACGGTGCTGGGCTGTGTTTAATGGTTTTTAAAGGTTTTGTGATTTTTTGACTTCGAGGCGCTGCGCCCGCCTGTGGCGGACTTGCGCTCTCAGTGTGTGTTTAAAAAAAATTTTTTTGTGCGCCGGCTTCCTCAATGCCGGGCTCTTTAAATTTGGTTTTGGATAGTCAAGGGTTTCATTTTTTTTCTTGAACAAATGGTGCTGGGCTGTGTTAAATGGTTTTGAAAGGTTTTTGTGATTTTGTGGCTTCGAGGCGCTGCGCCTGCCTGTGGCGGACTTGCGCTCCCAGTGTTTGTTTGATTTTTATTTTTTATTTTATTTTATTTTTGTTCATGCAAATTTTATTTTGATTTATTTAATTTTAACTTTTTTAATTTAAAATTTAATTTTGTTGTTTTATTTTTTGGTTTGGTGTTTTGGTTTTTTGGAGTAAAAAGTGATTTATGGTTTTTTTGGTATTTTTTGAGAGTAGTGTGTATATTTTTGAATGTTGTGCTAACTTATTTTATGAATTTTTGAATTTTTAATTTATCTTTGCAGTGGCAAAGTTTTTGGATGTCTTTTTTCTTGTGGCCTCTGGGTGGGGGTGGTGAGCTTTGCTTCCTCTCTACCATTCTCCTCTTCTGTCCTCTGGGTGTCGCTTCCGGTGAGTGTTGCTTCCTTTCTTAGGTCATTCGAGTTCCTGTCGCCATGAAGTCATGACGTCTTCATGGTAAGCTCTCTGATTTATTTATTTTTTTATTGGGGGGGGGTTGTTTGGTTTTCTTTTTTTGAGTTTTTGTTGGGGGGGTTCTGTTGTTTTTTGTTGCATGTGTTTTGTTGATGTGTTGTTGTTTATTTTTTTAATGTTAGATTTTTGTTTTTGACTGGTTTTGATTGTTTTTGATTCTTGTTTTTGAGCGTCCGTTTTTGAACGGGGGGGGCTTTCGTTCCCACGGGCCATTTTGGGTGGTCTGTGGGAAGGAAGGGCACTGGTGGCGGGGGTGCCTTTTGTTCCCACGGGCCATGCTGGGTGGCCCGTTGGAAGGAAGGGCACTTGCGGCGGGGGTGCCTTTCGTTCCCACAGGCTATGCTGGGTGGCCCGTGGGAAGGAAGGGCACTTGTGGCGGGGGTGCCTTTCGTTCCCATGGGTCATGCGGGATGGCCCTTGGGAAGGAAGCGCAGTTGCGGGGAGGGTGCCTTTTGTTCTCACGGGCCATGCTGGATGGCCCATGGGAAGGAAGCGGAGTGGCGGCGAGTTTTTCTCAACTTTTCATTTTTAGCGCGCTGGCTGCCTCAGCGTTCTGCGCACTAATGGTGCGCAGGACACTGGGGCTTGTAGTTTTGCCTGCGCGTGTTTGGGTACAGCAGTGGGTTTTTTCTTCGGCTTCCTTTTGATTGGCTGCGGCCAGTTTTTGAACGTTCCTTTTGCCCGCGCCGCGCAGCCTGATTGGCTCTTTTTTTTGTTCGCGACTGGGGGGGCCCTGCCCCCGGGTTGAAAATTTCAATCCGACAGTTACCTACGAACCCAGTTCGGGCGAGTGCAGGAAGGCTCGGACGGGGCTCGTGCAACATCCTTTGTCACATTCCAACGGTTAATGCACCATTTTATAGGTATAGATACTCTTGGAACAATATAGCTGGAAACAGCCTATAACTCAGGAGATCTCAAACTACGGCCCGTGGGCCTGCTGCTTACTCCCACCATCACTGCCAGAAGTGGCAGAAACAGCAGTGTCCACATTTATGGCTGTCATAAACACATTTATGACAGCCACATACACATTTTACAGTGGGGGGAACCACCAGCTGTCTGAGGGAGCGTGACCCAGTCTGTGGCTTGAAAAGATTGAGTCCAGTCCCTGTCAAGGAGACACAGTGGAGAACTGAACTCCCAACCAGATACCCATACCTCTGAGCTAAATAGTAATTTGAGTAAATTATAATCAGTGTTGTATATGTTCACACAAAGTTACCTTTAAAGACTGATAAAATGCAAGCATTGTGGCTTTGACTTTGCAAAGTTCACTTAAGGGAAAAGGGCAGAGGAAACTTTTGGAATGAACAGGTGTGGCAGATAGGTTAACTATGTTGAGTGAGTTAGGAATATACTTAGTTCCTCTTTACTGCACAATGGAAGGAGAAGAAATAAAAGTTAAAACTAGTAGCAACGAGTCTCCCTCTTTAATCTACCCATGTTCTGATAACTAGCACATAATCAATCATTTCCAGTAAAAAAGGAAGAAATTATGTTTTATTCACTGTTCAGTTGTCATAAGTTCAAAGGTTAAAACACAAAAAAGAGGAACAAAAGTCATAAAGTAATTTCTCATTTTTATGGTTTGAGAGACATCCATGTTGAAGAGGTCTAGTCTGCCTCCATCCCTTCACACACACACACACACACACACACACACACACACACACACACACACACACACACACACACACAAAGAACAGTAAAATATAACACAACAAGATAGGTTAGAAAAGACCAGAAAGAAATAAGCTTTTCTATTGTTTAGTGAGGGAACAAGAACACAACTAAATCAATTATAGAAACTTCTCTTCTCCCACTGTGTGATAGGATGCATGCTGAATTACTACATTTTTAACAAACAGGACAACCTGCTAAAAGCCTCTCAGTCAATCACCCTGCAACATGGCAGATTATTAAGTAAGTGGTATAGATTTAGAACACTGGAAATGACAGTTCAATTGGCAGAGTTTGATCATATAAGGAAGCAAGATGGGAGTTAAGATTGAAAGGGAAATTTGCAGCCAGGGTCATTCTGAGTTCGGATCCAGGTTGGGTAAAAGAAAACAGAATTATGTCTGAACTGCTTTATGAAATGATAACTATAGCAGATAGCCTATTCTAGGAAGAACAAACTTTCAGAAAGCAATTCTTTGGAAAACCCAAAGTATCATTGGAGACGGAACAGCCTAGGCATTGAGACACTGAATCCTATGTCTTTTTGAAGTGCTTTTGTCTTGGCCAACACTCAAAGTGAATTTACATATTGATTGGAAAAGTCTGAAACATGTGGCTTAACTTATAATAGGGAGATCAGAAATCTGGCTAATAAGCTCAGACTGTCTCTTAAAGGGAAGGTTTAGTCCAGTGATGGCCAACCTTGGCACTCCAGGTGTTCTTGGACTTCAATTTCCAGAAGCCCTGATCATCAGGTGTGTTGACTTGGGCTTCTGGGAATTGAAATCCAAGAACACCTGGAGTGCCAAGGTTGGCCATCACTGGTTTAATCCATTATGCCTGGAAGAATGTTCTTTGTGCATGCTTCAAAAGTATGTAAAGCAATTTGAAATAAAAATAAAAATAACATCTCATTTTAAAGGAATGCAAGTGATTCTTACCAGACTGTCTACATCTATGCTCGAGTTTACAGCCCACTGCAAAGTTGCCATAATATTCATGGCTAATGTGAGAATGATTCCAACTCTTCCTGGACCACTCCCTGGAAGAGTAAAGCCACATTTTAAAATCATATTTACTTCTCGGTATTTAACTTGATTAATTATATTAATTTTGCTCTATTGATTAAGATTGGATCATTTTACCAGAGTCAGGAAACCACTATGTGTCCCTGAGTTAACATCAAAAATGTCAACTTCATTTACATTTACTGCTGCTTACTATGTAATGCAAACATAATGAAGGCTAATGAAAAGCAGAGCCAAACTAAATCTTACAGAGAGCACATAGTTTGGAATTAAAATCATTCAACATCCGCACATGAATCCAGAAATCTTTTATGTCTGAGTGATCATCGTTGCAAGCAAAGCCCCATTTACCTCTCCTGATGACTGATCACAATGTAAAGCGAAGTTAATCTCAAATGACAAGGTGTGAGATGTTCCAGTTGCCACAATTACACTTCATTCAGGATTTATGGAATTCCCTCTTCTAACAACATGCTATCCATAATGTATCATTTGATTTAAGATTTATGATCAGAGGGATTAGTGTCCTATAATAATGGTAGGAGTAGGACGTACAGAAACAGTAAGGTCAAGAAAAATCTATCAAACTACATTCAACAGTAGATTTACAGCACTTTATATCATTTTAAAAGACTCTTATGAAGTAAACAATATCTTCAAGTAAGCTGCAGTAAGTAATGCAACACATTTAAATTTTCTTACAACACTGAACAATGACTACTATTTCTTCAGAAATTGATAGGTTTAAGATGTGGATATCAATTCATGATAGAAGAAAATCTATATACCTGTAGTGACAATGGAAACAAATGTCACAATGATGAAGAAGACAACAAAAATCATTTCTATCCTCATCTGGAACCAACGTAGCGTTGAGAGATATAGGAACCAGTTTGCTGTGTGCAAATTCAGAGCCTTATGAAACAATGTCTCAAAGTATCGTTGCCGCCCGAATGCTCTCAGAGTCCAAAGCCCCTTCAAGCTTGTGACAAGGTGGGTGAAAATTGGACTTCTGGCTATAAAGAATGTACATTTTAAATGATATTTTAATCATTTTTGAAACTGACATGTGTGAAAATTCAATCATGGGAAGTATCATTCATTTCCATCATATGTGTTCTTGCCTTCTTCTTTTGAAGCTACGTATATTGTATTACAGAGTACTCATTTGTATTTCACTGAGCAGGCAACTATCACCATTGTAATGATTGTAATTATTTTAGTGTTTAAATTATTTGAACAATGTTTTTGGCTTGCCTTGTTATTGTTTTCTAGAAAAAAATGGGACTAAATAAATAATATTAAAAATAAATAGACATAAAATTCTATATGTTGATATCAGCCTACATTTGTTTGCAATGCTGCATCTTCAACAATATGTAACTTAAACAAAACTTTATGCCAGGGGTTCTCAACCTTTTCAAGCTGTGAGCCATGTCACACTCCCTCAGACAGCTGAGTGGGCCAGATAGCCATTTTTTCCTGCCTGCACGATGGGGGTAGCCATTTTGAGGTGGCCATTTTGCCCCAACAGCTTCAAAGGGGTGGCCATTTTGTTTCTCCCTTGAAGGGAAGGAGACACCAACCATCAATGGAGTCTTTGGACTCCCTCCCCTCCCCGACTGACACTAATGAGATTAATTGCCTGCTCAAGGAAAGGGTGAGTGAGGCTTTTTAACGAGCCAATCCTTCCTTGTGGGGCTGGAGGTTATCCTTGGGGCTAGAGTCCCAGAGGGGGGTTTGGTAGGATAAGGCCAGGAGCCCAGCAGTCCCCCCCCCCGGCACCATTTCATGTGGCCTACCACCCTTGTTCTACCACCAGGAGCTATGCCCTGTGTGCTTCCTTTTAAACATAAACAGCTTTGAAATGCTGTTTACATTAAAAAGAAACCACACATGGCACAGCTTCCAGCAGGAGTGGTGGCAGTGGGAGTGAGGGTGGCAGGCCACATGAAATGGCGTCATGGGCCGGATCCAGCCCATGGGCTGTAGGTTGAGAACTCCAGCTTCATGCCTTGACTTTGCTTATTCATTAAACGTTCCTGGTGCTACAATGTTGTCTTGACATATTGTGCAATCAGTGAGATCAAATGTTAAGCACAGTTTTCATTATTGTATATTAAAAGTGAATTTCTAGAAGATTTATTAGTGCAATTTTAGATCAATACTTCAGATTTGCCTTTATGTAAGAAAATAGGAACTAATTACCAGGAAAAGGATACAAAGGATGAAAAGCAAATCTTATTTGTAGTAATATATTTATATGTTTAATGACAAATTTACTATGTTTTTAATTGTGTGTTTAGTTCTACCTATTTTTAATATTATGTGAGCTACTTTGAGGCCCTCCATGAGGAAAACAGTGACATGGATCCCAACCAGCCAGCCAAAAAATTAATTGATCACAAAGTCTATAATAACAAATTGGTTATAAACAGTTAACTAAATTGAGATTTACAAAGATGGCAAAGCATTTTGAATCTGCAGTGGAAGCAAGTTGGCAGGTGAGAGAAAGTCTATTTTCCTCCCTAACAAGAAGTAAACTTTCTCTTCAGAAATCTCTGTTGTGTTTTAGCTACGCCCCTAACTCTTTTTCCTTGTCTTACAATGCAGAGTGTGCACCTATGGAACGACCAGCCTACCAGAGAGCCAAGCTGGTGCTAGCTAGTAGCAGGTAGTGCTAGGTGATGATGAATCCTTTAGGACAGTGTTCCCCAACCTTTGGTGTTTGAACTTCAATTCCCAGAAGCCTAAATCAGTACACTGGCTGATCAGTTCTTCAGGGAATTGACTTAGGCTTATGGGAATTGAAGTCCAGACACCAAAGGTTGGGGAACACTGCTTTAGGGGATATTTTGATGAGATGGTCTGTCTTGTGCTAATTGGTTGGGCATGCAGTACTTGCCATGATACATCTTTGGAGCATGGCCAACACTGCTTCCTGTGAAATGAGTTGATAATGGCCTCTTGGATGTCTCCTCAACTGGCTGCCGACCTGGACAGTAGCTGAAAAGAATCCGCACTGCCAAGAGGCTGAGGGGGCAGAATAGCTTCCCCTGCTTGGGACCCAAGTTAGCACTACCAGCTCATCCCCCTCCTGCAGGTTAGGGTGGGTTTTAAATAAATGTGGCTCATGCCTTTCTCCAAAGTATTGTTGTCTTGCCTCTTTATTCCATTGGTTGGGTGGGAACACATTTGAACAGTAGTGTCTTTGCCATACCTGTCACTCATGCTCTGGTCACCTCCAGACTAGATTATTGTAATGCGCTCTACATGGGGCTGCCCTTGATGACCATTCGGAGGCTACAGCTGGTCCAGAATGCAGCTGCCCAGGTGGTGATGGGGTGTGGACGTTATGCCCGTGCCTCCCCACTAGTTCGGGAGCTGCACTGGTTACCAGTTTGCCTCCGGGTGCAATTCAAGGTGCTGGTTTTCATCTTTAAAGCCCTATATAGCAGTGGGCCAGGATACCTGAGAGACTGCATCACCCCAAGAGTGTCTGCACGTCCAACCAAAGCGGACTGGTTGGGCTCCCTAGTTGTGCTTCAGCTAGAGGGGCCCGCCTCTCTAGCACACGAAGAAGGGCCTTCTCCGTGTCCGCACCAGCCCTCTGGAACCTCCTGCCAACAGAACTGAAGTTACATACAGAATTGCTGCCCTTCAGGAAAGGTTTGAAAACCTGGCTGCGGGGCAGGTGTGGGGCCCTAATGGGAATATGGCCCCAGCCTGTTGGCTCATTTCAAGTTAGTGTCCCTCCCTCTGTGTTGCTGTATCCCTTTTATTCTTTTATGAATAGGGTGGGGGTAGGAGGGTGGGTAAGTGGGTGGGTAATTTGGGGTTTTTAATTTGTTTTTATATGTTTTTAATCTGCTGGAAGCCGCCCTGAGTCAGGTTCGCCTGAGTGGGCAGCATAAAAATTTAAAAAATAAATTAAATTAAAATTAAATCCCGGACTGGCCTGGACATCCTGTATTTTGGTATGTGTTCCTCCCATTTCCCGGTGCCATCCTGTATTTAGAACGGCGGGGAAAGGGGTTACTGCGCACACGTGCAAGCACAGAACCGATCTGCGTATGCACAAACATGTTCTGCGCATGTGCAAAGGGTTCTGTGCATGCGCAAAGGAGTTCTGCCCATGCACAAAGGAGTTTTTGCTGCACATGCACACCCAGGCCAGAGCAGTTCCCTTATTTTCCAGAGCGGCGCTTGATGGGTATGGTCTTTGCTGACACTGAGTATTTGCACAGGTGAGTTTGAAAAGTCAGTGACCAAAATCTCATTTTTTTTCATGTGCACAACAGTATGTTGCATAGATGATTGTCTTTTTATGCCAGTTGTGGTTGTTCTCAGGGGTTGTTCATCACTACCACCATTCACACAAGTAAACCCAGTTGTTCTCAATGGAGCAAGCGAAATCTTGCAATAAGAAGTTCAATGAAAAATGATGAGTAAATCTCTCCATTAATTTTTTAAAAAATCATTAATATACCAATTTTGGTGGACCTACCTTCAGATTCCAGTTGTTTCAGCTGCTGAGAAGTATGCAGAAAGTATGCTCTTATCATAATAAAAGCTACTATGACAGGCACAGATGCTAGGAAGATGTATGGTTCTATAACTGAGACTACTATTATAGCACCAATCACAATGAATATTAACTGTGGGATGAAAGAAACATTCTGTTGATACAATAAACATGTGCCTGCCCCCCCTTACCTATTAGACACACGTAAGTTCCCAGGGATATTAGCATAGATGTTCCTCATATATATTCCTCATAAATGTTTTCCCAACTGATACTGACCAGTATTTTGACTAGAAGTCTTAGACATTAGTAATTGAGCCATAATTTGCTGAATCACCATACCATTAAAATGTATTAAATGGTCTAATGCTTTAAAATTAACATCTGTACAATTACATTGAATTAAATATAAATGTTATAATTTTCATTCTAAACTTTTCCTTCATTAATACACATATACATGTGAACATTAGGACAGAAGAATGAGAAATCCACATCTAGTTTCCTAAAAAGATTAAAAAGAGAACAGCTTGTCTCTTCTTTTTACATGCCACTGTATGGAATCTGCTATCTCACATAGCTTTTCTTTATTTTCATGCCCCATTTAATGATATCCTTCATACCCAAAACATTGTACCAAAATATTATCTATAGTATGCTAAATATCCTAGATCAGAATTCCAACTAATCAGAAGAGACTCCCTAAATCAATTTTGAGTCAATACATAAGCAAATCTCACTGATTCAATGGATCTACTGTGTTTGGGAACCACCAGTTAGATTTAATCACTAGTCTTATGGGATAAAAGTCCTCAAAGTTCATTCATACAGTTCTAAGGTTTGGTATATTTTTATTTAGGACAAAAAGATTAAAAAGCTGCTTTTAAAAATCATTGGGAGGCATAATTCTTAACTGTGGGTCAATCATTCCTTAAGACTAGTTATTTTGTGTATGCAGGGAGGTGCAGCTCATGGCCAGGACAGCCCACTAGTCAGATCACATGAGCACAGAAATTTGGTCACAGGATGTTCTTCAATTTTAAAGTGGATTATCCTATCTACATTTGGTTTTTCTAAAATGCCACAATTTGCAATCATGCTAAAGTCCAAGAGCTTGACAGCCATGGAAATAGAGGGGACTTTATTCTTTGAAATAAACCTAGTCTGGTTGTGGAAATATTTGGCATGATACTGAGCCCATGGTAGAAGTACATCCAGCTTTTACTCATATAACCACAGTTAATAGAAGCACACTCCATTTATAGTAATCTTTTGGCAATAAGATCTTTGTCTACAACATTTTTCCTGGTCTGTTTTAGGAGAGAATTCAGAATCTGTTACTATGTCATGATTGTTTGGAGAGAGAGAAACTATTACAATTTTTCAGACTCCGTGTTTAGGTTAATCATTGAATGAGAATTTTAAAAAACTGAATTCTTATTTCAGCTGTAATTATGAGAATTCAGTCAAAATGCATCTCTTAACAATTTTTTTAAAATCCTGCTGAAACATAGCAAAGTTCTGTCCATACAACTACAGTACTTTGTGGATCGTTGGATGGCTTTAGAAAGACAAAAAGAAAAACGAGAAGGTCATAGGCATCTCTCACTGTTGCCCCCAGCAATTGTGACTGAGTGACATAATTCTAAACATTTAATTTGTCATGAATATCAGGACATCAGGGGAATAGGAAAATATCCCAGGTGTGTAGGATAGAAATATAATAAATAAATAAATAAATAAATAAATAAATTTCCCTTTGAGAGCCTATTTATTCATATCACACCTTGTTGCAGCAAAATATATGTAACTATGACTTGGCTGAAATCTTATTGCTTAGTATAGTAAGTTACAAATAATAATAATATGAATAATAATTATTTTGGGTTGAAAGGATTTTTGCGGAAGAAACTGTGCTCAGGGAATGCCCAAATGAGGCTCATTCCTTGCCCCCAAGAGCTGGGACAGAGGTGGGCACTCAATCCGTCATGCAGTACACAAGTCTCGAACTGCCGACTTTCCAGCCTTCCAGCTAACAAGGTGAGCTTCTTAACAACTGAGCCACCGCAGCTGCATGTTCATTAAATCAATGAGGATTTGATGAGTCCATTCCTTAAGTTCCACTGATTCAATGAGCTTACTCTAAATGCGAATTAGTACAATAAGCAAGAGGATTTCAGCTAGAAAGTGAGAAAATATATTATATCTTTTGTCTGTGCTGTATATACAACTACTCTGGTTATTGGATGGATGACACTTACTCTAGTGCAAGTTCTAGAACACATATTATCTCCTCCAGATGAAATAATGGAGTAAGCACTGAAGCACACATTAGATCAACATGGACTAGAGGAGTGTACAAGCAAAAGACAAAGAGAAAGATCTTGTTTCCACAAAAGCACAGTTGTGGTGACATTGTGCAACGGAATATGTATTGCGTTTTCTTGTTTTTTCTAATTCAAACATATGGCTTTTCCTTCAGAAAATATTCAGCCACAGTGTTCCGTGCCTGCCACATGACCACGGAAACGTCTGCAGAAGCAGACAGCGTTGGTTCTTCGGCTTTGAAACAGAGATGAGCACTGAACCCTAGAGTCGGATATGACTGGCTTTCAAGCAAGGGAAACCTTTACCTTTACTAAAATATACATTTGATTTTTACAAACCTGGATGAAGTCAAATATTGTAAGTGGCAGTAGGTCATCCAATATCGCGATATCCTTTGAGAATCTATTAAGTATTCCCCCTACATGTTGAAAAAAATAATAATACATAGGTAATCTTTATTTTTTAAAAAGAATAAATTATTTTAACATCTCAGCCTCTCTGAGCATACCAGACTTGTTAAATGTTACAGTGGCTAATTTGTTACAGTTAGTTTAGTATTACATTTACCTCCATAATGAGAACACTGCTAATTATAAGGCAGCAGAACATGATTCCAAGGAGACTAACTGAATCAAAGCAGGATTATACTTAAAACTGTTTTACACAATGGGAGTCCAGCAATCATCTATGTGCAGTGGAGCACAGACCCTAACACCTCTAACACCTCACTATATAACAATACATCATATGTCTCATTAATATGCTTATTATGCCTGTGTACAGTTGCATAATCCAAAGTATGTAGTACACTTAAATCATATTAGCTTGGGGCCCAGCTTCGCCTCGTGGTTGCCTGGCTTCCCGTTGCCTGACAGCCCTGTTGCCCTGTCCACCCGTGCTCCCTCCAAGGCATCCCGCTGCCAGCTTTGGGCCTGAACTCTGCCTCATGTGCCTCTGCCACCCACCTGGTGAGGCCTCGTGTGTGGTCCCCGCAGCCTGGGCTACCCGGTCTCCTGCAGAGTTGCTCCTTGGGCCTGTGCGGGGCCCACCCTGCCGTTTCCACATCATGTGCGGCCAGTGGGTGTTTGGTGGGGCCTGCGCCCTGGCATCCCGGGTGCACGGTGAGGCAGTCCTAGGCCACATCATGTCCTGCTGGTTTTATTGCGTGCGCGGGCAGGTGGGCGCACCAGTGTCATCTGTACTTGTTTTTGGGTGCAATCCGCATCTGAGCGGCTGTGCATGCGAGCAGTGCTCCACGCACGTGCGGTTAGGCACTCACGCCAGCATTGGGTGCGATTTGCATCTTAACGGCTTTGCACGTGACCCACTCCATGTGCATGCACCATCCTTTGTTTCTGTTTTGTGGGGCATGTGCCCCACATCTGCTGACCGGACCCTGACATTGAACATCCAGAACGGACAAGGTAGGTGTCTGCCGAATTGCTAGGGGATTGGTGCAGGGGTATGGGTGTGATGCCAGGACATACACATAAGAACATATAAGAACAGCCTTGCTGGAACAGGCCACAGCCCATCCAGTCCAGCATTCTGTCTCACACAGTGGCTCACCATTTCCTTCAGGGTATTCCCAAGGAGATGCCTTCACCTGCTTAGGATTCCCTGGAAATGGCATTGAGAGATATCCTGCCTATCTCTCCAACCCCGAGGTTGTCCTCAAGTATCCATAATTATAGCCATAATTATATATATATATATATGACTATTGCCATATGAAGAAGGACAGACTGAAGAGCTACATGTAGAATATCCTCATGCAATCAGGAATCCTGCTTTTTCAGGCTTTCCAACTGCATAGAGAGAAGCCACATACAGGTATAAGATAAAAAATTTTTTACATTCTTACTGTCGAGATAGTAAAAGGCAGGGCATCAGGGTAGAATTCTCTGTTGATCAATGTTTTCAAGTGTAATCTTTTTAAGAACATATAAAGCATAGAGCAGGGATGGTCAAACTACATCCCGGCAGCCTCAATGACAATTCATCTGGCCCGCACTGCCCTCACCACTCCCAGAAGCAGGAGTAAAACATGCCCATGCATGCATAGAGTGTTCTGCGCATGTGCAGGCACCTTTTACTTCTGCTTATGGTGGGAGGAACCAGGTGATCAGCCCACAGCCTGACAGTTTGGCCATCCCGGCATAGAGCAATAAACAAGACAAGAATATATATGGGCCTTTATACACCAAGGCATTCCTGTATATAACAAGGCACTAACAGGAAACCCACCATAACAATCACAACATGTATTGTCTCTCATACAACCACAAGGAATTTGGAAGCTGTTGCTTCTGATTTCACTGAACTACAATCTGTAACCTGGACTAAGTGCTACAAATCACAGTGGAATTCACTTTTGGGCAAACATGCAAAGATATGGGATACATAGGAGCCAGGAAGTCACGTTTTTATGCTCTTTCAAGTCACAGAAGCTGGATAAGCTACTGCAACTGGATTCCAGAAAATTCCCACTCATAGCATTCTTAATTCCATCCATCCAATGGTAGGGATGGTTCACATGGTCTGTTATTAAATTTTCTATTCCTCAAGCTTTTAGTTATATCAAATTCTTATATAATGGTGAGCCATCAAATAATTTCAGAGTTATGTTGACCTTGTTCCGAGTTTTCTAGATATACTCAGAAATGTTTACCATTCCGTTCTTCTGGGAGCACTTTGGAATAATTCTCAAACAGTATTTCCAAAATTTCTACCCCAACCTTCTTTGGTGAAAAACTTCAATCATGTGAACAATCTGATATATGACCTTTTAATAAGATAACAAAGTCAATTACAAATCTACCACACATTGAATATGAAAATCTAATTCTACCTGCTTTCAATTTGTTGAAGGAAGACATCGGTGCCTGAAGGACAGCATGCAACATCTTGCGATGGAGAGTTTTGGAAACTGTTATTAGAGTATGCACCAGGGGTATGCCTCTGAAGATTCCCAAAGCCAGCAGAGTATCTGCCACTCCCACATAAATGTAAAAGATATAAAAGCTACTAGTCTCAGTAAGAATAACTGCCACATTATCCAATTCAACTGAGGAAGCATTTCTTGTTTGTGTTATATTTGCAGATGAATTTGCAATGCTGTAAGAAATGAATACAAATACAAAGAGTCATTGTAAGTCTGACTTTTCTTATTACAGTACAGGTATATCAAACTGAAAAGAAATCACAACAAATCCATAAATTTCCATTCATGGAAAAAGTGGTTTGAATAAAATCAGAATTTTCAACAGATATGGGGGAAAAAAAATCTTGATTTTTAACCTTGTGAAGAAAAATACCTCGATTTTAAGCTTTATAAAATTATATTAATATTGACAAGGGGGAAATACTGATTTTTCACTTCACTGTAAAGATATGCATGTCATTTAAACATTCTGAAGTTGAAATTATTAATGAATTCTGTTTGTTCTTTTTTACATTATGCTATCATTTTAGTCAAAGAATAAGTCAGTGATCTAAGAAGGTTATATTCTAAAATACCACAAGAAAGACTGGGGGGGAGTGAATTATAAAAGCAAATTTATCTTTCAATCCTGTTCTCACATCCAACAGCAAGTCTTATTGAACTCAAAGGGTTTATTTCTCAGTAGATACCCATAGGATTGCATTTTATTGTTCACTGTTTGACTTTCTAGACTACACTCTGGAACTGGGGAATGGCTATACTAAGTTCCCTATTGATTGGAATGAAAGCATCAGACACCTAACTTCTCACTCGTGAACTATACCATAACAATAAGGAATTTGCACATATTCATTCTATTCTAAATATACTTATACTGAAAAAGGTAAATGTTGTTGTTCAAAAACCAGTCACGACCAACTCTAGGGGGTGGCACTCAACTCCATTTACAGCATAAGAGTCAGGGTTGTCTGCACCTGCAGATGTTTCCATGGTCATGTGGAAGGCATGACTAGCTGTCAGAGCACATGGAACGCTATTGCCTTTCCTGTCAAAGTAGTACCTATTTATCTACTTACAATTTCTTGCTTTCAAACTGCTTGGTTGGCAGGGAGTGGGACAGAGATGGGAGCTCACTCTGTCATACAACACTCAGGTCTCAAACTGCTGACCTGCTGACCTTCTGGCCATCAATCTCAATGTCTTAATCACTAAGCCAAATTCACATATAGGGAGAGTATTTTGCACTTCTTCAAAAGAATATCCTTGAAAATGTTGGGGAAAAATCCATGTAGGTGAAAAGTCTGGAAGAACATATACCAAGGATTCAAGGCTGCAGTTCCAAGGTCTGGGGGTGGCAATTTCAGAAGAGCAGGCCTTCTGAGTTACCTTCTACAACAGAGCTTACCTCATAGAGGTGCCTCTTCTGATTTTCAGTGGTCTCCTCCTCCCTACAAACAACCATAGTTAACTCACTCAACTGGCTCTCCCTATAATTTTCAGGAAGTTGTAATGACTTCTATCAGCCCAATCATAACCACTTACTCATATATACTCGACTGTAAGTCATTCCGAATATAGGTCAAGGTATCTAATTTGGACCTCTAAAACTAGGGAAATAGATTGACTCAAGTGGAAAATGCAGCAGCTGCTAGTGAGTTTCAATAATTAAAATACATGAAAGTATGGTAAAATTAATTAATTTAGACATTTGTGTGGGTATGTTCTAATTTAATTTAATTTAATAGATTTATATACCGCCCTATCCAAAGGACTCTATAGTGTTAGTGCGTTTTTCCCCTGTATGTTTGAATTTGCACCACACAACCAATGGTGGCGCTGCAGGAGAAGTAGGTGGGTGGGCCAATTGCATGTAGCCTCTTGTTCTTGCTGTGAGCGAGCATGGCTTCCCCTGTCCATCTTGTCCGCCACATGGATTAGGGACAATGAGGCGGGTACTGGTAACTGAAATCCTTTCTTTCTTCACATCAGTTTGGAAGGGAGACGCGATCGCATTGCAGAGTGCTACTGAGAAAGATCCCTTCTTTCTCCATAGCACTTTGCAATGTGATCATGTCCTTCATTTTGTTGTTTCCCCCATGTTGTTGAAATAAAGAATTTTCTCTGTGTTGGTTTGAGACACACCCAGTCTCCCCCCCCTCTTGTTGTCGGTTGGCGCATCTCAATCCAGTGCAGTTTTGGGACCCTCAAGGTCATTGACCCGAGTATAAGTTGAGTCCCTTTTTTGGAACTCATTTTGGTGTCTAAAAAACTAGACTTATACTAGAGTATATACAGTACAGTACCAATCTGGTTCCTATACAATTCCCAACGAGTAGCCAGTGACTACTCTGGGACTTACGTTTTAGGATTATGTTGTAGCACTTCAATCTGAATCCAGAAATAAGATCCACTGAACAGAGCAAAATGTAGGAGAACAATATGGCACTGTAATTCATTTAAAAATACATCCTGCTTATAGGAATAACTAAAGGTCAAACTAAATGTGACATTCATTAATGCTATATTTTTGTCTTCAAGACAGTAGCCATATAGGTACAGTACCTAAATTGCTTTGGGGCTAGTAGAAGGATAGAGAAAGGAGACAAATTCATTTCTCATGGTCCTGACCCATCTCTAAATATGTTCAAAATACTTTGCTATTAAAATCAACCTCAGCAGGTTATATTTTAAGTGATGTAAAGGGGTGAAATTCACAATTAATATAATGCAATTAATACTTACTAGTTAATAGATATTACCCCAACCAGAGATGCAACCACCTGTGAAAAGGATATTTATAGTTAATGTATATTGTTATAACTAGGAATATATCTTCTTCTTTTATTATTACTACCACCACCACCACCACCTCTTCTACCACTACCATAACTGTTTTTTAGCCTATCTTTTTCAAATGAAAGAATAGTATTCTTTCTCTTCTCTTTTGCTATCTTTCTCAAAAAATATTATGAGATAACAGGTCAGGGGTAAAACTGGGCACAAGAACTGAGTAGAAGATTTGCCAATTGATTAAAATGGAATGTTTTGCTTTGTGATGAGCTGCAGCCAGACTACTCAATTTACAGTGCCAAGATCAGAGATGATAGAAATGACCATGCTGGCTGTGAGATTCAGGGAATTGTAGTCCAAAAAGTAACTTTTTCTACTAACAGTCTAAATGTGTGAGGAATGTCACAAAGATGTAATATAACTGTTGCTGGTTAAATATCAATATTTGGAAAATGAATGGTAATGGCCATAACTAACTCTCAGCCAAGACTACTGTATGAAAACTGCAGTTCCAATGTTAAATTTACACCTGAGATTGCCAATTACAATCATGGGTTTGAATTTTGCTCTTATAAAAGCTGTGTAGAATCTGGGGTTTATGCAAGTATGGCATGCATGGAAAGCAACTTTTGCTGAAATGTGTTTACACAACTAGTAATTATGTATAAACCCAATTCTCTTCTGCAACTGGCCACTCATATTGAAAGAAGTATGGAGAAAGCAAAGTTGACTCTACCTGTACTTTCATTTACATTTGTTGTACAGATTGTTTATACAAACCAGATTAATAAAATTCTTACCTCAATTACAAAAATAGCTACACACATAATTAACACAGCAATCAATTTTTTGTTGACAGTAATGTATCTGAAGTATGTATTCCATGTTGTAACAGTATGCATGATCTCAGAATTATCAAAGAAACATTCCTGAAAAAATAATGTACAGGACTGAAATAAATTTTTTTTTAATAATTTATTTTTGTTCTATATATACAACCTGTCAGTATTCTCAGCACCTTGTCAATATTAATGAGAATAGGCGTTTTTGAAGTGATAGCCATCTTAGTCTGTACAAGCATATCAGAGAGTAAACAAAACAAAACAAAAAAGAAAAAATGTTGTGGCACCTTAAAGACTAACTCCTGTATTTTAATGTTAGCTTCGTGGACCAAGTCTACTTCTTCAGACATAAGAGTGGATTTTCATTCTGTGCATTTATACATTTCATACAGAGGCCCAGAGTAGGTGTGCAAATTGGATTGGTTTGGAGACGGACATGCAAACTAAAGAGTTATTTACAAGTGGTAATATGTATGCATAAAACTTTCTCATTTTCTAGCATTCTTCTAACATATGTTCAGTTACACTGTATTCAATCCCATTTTCTCCAAAATGTTTTTCAAAAATGGATAGACTCTTCCTCATTTCACTTATATAACATGTTTGTTTGTATTCCCGTCCCTGCATATAAAATTTTAATCATTTTTCATATCCACAAAATTGAAGGTTTTCATAACCTTACTGAGAGTTGCTCTCCAATCATCTGCACATTCCAGGACATGTGAATGGTGTTGACTCACTTAAAAACACAGCCCTACGTAGTTTGATTAAAAAATATTTTAATCACCCTGAGATGATTATATTTTTTTAAAAAAACTTTTAAAACTTATAATTAATGGAAAATCTAATACTGGAGCATTATATGCATTATGTTTGGGTTTTTAAAAAGGCCTACATTACATAGATACTGGTAACTGAAGCATAACTAGCAAGTTTAATTTGAGCCATGTACCTTTAAATCTTCTTCATTAAAATCTTCACTTATTTCTACCACACTGTTCTGTGACAAGCGCCTGGCATAAATGTCCATCTCCGGAGACTGGTGGAATGCTGACATTTTACGTACTGATATGCCGGTACTGGCCTTTTTGTTAAAACTTTGTCCAGCATGAACTGAAGTCTGGGTCATCAGGTTAAGCACAGATTGTCTTCTTTGCCCTCTGAATGTGGGGCCTGGATTAAATACATTGCTTCGGGGCAAAATTGCTTCTCCTTGCTCAGAATCAGGCACCAAAGACAGTCTTCTTTCAACCGGTTCTCCAATACTTTCTTCAATCCCATTGACCTGCAGTGGTGCTTTTTGCATGAGAGAAAATTTCCTGCTGGAATTCAGTACATTCATGACAGAATTTTTCCTTCGTTCAGGAAAATCTGAGGTTTGTTTAAAAGATGGCTTTTTCATTTCATTTCTTGTGCCCATTGCATCACTGTCAACAGAGTGTCTCCTCAGTGTTTCAGTCAGAATGGAGTTTCTTCTGTCTGGGCTATACTGATCAAAAGCGTCAAGTCCCATCAGTTCAGAGCTAAAATTGGGTCGTTGACCTTGAAGCTCAGAAAATGTTCCATAGAAATAAGAGCTTCCTTCATGTAAAATTAATATCTTGTCTGCTCTCTTTAAATGCTCCAATTTTGAAGTGACAATGATTCTAGTTTTATTGACAATAAGCTTGCAAACACAACTTTAAAAAAGAAACAAAACAGACTATTATAAACAGATTGGAAAAAGAATAATCACTGTTGATTTCTTTTATTTAAATATCAATTTCAAACTTTATTAAGGCCAGTGACCAGTGCACTAACAATTTTATTTTAGCCTGAGCTTTTGTAGATTGCTTCGGCAGCACATGTACTATTTAAATACAGTGACACCTCATACAACGTCCAAACTTGGTTCCACAAGTTTGGACTTTATACGGATTTGGACTTTGTATGAGGCATGCAAAATCCTAGCCGCGATGCCTCATACGTCCAAATCCTTGCCGCGATGCCTCATACAACGTCGTTTCCATAGAGATACATTGTACTGTAACGGCACAGACTTCAGGGCAAAGTCAAGGAAACAGATAGGAAACTGACAGAACTTTAAGAAATCATTGTCTAAAGGCTAAATACATTACAAAAACATGTCAAACAATCCTGATTGTCCAAGAACCTGAAGAATGCTGCAAAAATCCCAGGAATGCTTCTAAAAATTCTGATGAAAAAATCCAAAAAAATCCAAAATCGCGCTAAAAACCACTCCTAAACCCTCTTCGCCTCGTGCAAAACCCACAAGAGCAATGCAAGCATGTGTCTTGCCTTTTATACTGCCCAGGCACAATGCAACCTGGGAAAAACCCAATGCCTCATACAAAGTCGAGCAACTTTGTATGAGGTAACTTTTGTCAAGAAATTAGGCGATGTTGTATGAATTTGATGTTGTACGAAGCAGACTTTGTATGAGGTATTACTGTATCTGATTTTGTCTTGATCCTTCTCAGTGTTTTTTAGTTTAAGAAAGATAACGTAAATTGGTTTATCTGAGGTTACAATTTGAGAATTGGGAAAGAAATACATATCAAATAGTCATGCACTATACAGAATCTCACAAGCTTATCTGATTATTATAAACCACAACACAATGTTGCTGTGCTTAGGAACTAGAAATCTGGAAAACTCCGGGTTATAATCCAAATCCCCTCTCCACAGGGGAGGGAATTTGATATTTGGAACCAAAATTAGTCCTAAAAACATTAAGGATTTGCAGAATGCTATAAAAATTCAGAATTCTGTTTTACAGAATGTATTTCCTGGCCATGGCACTGCTATGCATTAAATGTTTCCCTTCTAATTGGCATAACATCCCTCTCCCAAATAAATAAGAAAACATACCTTTCAAATATTTGTTTTTCTGTTAATATATCTAAATAACCAAAAGGGGAATCCAAGATATATAAATCAGCATCTTTATATACTGCTCTAAAAAGGGACACACAGAGAAATGAAATTAACTATATTTGAAAAGATATCTGAAAATGTTTTTAAAAGCAATTTTTAAGAGTTTATTCAAAAGCTTTGGTTATTATAAGTATGATCAGAGGATCCATGACCACAATTGTATCAGCTTGAACAATCCACCATATGAATACATAAAATAGAAAGAATTTTTAAGTTGAATGTCATAGGCATGATTCTCAAATTATTTCTACTGACCTGGTCAAAAAGCAACATGTTAGGTGTGCTGAGAATTACATTGCTCAGCCAAAAGGGCCCAGTAAGATGTAGTTGATAGATTGTTGAACTAAATTTGGGTCAACAGTGATAACATTACAACAAATCTGATGCATGGGTTCTGTAATCTTACAGGTGTTGATCAGCTCTTCTGGGCCAAGTGGATTCCCTGTTCAGACAAGTTAGAATAATACCTTCCAGATCATCCCATTCAGCACAGGCAAGAATCTTTATTAGTCCAAAGCCCACATACCATTTTGGATAATCTTCCATTGACCACTTGGAGTGGTTGAAAAAAAGCACCCATACATGTCTGTTCATTCAGATGTACATACACACCACAGACAAATTTGCAATGTCATATCCATTCTTTCTATGGAAGGAAATATGAAATGCAAGGACATTTCTCATCTGTGAATTCCAGAATTTTGGCACAAAAAAACCCCAAAAACTTTTCCAGTCCATTTAGTCTAAAGTTATACTGTACTCAAAAGCATTAAGAAACAATAATTTTAAGGCACCAATGATTTTTCAAATAATTATTAAGGGGAAAATATATCTGATGGGAAAAAATATCTTGATTTTTATATGAATAACAATGGTATCAGATACCATGAAAACATCATACAGTACCTGTATCCAAATATACAAATATTTGTTTCAATCATTATACAAGTGTTTCAGCTCACCTAGCTAGGGAGATTCTGGCACGCTGACCTCCGCTAAGAGTGATTCCACCTTCTCCCAAAACTGTGTCATCTTTTTCTGGAAATTTTGAAATGTCCTATTGAAACAAGGTATTTTTTGTAGTCATACTTTCTGGGACTGTTCAGATTGTTTTATAAAACTCTTTTCTAAATGAAGGAACAGTAATCAATTTCATTTCATTTCATTTCTTCGATTTGTATGCTGCCCACTCAGCACATGCCGACTCAGGGCGGCTCACAGCAAATCAAACACTGTAGTACATACTATAGTACAATAAAAATACAACAATACAAAAAATATAAATGCAACATTACAATACAATGCAAGCGCGGCGCCAAAATGGCCGCCGCGCTCTTTGCGGGAGCCCCCCCACAGGACGAAGGCATCCGGGTAGTTAGGGGCGTGGCCAGCTCCCTTATAAAAGGGGTGGCCACGAGGCAGCCGAGCTGCCATTTTGCGAAGCGACGGAGCGGAGAAGTTTTTACTCTTACTCCGTCGCTTTTTTGCCTTGAGCGGGAAGCCTTTTGGCTGCTTACTTTCCTCTTTTAGGCTTCCCTTGGTCCGACTGAGATGCCTTCGAAGAAGAAGGCAGCCGCGGGCGCGGCTTGGGCGGTGCGGCGGCGCAATCCGGGTCGGAGGACCGCGGCTGCGCCTTCCCACCAGCCGCCTTTGCCGGCTCCCACCGGGACCGGTGGGATGGGGTCTATTACCCCCTGGCCGGAGGCCGTGGACCCGAGTAGGGGTCCAGTATGGGCTGCGGCCCGCGGCCCGCAAGCGGCGGACGCCGCTCCTGGTCCTCATTCTGGGCCTTCCTCCATCGGGGCCCAGCTCACTCCGGGGCCTTCCAGCATTGGGGGGTGGTGCGGTCCCCCCCCTTGGCAGATGCCCACGCCGGCCCTGCCGGGCCTGGGTGTGGGGTCATGGCCTTATTCGGGCCCCGGGGTGCAAGGGCCTGTACCCACGCCCGTAACGGGCGGGCCGGCTGGCCCGTGGCCCCAGGCCAGTGTCGAGGCCTTGCTGGCCCGCGTGGCGGCACTTGAGGCTTCCCTTGCTCGGGCCAGCCACGCTGGTGCTCCTTTCGGGGTGCGCTTGGACGCGTCATCTGCTGGGCAGCGGCAGGCGACGGGAGGGGTCGAGCAGCTTGAGGCGCGTGGCGCGACTTCGGCCACTGCCTCGCAGCTCCCCGACCAACAGGCCGGCGCGTGTCAAGCTCCGGCGGCGAGCTCTACGGCGGTCGTGAGCTCCGACGCCCCCAGTGGGCCGGAACCCCCGGTGGGGGCGGCCCGCGGGGGTGCAGCATGTGAGTATGCGGTACAAACTAGTGCACCTACACATGTGGCTACGTTGGGGGGGGGCTTTCCAATGGCCTTGGCCTCGCATGGGTGGTCCGGCGGTACAGCCGCCGACGCACCAACAGGCGACGTCAACCACCACCCAGGGCCCCGGGGTGGCTAGCATTTCCTACCCTGTGGGGAATGTTTTGGGGGTGGCTGGGTTAGTTCAAGCCCCTTTCCAGATGCCCGCAGTTTCTGCTGTGCCTGTCTCGGCCTTGCCAACAGCGGGCTATTCCTTGCCACTGGGTGACCATTTGGCACAGGCCACCAGAGAGAAAATATGGCGAGGGGAGTATGTTGATATCTTCTCACTCCTAAACAGGGAGCCCACCAAGGAAGAGAGGGAGGGGCAGGATGAGAAGGATAAGGAACAGGCACGTCGTCGCAAGCCGCCACGGACGTGGGCCAACTGGCTGCCGGCTTACCTCATCTACATGGCAGTGTACCTGAGGGCCCGGCCGGATCTGGCAATTCCGATGGTCCAGTATTTGGACAATATCTACCGGGCGATGGTTGATTTTCCGGGCCCGTCGTGGTTGGCTTATGACGAGGAATTCCGTATGAGAATTCCCCTGCACCCTGAGATGAGGTGGGATGAGCCATGTCAGAGACTTTGGCTGCTGTACATGACGCCCACGCGCCCCGCACCAGGGGAAAGATACCATTGTGGACATGCGGTCCAGCGAGTGGCTCCGGCACAGGTTTTCCGCCAAGTGGCGGGGCAGGGGGTTCCAGCCCGACTGCTGTGCTGGGCTTTCTCTTCTAATGGTTCATGCAGTAAGAAGAATTGCAAGTACAGACATGAGTGTCCCACCTGTGCGGGCCCCCATGCAGCCTCTGCCTGTCCCAGGCCTGGAGGGACGTGGGGCAGAGGGAGGGGCGGACAGTGGGCTGGCAAGACTGCCGCTGATGGAGCTGGTTCACCGAAAGGCTCCCTCCCCAATTAATGTGGACATGCTGGAGCGTTGGCTCGCATTGTACCCGAAGGGGGAGGATGCAGATTATCTACTTCAGGGCTTTAGACAGGGGTTCCGTATTCCTTTCATGGGTAATAGGTCCCCTCAGGATGCCCCCAATCTTTTGTCCCTTAGGGGGAGGGAGGAAGTGGCTGCCGCCAGCATTAATAAGGAGGTCAATGCGGGCAGGGTCGCTGGCCCTTTCCCTGCACCCCCGTTCACTAACCTCAAGGTATCGCCCCTGGGCTTGGTTCCCAAGAAGTCACCAGGCGAGTTTCGCCTCATCCATCACTTGTCCTACCCAGCCGGCCGATCGGTCAATGATGCTATCCCTGATGACCTTTGCTCAGTCAGGTATACATCTTTTGACCACGCGCTGCGCATGGTGCGCTCATGTGGCCCGGGTGCGCTGCTGGCTAAGTGCGACATTAAGTCGGCGTTTCGCCTCTTGCCAGTGCACCCGGGCGACTTTGAATTGCTGGGTTTCAAATTTCGGGGCGAATATTATTTTGATAAGGCCATGCCTTTTGGCTGTTCCATATCATGCTCGGCTTTCGAGCGTTTCAGTACCTTCCTGGAGTGGGCTTTCGTCCGCAGGTCAGGGTCCCGGTCTGTAGCCCATTACCTGGATGACTTTTTATTCGGGGGTGAACGGGGCTGGGACACGTGTACACGTCTCCTCAACACATTTCAGACGCTAATGGAGGAACTCGGTGTCCCTTTAGCGCCCGAAAAGACCGAGGGCCCATCTACTCAGCTAGTCTTCCTGGGGGTGGAGATTGACACGATAGCGCAGGCATCTAGGTTACCGAGGGATAAGGTGGCGAGGATAGTGGCCCTTATCTCGGACTTGTTGGCCAAGCGCAAGGCATCACTGAGGGAACTGCAGGTCCTGCATGGTCACCTTAATTTTGCCTGCAGAGTGGTCGCACCGGGCAGGGCTTTTGCCCGGCGCTTGTGCGACGCTATGGCAGGATTATCCAGGCCTCACCATAGGGTTAGGCTTACCCGGGGTATCAGGGCAGACATACTTGTCTGGTTACAGTTCCTGAGGGACTTCAATGGGGTCTCATTTTGGAGGCATGACCTCCTGGCTTCCCCTCAATTTCAGATTCAGTCTGATGCCTCGGGATCCCTGGGTTATGGGATGTACTTCAATGGGAAGTGGGCCTATGGTGGGTGGCCACCGGCCTGGGCAGGCACGGGTCGCCTGCGTGATCTCACGTATCTGGAATTTTTCCCTATCCTGGGTGCTTTGATGCTATGGGGCCAGGAGTGGTCCAACTCGGTCGTGCATTTCTGGTGTGACAATGCGGCCGTGGTCCACATTGTAAATGCACAGACTTCTAAATCGCCCAGGGTTATGGATCTAGTGCGCCAATTTGTGTTGCGCAGCCTGCGCCTCAACGTACTGTTCAGGGCCAGGCACGTCCCAGGGGTTAATAATGATATTGCTGACGCTTTGTCCCGCCTACAGATCTCCCGGTTCCGTGCCTTGGCCCCGGATGCGGAGGAATTTCCCTCGCCACTCCCGGAGGAGATATGGACCATTGGCAAGGAGAGGTGAACCGGGCGATTGGCCTGTCACTAGCCACACGCACCCGTAAGGCGTATCAACACGCAATTAATTCTTTCAGGGCATTTTGTACTCAATTTCAATTGCCAGTAACCTGGCCGATCCCGGTAACCCATGTTCTGCGGTTCATGGTTTACCTGCATGCTCAGGGCCTTGCACCTCGCACCATAGCATCCAAGCTTTCAGCGTTGGCTTTTATGGCCAAGGTGGGGGGTCATGTGGACAGCACCTCTGACTTCCGTGTGAGACATGTTTTGGAGGGGTGGGTGCGCGAGCGCGGGCGTTGCCTGGACGACCGCCACCCAATTTCCCCAGGGGTCCTTACCCAGTTGGCTCGGGGCTGGCCTTGCCTCTGTTTTGATGCATATGAGGCAGCCCTGTTCCATGCAGCCACAACGGTGGCATTTTTTGGAGCGCTCCGCATCAGCGAGCTTGTGATGCTGTCTAAGGCGGATGCAAGTCGTAGGGCACTGGAACTCGGAGATGTCTGTGTAGCCAAAGACTGGGCTCAGTTGAGGATACGTTCCTCTAAGACCGATCAGCATGGAGTCGGCAGTGGTGTGCGACTGCTACGGTGTTCTTTGGCAGACATCTGTCCGGTTGGTGCCCTACAGGAATTCCTGGCACTGCGTGGCACGCACCATGGCCCGTTTTTCTGTCACCAAGATGGGTCTCCCCTTACTAAATTTCAATTTTGGAAGGTGACGGGCAAAGCGCTGGCCAGTGTGGGCCTCCCAGGCGCCCGCTATGGCACTCATTCATTCCGTATAGGGGCGGCCTCGACCGCTGCGGCTTTTGGGTACTCAGGGGCTGACATACGTAGCATGGGATGGTGGGGATCGCAATGTTTTCAATTTTATGTGCGCCCACTCCCCCCGTGAGTACCGACCCGGTCACCTTACCTATTTTCCCTAATTTTTTCCTTTACAGACCCGGGGTGTCGTATTACACCGGTGACAGTATGGCTGGTGGGCCATAGCTACGTGCACAGGGCAGCGCGTTATGCTGCGGCGACAGAGTGGGGACCCCAACTGGGACTGGGTGCATACGCAAGTCTCACATGGCATGGTAAGCCTGGGATGTTATGGCGGGAGCTGCTGCCTTTCCTTTTTTCAGGCCTGAATGCTGACCCGCCTGACATTCTGATCATACACCTGGGGGGCAATGATTTGGGCCAGGTCACCGGCTTGTCGCTGAAGCATGCGATTTGCGAGGACCTCGCCTACCTGCATTACGTCTGGCCCGCCACAACCCTTGTTTGGTCGGACATGGTCCCGCGCCATTCCTATAGAGGGGGCGTTGACCTCCTGGCCCTTGACCGCGCTAGACGCATGGTGAATAGGGCAGTGGCGCGTTTCCTTGTCGACAGGGCTTGGGGGAGGGTCAGTCGTCACCCCGCTATTAGCCTCCAAAGTTATGACTTGTATGCAGGGGATGGGGTCCATCTGTCGCGAGGAGGTATGGACCTCCTGTTGGGTGATTGGCGAGCAGGCCTGTTGACCGAGCTGACGGTCTGGGGGGGGCGTCGAGCCTTCTTTGAAGCCCCTCCGTGTGGCGGGTAGCACTGGTAAGGTAAACATTATGACCCACAGGTATCCGGCAAGTTCGCAATTGACTGGACAACACTAGACAGGCATAAGTTGGTTAAACGTTGTCCGGTCAACGACGAACTAGGCGACGGGGTGATGGCTATAGCTAGACAGCATGCATCACCCCGTGATTTTACGGATACGCGTCAGAGGGTGGGGTCATTAGTTAGATATTGACTACGGTCAACAATTTATTTGTTGTCAACAAACAAATTGATACAAATGGATACATTGTAGCAATTGCCGTTGGCAATTTTGGGTGGTACCTTACCAGTGTTACTTCGGCCTGCTTGCCTTAGGAATTATGATTGGTTATTACCAATAGAAATTTATAATTCGGACTAGGGCATGAATCAATAAATGTGGCCCAATGCCGTTATCCACTTTCATTGGTGTCTGAGTCTTTTATTGGGGGGTGCGCCTGCAATATAATATAGTAAAATAGGGCGGCTCTCTGTCCCTTCCCCGGCCCCGAATTCAAAACACAAAGGGATCCCAGTAACCCCAATGTCTTTTTCAACCCTCCGGCCGGGAAGGGCCAGGAAGGAGGTATGGCGTCCACAGCTGCTTCCCATCCCCGTGCTGATGGTGTGGGCAATGGGGAGAAGCGGCGAGGGTCCTCCTTGGCTGCGGGCGTCCTTTTAACCCTCTGGCCAGGTGGGACCAAGAGGGAAATTTCATGCAAACATTTTCTTGTATTATGGCATTATGTATGAACAATATTTCTGGACCATTTTTCTAATATTCACGCAGGCAATATACAAAATAATAATAATAATAAATATTTGACAATAATCACTTTCAAAACTTTTAAGCATCTTCCTAAAAGCCTAAATAGAGGATGCTTGCCACATTGAAACTTTTTTTAAAAATTGGGTGGATTGGGGCTACAACAATCATCCTTCTTTTAGGGTTTCTTTACTCTTTGGGGTGGGGAGGCTTAACAACTATGCAAACTTTTGTGGCACAGATTGTTCCTAAATACTGTATTCAGTGTGAATGTAAAATTTGGTGGATTGAACACTTCTAATGAAAAATCCTATATGCCCTTCAGTGAAGTAACATGTCAACTTTTCTTAAGGAAGCAATGTAACTTGGCATATTCTTGGTTCCATCTAAAATATTTTTGTGAGAGCTTTCAACTTTGACATACTAAATCAGATGCTGATAATTAAAATGTTCCATCCTGCTGAAAGTGCTTCATACTGTCTTAGGGACTGAACTCAAATATGTCAAAGTCAGAAAGTCAGCTTAAATATCAGCTCAAAAATATCAACTCAGAAAGTCAGCTCAAATATGTCAAAGTCAGAAAGTTATGTAAACTATTTGCTTCATCATTCGTCTCTGTATAATTACATTTGATAACATTACTACCTCCTATAATTTCTCATGTGAACTCTGATGACAGGTTTGCAGACCAGTCAAAGCCACAATAACGTTTCTTAACCTGACCGTACCAGCCCCTGCAAGGCGTGAGCAGGGAAGATATGGTCTAAGCTCTCTTTTCTTATCTTGATGCTATGTAACCTCCTGTTACTCATATGCATGCATCTTATGAAAACCATGCGAAGGCAAGACATTGTGCAAACTATTCAAGACGCTACCTTCTGGTCTCTTACACATTAAACTGTTCACCTAAATGCACTATGCACATGAGCAGGAAATAGAAGATGAAAGAATTCCAGGATTATCATGGTTTAGTTTCTGATTTCTAAATGTGAGCATACATGCATGGAGAACCTGATCTCAAGTGATTTTCTGAGAAGTTCCTCACTACTAAATGATTCAATATGCAAGATAGGTAGTAACTGTATAGCTAGCATAGCAAGTATGCTTTACATCGGTAAGATGAGCAAGTTGTACAATACCTCAGGTGATCTACTGTATGTATCAGGATTGTGCTAGCTGTTTTGCAAACATTGCCTCTTTATACTTAATCAAAAATGGGAACAGCTCCCCAAGGCTACAGAAGAAGTTTCCTGGGGAACTGAACTTCCAGGTGACCAACTCATAGAGCCATCCAATCAACTTAAACTAAATTAATTTTTGTTCAGTTTAGTAGAGGATTTTTTTAAAAAAAATTGGGTCTCATTGTGTACTATCATAAAACAAGAAAAATCTACATGTAGTTATCCTGAATTAAGTCAATCCTAAATTGTATTTTTTAAAATCCATCTTTCAATTCTTTATATCTTAAATAGCACTCCTGCTGTAATTGGTTATAATCCACACTTAGAGATTTTAAGTTCAATTATTTACCACAAAGAATGAAATTACTGAAGACGAAAGACTAACCTCTTCTAACTGGCAGGCTTTGATAACAGTTTTATATCGGAATTCATCATAGGAAACCCCAAATATGACGTTTTCTCTAATTGTTCCAGGCATGATCCATGATACTTGAGGACAAAATGAAATCCTTCCACTGTGTTTGACTTTACCTTCCAAAGGTTCCAGTTCTCCCATGATCAACATCAGGAGAGAAGACTGTAATTTAGATTATTAACCTCAGTTAAAATTATTTAATTAATAAGGAAGTTTCACAATGTGTACAACAAGATACACTACATATAATCAATCTCACATGGTTGGTACATTAAAAAAAGGTACAATCTAGTTTTATATCAATAACTCTAACAGGAGAAAATAGCCCAAAAAATGAAGTGATAGGAAATGTGTGAAAAGCAGTTAGGAAGTAAATCTAAAATTCAGCTAAGACATTAAGTAATTAAAAGGCAAATCTAAAATTTTCTGTGTTAGACTCTACTAGTACAGTATAGCAGTGCATGATGTGTAAATTAATTATAAACGCTGAGATATGACTAATTATCCAATCTTCAAACATGGGATTTATTTTTAACTTTTTAGCATTGTTTTTAATTGATCAAGTTAAGATTTTGATTTGATCTTGTATTTCCTGATATTTCTCTTTAAACCATGATAGTACAGATAATGATTGATTTTTCTAATACTGTTAAAGAGATTCAATTCAAAAGGCATTCCACTTGTTACTTTTTTCTTATTCCCAAGGTGGGGAAGTTTCTAGATAATCTTATTTTTAAATGTGCATATCCTTTTGGTGGTATTATACACAGGGGACTTAGAATAGAATAAAATAAATCTTTATTGTCATTGGCACCTTGCAGGAGCAATGAAATTTCTTGGTTACTATATCAACTCAGATAAGGCACTCCACATAATTTAAAACAGCTGCAAAACACTAATTAAAACAGTACAATATAACAAATAAAATAAGATAAGTCATCCATTTAAGAGTTTCCATTTAAGGCCAAAATTACTCTAGAGAAGAAACTGTTCTTGAGACAGCTCATTCTTGCCATCTCTTCCCTTAGCTCAACCCTGATACAAATAAACAAATAAATAAATATTGAAATTCCATTGGGGAAAACCACAAATTTCTATCTTAGCTGTACCTGCACCTTTTGACATTACTGCCAGTGTTATTTTAAATGGCAATACAGTACCTACAAACTGAACATTGATGAGTGGCAATTTGATGTTAGGAATATTTGCCATGTTAGTGTTGGAAATATATTCTCTATGTTCAGATGTAGATGTTCCACAGACTTGGTGACACAAAAGGAGTCTCATCCTGGCATTCCCTGAGCGGTGTTTCTCCAGCAAAAATCATTTCAACCCAGAGTAATTTCTGACACAAAATGTTTTTATTTATGGTCATTGTCAGAAACATCAGTCATGTATCTCTCCCCATCTCAAAACATTTAGAAATGCAACACATCTTAACCTATAAATCCAAGGGTTAACCGTTGGAACTGGCTATAGGTTGCTATGCCTCGCCCTACTTGCCTGCACTCACCCTTCATGCACACGGCCGATCTGGGTACGCAGGTCAACGAAAGATTGAAAAAAACGGCAGTGGGGCAACAGCCCCACAAACACGAAGAAAGGGAAACAACTTCACTTCCCAACATTCCTTGCGCCGCACCAGAGCCAATCAGGCTGAGAGGCTCTCGCACGGCGCAGCGTTCGGAAACGCGCTGCAGCCAATCGAAAGAAAAGCATTTTTAAAAAACGCAGCACAAACACAAAGCAGCAACCCATAACTACAAGCCCCAGCGTCCTGCGCGCCATGAGCACGCAGAACACTGAGGAAACCGGTGCCCGAAAAATGAAAAAGAAAAACAACTCACAGCCAAGCACACACCAGCCGGCTTTCTTTCCCTCACCCACAGCGCCTGAAGCTCACAACTGGAGTTTCCCCTTTAATATCAGTGGGTGGGGTTGCGATCCCCCTCTCCGCTGGCTACCCTAGGGTTGGGAGGTTTGTGGGGACAAAAGGGGTATATTGCCCCAACCCTTCTGGACCCACAGGAACAGGCAGAGTGGATTGACCCCCCACCCCCTCCTTAAAACAACTCCGTCTTTTCTTCTCTTTAAAAACGGAGTGGTTTTAAGGAGGGGGGTGGGGATTCGATCCAGTCTGCCTGATCTTTTGGTTCCAAAAGTGTTGGGGCAATATACCCCTTATCTCCCCACAAACCTCCCAACCCTAGGGTAGCCAGCAGAGAGGGGGGTCACAACCCCCACCCACTGATATTAAAGGGGAAACCCGATCTACTTTCACGACTCCACACAAACAAAGCACCATAACACACTAAAGCCCCCCTCCCCACCACCTAGCCCACCCTTCCTAACCCCCAATGACCATGCCCCCCCTCCCCACAACCTAGCCCACCCTTCCTAACCCCCAACGAAAAACAACTCACCGCCTCACAGCCAAGCAAACACCATCTGGCTTTCTTTCCCTCACCAACAGCGCCTGAAGGTCCCGACTGGAGTTTCCCCTTTAACATCAGTGGGTGGGGGGTTGCGATCCCCCTCTTCGCTGGCTACCCTAGGGTTGGGAGGTATGTGGGGAGAAAAGGGGTATATTGCCCCAACACTTCTGGAACCAAAAGATCAGGCAGAGTGGATCGATCCCACCCCTCCCCCTCCTTAAAACAACTCCGTCTTTTATTCTATTTAAAAACGGAGTGGTTTTAAGGAGGGGGGGATTCGATCCACTCTGCCTGATCTTTAGGTTCCAGAAGTGTTGGGGCAATATACCCCTTTTCTCCCCACAAACCTCCCAACCCTAGGGTAGCCAGCGGAGAGGGGGGTCACAACCCCCACCCACTGATATTAAAGGGGAAACCCGATCTACTTTCACGACTTCACACAATCAAAGCACCATAACACACTAAAGCCCCCCTCCCCACCACCGAGCCCACCCTTCCTAACCCCAACGACCACGCCCCCCTTGCCCACCCTTCCTAACCCCCAATGACCATGCCCCCCTCCCCACTACCTAACCCACCCTTCCTAACCCCCAGCGACCATGCCCCTCTCACCATCACCTAGCCCACCCTTCCTAACCCCCAATGACCACGTCCCTTCCTCACCACCAAATAAATAAATAATATTTTTTAAAAATTACTAAAAACAGTCAAACACATCCAAAAATACACAAAAACAAAAACACCAAAAACAATACAAAGTAAACAAAGACACAATCAAAAACAAAACAAACAGACAAAAATACAAATTCCAACACACACACCCCGCCCACACACACACACACACACAAAACAAAGAAAACAAGCAAACTTACCAAAAGATGTGCTACCTCCACCAGGACTAAAAAAGAAATGAATAAAGAAAGAGACTACTTACCAGAAGAAGCTCCACCCAGAGGCCAGGAGAGGAAAAAAAAGTCAAAATACAATAACCCCTACCAGCACCACCTGCTGGCCACAATAGTAAAAACAATTCAAAAACACACAACAGCTCCAAATAAAAGGCCACAAGAGTAAAAACAAATCAAAAACATAACACAAATTCACAATTTTACACAAAAGGTCACACCAATAAAAACAAGTAAAAAAATTTACACTAAAACATATGTCAATAAAATACAATAGAAACTTTTAAAAATCCTGTGCTGAGTTATAACTCAAATTTAAACTCTAAACATCTAAACACATTTTAAAAACATTGAATGTAAAAGACATTTACTTTTACATTATTAAAATTATGACCTACGGTACAACTAATTAAAAAAATTCAAAAAACTAAAACATTATTCACTTACATAAAACAATTTGAAAAAATTATATCATACTTTCTTCTTTTATTAATCCTCAAAAAAAACCAAAAGAGCAGATCCCAGTTAATAACAGCCAAGCCAAAATATTTTTACATAAATAAACATTTAAAAAATTAAAATTACAGACTAAGCAATTTTTAAAAAACATTAACACAATTTAACCTTCCAACACAATTTAAAACTATTGCAAAAATAAAATTGGTTCATTTTTATTAAAACACACGGAGAAAAAAGCCCGGCAACGCCGGGCAACCCTTGCTAGTACAATATAAAGCCAAAACACTGCACTTAACTTCTTTAGATATCTCATCTTCAGATAGGAACCTAACAAAGAGGCAATTTCATCATGTTATAAAATGTCAATAGAGAGAGAAGAGGAAGACATTTTATAAGGCTAGTACTGCTATGGGGTGGTACACAGAAAGAGCCTCTTCAGCGATTGTGATATTCTTGAAGCACAATCGGGCATACTCTGGTAACAGCAACCTTGCATTGCCAGCTAATTTTTCTCACACTAGGTCAGGTGAAAGGAACTGCACAATGAACTTACCAAAAGGTGCCTTCATTTTGGCAGTTTCACATCTAGACACGAAAGAAGACGTACTGCTATCAGTGGCATGCATGTGTTAAATGTACATTTTTAAAATCATTTACAGCATTGCAATATCATCCCACATTTTGCTGAATAACAATGTAGTAATATGGCTATACCTTGCCTGCTCCAGTAGATCCCGCAACAGCTAGCAGCTCTCCTTTTTCAAGTTTGAAGTTGATATCTTTAAGAATGGGAGTAAAATGGAGTGGGAAGTTACTGAAGAAGAGACCATCATTTGTAGTAGATATTTTGCCGCTACCATTTTCAAGTTTTGCTTTTGCAAAAAGCTTTCCCATTCCCTGGAAAAACAAGAAAAAAAACCTAATTTTAGTACTGTATACCCTTAAACTTTATTGGTTGGTTGGTTGGTTGGTTGGTTGGTTGGTTGGTCGGTCGGTCGGTCGGTCGGTCGGTCGGTCGGTCGGTCGGTCGGTCGGTCCGTCCGTCCGTCCGTCCGTCCGTCCGTCCGTCCATCTGTCCATCCGTCCGTCCGTCCGTCCGTCCATTCGTACCACCCTTTTGGCCAGAATCATACCTGTCAACCCGCGGCTCCGGAAAAACGGGACCTGCGCACATCGCTTGTGCACAGGTCGCGTTCCACGCATGCGTGGAAAAGTTTTACCCCTTCCATGCATGCACGGAAGTGCTACGCCGCTTGCGCAGCCCTTATGCAAGAGACGTAGCGCTTCCGCGCATGCGTGGAAGGGGAAAACCTCTCCGCGCATGCACGGAAAGCATTTCCCCCGCTGCCAAATTATGGGGTTTTGGCAGTGGGGGCCGGGTTATGACGTCAATCGACGTCAATTTACAGGGTAATCCCGGCCAAATCGGGAAGGTTGACAGGTATGGCCAGAATGCCACACCGGGTGGTGAATATGCATAGTAATACAGATTAGTGCAGACGTATAGCTAACTGGATATATAATCATGTGACTGGATGTCATGACACAACAAACCATGATTCTGAGTTACATCCAAGCTATAGAATAACTCAAAGTGCAGATCCAAAGATGGAAAACTGGGGCTATACTTGCAGCAATCACATGACTATTGTGATTAATCACCATCTATGTCAAACTCATTGAGGCATTTCCTTTAAAAGACATCACAGCATCACATTATGCCCAGTCTTCTTTTGGGTTCAAGATTCCTTTAAGCATGAGTACATGTCAATATTTCCCACTGTACCAAGAAACAGATAAGGAACTGGAGTCTTTATGCCTGAAAATATGCATTGACCAATACAAAACAATATACAGTATTAAGTCTCATTGAGAGAGACACCCTCAGACCATAAAACCACATTCAGCTCAATGATTTAATGGTGACCCCATTCTGTGATTTTGTGTGTGTGTATGCATGCATACGTGTGTTTTTTGAAAAGATAATTAAAGAATTCAGGAAAACTGATTTGAATTACCTCATCCCAGAAGGCTGTTACTTTGTCTAATTCAAGCCCCGTGGTTGTTAAATTATATTCCAATGTTTTGTATTCTTCTTTTTGCAAAAAATCCTGTAAATTTAATTATGATAGATGTAAAATAATAAAAACATATGACAGCATGCCTAATTCTGGAGGAGTTAGCCCAAACTTAAACACTCTCCAACTGAAATAGCTGGATGTTATTCGTGCTTAACTGTAGCTAGATGATCCACATTTCGTTGAATGAGGCTGGCCTCACAAATTCTTCAGGAGTCCCAGCATCACAGCAAATGCATCTTGAAAGAAATGCAGGGTATTCTGGCACACCTTAACTTCATTTGTAGGGTGGTTTCCCCAGGGAGGGCTTTCTGCACTAGGATCATGAGGGCCACAGCTGGAGTTAGGACACAACAGGGACAACACAAGCATGTACCTACAATTTTAAGCCAGTACAACAGGACCTCTTTCCGGCAAGGTCAGCTCCAGGGTACTAGAAAGTATCAGTTACTCTGATGCCCAACATTGGCCCAGAAGTGGCTCTGATCAGATAGCATGAGGAACCTCGCCTTCCTTGAGTTATTCTCCATAATAGTGGCAGTGCCCATGATACAATGTCTTCAAGGGTAATTGAGGTGTTTTTTTAGTGCAACTATCAGGTGGTGGTTTGGTGGTCAACAGGCAGACCACTCACTCACTGAGAGTCATGTGCTTTATGCATTATTTTGTGTTAATCTATTTTACAGAGAATATCACATTCAAGGCCCACTATATGCCAGTAACAAATAATAGCATCCCTGATGCACTATACACATTTCAGAAAATCACTTTCAAACCCCAAACCCACTTCCAGATTTATTTCCTTAGGAATTGTGGTGCCTTGTCAGCAAACCATACTCAGGGGAAGGATTTTGTTCCATATCACCTTCCATGCTGTGGTCATATAAGATGGTGATTTTGAGTTTCTGGGACTATACTTCAGATATGGGGAATGGCCCTCTTCAGAGGACACTGTACTTAAAAACTTAGCCTCATCTTGAGATAAGAACTTGGTGCCAAAACCATGCATAACTATTTGGTTGCCATTCACTTTTTAAAATAAAGCTGGGAGCCACCTGGAAACTTGGACCTTATTCTGGTCCTAAAATCCCTTTGAAGGCTAATACCAGAAAGCACCACCCTATACTGATGGACACAGGCCTGTAACCTATAGGATGTGGGCAGTTTTGCTGGGGAAGCTATAAACGGCATTCTAGTCCTCTTTTGAGATCTCCTTGATTCAAGTAGCCTTACTATTGCATTCTTCAGAGCCATGCAGATATATAAATTGATGCCATCTTCCAAATGGGACACAATCAGGAGGGCACCAGATAAGGGATAACATGTGAATACATAGCAACATGCAAATATGCATCCGCACATTTCAGATTGACCAGAGAGGACAGGGATACCAAATCATACCAAGAAAAGTCAACAATTGGACTATTTGCCTGGCCAGGGTGATGGACAGATATCTTCATCAATATCTTATCCTGGTTTTCTCTTTATCCATTGGGATTGGTCACACTTCACCCACTTTCAATTCAAGTCAAACTTGGGATCAGTTCTAGCCAGGCTAAGGCTTTGGTCAAGGAGCTTGGAACTCATTTGTTCAGAATAGGGGTGGAAATATCAGTGACAGAGATGGGCTTCACACATGATGTTTCCTACAAAGAAAACCAAGGGCTTTCTCCCAAAGCCCTATGCATACCATTTGCTGATTCAGATCAGATGGCTAACCCAGTGTTGCACTGTAATGGTAGAGATCTGATGACAGGTGGGTCATCCAATCTATGGATCTGCTCCTTATACTACCCTAATACTATGTTGCTGTAGCCAATACAGGCAGTAGCCTTTTTTATTTCCACTACTGATTTCCTTTAATAAAACTGTTAATGACATGTAATGTATGTACATCTTGTTTGTGGGCATGTGGGCCAGAGGACATTGTGGGTTATCTTGCCTGGGTCTGTAACTAACATTTTCTTTATAACACCAGAAGAGAATACATCAAAACTGGTTCTACAAGTAGCACTTAATGAAGGGCAATGAAATACTTCAACATAGTTTCAGTTATTAACTAGCCAGATAATATACTATAAAGGATTAGTTTAGGTTATCTTCCTATGAGAAATTGATGTATGCACTATACCTGTATTTTGTTTATTGCTCCAAGAGAATCATACCATGTCTGCACAGCCCAAGGAAATTGCCTAGTGACTGCCATACGAAGAACAATGCTGAATGATATGGTGGTGAATATTTTTCTGAGGATAATTCCATGGGTCAGAGCATATGGAAGCACAGTCAAAAACACCACAAAAAAACCAGAGAAGAAGAACACTGAGCTATTGAAATATCTCACGTAAGCAGCTTTTCGGGTCAACCTCAGTTCTGTTCTGTAAAAAAAAGGGGGAGTTGTTAGTGTCTTCTGCTTGGAAAACAGCATTAGATCAGGATATAGATTGACACAAATCTGCAGTCAAATGGTTCTCCACTTTATCACAACTTTTGGACTGAATGAGAATTAGAACCTAAGTCTAAAACTAAAACACTAATCGCTACATTTCATTCTGAGCTAAAGAGAAAAACGTTCAGCAAGAGGTGTGAGTTACTGTTACATTTTTATATTCTAAGATCATCTGAAATAAAAGCCTGTAAGAAGCCTATCAATTGGACATGAGCCAAATGCACCCTTCCTACTTAAAGCTCCCCAGCAGCAAAGTACACAGATGCACATCACTTCTGACACCACAGATGATATCATCCTGGCCAGTAGATATTGACAGTCCTAATCTCCGTGAATGTACCCAATCCCCTTTGATGACAGCCACCAATCCTGGTAGCCATCCCTGCATATTGTGGCAGCACATCCCACCATTTTATATATTCTAAGATAAGGGACTGCAGTGGTTCAAGTGGTTAAGACGCTTCCTGAGTACTGCAAGATAGAATGCGCTTCCATCTTTGTCCCAGCTCCTGCTAATCTAGCAGTTTGAAAGCAAGAAATTGCAAGTAGATAAATAGGGACCACTTAGGTGGGAAGGTAAACAGCATTCTGTGGAAACGTCTGCAGAAGCAGTCAGCACTGGCCCTTTGGCTTTGAAACAGAGATGAGCACTGAACCCTAGAGTTGGATACAACTGGCTTTCGAGCAAGGGAAACCTTTACCTTTACTAAGATAAGCATGACCCCTAAAAGCCATGGTACCTAGCAACTATATCCACATTAGATAATACAACTGTGACAGCTATTTTTACTGTTGGTGTTTTTCCATCAAACTGTCAAGGTCCCAGAAAATATCATAGGCTAACTGTTTTTGTATGTGGCCAGAACTAATAGGACAAGCATAAATATGGATCTGTCTGTGGCTAAGGAGAGCCATAACCTTAAATTTTCCACCAAGTGTTTAGGTTAAAAACAGGACAGTTTCCCTGTTCTTGAAAGAGATCACACTTTATTTCTCATGTGGTCCTGAAGAGCTCCTAGACGTACAGACGTCAGGCTAATTACTATCCAAATAAATCAAGTTAAGCGTTTTTATTAGTTGTCTACTAGGGTTGCTCTATAGAGAAGACAGCACAGATGTACAAATATTAGTTCATACTGAATATAAAGAAGTCAGGGGAAGGGAAGAAGAAAAAAGATATTAAGGTCATAATCTTACACATATTTGCTTAAGCATAAGTGACACTAAAACCAACAAGACTTTCTTCTGAGTAACATTCTACTTTCTAAGAGCTAAATTTTAAAAATATCATTCATAATAATGTCCTGAGGCACATATAAATGAAGAAAGGCAAGGGGAAAACATGTAGCTGTATATGCCCACAAAATTTCATTAAAATTCAAGTTTTATCTCTAATGTTTTGGGAAACTATGGAACTCCAGACTGAAAGAAGCTGACAAGAAACAATATAATAAAGTGATAGTTGTGGATGTAGCATTGGAGCAACCTTCACTATGTCAGGATCTTCATGAACCGGACTACTTCCATTTTGTGCTCTGACTCATCTCAAGCTGCTTGGCATTCATTCAAGGACACTCCAAAGGAGGGGGTCAGGAGCACTGGCAAAGTTCCTAATCCTTATCTCAATTTCTAACCAATAGGAGGAAACTCAATTCTAGTTGGTTAACTCTTATCAGTGATCATCCTTGATTGGATTCTCTTATCTACACCAAACCCCTAAAGGTGGAGACAAGTGCAGTTCCTTGGCTATGTAAGATGCTGCACAGAGCTCATTCTTCAGGCTCACTGGCTGAGACCAACAGGTTTCGCTAGAACGTTGCCCCAATCTCTTAGAAGAGAGTAAACATCTAAGCAGCAAGCCTTGCTGCGAGTATGATACACTCCACTCTAACACTATAGCAATAAGAAGTTAATCGTTTAAAGATCCTCCACCATCCAGGTTGTATTCAGAAGGAGGGCTCTGATCCCAAAATGTTCCATGACCTTTACATTGTTTAACGTGAGTTTGAATTAAAGGCCCAGTGCTAAAGCAGAGTCTAAAGAATTACAGAAAGATCTGGTTTAGGATTGTGTGATTAGTAAGATTGCAAATCAGACTCTGTGTCAACCATTACTTAACATGACCTGAGATGGGAGAATCTCTCCAATTCCAGTTTATACATTTACAGTGGCAATTAAATCTATTGAATTATAATTATTGCTTCTCATCATATTTCAGATTTGTACATAACTATGCCAGAAAGCAAAGTGCAGATTTGGATTACTGAAAGCAAAATGAAAGTCACACCTTAAGTTTCAATCAGTTTTGTATCTTGAGCAAGGAAGTATTTTTAAGAGAAAAGGCATTCACCATATAACTCAGCGGATATATTGGAATGTTATAAAGGTTACAGTTTATAAGTTCATAAAGTTGGGTTTCAAAATGTTTATTTTCTATTGTGAAATTATTGTAATAAAAATGACCAAAATCCAATGTGGGACTCATAACAACATTGGTATTTTCATCTCCTCATTCCTAAAGCCCTTTTGGAGCCAGAAGGGGGAAGCCAGGTAGGAGTTGGCAACAGCTTGGCAAGTTAAATAGGAAAGTGGATTACACTTTCACATAAAACTGATACAATGAAAAAATTAAGGGATTCTAATTTGAAATTGTGTTCCTAAATGTACTGAAAGCAAAGCTTCATAAAGACCAGTCAGTGTTTTCTTGTCCTTTTCTTTCCATCACCTGAAACTTCTTGTAATGTTAGTTACCCTAATGATTGATTAGTGACTTTATGCATATGATGTTTTGTCCTATTCATATCTTCTAAACCTCAAAATTACACTTTCATAGAATGTAAAATAGCAGCTCTACAACCCCTCAACTTAAAACAGACATTTGGGTTTGCTCCAAAATTCTACACGTATTTCTAGTTTCTAAGCATATAGACCCCTACTAAATTCTGCTGAAATGTTGCAACATTCATTATTGTTTCTCTTCTTATCTACGATTTCTGTACACTTTGCCAATAAGCAAACTGCAGACTTGCATTGCTGAAAACAAAATGAAAGACACACCTTAAGTTTCAATCAGTTTTGTATCTTGAGCAAGGAAGTATTTTTAAGAGAAAAGGCATTCACCATATAACTCAGCGGATATATCAAACAAGATAGTATTTCTTAAGGAAGGTACATATTAACCATACAAAATTTGAGGGAATTAATCATTGTACGCTCTTTAACGTCACCTAAGCGGAGTACAGTATATACTAGTTCTAGATGAAAGAGCAATAAAATCACTTACCTAATGTCTGCTATCTAAACATTTGATATAAGGCATCTAGAAGTTGAAATAATAAATGTTTGTAAAAAGGCTGGAGTATATTAGGTATCAGCAGATGAAACTTAAGTAATTGTTCATTTATAATCAAGTCAATATCTTGAAACTTGATTTTTTTCTGACAAGCCAAATAGTATAGAATAAATAAATAAATAACAAAATGTACAGCTTGAAATAAAGGGGAACTCCTGATTATCATGCAGTCTAGGGATGAAAAGATTTTATCTTAATCTGACTTGAAAGCTCCATTTCCCCTTTTTTCCTTACTATTTTCAAGCAACCCTGTATTACTATTTGAGCACAACATATACCCCTGTATATGTATAAAGGTGGAGTACAAATTACATTTGAATTGAATATATGCAAATAAATGGTAGATAATTTTACCAGTCCTGAGTCTTCCTCCATGTCTACTGCAACTAGAGTTTTTTACTTGAACAGTTTCGCCCACCAGGTGTGAGTCAATGGCTCAGGAGAATAGGAATACATTTGCAGAACAACGGTTTTCTACACTCACAGTCATGTCAGAAATTCATTTTCAGTACCAACACTGGAGCCCCTACCCCCAATTTTTTTAACTTCACAGACAGACACACCTAGTTCTCTTATCTCTCTATAGTTTGGAAAGTAAGGACTTTGTTGGGAGTGATACTGTATTTTAACTCCTGGGATGTGAGAAATCCTTACTGATTCTTCTGAATATTATCTGGCTTCTGCCCAAAATGCTCAGTCTACAGTCCTATGTCTTAATCCCAAAAAAAGCTTGACAGCCACATAAAAATAAGATGGGGTTAGCAATGTGATAGACATAGAACAAGATTTAATTTCCCCTAATTTACACACAATTTCCCCTCTAAATGTAAATGCTTTCACTACATGGATAGTGTAGTTCCACAAACATGATATTTCATCTATTAAATTTCAACAACATGGTATTCTTTAAAGTGAAAATCTAGCCCACCTTTCAAGTCTGTTGTTTATTTAAGAATGGCCAAGTCAAATACCCCACCCACCATCAATACCTAGGTTTTAACTTCACAGTGTATCCCTAAATTTTTAAAAAACACAAGAATCAACCATTCACTTGAGAGCTGTATATGTAGGACCTTGCTGAGACAGGCTGGTCTTTCACAGGCTGTGGACATCAGGTCAATTGAACATCATAGTCTAGCTGGCCCTTTTAAAGTACCATTTTAAATATTTTTAAATATATAGAGAGATAGATAAGATTGGACTAAATTTATTTATTTTTTCATTTTCCCCCAAACCTCACTATTTATCTTGCTTATAGGGAATAAGAAATCAACTAATAAATAAATCCATAAGCATAACAAGTGTCCACAGTATTTTAGATAAATCGTATACATAGGCATACTTACTTTCTCAGACTTTCAATCATATTTTCCATTGCATTTTCCCAACAGTATGCTTTGACTGACGGTATATTTTCAATCATTTCTGAAGTGATTACAAGTCTCTCATTGATCTTTCCTCCTCTCTGATCTCTGTAAAACAAGTAATCCTGTATACATTTCAATCTTGTTACTAATCCACTTGGAACACATATATGATCTATACAGTTCGGTTTCACTTACCAGTGATAACTTTCGTTCTTCGAGTATATAGTTTGTGAATACACACTATTGGGTTATGCGCCTGCGCAGAACGCTGATCGGAGGCTTAAAAAGCTATTGGTCAAAAGTTTTGGCGGTAAGACCACCCACCGCACCGCCCACCCTGAGGCACCAGTGCGCCATTTTACCTCAGTTCCATACTTAAGCCAAGCACAGGATAAACCAATTGATCTCATCCGTGCAGCTCAAGAGGGGAGGCAGGGTGGGTAGTGTGTATTCACAAACTATATACTCGAAGAACGAAAGTTATCACTGGTAAGTGAAACCGAACCTTCTCCTTCGTATAGTTTGTGAATCCCCACTATTGGGAGATTAGCAAGATCACACTCACTTGGTCGGTGGGCAGTCAGATGAGATGATCCCACGATGAGTATGATGGTCAGGTAGAGTGAACTGTCAAGGGCGATGAGCCCGGAGCCCCCTGGTGAGGACGACACGGCCAAGTCTGGCGTCCGCAGTGGCTCTGGTGTCCACCCTGTAATGTTGGACAAATGTAGAAGGTCTGGACCAGGTGGCAGCCTTACAGATGTCCTCAAGCGGTGTGCCCTCCAAAAAGGCAGTGGATGTGGCAACCGCTCTCATAGAATGCGACGGAGGTGGCAGTGAGGCCGACTCATAGGCCAGGTAGATGGTAGACGTGATCCACTTGGAGAACCTCTGGGCAGAGATGGGTTCACCCTTGGACTTCCCTCCATAAGCCACAAAGAGACGCTGTGACTTCCTGAACTCCCTTGTCCTGCTGGTGTAAAACAATAAAGCTCGTTTCACATCCAGCGTGTGCCAAGTCCTTTCTTGGGCGTTGGTGGGGTTCTGGAAGAAGGTGGGCAACGAGATAGTCTGTGCCATATGAAACTCGGAGACTACCTTAGGAAGGAAGGTGATATCCGTGTGAAGCACCACGCAGTCATTGAAAAACTGGAGAAACAGTGCGTCTGCCCGCAGAGCAACCAGTTCACCAGCTCGTCGAGCAGACGTGATAGCCTTCCATGTGAGGAGACGAACATCCGCGGTAGCCATAGGCTCGAAGGGAGTCCTGGTGAGCGCGTTGAGGATGGCAGACAAGGACCATTGTGCTGTTGGAACCCTGACCGGTGGGAAGGTGTTCCGCAGACCCTTGAGGAAACGCTTTACTGTATGGTCGCGAAAAGCACCAGAGGCAGGTGAACCAGCCGGAGAGTGAGCTACCACCGCTCGGATGGAGGTGATACTAAGGCCAGACTCCGCCAAATGGAAGAGGTAGGCCATGATGTCCTGTAGTCCCACCTGTGGGGGGGACGTCTGCTGGGATGCCAGGAAAGCACAAAAGCGTCTGTATTTGTATGCGTAAGACTTCCTTGTGGAAGGGCGCCGTGCTAACTCCAGGATCCTGGACAGTCTGGGGTTATCCTCCACGCGGTGAGGTGGAGGCTGGGTAGGTCTGAATGGTGGAGCTGGCCGTGCTCCATTTGGAGAAGCGTTGGTGATTCCGGCAGCGTGCGATACTGCGATGACATGTGTAACAGTAGCGGAAACCAGGGCTGGCGAGGCCATGCTGGGGCCACGAGAATCGCGTTGGCCCGGTGTTGGTACATCCTGGTGAGGACCTTCTGGACCAGAGGAAATGGAGGAAAGGCGTAGAGGTAGTCCTGATCCCACCATTTCATGAAGGCATCGCCCTTGGAGTTCAGTCCGATGCCTGCCCTGGAACAGTACCTGTGGCATTTCCTGTTGGACTCCGACGCAAAGAGGTCGATGCTCGGAGTCCCCCAGGCCCCGCAAAGGGACCAAAATACCTCGTCGTCCAGTTCCCATTCATGGGTCGTCGAGGTGAGACGGCTGAGGTGGTCGGCCAAGACATTCAGCTTGCCCTGAATGTGCACTCCAATCGGAAAGATGTGTCTTTTCAGGCACCACTCCCAGAGTTGCACTGCAAGGTAAAGTAGGGTGGTGGACCACGTTCCTCCCTGTTGTTCAGGTAAGCCACTGCCGTGGTATTGTCCGAGGCCACTTGAACCACATTGCCGGTGAGTAGGGCCTCGAAAGAACGTAGGGCCTTCCAAACGGCCAACAGCTCCAAATAGTTGATATGGTGCACCATCTCGTGTGGCGACCAAACATTGTTGACTGTTAGAGTCCCGCAAGCAGCCCCCCAGCCGAGGTTGCTTGCATCGGTCAACACCTGCAACGAAGGTTGTGGGGGATAAAAACTCTTCCCCATGGCCACATTGGGTGGCATCGTCCACCACAACAACTGGTCCATCAGCTCTGGAGACGGAGTCAGCCGTTTGGACTGGCTCTCCCTGAGCGAGTCGAATTCGTGGAGGAGCCACGACTGCAGGGACCAGAACTTTAACTTGGCGTGAGGAATTACTGCCGTCGTTGAGGCCATGAGGCCTAGAAGTCTCTGTGCCTTTTTCGCCCTGATGGACGGTTTGGTCCGGAAGTCGCTCACCTCTTGTGGCATGTCCAGCAAGCATTTCTGGGGGGCGAAGGCTCTGGCAACTAGCGAGTCGAGTACCGCTCCAGTGTACTCGACGCGCTGAGAGGGAATCAACTTTGATTTGGCGAAGTTGATCCTGAGGCCAAGACTCTCCATGAGTTGAACCGTGAATCGTGTGTCCCGAATGGAGGACGAGCTGGTGGGGGAGACAATCAGCCAGTTGTCGATGTACGGGAAGACCCTGATCCCCCGCTGATGGAGGAAGGCAGCCACCGGAGCCATGCACTTGGTGAAAACCCTCGGTGCCATGGCCAGACCGAACGGTAGACACCGGTACTGGTACACAGAATTGCCGATTTGGAAGCGGAGGAACCGCCTATGGTCCTCGAGGATGCCGACATGGAAGTAAGCGTCCTTGAGGTCTATGACTGTGAACCAGTCCCCTTTGTTGATGAGGGGGAGGACGGTCTGTAGGGTCACCATCCGGAACTTCCTGGTGTGGATGCACTTGTTCAGGCGGCGCAGGTCCAGAATTGGGCGAAGTCCTCCGTCTGAACCACGAAGTACCTCGAGTAGAAGCCGTTGTCCCAATCGGACGGTGTTACCCGCTCGATGGCTCCCTTGGACAGAAGAGTTGATATTTCTTCCTCCAAATGGGGAGACGAGGTGGTGAAACGATGTCTTCCTACCCGAGGCACTCGTACGAACTCGATGGCGTAACCAGCGGACAAGATCCTCAAGACCCACCGGTCGTCCGTGATGCCTGACCACACCTGGAGGAAGTTCCGGAGGGGAAGGTATGGGAGGTGGAGCGAGAGAGACTTGGCCATCGCAGTTTCAAACCCGGGACTTGGATTTCGCGTCGGAATGCTTGCCCTGTCTGTAAGGCTGGTAGCGAGGCTTGTGTTGGCGCCGCTGTTTGTAGAACCCGGGCCTGGGCTGGTCAGTCGAGCCACCCTGTTGCTGTGGGTTCCCCCGATACTGGTGCGTAAAGGGTTGGAACCGTGGCTTGGCAGGCTGAGCCGGCGTGGTGAGCCCCAAGAACTTCGCCGTCGAATTTGTCTGTCGCAGTTCGTTCAGTACCTTATCGGTGTCCTGTCCAAACAGGCCTTGCCCATCAAACGGGAACTCCTTGATGAGCTTTTTCATGGCATCATCGAGAGAGGTGCCCCTGAGCCAGGCATGACGACGGAGTAAGATGGCAGAAGACATGTCCTTGGCTGCGTAATCGTTAATGTACCTGGCCGTCCTCATCTGCTGCTCTGCCAGAAAGTCTCCTTCTGCCGCCAGCGCGTCGAATCCTTTCTGTGCATCGGCAGGCAGTTTAGCAGCAAGGACCTTCACTTGGTCCCAGAGGTGGGACTGATAGAGGCCCATGGCAGCCGAGTAATTAGCGGCTCGTAGGAAGAGGGAACCAGTGGCGTAAAACTTACGGCCCACCACGTCCAACTTCTTCCCTTCCGGAGTCGAAGGTACCGGAAAACCGCTGACGGCCATTTTATGCTGGAAGGCCTTGACCACCAACAAGTTCGGCAAAGGGTGCTCCTGGAGAAACTCAACGTTTTCGTCCAAGACTCTATACATTCCATCGAGCCTGGACGAAACGGAGTGCGACGACACCGGCTTCTTCCATGTTGCCTTCGCTGACGTCAACATGGAGGGAAGCATGGTGATGTGGACCGGTCGAATCGCCTTTTTGTCCAATTTGGCGGTTATTTGGTCCTCGCCCTCCAGTGGCGGCTGGTCCACCTTCAGATTAAGAGCGGTCCCCAAATGAGTCAGCATTGCCGTGAGGGAGCGTTGATCCTCACCACGCGGTGGGTCAATCGCACCGATAGCCTGGTCCGGCGTCTTGTCGACGTCCCCCTCGTCCACCTCCGAAGACGCGCTGGAATCATCGGAGGACGAGGGAGGAACCCTGGTATCCACATCGGGACCGCGCCAGTACGGCCTGGGCGGGTCGACGGGTTGGGAGCTCACCGCATCGACATCTGGACCACACCAAGACGATATGGGTGGGCCAGCGGAGCGAACGCTTGACCCTCGAGAGGTCGTCGGAGCCACAGCAGGACCAACATCCCTGGGGCTTGTGGTGGTCGGCACCGGAGCCACAGAGGCCGCAGGCATGGAGGCCTTGAACTGTTGGGCAAACGATTTTGCCATAGCCTCGAACATCCCTTTAAAGAATTCCACCTGGGATGCATCCACCGCCGATGGTAGGGACGAAACGGTGGCCGGCGAAACGGTGGTTGGAATGATCGGAGACGAAACGGTGGCCGGAATGGTGGTTGCCGGTTCGTCTATTGTCGGAGTCCTAGGCCTCGGGGAGACAGAAGCCTGCCTCGTGGGTGGACGGCCCCTCTCACGAGGCGGAGAAGAGAGTATCTGCAGTGGGCGAGCTGGAGCCCCAGCCCTGCGACCTTTTGCAGGAGATCCCGAAGAGGACCGTCCGCCCCACATCGAAGATCTGGATGAAGGACATCTCGCAACCAAAAAGGGAGGCGAGGGCCCCGGAGAGACAGGAGGGCGAGGCGTAGGCGGGAGAGATCGCCGTTTCTCCGACCCATGTTTCTTCTTCTTCTCCCCATTTTTATCCTTCTTTTTCTTCTTTCTGATGGAGAGAGTGGAAGAAGAAGGAGGAAGCGGTAGAGGCCGAGAGGGCTGGGAGACACCAGCGGAGGTGGAGGCAGCCGTGGCGGGAGCCAAAGCGAGCTCCATAAGGTGCGCTTTCAACCGGTTGCTCCGGTTCTGAACTGCAAGTCGTGTAAAGTTCTTACAGTGATCGCAGGATTGGCTCTGGTGAGATTCTCCCAGGCAAAAAAGACAGAGGCTATGCCCGTCGGAGGCAGGGAACTTCTTGAGGCAAGCAGAACACTGCTTGAAGGCTGCAGCCATCAAAAAATTCTTCCGACGGAAGGTTCGAGAAGGTGATCACCCCGAAGGGCAGGCCAGCCGCCACCCCCTTGAGGGGGGAAACGGTGACCGGAGCGAGTAGGTAACTGAGTACACCAGAAGGAAGAAACAGCACCGGGGTGGCAATCCTGCCCAAAGGACAAGATCGCCGAAAAAATTGTTAAAGTTCGTCAAAGACTTTCCCTCAGAAAAGACGAAAAAATTGAGGAAGCTCTCAACGATCGTCCTGCTGCTAAGGCGGAAAGAAGAGAACTGAGGTAAAATGGTGCACTGGTGCCTCAGGGTGGGCGGTGCAGTGGGCGGTCTTACTGCCAAAACTTTTGACCAATAGCTTTTTAAGCCTCCGATCAGCGTTCTGCGCAGGCGCATAACCCAATAGTGGGGATTCACAAACTATACGAAGGAGAACTATAAATCTATGCGTTAACCGTTGGAATGTGACAAAGGATCCTGTACCCGGCCCTACTAGCCCGTACCGAGCATTCGTGCACTTGCCCGAACCGAGTTTGCAGGTAACTGTCGGGTTGAAAAATGCGCCAGTGGGGCAGGAGACCCGAACGCAAACAAAGAAAAAGGACATCACTACCCAACGTTCCTTGCGCCGCGCCATGCCACAGCCAATCAGGCTGAGAGGCACGAGCAAAAAGAACGTTGGGAAACGTGCTGCAGCCAATCAAAAACAAGCCACAGAAAAAAAACCACCGCACAAACGCAAACTACAAACTCAAAACTACAAGTCCCAGCGTCCTGTGCACTATGAGTGCACAGAACGCTGAGAAAGCCGGCGCATGAAAAATAAAAATAAAAAACACAACGGGGACGCAAGTCCACCACAGGCGGATGCAGCGCCTCACAGCCACGCATACACCTGCACAGGAATGCAAGTCTGCCGCAAGCGGACGCAGCGAATCACAGCCACATGAACACCCGCACGGGAGCGGTAAAATTGTGAAAGAATTTTATCAAGCCCTTTATGCAAGAAAAGAAATAGATGAGGAGAAATTTACGAAGCAACTAGAGAAGCAAATAATTAGTGGAATAAAACAGGAACATAGGGATAGAATGGAAGAATTAGTGACTGAGAAAGAAGTGAAAGAGGTAATTGCTGGTCTGAAGTTGGGAAAAGCTCCTGGGGAAGATGGTTTACCTGTTGATTTTTACAAGGAATTTAGAGACATTGTGGTATCAAAGTTGGTAAAATTATAAAATTACATATTAGATGGAGGGCAAATTCCGACTTCATGGTATAGGACCTCAATTGTACTGTTACCAAAACCTGGAAAGAATTTAGAAAAAGTAGAATCTTATAGACCAATCTCATTGATAAACCAAGATGCCAAGATCTTCACAGCAATATTGGCTAATCGCCTTAATAATTTTATGGGGGAATATATAAATGTAGATCAAGTGGGTTTTTTGAAAGGGAGACACATGGCAGATTTGACTAGAAGAGTAGTAGACTTAATTGATACTGTGAGTCAAACAAAAGAAAAGGTGGGTTTAATATCTTTGGATATATTTAAGGCTTTTGACTCTCTACAATGGATCCCAATTAAGGAGATAATTAAATGCTATGGATTCAGCGTAAAATTTAGAAGGGTAATAGGTCAATTATATCAGCAAGGAACAGCTACTGTCAGAGTGAATGATGAGGTTACGGATGAGGTAAAGTTAGAGGCTGGCACTAGACAGGGCTGTCCACTATCTCCAATATTGTTCATTATGGCAATGGAGTTATTAGCAAAAGCTGTAAGAGATGATGGAAAAATAGTGGGGATTATGGAAAATAAGATAAGTATGTATGCCGATGACACTTTGATAATTGTAAAACAACCTGAGAAAGTAATGGACAGAATTAGAGTACAATTAAAGGACTTTGAAGATATTACTGGGCTGAGGATAAATTGGGACAAATCAGAAATGATGCTTTGTAACATGGGTGATGAAGACCAGAAGAAGATAAAGCAAATAGTAAATATTCAGATTAAAAATAAGTTGAAATATTTGAGAATAATTATATCAAACAGATTGGAAGAGCTTAAAAGACTGAACTATGATAGTTTGAAAATTGAAATTAAAAATAAGATACAGTTTTCAAAAGTTGAAACTGTCATGGTTTGGAAGAATTGCACTCACGAAAATGATGTTGTTACCTAGAATAATTTTTTTTATTTGAGGCGTTAGCGATTCAATTGAAGGATAAGGAAGTTAAGGAGTTTCAAAATTTGTTTAATAAGTTTTGTAATGGTGGAAGGAATTCCAGGTTACCAAAAAAGCTATGGTATTTATCACAGAAAGAAGGTGGATTGGGAATGCCGAATTTGATGGCATATTAATTAAGAATGTTGTGAAGATCTTGGCAAGGGAAAAGGTAATATGGGAGGAAATTGAGATGAGGGACTATAGACATATAGGTAAAATGGTTTTTTTAGGAAGTAATTTGGGGAAAACAGTAACTAAAAATACTATGATGAAAGGATTAATGAACGTATGGAAGAGAGTAAAGAAAGATCTGGCCCCAAATATTTCTCCAATATTGGAAATTTTGGATATGGCAAGCTTTCAAATTAATATACATGATGAGGTAAAGGAAGTATTGGACAAGAATGAGGTTTTCCTATTGAAAGACTGGTTACAGATCTGTAGTGATGAGATTAGTAGGATAAATTTGTTTGAGCAATTAAAAATGAATTAGTTTCAGAGACTGAGGATTAATAAATGGAATAGCAAATATTTGAGAGAATATGATTTGGAAAGAGAAAAGACGGAATTTGAAGATCTGATTCTAAAAATTAGAAAGGGAAATAAAAATACTAAGGGATTAGTTAGTAAATTGTACACAATATTAAATAGGGAAGGTGATCCACAAGAGGATTTGAAATTAAGGTGGGAGCAAGAGTTGAATATAAAGATAGAAAAGGATACATGGAGAAATAAATGGAAAAAGAGGACTATGAGAACTATGTCGGTTAGAATAAAAGAACACAATTATAAAATGTTATGGAGATGGTATCTGACTCCAGTGAGGTTGTACCAAATGGATAATAAAAAAGATAAAATGTGCTGGAGATGCAAGGACACAATTGGAACGTATGAGCACATGTGGTGGGGTTGTAACGTGGTAAAAGATTTTTGGAAAAGAATTGAAAAAGAGATTGGAGAAATATTGGGTTAGACAATTAAACTGGATTCGGGTACCATTCTGTTAACAAATGTGGATGGTATTAATTTAAATAAGGATGAGAAAGAATTATTAGAAATTATGCTTACGACGGCTAGACAATGTATTGCTAGAAATTGGAAAAATGATGTAACTATACAAACTGAAGAATGGTATAAAGAAATGTGGAATTTAGCATTGAACGATAAATTGACTTGGGAGATTAAGAAAAAAAGGGATAATTTAAAAGTGAATAGATTTTGGAATATTTGGAAACCTTTTGTGGATCACTCCCTTATGGGGGAGGACAGAAACAGACCTGTAACTGAACAAAGTGAATTTTGGAAATAAAATAATGAGATATTCTGAGCTCTCCAGGGCAATGTAAATAAACACTGGGTGATGACTATTTATAATTGTATTGTTGTATTTTTTACTTTGTTTTTCCCATCCTATCCATAATTGCATATTATGACTTTTTGGGGAAATGAGTATTGGAACATTAGCTAATGTTAGAGAATAACCATTAAGTCATAATTTAAGATATTTTTTTATATTTTTTTAGGATGGTGTTAAGATTTTGATTTTAAAAAGATAGGTATAAAAATGTACTAGGATAGGTGTGTATATATTTTCTTTTTTTCATTGTTTGTGTATATTGTATTTATTTGTTTCTTTAGTATGATGTTGTTTCTTTCTCTTGTATTGTGTTTTGTATTTTATTTGTTAAAAAATTTAATAAAAATTATTATAAAAAAAGAACGCTGAGAAAGCCGTGCGTGAAAAATAAAAATAAAAAACTGAATGGGAACACAAGTCCGCTGCAGGCGGACACAGCGCCTCACAGCCACGCATACACCTGCACAGGAATGCAAGTCCGCCGCAGGCAGACGCAACACCTCACAGCCACATGAACACCCGCACAGGAACGCAAGTCCACTGCAGGCAGATGCAGCGCCTCACAGCCACGCAAAACCCTCATGAGAATGCAAGTCCGCTGCAGGCGGACACAGCACTTCACAGCCAGGCAAACACTCGCTGGTCTTCTTTCACAGAGCAATGGGGAGGAGAGGGACTCCCTCTCCTCCACGCTACCCCGCCGAAGACAAGGCGAGACCACCACCGACCTCAAGAAAGGTTGAGCTGGGGTGGGAAAAAACCACAAAAACAGGGGGGTTCAAGGGGGGAACGGTACTGATGGCATCAGTGCCTCCCCCCCTTGAAAGTGAAACAATTCCTCCACAAAGCAAAGGCAGCAAATGGCACTCCGGCCGCTGCCTTTACTTTCCGAGTAAGTGTTTCGCTTTCAAGGGAGGGCGAAGGCATCAGTGCCTTCCCCCCCTTGAAAGTGAAACAATTCCTCCGCAAAGCAAAGGCAGCGAACGGCGCTCTGGCTGCTGCCTTTACTTTACGAGTAAGTGTTTCGCTTTCAAGGGAGGGCAAAGGCATCAGTGCCTTCACCCCTCTTGAAAGCGAAACAATTCCTCCAGAAAGCAAAGGCAACAAACGGTGCTCCGGCCGCTGCCTTCACCTACCGGAGGTACTCACCTGGCAGCAGCCTCCTCTCTCTCCCTCACACACTCAGACACACACATACACACACATGCCTAACCACCTAACAAAAATAAAATCATAATTAAAAACAACCATTACTTAAAACAAAAAACACACAAAACCACTTACAAAACACCTAACAACAAAATGAAAAAACCACAAATTACACAACAAACCAGAAAAAATAAAGAAAACAACAAATAAACAAACCAATTAAACCAAAACAAAAAAGAACAAACAGAAACACCGCCCAGCCCACCACCACAAAAGCAAAACAAAGAAAACCCCCAAAATAAAGAAAATCAGACAACTCACTACCACCTCCTTCCTCCATGATGACCGGAACACAAATGAACAAACCAAGAGACTACGAACTGGAAGAAGCTCCACCCAGAGGCCAAGAGAGAAAAAACAGTCAAAGTAAAAGAGAACCACTAGCTGCCCCACCTGCAGGGCAGAAAAGTAAAAACAAGTCAAAAATACACAACAGCCCCAAACAAAAGGCCACAAAAGTTAAAAAAATCAAAACCATAACAATACATCACACTTTTTCATAAATCACAAACATATGTAAAAAATAAAAAATAAAAATATTTCTAAAATCATGTGTGGAGTTTCAACTCAAATAAAAACCAAAAACATCAAAACACAGTTTAAAAACATTGAATGTAAAAAACATCTACTTTCAGATTCCAAAAATTATTACCTACAGTACAACTATTTAAAAAATAACGTACTAAAACATTATTTGGTTAAATTAAAAAAATAGAAAAAATTATATCATCCTTTGTTCTTTTTTTAATCCACAAAAACAAACCACCAAAAAATTGATCACAGTTTATAACAGCCCGGACAAAACAAATTGTGTATAAATAAACATTTTAAAACTTTCAATTATACACTAACCACTTTTGTACAAACATTAACAAAAAAAACCTTCCAACACAATTTAAAACAGCCCGGCACAGCCGGGCAAACTATGCTAGTATAGTATAAATGAGAATGATCCACTCAAGCCATGAAATACAGTATTGCAAAACCTAAGCCACTCATTTCAAATTGATGGTGCCCCCTTCCTAAAATATATTTTGCAGCAATGTTCAGATAAACTTCAGTTTCTAAAATCAGTGGAGCTGCATTGACACAGAAGTGTTTCTTTGCAAATCTCTAAACACAATTTAACTATGAAGTAATTTCAGCTCACTTAGATTCAAATAAATCTATGCCCGTTTTACTTCCGCTTCCAGGAGCGACGAGGGTGGTGCAGGCCGGATGAATCACAGTAAACACATTCATGTGAATTCACGGACACTTCTGGGAATTGAAGTCCAAGAACATCTGGAGTGCCAAGGTTCGCCATCACAGGGTTAGGCCTTTCTGAGGTCAGCTACTTTGCCTCTTCCTAGACAACTACTTTTTATAATGATAATTCATCTGATAATGTACAAGTTTGATGTGCTTAATTTTTAAATTATCTTCTTCATTTTCTAGTTCTTCTATTTTACTATTTGAACACAACATTTTATGTTACAATATATCTCCAATACATAGACAAAAAGCTTGTATATGACTGTATAAATAAATGTAGTAGTAAATTAGCAAAGGTAAATATGCAATTTTCTTAGTTTCTAAAAACAAGAAATACACTTATGCTGAACTTGTGGAGAACTGCAGTGTGGAACCAAGGCTCACAAAGAGAAGCAGTGATACCTACAGGTACTTGTTGATTTTTTTTTCCTTTTAATTGCAAGTTGTCAAAAAATTAAGAAAAAAACACAAGCATTATTCTCTCCAAAAGCAGGAAGGAAAGGAATACTACAGTGCACTTTTAGCTTGGATTTTCAAAACCACTCTGGCAAACAGTTGTGCCATGGATCTTACAACCTAGCTAATAAATTATGTTTAAGTTATGTGTCATTCCTGTTAATAGCAGATTCTTGACAGTATCTGTAAAGATTTTTAAAGCCTTAATATTTCAAAGAAAAACCAAAAAATTTGCTTTGTTACCTGTATTTCATCATCATTCGTCCTAGGCAGGATTGGAAAAGAGCAACGAGAATTAGGAAGGCAAGTCCCCCAAATGCTGATCCACCCAACGTTTCACAGATAAACCCCATCAACAGCACTGCTTGTAAAGGTGCAATCCACACAAAATGAGCCAAGGCTAGACCCTGTTGGGGGAAAAGCATAAGAAATATACTAGTTGGAAGACATGAGGGGATCTTTCTAGACCTTTCCCACTCCTTAGAGGCCCTGTTCCTTTAGAAACTGCATCCTCAGTAAGCCACCCAGCAATCCACTATTGTAGAGGTCATCTCAGGGCTCAGAAAGGCTTACTTTTTCAAGACTACATCATAGCCTCTATTTCCCTGAATGTAATAAAAGCTTCGGACTTTGAGAAAGTGATATGGTCATCCACAAAACCATCACAAATAAAGATATTTTGAGGGAGCTAGAGGTTCTGAAACACCCTACCTATTCACAATTTTATTGTGCCATTCCCCCAAGGAAAAGGTGTACATCAACAAAGAGCAAAATCAGGATTTGTTCCATTGGTGAGCAAAAATGGGTATTTGGGTGTGCTAGGGGCCAGATTTTGAATCACTAGAAGCAGCAGGAAACATATGGAGCACTTTTTGCCCACCTCTGGTATATATCATTCCTATTACCACCATTTTCTTTGGGTTATAATCTCACCAAATCAGTTGGATCGAGAGCTAGCTGATGACCTAAAGATATTAAGAGATATTTCTTCTTAGAACTATGGTCTTCTTCATACGAGTCCATAATTCCATCTATTATAGGTGGGTGAGATCATCCATTCCTACAGGGTGTGGTGCCACCAGTACGCGGATGACACTCAGTTGTACATCTCGGCCCGTGGGGACCCCAGCGTTGCTGTCAAAGTCCTATCTGGGTGTCTGGAGGCTGTAGGGGTCTGGATGGGGGCTAAAGGGTTACAACTGAATCCCAGCAAGACTGAGTGGCTTAGGGTTCGGGGTCCTGCACTAGTCTGGGATCTGCCATCCTTGGTGCCCCAGACATATCCAGTGCACAACTTGGGGGTCCTGCTGGATTCACAACTGCTGCTAGAAGAGCAGGTGGTGGTCATAGTCAAGATGGCCTTTGCACAACTCCATGTGATACGCCAGTTGTGCCCACTTCTGGATAGGGACTCCTTGCTTACGGTCACACATGCTTTGGTCACCTTCAGTCTTGACTATTGCAATGCCCTCTACATGGGGCTGCCCTTGATGACCATTTGGAGGCTGCAGCTGGTCCAGAATCCGGCGGTCCAGGTAGTGATGGGGCGTGGGCGTTATGCCCATGCCTCGCCCCTGCTCCGGGAGCTACACTGGTTACTAGTTTGCCTCTGAGTGCAATTCAAGGTGCTGGTTATGACCTTTAAAGCCCTATATGGTAGTGGGCCAGGATACCTAAGAGACCGCATCACCCTAAGAACATCTGTCCATCCAACCAGAGTGGACCCGAGGGGCTCCCTAGTTGTTCCATCATCTAGGGGAACTCACCTCTTTGGAATGAGAAAAAGGGCCTTTTCTGTGTCCGCACCGGCCCTTTGGAACCTCCTGCCAGTAGAGCTACGGCTGCAGACATAGCTGCTGCCCTTCAGGAAAGGACTTAAGACCTGGCTGGCAGGGCAGGTGTGGGGCCCTGAGGGCAATGTGGCTCCTGCCCAATGGCTTTTTCCATAAGAGGCACCTTCTCTCTACTGCATGGGGTGGGTGGGATTTTAATGGGGGTAGGGATTTTAACTGTTTTTATTTTGTGGGGGTTTTAATTATGTAAGCCGCCCTGAGTCGGGCTTGCATGATTGGGTGGTGAACATGCTGAAAAATTAAATTAAATTAAATTAAATATCATACTGGTTGTAAATTCTGAATGGGATTCTGGAAAACAATGAAAAAAATTCCTTTACCACCCATTTGTGATGGTGAAGTAGAGAATGGCCAAAAATATTGCAGAGGAATGGCCAGATAAAGGAAGCCAGCTGCCCTAGTTCACCCACAGAACTCTCCCTTTTGGCAGTGCAGGCATGGCACCCAATAATGATGGGCAGATTTATCCTCACAACAATCCTGAGTTATAGGTCACCTGTGTCTCCAAGACTGCATATAAAGTCAGTATAAACAACCCTGTTACTGTATATAGCAAACCTTCTGAGCAATTCTTGGAGCTGAGTACAAATACTTTTCTAAATATCCAAAAATAAGTTTCTGATTGGAAGTTGGACAGAGATAACATACCAGGCCCAGAAGATCCTGCTAGAAGTCCAGATAGGACCACAAACTGCTTACTACCATCTCCAGAAACAGACTGCTGTGTCTTTCAACAATGATTTATTTACTGCTAGTTCAATTCAAAACCTGCAGCCATAGAATCATGTATGGCGGTTGTTCTAGCAGTAAATCAGCAGCAGGCTAGCAGACACACCCTTAGTGAGGCTAGAGACTTACAGAATGTTCAGAACAAAGAAGATAAATGCTAGGAGCAAGCTATTATATATAGTATTTCAGCATTTCTTAATTGTTTATAAGCCACTTCAAATAGGAAGGTTGGTAGAATATATTCTTAAATCTTCTCATACTGTAGAGTTGTTTCAAGTTGCCTTTGCTTGAATTTTGTAATCACATTAAACCACACAGTTCAGGAGAATTACATATTACTACCAGCCAGTTTTCTGGTGACACTAAACATGTTTATTATAGATTGGAAATATTCAGTATCTTTAGAAGAAATATAATAATATGATTAGAGCACCAACATACTTCATCAAATTTGTTCAGATTGTTTGAAAGGAGACTAAGAAGTTGTCCAGTACTTATTTTATCTAGGACTCTGCTTGACAGTTTTAAGGTCTGTAAAACAAACAAATACACAAAAAATTACAGCTGCTAATCAGATGAAATAACAGCAATTGAAATTTAAATGTTTAAAAATCGCTATTATTTTCTAGATCCTCTTATCTGCCAACAGAACAACACACATTGTGCCAGCCGTCTACTTCCTATGTAGGAAAACATTGCTTTCAGGTCACAATCCTATGTACCCTTACTTGACAATAATCCCAATGAAATCAGTAGGACTCAGAATTGAGGAGATCATAATAGAAATGTGTTATTACAGTGTAATCCCATGCCTATTTATTCATATTTAGTATTTAGTGCAGTCCACACTCTATTAAATGTTGTAGGACTGCAATTGAAAAATATGTTATGTGTTATACTCCATTTTGGCATATTCATTTCATTATCTTGAAAATACTGAATTTTTCAGTGCTTCCTCTACTAATTTTAATTCATATACAATGGAACCCCAGGTTATGGAATTAACCCATTCTGGGACGTTTTCTGTAAAGTGATTTTTCTGTAATGCGAAGCACAATTTCCCATAGGGATGCATTGAAATTTAAAAATGTTCTGGAGGTTAGAAAAGAGCCAAAAAAAGTATTTTTCTGTTCAAAACTTTTTCTAAAGTGGTGAAAACAAAGCAAAAAATTCCAAAGTGCACTTTAGAAAGAGTTCAGAACAGAAAAACAAGTGATTTTTTTTGCTTTTTAGTGAGCTTTGGAGCTTTTTTTTCCCCAAGGCATATTTGTCACATTTCCATCAGTGCCATCTAGTGTCCAGCCCTGGTAATTGCAGAAAAGGTCCTTGCCTAACAGCTGATGGGGAGGAGATTTCCAGCACTTCCTGGTTGCGAGAAGAGCTTCTGCTAGAGCCAAAAAAGCAACAAAAAAAATTCAAAAATGGAGCAGAAATGCTCCAAACATCCTCCCACCACCCTGGAAAACATCAGAACACCCAAAAAAACCTTTCTGTATCAAGAGTTTTTCCCGTAAATCCAGACACCATTTCCTCAAAATTTTCTTCTGTAAGTTGGGTTTTCTGTTACCCAAGGTGTCCAAAACCCAGGGTTTTACTGTATCTGTATTTACAACATGACAGACGTGCTAGCCAAATCATTTGGTCTAACTCACAAGCAGCTATTTCTCCTTGCACATACTCATTTCCTCAATGGCTTTCAGTTTCAAGCAAATAATAGTTTCCGTAATATCTAAAAGAGATAATTCTGGTTTGTTCTTGCCTTCCAAACCAAAATTTGAAATCCACACTAAGTCATGAGCTCTGAGGGCAAGTATAAACAGTTTACTGTCCTTCTTCTTCTTCTGCCATATCCGAATTTGAATATAGGCGATCATCATGGTGATCAGCCATGAAGACTGTCCTGAGAATATAATGCAATGGCCTTTCATCTGCCTTCCACATCACGGCATGATCCCCATACCATGGATCGAGTTCCCGAGTCATTTTCTGGTCCTGAGCTCTTTTGCCAGACAAGATCCTCCTCAGCCCCAGGCCAATATTGATGAAGCTGCTGCCCTCCATCAAGATGGATTCAGGTGGGATTTAATCCACTTTGGGACCATCACTTTGGCACCCAAGGCTGTTAGCCCTAAGGGTGGCCAGGTTAGATAACCGCCGCCTGACACTTGCAGTTGAGTCACTGGTGGTATGGTCTACTCTATTACCATAACAGGATTACCTGGCCAGACAGACATTACTGTCCTAGGTAACGAAAACCTAAGGTCTGGGTACACAAATCAAAGATTGAGTAAATAATTACACAGATGAATGGCATGAGTGAAGGACCTAATTCTGTGGCTTCCAGCAGGACCATGGCTCAGTGGCTGAGAGCCATGTGGAGAGCCTGTGGCATAGGATGAAATCGTGCCACTATGGTTTTTGGTTCTCCTCATTCCTGAAGGGCTGGACCCAGATGGTGTGGTTGGAGAGTGAGTGGTCCAGCCCTAGGCCCCTCCAATTTGGGGTGCCTCGGGGCTCGGGGCTCTCTCCTCTCCTATTTAACATCTACATGAAACAGTTGGGTGAGATCATCCGTTCCCATGGCGTGAAACATCATCAGTTTGTCGATGACTCCCAGTTGTACATCTCATCCCATGGTGATCCAAGCTATGCTGTCAAAGTCCTATCCAGGTGTCTGGAGGCTGTTGGGGTCTGGATGGGGGACAATGGGCTACAACTGAATCCTGGCAAAACTGAGAGGCTGTGGATTAGGGGCCCTGCGTTATTCCGAGAGCTACCATTTTTGGTCCTGGATGGGGCTAGTTTGCCCCAGACAAACCCGGTGCGCAACTTGGGGGCGGAGGGGGTGTTCCTCCTGGACTCATGACTACTGCTCGAAGAGCAGGTGGCAGTCGTGGCCAGGGGGATTTCACACAACTTTGTGTGATTCGCCAGTTGCGCCCACTCCTGAACCGGGACTCCTTGATCATGGTCATGCATGCTCTGGTCACCTCCAGACTAAATTACAGTCAACCCTCACATAACAATGCGTTCGGATAGCATCATTTTCGCTTAACAATGCGTTGTTATGCACCATGTGTTCCCCCGCATAACAATGTTTTTAGTGTTATTGTCCGGATAATGCTAAAATAACCGTCATTATCCAGACAAAATGTCATTATGCGGAAAACTCCATAGAAACCTGCATAACAACAAAAATCGCTTAGGGGAACCAAGTAACATCGTTATACGACGGTCTCCTGTACTGTAATGCACTCTACATGGGGCTGCCCTTGGCAACCATTCAAAGGCTGCAGCTGTTCCAGAACGCGGCTGCCCGGGTGGTGACGGGATATGAGCATTATGCCCGGGCCTCCCCACTGCTTTGGGAGCTGCACTGGTTACCAGTTTACCTCCGGGTGCAATTCAAGGTGCTGGTTATGATGTTTAAAGCCCTACATGATAGTGTGCCAGGATACCTAAAAGACCGCATTGCCCCAAGAATGTCTGTCCATCCAACCAGAGCAGACTGGAGGGGCTCTCTAATTGTACCATCAGCTAGAGGGGCTCGTCTCTCTAGCACACGAAGGAGGGCCTTCTCCATGTCCGCACTGGCCCTATGGAACCTCCTCCCAATAGAGCTATGGCTACAGATGGAATTGCTGCCCTTTAGGAAAGACCTCAAAACCTGGCTGGTGGGGCAGGTGTGGGGTTTTGATGGTAGAATGACCCCCACCTGTTGGCTTATCTGAATGGGTATGGTCTCCCTTCTTTGTCTCTGGTTATTGGTGGGGTGGGTGGGTCTTTTAAATGTTTTTTAATGTTTTAATATGACATGTTTTAATTGTGAGTAGGGTTTTATATGTTTTTATGGGGAAATGTTGTAAGCCGCCCGGAGTCGCCTGTCGATTGGGCGGCAATATAAATTTAACTCAATGCCATTTCCAGGGAATTCTAAGCAGGTGAAGGCATCTGCTTGGGAATACCCTGAAGCAAATGGTGAGCCACTGTGTGAGACAGAATGCTGGACTGGATGGGCTGTGGCCTGTCCCAGCAAGGCTGTTCTTATTCTTATGTTCTAAATAAATAAATAAATAAATAAAATGGGCCAATCCCCAAAAGCAGCTAATTGTGACCAGCCATCAGGTACCATATGGTGTCCTAGAAGTGAGTCATCCCTCCAGTAAAGGCTATCATGGACCTTCCAAAGGATGTGAAAGGCTATGGGACGCCAACTCACACTTGCCCTCATCAATCATTCTGGTCCAATACCTAGCATTAGAAAACAATTGTTACAGCTGGAGCAGTAACATAAAGTGGTTTTATTTTTATCTTGCTATGATGAAAGTAAACACTCTGGAACCAAATGTCTAGTAAGAAATGAAAATATAACTCCTACCATGTCATCCAGTGTTTGGTGAACATTATAGCAAAGGGAGTGAATAACAGCAGCAACAATGTTCTAGGGAAGGCAAGGTGGTGAAAGGCTGGTGAAGGAGCCAAGGAATCATGCCTTGTCTTTCTGTCTCCCTCAGATAGAGAACACTGTACCACCACACACAACATAGGAACCCACAGAGGAAATTAGAGTGTGCAAAGAGAAAAGGAGAAAGTATATGAAATGGTTAAATCATAGATGGTTTTAAATATGAATAATCTCATTGTTTTCTACTTACTGTAGCAATAATATTACAGTGGAACCTCGAGTTACGAATGGTTGGAGTGACAAAAATTCATGGTACAAATGAAAATCCATTGAAAATAATACCTCGAGTTACAAAAAAACTTCAGAATGGATTAATTGGTTTTCAATGCATTCCAATGGAAAACCACATTTTGAGTTATGAATTTTTGTTTTCAATGCATTCCTATGGGTATTTGAGTTAAGAAATTTTCGTAACACGAAAAATCACGAGGAATGCATTAAATTCATAACTCAAGGTCCCACTGTATAGTATAAAATAATTTCTCACATATTAATAAATATGAAAATACTCTGAAATTAAAATATGAATTAATTGAATTATAAAACTTTATTTTACCAGTAAGGGGTATTTTCCAGTGAAATGATTCTATCTGTCATGAGGTTCAATGTATTACTTTTGTATTTTTAAAAATCAGAACACCTATGTCCAACTCAATATCCAAAACTCTGTTGTATAAATTATGCCTGATTAAGAATGATGTTGTCAATGGCAGGGAGAGATTTTCACTAATTAAAGATTAACTCCTGTCCTGGGACTCCCAAGGCTTGTGTACAATGAAATTGATTATACACAAGCTGCACTTGCTGCAGGACAGAAATAGGAAGTCTTTAATTACAAAAAGTCTGTCTTTGTTGGTGACATAATCATTCTTGTGCAAGTGTAACATTTGCAGCAAGATTTTAGCCAGTGTCAATAAACTGGTATAAGATAATTTTTAATAATATATAATAAAAGCAATATAACAAATGTCAAATGAATAATGGTAATGGTAATAGCGTCTAAATTATCAAAATAATATTTAAATATCTTACAAGAATACAATTTCATGGACTAATCTGTTGTCCCAAAAACAGTGTGAGGCTACTATTATGATCAAAGTAGCGCATGGGACTTAATTTCATTTAAAGATCCCATTAACAAATCCAGAATACTTACCTTTTTATAAATTAAGCTAAATAGGGCTATTCTTATTTGCATTCCAATGTGATGAAGGCCAAATATAGCTGGATGGAGAAGCAACATCCGTACAATGAAGAGAAGGCAGAGTCCTATGGCTAAATAGTAAGCAATTGATCTTTCAGCTGAATTGGATGGATCATAGGAAGCTATTATTCTTCCCAGTAAAAGAGGCTGCACAGATTTTGTAACTTCCTGCAGGAAGACAAAATAAATGAAATATTTTGTCAATCTCTCTCAATAACAGATTTTATATATGAAATCCAAAATTTTATATATTATATATATACTGCCAATTTTTAAAAATTGAAGATTTCACTCAGTGTATGGAAATGACATATTGTTAACAATACTATCTGAAGAGTAAAGTTTTTGCTGCATGTGGGGTATCTCCATGCAATGGGCATTCAAAACAACCAGGGTTCCCAATTCCATGTAGAAGCTCTACAGGTACATGATATCCCTTTTTTAGAAGCAAAAGACAAGGGGTGGGGAAGCTTAAAACCCTTTCTGCTCTTGGTTTCAAGTTAACCCTTTGAATGCCTGAATAAGAATAAACATGATTTATACAAAGATATGGCCACCACTTTTGAAAACAACTGTGATGTGCATTTTATTTCTAATATATCCCCTGAAAAAAAGTTACAGGATAAATCAAAATTCTCACAGGATGCCTACTCAGGTTTCCTGTAAGTGAAATTATATATAAATATTTAAAATATTGATATGGACTAAAACAAGGTGCACAACTTTGATAGTTCTGGAGGACCCCCAATACCAAAAAAAAAAAATTCAAATGTTGTACTACCTCTCCTGGTGTAACTAAATGAAGAAATGTCCACTGTTGCTTTGAAAAAATGAGAGTTGTTCTTCTTGTAGGCTTCCGAAAGTGGACTGCCCTTGTTTAAGGAAAATCATTTTTGTGATGCATGGAGAAGAATTTCAGGGACCACAAATATGAATTGGCCAAATGCAGGCTGCATTTGCAGATTGTCCACCCCTGGATTTCAATTATTCTTTTTCTATAAAATGAGTTTCTTCCCCCCTCCCCCCCAGTGGGGTATGTGACCCAAGTTGGGAACCATGAATCTAAGCCACAGTTTAGTGCTGCATTTTCAGTTGAGATAAGTTTCTGTTCATCTTCCATTCTGACTTTGCTGCTTTTTTCTGTATACAGTAAAACCTCACATAAAGAGTGCCTCGCTTAGAGACTATCTCGCTTAAAGAGCTGAATTTTCTCTGAATGGTCGCCTCGCTTAACAACTAAAACCAACCAAAAACTCGCTTAACAACTAAATTGGGGTTCAAAGTCCCCACCACCACCAGAAGTCACAATCGGTCACTTACAGTGGTGTTTTGCTTAGAGAGCAAACTCACTTAAAGAGCAATCCCGTGGAACGCATTATGCTCTTTTAGTGAGGTACGACTGTATGGCTCTTTGAACTGCTTAAATATTACTTTGGGCTGTCCATATTTTGCTCCCATGACTTTCAAACTCTGGATTCAAATCTCCTGCATCTAATTTACACCCTAGTAAACCTAGTTTATTAGTAAACCGGCGTACAAACCAGCACACCACATCAGGAAGTTTGCCAAGAGAACTCTATGGACTAGAACAAAAGGCAAAGCAAAGGGGCAAAATAGATGAAACAGGATGCTTAGCCCAACAGGTCAGAAGAGGGGGGTGGATAGGACAGTGGGAGGAGAAATATGGTGTTGTAAGGAGCAATACTGTATAGGGACATGGAATGTGAGATCTATAAATCTAGGAAAGCTGGAAGTGGTAAAAAAAAAGGAAATAGAAAGAATAAGCATTGACATCTTGTGAATCAGTGAGTTAAAATGGACAGGGATGGGTGAATTCATCTCTGGAAACCATCATATCTAGTACTGTGGACAAGAATACCTCAGAAGAAATGGAATAGCCATAGTTATCAATAAAAGAGTGAGAAAAGCAATAATGGGATATTATCTTTAAAATGACAGAATGATTTCAGTCAGAATCCAAGGAAAAACTTTCAATATCACTGTAATCCAAATATATGCACCAGCCACTGGTGCAGATGAAGCCATAGTTGATCAGGTCTATGAGGACCTACAACACCTCATAGAACAGACACCAAGAAATGATGTCCACATTATCATAGGAGTTTAGAATGCCAAAGTAGGGAATCAAAAAGTAAATGGAATAACAGGCAAATTTGGTCTTGGAACACAGAATGAAGCAGGGCAAAGGTAAATAGAGTTCTGCCAAGAGAATGCACTGGTCATAGCAAACACCCTCTTCCAGGAACACAAGAGAAGACTTTACACATGGACATCACCAGATGGCCAACATCGAAACCAGATTGATAACATACTCTGCAGCCAAAGATGGAGAATCTCCATACAATCAGCAAAAACGAGACCTGGAGCAGACTGTGGCTCAGATCATAATCTACTGATTGCAAAATTCAGGCTTAGACTAAAGAAATAGGGAAAACAATTAGGCCAGACAGGTATGGCCTAGACAACATCCCTAAGGAATACATAGTGGAGGTGTGGAACAAATTTAATGGCTTAGACTTGATAAACAGAGTACCAGAAGAATTATGGACAGAGGTGCACAGCATCATACAGGAGGCAGCAAAGAAAACCATACCAAAAGAAAAGAAGCATAAGAAAGCAAAGTGGTTGTCTGATGAGGCTCTTAAAATAGCAGAGGAAAGAAGGGATGGAAAAGTCAAAGGAGAAAGGAAAAAATTCAACCAATTGAATACAGAATTTCAAAGAAAAGCAAGGAGAGATAAGGAAACCTACCTAAATGAACAATGCAAAGAAATAGAGGAAAACAACATAAGGGGTAGGATTAGACATCTTTTTTTAAAAAAATTGGGGAAATCAAGGGAATATTTTAAGCAAAAATGACCACAATGAGGGACAAAAACAGCAAGGATTTAGCTGATGCAGAAGAGATTAAGAAAAGATGGAAAGAGTACACAGAGCAACTTTACAAAAAAGACCACAACACCCCTGATAATCACAATGATGAGAACATTGAACTTGAGCCAGACATCCTAGAGAGTGAAGTCAAAAAGGCACTAAAAAGCACTGCAAACAACAAAGCCAGTGAAGATGATGGTATCCCAGCTGAATTTTTCAAAGCCTTAAAAGATGATGGAATCAAATTATTGCATTCTATATGGGAGTAGATTTGGAAAACACAACAATGGCCACAGGATTGGAAAAGATCAGTATATGTTCCAATCCCAAAAAAGGGTAATGCCAAAGATTGTTCAAATTATTGAAAAATTGCGCTCATCACACACGCTAGCAAGATTATGCTCAAGATAATACAGGATAGACTTCAGTAGCATGTGGAGAGAGAATTACCAGAAGTGCAGGCTGGGTTCCGAAGAGGCAGTGGGACAAGAGACCACATTGCCAACATACGTTGGATCATGGTGAAAACAAAGGAATATCAGAAACAAGTCTACTTCTGTTTCATTGCCTACACCAAGGCCTTTGACTGTGTGGAGCACAACAAAATGTGGCAACTAATTAAAGAGATGGGAATACCAGAACACCTTATATGCATCATGAGAAATCTATACATGAGTCAAGAAGCAACAGTTAGGACAGGATGCGGAATGACTGAGTGGTTTGGAATAGGAAAAGGAGTAAGACAAGGCTGCATTTTGTCACCCTGCTTATTCAACTTATACACAGAGCCACATAATGCGCAATGCAGTGTTGGATGAATCACAAGTTGGGATCAAAATTGCTGGGAGAAACATCAACACTTTGAGATACACAGATGACACTACCCTAATGGCAGAAAGAAAGGTAGACCTAAAGAAGCTGTGGCTTAGGTTGAAAGAAGACAGTGCAAAAGTTGGCTTGAGACTCAACATCAAGAAAACCAAGATAACGGCAACAGGCCGTATCAATCTCTGGAAAATAGATGGGGAAGAAGTAGACACAATGACAGATTTTACTTTCTTAGGATCAAAGATCACTGCAGATGGTGATTACAGCCATAAAATAAAAAGGCGACTGATGCTTGGGATACAAGCTATGAGAAACCTGGGGAACATAGTTAAAAGTAGAGACATCACCTTGCAAACAAAAATTCGCATAGTCAAAGCAATGGTATTCCCGATGATAATGTATGATTGTGAGAGCTGGACCATTAGGAAAGCTGAGTGCAGAAGAATAGATGCCTTTGAAATGTGGTGTTGGAGGAGAACTTTGAGAGTACCCTGGACAGCGAGAACAAATAAGTCAATCCTAAAAGAAATCAACCCTGGCTGCTCATTAAAAGGTCAAATAGTAAAGATGAAGCTAAAGTATTTTGGACATCAAATGAGAAGAGAGGATTCACTTGAGAAAGCCTTGATGCTAGGAAAGGTGGAGGGCAAATGAAGAAGGGGGAGGCCAAAAATGAGATGGCTAGATGATATTGTATATGCAGTGGGCACAGAGCTGGGTGGGCTGAGGAAGATGGTGGAGGTCAAAGGTGCCTCACGGAAAATGGTCCATGGGGTTGCAAAGGGTCGGAATTGACTGTGCAACTGACAACAAAAACCTCAGTTTGCCGGCTCTGAAGCTAAACCAACCCTGGTACCAGGCTACAACTCTTCATCTTAGATTGATTTTTAGCCATTTATGAGCAAGTTTTTTTGCATAAGCTAATATTTCATCTAGAGCGGTGTTTCCCAATCTTTGGTTTTTGGACTTCAATTCCCCAAAGCACTGATCAGCCAATGTGCTACTGACTTAGGCTTCTGGAAATTGAAGTCCCACTGTGCATCATGGGCTTCACATTGGGAACCACTGATCTAGAATTTAACATTGATCTGTTAAATCTGAATTTGTGTGTCGTCAACGTTAGGCACATAAGTCCTATGAAAGTAATTTATTTATTGTATGATGAACTTCAGTTGTCTACATTAATGTCGATATATACAGTAAGCACAAATTGTCCATCTCAAGTTCCTAGCTAGAGTTCCACCTCTAGGTTTGAAAGCCATTAAAGGGTCTTCCCTCTGTTCTAAAGCTTAGATGGTTGCTATCAAACTGCAATATGATGTTTCCAATTTCCTTTTAAGAGGGAGGCAGTGCAAATTTAATTCAAAAACATCCCAGGCATAATGGGTTTGGAATGGACAGAAGCCTAACCATCTAAGATGGTTAAAGGATGGTTGAACTGAAACTAGGTCAGCACGAAATGTGCTGAATCCAAGCCCTTTCAAGCCTAGGTATGTTAAAAATTACTTAGGAACACAGTAATCTTGACTTAATTTTGAGGCTGTGAATATGATCTGAGAAGGGGTTGGATCCAATGTGATTGAGCCCCTCCTCTTTTCTCCTCCTTTTCTGGCCCTTCTGCCGCTACAGCTGTTCAGATAGCTGATCCCATTTTGCAAGCAGATCTGAGATCAGGCAGGACAAGAGGGCCGTACCAGCACAAAGACACTTGTGCCATGACAAGAGGCTTATGTCCATCCCAAACCCATTATGCCTGGGATGTTTTTGAATTAAATTTGCACTGCCTCACAATATATTAATTATGTTCATGGCTCTCTAGAGAAGTTTAACAGTTGTAATTAATTTTAGTGACTCAGAGACTGAAAATGGAGTGCTTATTCTGGAGCAAAAAGAGCTCACTACAGACAATGAAATGTTAAGAAACACAAATTATCAGTATGCTTAACAGTATGTGTTAGACATTCTTGCCTCTTCTGCCAATTTCACTACTAAGTACTGTATCTGTTTCTGCTAACAAAGCACAGCACTTGCAAAATAAATAGCAAAAGCAATTACATTTATATGCCACTCCATAGCACTTAGTGGTTCTCTGGGTGGTTTAGAAGATAACTAAAATAATAATGTTGGCCTCAACGTGCTGGGTATTCATTTTACCTACCTTGATAGGTGGGTAAATGCTGAATCAACCATGAGCCCATCAGGATCAAACTCAAATTATGAACAAAATTTTGGTTGCAATACTACAGCTTAGTTACTGTACATACGTTATTATCTATTTCTCTCTACAAACTTAATTTAAAAATAGAAGCAAAGCAGAACTGAAAGGGGGAGAGAGAGACAGTACTGATCTCTCTCTCTCTCTCTCTCTCTCATATACAGTAAAGGTAAAGGTTTCCCTTGCTCGACAGCTGGTAGTATCCAACTCTAGGGTTCAGTGCTCATTTCTATTTCAAAGCTGAAGAGCCAGCGCTGTCTGCTTCTGCAGACGTTTCCGTGGTCATGTGGCAGGCATGTGGAATTTTCATAAGGTATATCATATCATTTCACCTATTAAGTGACCTTGGTCTCTTGCCCTTTAAATGACTCAAGATCAGCATTCTGAATTGATTTCTTATTATGTGTAATCACTTCTCAATAGTCTAATTACTGGAGCTGCTATTCATAAGGTATTCCCAGAAATGGCCTAAAACTTACCCACTGAGTCATATAGCTCCTGTTTCAAATACTCACATAATTTTACAAGGCAACATATAATTTTACAAAAAGACAAAACACAGCAGACATGTGTTTGACCAACACAGCAATGTTTTTAGTACACAAGGAGTATTATTTATAAAAGAACAGTTACAAATAGAATTGGGCAGGTGTGTTGAGCCCATTCATTTCTGAGATCAAGCTGCAAAGCAAAATCATAATGAAAGCTGTTTTGTATTATTTTTACGTGTGTGAGAGATTCAAGGGTGTGGTTTGTTCTTAACATGCACAGAGTAATACCCTTCATTTCGACCACCTAGGTGGAACATTTCATCAAAGTGATATGATAGCTTTGCAGCCAAGAAGTATATATTTTAGAACAAGTCTCAAGACAGCAACTGCAGAATAAATGAGTTAATGATTCCTAGATTTGACAGATATCAGATTATGTATAAGATTTTGGGATATAGAACCCATGGCAATCCCCCATTTTTTAAAAAAAATCAAACTTTATTGCTTCTTAGGTCCACCTTTGCTGTAACACACATATTCCCATGTAGTCAATTAACTGATGAAAGGATAACATATTAGTCTATATGTTAGCAAAGTTCAGAATACATTTTAAGTGGTACACTAAATTACAAAAAACAACAACACACAGTCAGTTGAAGCTAAATTGTATAGTATTTTGTAGTGGTTAGAAGGAATGGAACCTGAAAAATGCAGGTGGTAAAAATCATATTCTTCTAGTTGTAGATTTAAATCCAAAAATATTCACCATGTGCTCTGATATTTAAAAATTATCCCATTTACGTAGCACTGGCAATGCTATGCTTTGCTAATGTTTGTTATGCATACCATGCAGAGATAAGAAATATGTTTGCAGATCATTGTAGAGAAGTGATTTAGAGCATTTACAGTAATATAAAAATACATTGTATTACTTAACTTACTGTCCTAAAAGGGGGGGGGGGAGAGAAACAAGACAGTTTGCAAATAAAATTCTACAGGAGGTATACAACAACTTCCTTAGCTCTTTTACATTATTATGAGAATTGCAAGACTGATACAATATAAGAATGCCAGCAGGCTAGTGACAGTGGCACTTAAAAGCAGGCTGAATTATCTTCAAATGATTTTGCCACCTGTTAACAAGAGCAGCTGCCATTGTCAGACAGAGGGTTCAGATCTGATATACATATTTAGTGTGAATCTATAGAAGGAAGAAAATGGGGCGGAAAATAGCAGGAACTTAGAAAGACAATATTGTTTTAAGACTCTGTTCTGGGACAAAAACAGGGAGTAAGAACGACATGACCCCTTCTTTGCCTTTTGCTCAATGGAGCAAAGCTGAGGAAAAGGGAGGGATGAAATACTAGTTTTCAGAAGGAGGTTTTTTTCCTTGAGGTTTGTTACAAACATTGGAGCATAACAAACTGGTTTGTTACAGAGAGCTGACTCACAGTTTGACACATCCTTTTGTGTTTGATATTCTATGATTTTTTAAGCAAATAAGAACATTGCAACAATATACGTAATGACTGCAATCACAATTTTATGGCCCCAAACTAAGATTCCCTCCCCCTATTTTAAATGGCATTTCCTATTGATCTGATCTTTGTCACACCTTGATGGTGGTTTAAAAAAAAAAAAAGTAATCAGTGATTGCAGCTCTTAACAGCTCTACCATAGAGTTCTAAGGATCTGGTTGAATAGTTCAGTGGTTTAGGTTCCTATCTGCAAAGCCAGAGATTGGAATTTCAAACACCCACTCTACCTCCCTGTAGAAGAGCCAGTCTATATAGTTGTGGGCAAGCTGCATAATCCTAGGATGTCCCCTGAAGAAGGGAATGGTAAAACACTTACTGTATATACTCGAGTATAAGCCGGGCTTTTTAGCCCCAAAAATGAGCGCCAAAAAGAGGACACGCCTTATACTCAGGTCAATGACCATGAGGGTACCAAGACCATGCCAGATTGAGATGCACCGATAATTTAATTAATTTTACCTTGTTTTCATGTATTTTTATTATTTAATGTCACTAGGAGCTCCTGCATTTCCCACCCTCAGCTTTTAATCAGGTTAATCTATTTTCCTGGGTTTTCAGGTCAAAATTGGGTACCTCGTCTTATATTTGGGTTAGTTTACAGGTGAAACTCGGAAAATTAGAATATCGTGCAAATGTTAATTCAGTTCAGTAATGCAATTTAAAAGGTGAAACAAATATATGAGAGAGATTCAATACATGAAAAGCGAGATAGTTCAAATCTTACTTTGTTATAATATTGATGCTTATGGCTTACAGCTTATGAAAACCCCTACCCCCCCATCTCATGTGCCCCATAATCATCACATAATCCCATGTACACTGTATACCATGATCATCAGAATTATAATGAATTAAGGCATGACCTCTCTCGCTTTGCATGTAGTGAGTCTATCTCATATATTTGTTTCACCTTTTAAGTGAAATGAATGAACATTTTGCATGATACTATAATTTTCCGAGTTTCACCTGTATACTCGAGTATATAGGGTATGTGTATTATCAATCCAGAAAACCCTGCAAAAGGTTGTCATAAGTCAGAATTGACTTGATGGCATGCAATTTTTAATTAAAATTTTAAAGAATTTAACCTTAGTTGCCAATGCCTCAGTTACTATAGATTTTACCTAAAACAGTCAAGTACAAAGACATGAAAATCTACTTGTGGCTCTTCATCAGTGTGGAAATAAAGTCGCAATTCAAGTTAAGAATCTCCATGTTTTCTGTTTATCTTTGGGAGCAAGGTCATACCTTGCCTTTCTTCCAATAGGGGTAACAGTTCCTGTTTCTGAAAGCTTTGGACAGCAACATTAAGTTTGGATAGACCACATAAACAACTCATCAAATGGACAGAAGTTCAAATGATACCCTTGATGCCCAGATTTGGGAGAAAGAATTGATGGTACAATATGGGCTCCTGATGTTGGATTTTTGCATGAATGCTCTGTCAAACATTGTTACTTACCCTAAAGATGGGGTAAATAACCCCTAGTTGAGGGGTCCCAGGAACAGGAATAAAAATACCCATTGAAGGTTGTAATTTGATACCCCAATGAATTGTCATACTCATTGGAACCCTATGAATGGGATTTAAATCCTAATGAAAGATGCAATTTAAAAATGAGACATAGTCTATTTTCACTGATCTCAACAAAACCTGTTAGAAAAACTAGAAGTGTGTTTTCTGGGACATTGTTCATTTTCTCTTTCCCCCCCCCTTTTTTTGTTTCATTTTATATGTGGGAGTGCTAAGCAACTGATGCCTGATGTGAAATAAGATGCATTTGAAACTAGGGTGGAAGTATCTTAAGTATCTTAAAGTAGCTAAACTGGAGGTCTACGCTATATCTTGTGGCACTGAGTTCCAGATTCAATATGTACTGTTTGAAGAAATATTTTCTTTGAGCTATCTTGTATCTTTCAGAAATATAGAATCTAAATTTCTAAAAAAATATTTGTCAATTTCTAATTTGACATATATTTTTATATTATGTAAAAAAGGGGATGTGAACCAATGATCCTTAAATATGTTTTGGACTACAACTTCTGTAATCTCTGAATGAATTGCTATGCTGTCTGAAGCTGATGGAACTTAAATTGTAACAGCATCTTAAGTGGCACAGGTTCCCCTTCCCACTATAAAAGTTTGACTTGAACATGTTAAGTGAGGTAATATATTTTATTATATATAGTTTCATGCAGTTTATTTAGCTTCACTTCAGTTTGACAAATTATGATTCCACTATAATAATAATAATTTTGTGTCAGAAATTATTCTGGGTTGAAAGGATTTTTGCGGGAGAAACTCCACTCAGAGGACGCCCGAATGAGGCTTCTTTCATGTCCCCAACATCTTTTTTACCACTGAAGTGGTCCCTATTTATCTACTTGCAATTTCTTGCTTTCCAACTGCTAGGTTGGCAGGAGCTAGGACAGAGATGGGCGCTCAAACCATCATGCAGTACCCAGGTCTCAAATTGCCGACTTGCCGGCCTTCTAGCTAACAAGGTGAGCTTCTAGGTAACAAGGCGAGCCACTGCAGCCCCTTATGATTCCACTGATATATATTTTTTAAATCATTTCACTGTTTAGAATTTCACAAGGTATGATAAGGTAGTGCAACCTTGCAATAAATTCACTAAAATCAGAGGAAAATCTTACCCCTAAATACAGTAATATTCCGTAGAATACAAATTTCCAGAAAAAACAGCGTCTAAGAGCACTGATGAGTCTAGGTTTCTTCTTTGAAGCCAACTCTCTGTCCCATTCCCTGTTGAAGAAAAAAGACCGTTAGTTTGACCAAATACACCATTCTGTAGCTGTAGCATAGTTCAGTTCACTCAAGTATATCCAAGGAGATTTACTTAGAGTGACTAGTGAAATAAAGGTTTTGGAAAGACCCCAAAGATTTGATCCTCAATGACTTGTAACTTAATAAAAGTTCAAGTGTACTTGAGCCACTTATTTGGCAGATTTAAATATTGGGCTATACATCATTCTGCAGGGAGTTAATTCATTTAAAAGGTCACACTGTATGTTTTGAAGAAACCTGTTGTACTTCTTAAGACCAATACACAAATAATAGGCAAATAAAGGTTTTGGACCTTCTCCAGTCCCAAGAGAGACAGAAAACAAAGGAAGACTATTCTAACCAATTCTATTTTCTGACTTTATCACTGTGCTGAATTATAAAGCATGTCAACCACCACTGAAAATACTTTTTGATGATACAATTTAACAACCTAGTAGTCAGGGAAAATGCCAAACCAGATTTAATACATACAGCTAAATAGCATTAGTTCTAACTACTTTGTAACATTTTTTAAAAAGTGTTATGAAATACACTCCTATTTCATTTCTGTGGCATACTTTGTTAGTAACTAAATGATAATCCCCAGAAATATGTGTGCATCTAAATCTTGGGATACTAGTACTTAAACAATAATCCCAAACTACTTTCTGAATTCCATAATCCCAACCATTTTTTTCTTTAATCCATTTATCTGTGGAGCTAAATATTTTCACTGTTTCACCCAATGCCATGGAAACTACTAGCCTGAGAAAATATCACTTCTCAATCCTTTTGGATACCATTTTATTCCAGGGGTTAGATTATTCTATTCCAGGAAATAATAGATTGCATACTGGTCTCAAAAATCTGTAGAAAAGTAGTTTTTCAAGTCTTTAAATAATGGTGTAGTTAGTCTACCATGGTATAAAGTGGAAGTGGAAGGGCAGGAAGATATTTTGGTCATCACATTTCTTTGTGTTATGAGATTTTATTGGACCAGTAAAATATCAAAATACAGAAACTAGCTTTCAACTCCATTGTCAGGCTTGTCATTACCGAAAAGGGGATGACACAGAAACACCCCAACACCCCAATAAAAACTCAAATGCAGTGGTGGGCATCAACAGGTTCACACCAGTTTGCCAGAATGGGTAGCAGAAATACTTGCTGGCCGTACCCATCCAAGTTTTGAAATAAAGTAGTTCTAATTCGGGTGCAACGCAGGGCTTTCCCTCTGGCCATGCCCACCACACCACACTCACAGTGTAGTAGTAAAAAAAATGGAGCCCACCACTGCTTAAATATCTATGGCCAGATGTACAGGGCAGGTTTTCTGTTGAAGCAAATTGCAAAATGGGGGCTGAAGAATCTGCTCAGAGATAGAAGATTTAATATTTTGCTTCTGGCAATGTGAATTAGAATGTCCCAAATGTATGTATGTACATATGCATGTAAATATTACATATGTATATGTATACATACGTATGTATGACCTGGCAGTCACTAAGTACCTCATTGTCTAACAAGTTTGGGACATTCCAATCCACATTACCAAAGGTGTAATATATGGTGAAATCTAATGGAACGGCCAATAACATATATAAGAACATAAGAACAGCCTTGCTGGAACAGGCCACAGCCCATTCAGTCCAGCATTCTGTCTCACACAGTGGCTCACCATTTCCTTCAGGGTATTCCCAAGGAGGTGCCTTCACCTGCTTAGGATTCCCTGGAAATGGCATTGGGAGATATCCTGCCTATCTCTCCAACTCCGAGGTTCTCCTTAAGTATCCATGATTATAGCCATTGATACCCTTGTCCTCCATGAACTTGTCTAATCCTTTCTTAAAGCTGTCAAGACTGACAGCTGTCACCACTTCTTCTGGCAGGGAGTTCCATAGACTAGTAATCCTCTGGGTGAAAAAGTACTTTCTCTTATTTGTTTGAGAACTAGTACCCAAAAGTTTCATCGAGTGTCCCCTAGTTCTAATGTTATGCGATAGGGAAAACAGTTTTTCCTTATCTACTTTGTCCACACCGTGCATGATTTTATAAACTTCAATCAGGTCACTTCTTGGACGCCGTCATTCAAGAGTGAAAAGGCCCAACCGTTGCAGCCTCAGATGGTAAGGAAGGTGTTCCAGTCCCCTAATCATTCTGGTTGCCCTCCTCTGTACTTTCTCCAACTCCATAATATCCTTCTGGAGGTATGGCGACCAGAACTGTACACAGTATTCCAGATGGGGCCTCACCATAGCTTTATAAAGAGGCAAAATGACACTTGCTGACTTATTTTCTATACCCTTCCTAATGATCCCTAACATTGAGTTTGCTTTTTTCACTGCTGAGGCACACTGGGTTGACACCTTCATTGAGTTGTCCACCAGGACACCAAGGTCCCTTTCCTGGTTTGTCGCAGAGAGTTCAGACCCCATCAGTTATAAATGTAATTGGTTTTTTTTGCCCCAACATGCATCACTCTGCACTTACTAATGTTGAAGCTCATTTGCCACTGTTTTGCCCACTCCCCCAGTGTCAAGAGATCCTTCTGGAGCTCTTCACAATCTCTCACAGTTTTCACTACCCTGTATAATTTAGTGTCGTCAGCAAATTTGGCTACCTTGCTTTTTACTCCTACCTCTAGATCATTTATGAAGAGGTTGAAAAGCAGGGGTCCCAGTACTGAACTTTGGGGGACCCCACTCTTTACTTCCCTCCACTTGGAGAAGTGTCCATTTAGTGCTACCCTCTGTTTCCTGTCCCTTAGCCAGTTGCTGATCCAGGACAAGACCTGTCCCTTTATTCCATGACTGGTAAGTTTATTCAAGAGCCTTTGGTGTGGGACCTTGTCAAAAGCCTTCTGAAAGTCCAGATAAACAATGTCAACTGGATCCCCCTTATCCACATGCTTCTTGACACTCTCAAAAAATTCCAACAGTTTAGTGAGGCATGATTTGCCCTTGCAAAAGCCATGTTGGCTCTCCTTTAGCAGTGCCTTCTCTTCTATGTGCCTATTAATTCTATCTTTTAGGATGGTTTCCATCACTTTACCTGGGACGCATGTCAAACTGACAGGTCGGTAATTTCCTGGATCACCCCTGGATCCTTTTTTGAAAATTGGTGTTATATTCGCTACCTTCCAGTCATCAGGCACAAAGCCTGATTTGGGGGAAATATTATATATTTTGGCTAGGAGATCAGCAATTTCATCTTTAAGTTCCCTGAGAACTCGTGGATGGATGCCATCTGGTCCTGGTGATTTGATAGTGTTTAGCTTAACAAGACATGCAAGGACCTCCTCCCTGGTTATTTCTATCTGGCTTAATTCTTCAGCTTCCCTCCCTACGAAGATAGGCTCTGTTTTGGGCATGTGGTCTCTGTCTTCTTCAGTGAATACGGAAGCAAAGAATTCATTGAGTCTCTCTGCAATCTCTGTTTCCTCTTTAATAACCCCTTGCCTTCCATTGTCATCTAATGGCCCAATGGCCTTCCTAGTTGGGTTCTTACCTCTAATGTACTTATATGATGTGGGTTGTCAACCTAGTGTTGGAGAATGATTAAGGGTGCTTTTTTCTATATGTGCCTTAGGAAATGCTGACTTACCTGTGGCAGGTACACTTCTTAACACTGAGAATGGATTGCTCTGAGATTACATTGTGACAATTTCCTCCCCACGTCTGACTTCCCTGAACGTTCTTTAAAGCGCAAAGTGCCCCCCCCCCATGGAGCACCAGGCACCTCTCAAACTGATGCTACCCACATAGCATCATGAAATTGCCCTTGTGTTCAAAACATTTCCCAGCAGGAACCCAGCAGCTCTTGCAAGGAGATGATCAGTGTTGGTTGCATAGATATTTTAACTTACCTGAATAATCACTGACAACATACAGGTAGTTGTGAGGACATCACTTTGTGGCTTCCATATTTGCAGACACTGAAACCAGCAATTAGCTAGGCTTCACTCGCACACCTTATCTAAAGGGGATATGAGATAGCTGGCTCTTCTGTTGTAACTATTCTGGAGTGCCAAAAGTATGAAGAATCTGTGGTTTAGGACTCTTGTATACAGTATGTTTGTTTAGATCTGAGACCAAGATACTAACTGTGTCCTATAGATTTGTTGTGATTACTCTCTACTGTTCATGCATAGCTTTAACTTAGGCTCTAATAATTGGCAAGTGGGTATACTTCTCCTCCTCCTCCTCCTCCTCCTCCTCCTTCGTGTGCCATATCTGATTCCGAAAATTGGCAATCATCATGGCAATCAGTTACGAAGACTGTTCTGCCAATATAATGCCGTGGCTTTTCATCTGCCTTCCGCATCACAGCATCACTGATCCAGTTCTGGGAGTAACTTTATGGTCCTGAGCCCTTTTCTCACACAAAGTTCTCCTAAGTCACAGGCCACTATTGATGAAGCTGCTGCTCTCCATCAAGATGGATTCAAGTGGGATTTAATCCCTTGCAGACCATCACCTTTCCCTGTGGACTTCGCCAAAGCCATTAGTCCTCAGGGTTGTCAGGTTAGTTAGCCACTGCCTGATGCTTGGTGTTGAGTTGCTGTCAGTATGGTCTACTCTAGAATTCCATAAAGTTTGGAGTCATGATTAAATACAGTAGACCCTCACATAATGACATTACTTGGTTCCCCAAGTAGTGTTGCCAAGTGATTTTTGTTGTTATGCGGGTTTCTATGGAGTTTCCTGCATAATGATGTTTTTGTCTGGATAATGACGGTTATTTTAGCATTGTTATCCGGACAATGACACTAAAAACGTTGTTATGCGGGGGAACACATGGTGCATAACGACATGTTGTTAAGTGAAAATGATGCTATCCGAATGCGTTGTTATGTGAGGGTTGACTGTAATTCCTGAACTGTGCACTGCCCCCTCACCACCACCCCACACACACAAATGCATGTGTATGTGTATACAGTGGTACCTCACTTAAAAAGCATAATGCGATCCACGGGATTGCACTTTAAGCGAGTTTATATTACTGTATGTAGTATACTGGTTTTGGGGAGAGAGAGATCATGCCTGACAGCAGTTTAGGACAAGCAGCAAGGTACAGAACCCCAAAGATCAGCAAATTTGCTGTAACATGTCTTTTCAGGGTTTATAGCCCCCTTCATCACATGCTGTGAAGGACATGTTAATAGCTTTTTGGGCTTGTCTAGCTGGACATCCCGTTACTGTAATGGGGTAGACCGTACAGCCAGCAACTCAATGCTGAGTGTTGGGCAGCAGTAAATAACCTGACTCCCAGCCTCATTTCACTATCTTGAAAGATCAAATGTAGTTGTCTACAATCACCCATATTTCACCTACCAAAATTATATTTGTGTTTGCCTTACAAAACATAGAACGATATTGATACATACCTTTCCAATTTTTCAGAGAGGTTATCTGCAGAATCTGTGGCAGGGATCTGATAAATATCTGACAATTCTAAACGTTGTCTGTAGCCTTTTTTCAAAATAGGCTTTGTCCACCTAATAAATAATACATTTCTCAAATTAGTCTTGAAATATATAAAACATAAGAGAAGGAAATTTAAGAAAAACATCCCATATAAATAATTATGAGGAGCAGATTGCATATTCTTCATTGCTTTCTCAGAGAACAATCCCTAGTTTTGTGCCTCTGTACCTGATATGTATAAATTGATACCATGAAAACTCACTCTTGTGTCTGACAAAGTGGACTTGATCCACGAAAGCTAACATTAAAATACGGGAGTTAGTCTTTAAGGTGCCACAATGTTTTTTGTCTTTTTTGTTTTGTTTTGTTTTGTTTACTCTCTGATATCCCTAGTTTTGTGTCACGCTTCTAAAAATGTTTGAGGCAATAATTCTTTGTGAAAGTCTGTATTCAAAGTCCTTTTAATCCAACAAAAATAAACACCTTCATAAACCTCTTGTACTGTACTTTTTTCTGTACTCAAAGTCCTTTTAATCCAACAAAAATAAACATCTTCATAAATCTCTTGTGCTGCACTTATTTCACATCGGGACGAACCCAGAAATCAAACTGTTTCCACAGCCAACTTTTCTTCAAAGGCGTATTTTATAATTTCTCTATTATATCACACCAATTCCCAAAGCCCTTCCGGTATTATTGGCTTTTCAGTATATTATCTTCATCAGGAGATATTGATATTAATTCATATAAACGCATCAAACAGCCTCTTGTTCATACATCTTTCTCTTGTGCCTACTGACGAATACAGACTTTCAAGAAGAATTATTGCCTCAAATGGTTTTACTATTCTCCTTTGCATTTAACACCATTTGGCCATTACCTTGTCACACTTCTAAAACTGCCTGTTTTTGACACAGTTTAAGGAGTTGTGTTCTTCCTGGAAAGAAATGTCTATATTCCAGTGAACATGCCAAACCCTTGTACCCTTGATTCTGGCTATAATATTCTACAAACTTCATAAAATTACACACAGCCTAGAATACATGTTTGTGCAACTAGAATTTATGAAAAAGCATTTGACAATGTTAATTGGAAATTTTTGAAGAAAGTCCTTTTGGAAGTGGGAGTTAGACCTCGATTTCAGAAAGCGATAGACAGTGTATATACAGAACAGAGGGCAAGTTTGGTGATAAATGGCTCGTTGACAAAAGATTTTCAAATTCAGAAAGGAACAAGACAGGGATGCCCTCTGTCACCACTCTTGTTCATTCTAGTATTAGAGGTGCTTCTCAACCAAATAAGAAACAATTTAAAAATTAAAGGGCTGAAGATCAGAGGGAAAGAATTTAAAGTGAGAGCATATGCCGATGATGTGGTGTTGATACTACATAATCCAGAGAAGTCTTTAGAGGAAGCAGTGACAACAGTGGAGGAGTATGGAAGATTTGCTGGATTTAAAATCAACTATAACAAAACTAAGCTTCTTTGTAAAAACATTTTGGAAGCAAAGAAAAAAAGACTGGAGAGGGTTTCGGGTTGTCAGGTGGTGGAGAAACTGAAATATCTGGGTATTCATATTACTGCTAAAAATATTGACTTATTCAAAAATAACTATCTTAAAGTCTGGAAAAATGTTAAGAATGATTTATTTAGCTGGAGTAGATTGAATCTATCTTTGATGGGATAAATAGCTGCAATTAAGATGAATGTGTTGCCCAAAATGTTGTTTCTCTTTCAACTAATACCAATGATTAGAGAGAGAAAAGTCTTTGATAACTAGCAAAAAGACTGGCAGGCTTTATATGGGCAGGGAAAAAGTCAAGCATTAAACTGAAGAATGTGCTAGATGCTAAGGAGAGCAAATTACCAAATTTGGATTACCAAATTTAAAACTTTATTTTGAAGCATGCTGTCTAGACTGGATAAGGTTATGAATCCAACTGGAGGATAAGAAACTCTTGGAGTTAGTTAATAACAGATTCGGATGGCATGCATACTTACTTAATGATAAGGCTAAGGTGCATAAAGACATTTTGCACCACTATGTAAGAGCATCATTGTTGTTGACATGGAAAAAGTATAAAGTGTTTGTGGGGGATAAAATACCATTATGGGCAGTACCTTGGGAGATTATAAATGTGAGAACCGATAATGATGGGCTTGACTGGTTGACATATAGAGATCTTTTACAGGATAAAGAAGGGAAATGGGAGCTGAAACCACAAGATGAATTGAGTTGGCAGTATCCATGGATACAATATTTTCAGATAAAAAAATTATTTGATTCTGAGAAGAAAAAAGAGGGTTTGAGAAAAAAGATAGCGAATTAGATTTCATTATTTTGGGACCACAGCAGAAATTGATTTCTAGACTGTACAAATTGCTGTTTCAATGGTATACAGAGGAAGAGGTTGTCAAAACATCTATGATTAAATGGGCTATTAACATGAATAAATAAATACAGATGACCTCTTGGGAACATATGTGGAATAATATACAGAGAATGTCTACCTGTACTTATCTTAGAGAAAACAGCTATAAGATGTTTTACAGATGCTATTTAACACCCCCAAAAGCTACCAAAGATGTATAGAGGAACATCCTCTTTGTGCTATGAATAATATTGGATGGAAGAAGATACTAATATCTCTTAATATATGATCTACACTCCATCATAAGATCTTACTCTAAATATTATGCTTCAACATTACTGAAAATATTTATTTTGCTTCCAACTCAGTCTTGTGATCTAGCCTCATCCAGTGATAGGTTTAAGGCACATCTACATTGCTAATACATTTGACAATGACAAATAATTGATATTGAAGAGGGGGTGGCTTTTTATAGTGGAAGAGATTGGTATTGCATTACATTTTTAAGACTTATATTAATTTAGTATTTTTAACTTGATAATTTTAAAAATATTGTTTTAATACTCTAAGCTGCTTTTTTCCAGCTACAGCAGATTGTGCAGCTACACTCCTACTTGGGCAGACGGTCTCTCATAACCCATAATCTCGCTGATTGCTCTCCTGCCCTTGTGTTTGATATGGAGATTACAGCAGGTCTGGAATGCAGCAGCCAGGCTGATGTTAGGATTGAAGGAATTAGATCATATTTCCCCAGTCTTGGCAGGCCTGAACTGGCTACCTGTTGTCTACCATGTCAGATACAAGGTGTTAATGCTATCGTATAAGGCCCTGTATGGTTTGGGACCTTGTTATCTGTCGGAGCATCTCTCCCTCAGAACAACCCCTCGCATCACAGTCGGCGCAGCACCAGGTGCTGACCCTTAGGATAGCTCAAAAGTCTATAAGTAGAAATAGAGCCTTCTTGGTGGTGGAACCAACACTGTGGGACAATCTACCAGTAGAGCTGTGCCAGGTCCCATCACTGGCTATCTTTAAAAAGCAATTAAAATTTCTATTGTTCAAGGAGGCTTTTCAGGGTGTTGTCCCTTTACCTATAAATTAGTCAGTCAGATTGACTCCTTATGTCCTCAGACACCAGTTACTTTATTTTACTTTATTTTGATTGATTGATTGATTGATTGATTAGACTTGTATGCCACCCACTCAGCATACGCCGACTCAGGGCAGCTCTCAACAAATCAAACATTACAATACTCAATCCAGACAATATATCAATACACGTCATATCACAAAATCATATAAGTCATAAATACTACATTACAAAGTATCATCATAAAAAATCCAACATTACAAAATATCATGATAGAAATGCAACATTCCAAAAAAGAAAAAGTCCTTCATTTAAAGTCCATACATTTCAGCAAGCCAACAAAGTAATGGTCTCAGCATAGCATGCCACAGATGGGACCCAAAGAACACAACAAGGGCCTGGGAGAGGCGGCAGCGAGGTCCTTCGACATCCAGCCCCATCATCCCTTTTATCCCCACCGAAGCGGGGCTTGGGGGAGAGTGTCTGCAGCTGCCTTGAATCTCCCGGCCAGTGGCATGGGCCGGGGAGAGGTGGCAGTGAGGTCCTCTAGTGTCTGGGCGTATTGTCCCTTTTATTCCTGCTGAGGCGGGGCTCCGTGGATAGCGTCCGCAGCTGCCGCGAATCTCCCAGCTGGTGGCAGGGGCTGGGGAGAGACAGCGGCGAGGTCCTCCAGAGTCCGGGCGCATCATCCCATTTATCCCCGCCAAGGCGGGGATCCAGGGATAGAGTTCAGTTCAGGGATAGAACTGGCAGCTGATACTGTGATTAAATAAATAAATAAATAAATAAATAGCTGCCTCAAATCTCCAGTTCAGCTGTCTCAAATCTCCTGGCCGGTGGCAGGGGCCGGGGAGAGGAGGCGGCCTCTCCCCGGCCCCTGTTTGTGATGCATTTGTTGTTTGTTTGTTTATTTTGATTTGCTATGTGTTCTGTAGTTATTTGTTATCTGTTTGTACACCAACCAGAGTGGAATTCTACACAAACAGGCAGAATAGAAATGTAATCAATCAATCTATCTATCTATCAATAAGGTATTATGTCTTTAATGACGTATGGGGGTGTTTTTATATTCATTCCATAGAACATTTTGGATTCCTACAAGATGCAATATAAATTAATTAAGTACAGTAAACAAATACTCCAAGAAAAGCTTTTAAATCCTATATACATAGAATGGAGTAGTTGTCTAATTTGAAGACTTTCTTGTTGCAAAAGGTGAACTTTTTGTAAGGCAAACAGTCATCCTTCCACACAACTTTGTAACCGGGGAGGCATACCTGTCAAGTATCCCGGATTGGCCGGGATTTCCCGTTTTTTTGCGCCGATTTTTGTCATTTCCCGCCTGGAGCTGCCGCTACCCCGTAATTTGTCAGCGGGGGGGGAATGAGTTACTGCGCATCCCTTCTGCGCAGCTCACTTCTACGCATACGTAGAAGGCTTTTACGCATGCGTAGAAGGCTTCTGTGCAGACGGGGATGTGTAAAAGCCTTCTACACATGTGTAGAAGTGAGCTGCACAGAACTTTACTGCACAGGTCTATTGTACGCATGCATAGAAGGCTTTTATGCATGCGTAGAATGGACTTGCGCAAAAACGTTCTGCGCAGGTCCCGTAATCTCCGGACCTGTGCTTGACAGGTATGTGGGGAGGTGACTAATTATTTTCCATGCAGTTGCACTGTGATTCCATCACCTTTTCCTAAATCCAAAGTTGACAAGAGACTTATGAATTGTTGGCCACCCTGTACAACTGAGACAAGGGCGGTTAAAAGCAGTTTGTATGCTGGCTAGAGATGATGAAAGCTACAGTCCCAATATATTTAGAGCACAACACATTGAGCAAGGTTTAAAGGAACCATAGGGGAACCACTGCAAATAACAGATGAAAATCCAGGGAAAGCCAACTAAAGGGCCTTAGCTATGGAAAGTCAAATTGTTTGTTTGTTTGTTTGTTTGTTTGTTTGTTTAATCACAGTATTTATATACCACCTTCCTAGCACATAGTAGCCTACAGGTCTTCCCTACTCCATAGTAAAAGCAGAATCTTTACTATGCCACACTGGCTATCATACACATCCCGACTCCCTCTTGCAAACAACATTGAATAGAAACAACAGTGATCTGGAAAAAGAAAATCTAAGGGCAGAGTCTTGATCCAGCCCATAATAAGAAGAGGTTTTAAATGCTACTCCAAAATCATCAAATTATTATATTGGGATCTAAACATGATTAGCCACAGTATATACATGCCAGGTTTGTGTGTAAATATAATTGTATACATTACAAGCTTTCTCCATTAAAAGAATATTAAGTGCACAGAAAAATGGGTGAAACCAATGTGTACATTAGGAGAAACATGTGTCAAATGATTATACAGTATCCCAACACACTGCATCCAGTTTCACCAAAAAACTGTTGGCATGACCAAAAAAAATCTCAATTTTATTAGTGTACAGTATTAAGGAGTTAGCAGTAGTAGCAATATTAGTGGTATTACTGTATTCGTTTAAGTTGTTTAGTCACAATCAAATAAATATGTAATCATTCTTCTCAAGTGATCTATCAGATCTACTTCTCTAAATCGTAAAAAGTTTAAGCAAGCTTTCAGTATTTAATTTAAAAAAAACCTTCTTAATGAATGTCCTAAACCAGTGGTGAATCAGATCTTGTTGTTTTCTGTCCAACATGCAATTTTAATCTATGGTATTAGTTATAAAGGAATAATCTGTGATGAATGCCTTCCTAAGAAAATCTTGGATGGCTATGTATTTAAATGTTCAGAAAAAGAATTGGTGCCACCAAAATAAAATAATGACATCTGCATACTGCAGGGAGATTCACTATATAAACATAAATATACACATTTTAACATTACAAAAATAATTTTAACTCTCATGTGTTGAGTGATTTATGAGATTTTTCTGATGCCAATCAGAAATTCAGTATGTGGAGGATTAGAATTATATTCAATATACACTTCTTGAAGTATAGGGTATTTATTTCAGCCGTTGTCATTCCCCCAGTTGATTTTTTAAAACATTCCTTTATATAGCACACCTACTGACCACCAGAGTATGTCACTTGCGATTCCAATTGCATCATGACATGGAGCATTTTTGTCCCAGTAAAATGTTAAATGTCCATTATTATTATATTGGCTAAAATCCTATTGGTGTAATTTATGCTGCATAAATCTGAGAATGGCAGCAGTGGCAGCAATTTTTCAGAAATTAAATATTTCCAACTTCTGTCCAAAAGTTCCCCACATTCCCATGTAATTGTTTTCATTATCAGTAACCCACAAGAACTATGGGAAGGGAAGTCTTTAATTACCAAAAAATGGTGCCTATCATTGAGATATTCAGTAATCAAAGATTTCAGCCTCCCATCTTGTGACTCCTGACAATGAAAACAATTACGTGGAAGCCTCAGGAACTTTGGGACAGAAATTGGAAATGTTTAATGTCTGGAAATTTGCTGATGACATCAGCTATATGCAGCATAAATTACACCAGCAGAATTTCAGCTATTGAGCAGCACACAAACTACACAAATGATAAAAATAAATAAATTGCTTCTGGGTTTGGGCTTTTTTTAGTTCCTCAGGTTTTTATACTTTAAAAATCTTGTACATGCCACTTGACTGAAATTTGGGGAAGTTGTTTACAATTGTTCATATGATAATGATGCAGAAGATACATTGTCTAGTTCTGCCTGTGCACATTCTGAAACAAGATGTGACTTTGGGGACAAAAACACTCCATTCTGCTATATGAAGATATAAAAGAGGCAACCTTTTGTGGTGGGCTCAAAAAAAATTACTACCACACTGTGGGCGTGGTATGGTGGGCAAGATCAGGGGGAAAGCCCTGTGTGGTACCTGAATTAGGATTACTTTATTTCAAAACTTGGATGGGTGGGGCCAGCCATAATTTCTGCTACCGGTTCTAGCGAACTGGTGCAAACCTGCTGATGCCCACCACTGCCTACAACCCATGGGTTGAATCTGGCCCACAGCGCCAAATAATCCAGCCCCCACCCTCGCTCCAGCAGCCACTGGAATTGGCTGCAGACTTATTTACGGCAGCCATAAATGGCAGAGGGACAACCAGTCCGACCCCCTCAATTGTCTGGCCCCCAACTTTAAAAGGTTGGCAACCCCAGATTTAAAAAGAAGGCAAATCCATCTTGTGAGTTAGAAGGACCTACAAAATATTGAGGACAGAGATCATAACAATTTAAAGCAAGTCTGGTGAGAAAACTTCAGACTGATTGAATAGTATCAGAAACAGATATTTGTTGTTTTTGTCTTTTATTTTCCCTTAATTATGTACTCCTGTCCTAGACCCTCTCCTGCACCTGCCATTCATAATGAAAAAGATTTCACAAGCTCCAGCTGTAATATTGTGACCAATTCTGAAGTGCTGACCTCAAAAAACAAATTGGATGACATGTCTATATAGCATACATGCTGTGTAAATATGTTACTAAGCCACGATAAAAAGGATATAAAGAGGAAAGTCGCTGATATACCATGGCTGTTTTGCAATGTGCTTATATATGTTGGGCATACCTCCAGTTTATGGATAATTACTCTAGGAAATTGCGTAGTATACAATGATGAGACAAAAGGGGCAGTATTTTATTATGGTGTGGATTTCTCTCTGTCACCCCTGGATAAGAATGACAAACATCAGCTCAATATATCCTGATTTCTGTCTCTTGTTTCTTGTATAACTGGCAAAATAAATTTGTAAAAAGTAGAACAAAAAAGGTGTGTAAAAGAGAAAGAAAGTCTGTATTGCATGTCCATATACTTACAGATTACTGGCTTGAATTTTAAAAAAAACTCTTTTATGGTGACACCTTTAGTATTGTCAGAGACTTGCCAGTGACTGGAGATGTAATTATGGGCACATATTGAGAGAACTAACACAGCAATGAACAAGGGTGTTAAATAGGTAAAAGGAGGAAAACTAGTTTCACCTCTTCTTTTCACTGCTTGGTAACAAAATACTGTACAGGTAATAAGAATGATACAAAACTCTCACATATATGGAACATTACCTTAACTTTTATTTATTTCATACCTATAGATTTTTCTTTCCTTTAAAGCAGGGGTGCCCAAACTATGGTCCAGATCCAGCCCCCAATGCCAATTCATCTGACCCGTATAGCCCTTGCCGCTCCTGCAAGTGGAAGTAAAACGTGCCCGTACGGGCACATTTTACTTCCACTTCCAGGAGTGACAAGGGCTTCGTGGCCGGATGAAATAGTGCCAGGGGCCAGATCCGGCCCCCAGGCCATAGTGACCGACTCCTGGCCTGATAAGTTTGAGCACCCAACTTTAAAGCATTCCCTTCCTTTATGGCTATCTTTGGAGATGTTGGTTCCAGGTTTGCTCAATTTCTATCTTAAATAAGAAATAGAAAAATATTGTATTCTTCCCTGTACACCCATATAGTTTTTCCGTGTGGCATTTGCAGCTGCAAGTCTTTAATCACTGCAAGGGCAAATTCTTTCCCTACCCACATTTGAAGCTACAGTGTGCTAATAATCAACTTTAAAAATCACATAATTGGCATAAATAACTGTCAAAAGAATGTCTCAATTTTGCAATCATTAAGTAGAAAGATAATACTGTATAAGCAAGCTTCTAGCATCACTCTTCATCAACCTGAGAAAGGTGCTTAGTATAGAAGTTGGAGTGACCATAATTTTATTGTGCCCCATCTTCATCATGGATTTTGATCCTTGACAAAGGGCTGAAAGGGTTTCTAGGAGTTATACCATACAGGTAACTGAACACCCAAACTGAATGATTCCAAGAAACTTGAACTTTTGGGGGAAACTTTAATCTGTGCTTTAAATGAATTGCTCTCAACTCTCAAATATTTTGTTAATTCCCAGAGGCCCTAATCAGCATGACTAATAGTCAGGGATTCTAGACACTGAAATCTTAAACTTCTAGAGCACCAAAGACTGAGAGCAACTGTTCTCAATGATGTCTGGTAGGACAGCAAATTAAGAACCTGTCAAGGTATTAAGTCTGCTCTCTGTGAGGGGATAGGGTGGTGGGCTGGTCACATCCCCACCATGTTCATATTTTAGAACATCTAATTTTCAGTGGTGTAATGGGGCTCATAGGCAGAGCACTGGGACATTCTCATTAGTAACGATAATGACATCGAATGTGGCTTCTCCCAAGAGGTGAGCTTTACAACAATCTTTTACTGCAAACCTTCTCTCTCTCTCTCTCTCTCTCTCTCTCTCTCTCTCTCTCTCTCTCTCTCTCTCTCTCTCTCTTTGTGTGTGTGTGTGTGTGAGAGAGAGAGAGAGAGAGAGAGCTGATGTAATGCAAAGCATATGGTGGGTGGTTTGATACTGAAGGGGCAATTAACTCATTAGCCTTACAAAAGAATTGTTCCTATGAAAGATGAATATTGCTATAACTGGATTGCTGATGTGAAACAACATTGCTCTCTGTGTTTCTGACTTTCCTTCGATGTGTGACTCTGAAATCAGTTATGACAAGTACCTACACTGCAACATCTATACCTATAAAGAAATGGTTGGGCCATGCGTGTGCGGAATGCGTGTCCACACATGTGCAGCCTATCCTGTAATGTGCCGTACACACTTACCTTTTTCCTTGACAACATCGCCACAAGGGTCCGGAAGCCGAGAGTGGAGCCAACGCCCCACGAATGTGAAAAAATGAAAAGAATGCAACCCCCAGCGTCCCCTGCGGTCAGCCTCCAACAGCCAATCAGGAGCCCAGCCCAAGTGCGCACGAGAGTCATGACAATGGGCGAGAGTCATGGCAATGGACGAGCATGCGGGAGAGGCAGGGTGGCACCTGCCTGATGCCCTTCCTTGCCAGCTCCCCTCTTCCCCATTGCTGTGCCAAGAGCAGCTGTTGAAACAGCAATGGGGGAAAAGGGAAGCTGACAGTCAGGCCGCTCTTCATCCAGGGAACATGTGTCCCTGGGGGTAAAGCAGCCTGGCAGTCTCCTTTCCTCTCCGCCTCACTGTTTCGAAGCCAGCATCGAAACAGCGAGGTAGAGAGGAAAGCTGACAGCCTGTAATCCATCTGGGGACATGCGTCCCTGGGCGGAAAGAGCAGCCTGGCAGCCACCTTCCCTCTCCGCAGGGCCCATGTAACCCGACCGGCAAAGCCGGGTAGCCAATGAATCCTCTCTTCCCAAATAAGCCACACACACCCAAATCTACCCCACCAACAACACAAAATCAATAACTGCCCAGCATGGCCGGGCAAAATGGCTAGTTTATCACTAAAACACCACTAAAACCTTCCATGATTCCATCATGAGTTCTGTCTCCTCTGAAGGAGAAAGAAAGAAGTGTGTATGCTTCCTGCCATCAAGCAATTTCTACTGTCTCTTTAATAAACTAGTTCACATACACATCTCCTCCAGTTTGGATTTCATTTATAATAACCAGCCTTGCCATAGGTCTGAATGAGGCAACCATCTCAGGCTGCAGAAGCTGAGTAATAATGCTGAATATGCCATGTGGCCTGGCTTGTACCACCTTGAGCTATCCTGCTACCCTCACAGGGACTACAAGATGCTGTCTTGTCATCAGTGGTGGAATAAGGTTGAACTACCTGTCCATCCACATTTTGTTCACAGAATGGGGCAGATGGCACCATCGTGTCCTTTCTCATGGACAGCAGACTCTTTGGGATTGATGCTAATCTGTAAAAGTATGAGAACTCATCACTCCTAGATGTTAGTTAAATACATTATAAAAGTATGCTCCTTTCCTTAACTTTTTTTTGGCAAGAAAAACAGTAGAAGATGATCTAGACCCCCTATAAATTTCCATGAACAAGGTGAGGCAATTATATAACAAAAGCATCATCTGATTATTATTTTTTTATTCCTAACTGTGATTCTCAGATGTCTCACAAAACCTGAGGTTTTTTATTTCCAAAGCCTGATGATGAAAAGGAAAAGGTTTAATTCCAGACTAGCAGTAATTGGTCTAATCCTGATGCAGAACATAAACTTGTAGAAAAGGCTGCATTGGATTAAAAACAGAAGAAATCGATTGCAATATGGACAGAGAACCATAAAAGTTCCAGTAGTAGCTTCTACATTTTTCTGCTCCATTTTAGTTATAATACTAGCATTTTTTGCCCGGCTATGCCGGGCTTTGTAAAATTGTGTTGGATAGTAAAGGGTTTTGTGTTTTTTTTCTTGCACCAATGCTGCTGGGCTGTTTTAAATGGTGTTGAAAGGTTTTGTGTTTTTGTGGCTTTGAGGCACTATGTCCGCCTGTGGCTGACTTGCACTCCCATTGCGTGTTTTGTTTTTAGCGTGCTGGCTTCCTCAGTGCCGGGCTCTTTAAATTGTTTTTGGAAGGTTTTTGTTTTATGTTTATGCAAATTTTATTTTAATTTAATTTATTTAATGTAAATTAAGTTTTTTTAATTTTAAATGTAATTTTGGTTTTTTAAATCTTTATTTGTACGAATTTTTTGTTTTGGTTTTTTGGTTTTTTTTGAGTGAAAAGTGATTTCTGTTTGTTTGTTTTTTGGTATTTTTTAGATTAGTGTGAATATTTTTGAATGTTTTGATAACTTTTTGGATTAATTTGGGAATTAATCTTAATAGTTTCAATATTTTTGAATGTTTTTTCTCTTGTGGCCTCTGGGTGGGGGTGGTGAGCTTTTCTTCCTCTCTACAATTTTTCTCTTCTGTCCTCTGGGTGTCGCTTCCGGTAAGTATTTTCATTTTCTCAGTTGAGTTCCGGTCGTCATGGAGTGAAGATGTGTCTTGGTAAGCTCCCTGTTTTTTGGTTTTTTTGGGGGGGAGGGTTGTGTTGGCTTTTTTTGGGGGGGTCTTTGTGATGTTTTTGTGGTAATTTTTGGATGTTTTTGTGTTTCGTTTTGACTATTTTTGTGACTGTTTTTGACTGTTTTGGTGTGCACTTTTTTTGGGGGGGGGGTATTTTTTTTCACGGGCCAGGCTCGATCCCTGGCCCGTGGAAAGAAAAGGGCCGGGGGGGTGTTCTTTTTTTTGTGGGCCAGGCTCGAAGCCTGGCCCGTGCAAAGGAAAGGGCATGGTGGGGTCTCTTTTTCTTCACGGGCCAGGCTTGATCCCTGGCCCGTTGAAAGTAAGGGCAGCGGTGGCGGGGGGTATTTTGTTTTCCATGCGCCAGCTGCCTCAGCATTCTGCGCACTAATGGTGCACAGGATGCTGGGGCTTGTAGTTTTGCCTGCGTGTGTTTGGTTACTGCAGCAGTTTTTTTCCTGCGGCTTTTTTTTGATTCGCCGCGGCGCGTTTCCGAACGTTCCTTTTGCTGCGCCGCTCAGCCTGATTGGCTCTGGTGCGCCACGGCACAAGGAACATTGGGAATTGAAGTTCCCGTTTTTTGTTTGCGTTCGGGGGGGCTCCTGCCCCCCGGCCGAAATTTTCAACCCGGCAGTTACCTGCGAACCGGGTTCGGGCGAGTGAACGGAGGCCCATTACAGGCTAGTGGGGCCTGGTGCAACATCCTTTGTCACATTCCAACGGTTAATGCACCATTTTATAGGTATAGATTTAGTTTATAAAGGTTCCTCTGTCAGCCTCGAGTTTTTTAACATTACGGATAAAAGGATTATATCAGTCATGGAAGTTTACAACTAGAAGGGAGCTCAAGAGACATTTAGTCTAACCCCCTGCCAATCCATATCATTAGTTGAGTTTTCGATATCATGAATGCTTTCAGTAATAAAAAAATATGCTGTTCACATATACAAGTTACTTCAATTGACTCTGGTAAATATGGAGCAAATTTGACATTTGTTTTACTGTGACTTTCTTGAGTGGGCATTTCATACGCACAAATTATATTGTTTCTATCCTATATTCTTGCCATAAGAAAGGAAGAAACTGTTCATTTACGTGAGTAATCTGGCAATTATGCTGATGAGTGACAGATTTGCAGTCTTTTTACAGCACACTGTAGTCTGAGTTGGGACATGATGTTCCATAAACAGCACAAGGTGGATGACAGGAGATGGGTTAAACTAAATGGCATTTTGGTCCATTCCAGGTGTATGATTCTATGAAAATTATATGCTAGCCAACTATTGCTACTTAGGGGAACAGAAACTGTACGCTGAATTTCAATTACAGCATCTTCACTGACTTTCTAACACTCATTTTAAAGTGTTTAATTTTAAATTTAATATTATACTGTAATTATTAAATACTATTTTAATGTTTGCAATTCTATTATCTTTTAAATTTCTATAATTTTTGGTATTGTGTAAGTTCCCTTGAAACCTATTTCTAGAAAAAAGGCAGCATATAAATGCAATAATAAATAAACAGATGAATAGTAGTTTCATTTCCTTCAAATTCTCAAACATCATACATTATTTTACATAACTACCAACTAAAATACAAAAAAAAGCAGGAGCACTCACAAATCCTATGAGCAATAAGGTACTGTCAAAGTGTTAGAAAAACAAACATAAATGCTTATGCTTCAACCACAGGAGGCTGAAGACGACAACACACTGCCGCACCCTCCTTGGCCCTTCCACCGGTGGTTTTTGGTTGGGGTGCCGTGACATATTTGTGCAGTGACTTTTGTGTTATTGCTGTGGGACTTCTCAAATGAGTGTTTTTCTCTTTTATAATGCTTTTTGATACTGTGATTTGTGGTGGTGGTGATGATGATATGATATTGTTTGATTTACTGTATTCTGCTGTACAGTAATATTGTAATTATTAGCTATATTGTGATTAAATTGTATTGTGATTGTTATTAGCCACCCTGGATTGGGCAGCATACAAGTCCAATAAATCAAATCAAATCAAATCAAATCAAATCAATAAATACTTTTATTTTTTTCTTTTCAGCTGTTGAATGCCCTTACAAGAAATAACACAACCTAAAGACATAGTCAACGTTGCTCGTTAAGCTCCAGGACCCTAACTACTAACCTTAATAAAATCACTCAGCAAGTTAAACAGGTATTTGGACTTTCTTTTTCTCTTTTGCCTGCAGTGATGGCGAACCTTGGAACTCCAGCTGTTCTTGGACTTCAATTCCCGGAAGCCCTGATCAGCAGGAGTGCTGACTTGGGCTTCTGGGAATTGAAGTCCAAGAACAGCTGGAATACCAAGGAACAATTTTATACTGATATATATTAATGTATTTTTTCCCTCCTATACAAATTTAATTTCCTTTTTTAATTACCTGGATGGAATACTCAGTGCTTTATGTATCTGGCTACAGAGCCAGAGGTTAGGGGGTTGATTCCTTGCTGTGCCTCCCGTGAAAAGAGCCAGTCTGTGCAACAATATACAAACTCCGCATTCCCAGGGTGCCTCCAGAGGAAGGGAATGGTAAACCACCTCTTTGCATACCTGTCAAGTTTGGGAATTGGAAATAAGGGAAATTTCCCAGCAAATACGGGATACTTGACAGCTATGCTTATCTTTTGCTGCCCTCCAATGGTGGCAATAGGGCATTGCAATCTAATTAATATGGGATGACAGCAGGGAAGAGGGTAAAATAAGGGGTTTTCCTGCCAATACGTGATACTTGACAGCTATGCCTCTTTGTATTCTCTACCTAGAAAACTCTGAAGAGGCTGATCGTAAATCAGATGCATGCAATAACTATTAAGAATAAAAAACTAAGTTTGCAACAAGGAAATAGTTGATTGTATATAGGCAAAAACCAGAACATTTTGATTAGCTGGAATGATGACCAAACTATTGTATGTCAAGCATATTATAACCATTTAATAATATAAACTCTATTTAATTTTCTAGAACCATAACATGATAATCTAGGGAAAGAAACAATATACCATTAACTTTTATAAAGTTTATGCACATACTTGATAAGCTGATAGAATTATAAACCAGAAATAGTTGGATCTTTTACTTCAAGAGTCACGAATGGTTTTCATTGCATTCTAGCAAAATGGTCCAAAGGAAACAGTTCCTTGCACAATGTCATACACTCAGTAATTGAATTATCCAGATATAAAATCATTTGAAAGAAGAAATAATTCAGAGGAATCAACATCTTTCAGAGCTAAGGTTTATTTATAAGCAATAATCATGTACTTCCTTATACCTTTCCTAACAAGATTACACAAGAAACGGTTTCTTCCCAGTTATAAAATAATTGCTGTCTGACTGATAGAACCAAGGTCTGTGGTGCTCCTGAACAAGAGCAAGGGGGTGCCTGTTGCCTCTATTCTGTGTCCCGAAGCTAATAGTACAAGCAGTTGATCCTTCCGACACAACATTGACAGTAGGATCATAGACTCACACAGCTGTAGACTGGAAGGGACCCAAAGGATCAGCAACTTCCTGCCAGAGCAGGAAATCTGTGGTTAAAGCATCCCGACATACAACCATTCAACACAATTTAAACCCCCTCAATGAGATAGTACCATTTTCTGTTGCCAAACAGCTTTCACTTTTACAACGTTCTCCTTAATGTTTAGTTAACATTTCTGTTATTGTAATTAGTATCCATTATGTCAGATTTTACTCTTTAGAGATTCAGAAAACACCAATGCTACATAATAGCCCTTTAAATAATTAAAAATGGCAAAAATATCGCCTCTTAATGTTCATTTCTTCAGGCGAAACATACCCACTTCAGCAATTCTCAACGTTTTCAGGCTGTGGGCCTGACCACACCTCCTGAGCAGCTGAGCAGGCCGGTCACATGGTTCCTCCAACCCGGAAGCAGAAGTAAAACGCATGCCACAGAATGTGTTTTACTTCCGCTTTCGGGAGCAGAAAGGGCGTTGGGGGCCAGATGAATTGGTGTTGGGCGCCAGGTCTGGCCCACAGGCCGTAGGTTGTGAATGCCTGCCCTACTTGCTCAAAGAAACTGCAGAATTAACTCACCAAAAGGTGGCTTCATTTTGGTAATTTCACGTCCAGCCTAGAAATGGAAGAAGAAGAACTGTTCTTCACAGGACTTGGTTTCCAAAATGTTTACCATATTAGTTGCCCTTCTCCTCTGTATTTTTCTTAAACTATGGTGCCCATGTGAGCTCTGACTGAAGCAGAATACAGTGATACTGTTACTTTTCTTGATCTGGAAACAAGATTTAAGTTGATGCAGTTTTATACTACACTAGCAGATTTTGCCCGGCGGTGCTGGGCTGTTTTAAATGGTTTTGGAAAGTTTTTTTCTTAATGTTGGTAAAGAGCCGGGCTGTTTTAAATTGTGTTGTAAGGGATAATTCTTTTTGGTAATTTATGTAAAAAAGAGGTGTGTTGGTGGTTAGGGGTGGTTTTGGGTGTGCACAACCACCACTACTCATACAATACCACTCCAACCACCAACACACACATTAAAAATTCCTGGCAATGCAGGAGTGGTGTGTGTGTGTGTGTGTGTGTGTGTGTGTGTGTGTGTGTGTGTGTGTGTGTGTGTGTGTGTGTGTGTGTGTGTGTGTGTGTGTGTGTGTGTGTGTATTGTCCCCCCAACCCTTCCAGAGCCAGGGGACCCTGCAGAGAGGGGATTCCCTCCCCCCACAGGACACCCCGTTATTAAAGAGAAGAAACCAAGCTCTTTCTTCTCTTTTAAAACAGAGTGTTTGGGAGGGGGGTGTATTCGATCTCCTCTTCCTGGTCCACTGGGTTTGGTAGGGTTGGGGGGACAAAAGGGGTCTGTCCCCCCCAACCCTTCCAGAGCCGGGGGACCCAGCAGAGAAAGGATCATTTCCCCCCCAAAAAAACAAACAAACAACACTCCATTTTTAAAGAGAAGAAACCAAGTGGTTTCTTCTCTTTTAAAATGGAGTGTTTGGGAGGGGGTATATTTGATCTCCTCTCCCTGGTCTCCTTGGTTTGGTAGGGTTGGGTGGACAAAAGGGGTCCCCAACCCTTCTGGACCCAGCACCTTTCATTGCCTCCCTCACCCACCCCCTAACCCTTACCTAATACTTATCTTTTCCTGGCTCCCTCCAGCTCCGTCTTTCAAAGTCTTTCCCTCTGGCTCCCACCATTTATTTTTTAAGTCAGCGCGTGTTCCCAGCCTCCTCTGTGCTCGTATCCCTCAGCCTAATTGGCTGAGGGGTTGCACAGTGCAAAGGACGCTGGGAATTGAAGTCCTTTTTCTTTGTTCACGTTCAGGGGGCTCCTGCCGCACTGCCACATTTCTCAACCCAACAGTTACCTGCGAACCCGGTTCGGGTGAGTGCAGGGAGGCTTGGTCGGGGCTAGTGGGGCCTGGTGCAACATTCTTTGTCACATTCCAACGGTTAACGCACAGATTTATAGGTATAGATTAGCTTTTAGTTACTGCATCACACTGCTTCTGTTCCACTGCTGCCCTAGACAGCTGTCATAAATCCTATGTGGACGCACTTGCACGCGCCGCGCGCGCACACACACACACACACACATACACACACATCTGTTGAAGTTAATTTTATGCGTCTTGGCCCAGTTCTCCAATCAATTTTACTGTTTGTGTGTTTTCTTTTTATTTGGATTGTTTTGTTTGATGCCATTGTTTTGTGGTTTGTCTGTTCACTGTTGTTAGCCACCCATAGTGATGTTTGCACCAGCTGGGGATGGGTATAATTAAATTAAATTAAATTAAATTAAATTAAATTAAATTAGTCATCTTGATTCTGTCTTCTGAGGTTTCAGCTCCCTTTTCAGGTTGGTTTCATCTCTATACTCTCATCCATTTTATTTATGGACCCTAATAGTGTAGAAGTTAAACTGCTGACATGAGTTCGATCCTGATGGGGTTGACTCAGCCTTCCATCCTTCTGGGGTTGGTAAAATGAGTACCCAGCATGTTGGGGGCAAAATGCTAATTACCTTGTGAACTGCCCAGAGAGTACACAAGCACAGTGTAATTGCTATTGTTATTTCAATGGAACAAGAAGAGAACACTGGTGACACACTACTTCAGCATGATGAGAAATAATTAGCTATAATTAACCTATAATTAGCTGTTTGGTATAGCCCATCAACAATATATTCTCCAGCCCATTTTTTAAAAGCTTGACATAGAACATCATAACAAATCTTGTCAATGTGTTGCTGACATTATTATATATTACAGCGATAACATTCTGCATATCTACTGAGTTTGTGACTGTGTTAAAAAAAAATTAATCTGGCATGACTAGTTTTTGAGAAAGCCATACTAGGTCTCACTAATCAACATGTCATTTCCTAAGTGTACTTAGATGTACAGCTTAATGATCTTTTCAAAACCTGCTGATAAGATCTGGCCACAATCACCCAGATTCCATTTCCACTCATTTCTGGAGATGAAAATTACACTCAACTCACCTCCAGGCTCCATAGTTCTCACCCGTTCTTCATTTTCAATAGTTATAGATGGAGGTTCTGAGGGTATATTACAGGTATTTTAAGGGTTTTAATGTTTGATGGTTTTTAGATAAGTTTTTTGAATTTATTGTTATGGAATGTTTTTATATTTACACCTGTGAGCTGCCCAGAGTCGCCTGGACGAGAGAGCGGCAATACCAATATGAACAAATAAATAAATATATAATCAAGTTTCTACAATACTCTTAGAGGCAGTTCATCTGGACTTTTAAACTCCATTCTTTACCATATAGCTTTTCTACTTAGAGCTGTCCATTACACATTCATACCTTGCTTTATTCTTCCTTATGTTAGGTTAGGCATTAGACAGAAGAAATGCTTTACATGTAAACAATATATAATCCCAGTATTTCCAGTTAAAGAATGCCAAATAATGATGATAGGACTCATAGGATGGATATCTGTCAGAGACTTTGGAGAGTTATTATCCATAATAGTAAATATTATTTTGGGCTAAATGTGTAACAGTTGTCTTACTTTTTATATGGAAGTGATGGCCAACCTTGGCACTAATGTGTTTCTTGCTGAAAATCGTGATAATATCTTATACATTTTGGCATAATTGTTTTGAGCAAGTCTTGAATTCCTTCAGTATATTTAGCTGTATCAGGACTAGCACTTTACAATTCAAATTCTATGATAGCCAGAAAAAGTTGCAAATCTGGCCATAACAGCTGTAATTGCTGAGTGAAAGCAATGGCCTTCTAATTCAAGACCCGGGTACTGCATGATGGATTATAAAATCATGCACGGTGTGGACAAAGTAGATAAGGAAAAACTGTTTTCCCTATCGCATAACACTAGAACTAGGGGACACTCCATGAAACTTTTGGGTACTAGTTCTCAAACAAATAAGAGAAAGTACTCTTTCACCCAGAGGATTACTGGTCTATGGAACTCCCTGCCAAAAGAAGTGGTGACTGCTGTCAGTCTTGACAGCTTTAAGAAAGGATTAGACAAGTTCATGGAGGACAAGGGTATCAATGGCTATAATTATGGATACTTAAGGACAACCTCCGGGTTGGAGAGATAGGCAGGATATCTCTCAATGCCATTTCCATGAAATCCTAAGCAGGTGAAGGCATCTCCTTAGGAATACCCTGAAGGAAATGGTGAGCCACTGTGTGAGACAGAATGCTGGACTCGATGGGCTGTGGCCTGTTCCAGCAAGGCTGTTCTTATGTTCTTATGATTGAGCACCTGTCTCTGTCCCAGCTCTTGCAGACATGAAAGGAGCCTCATTTAGACATTCCCTGAGTTTCTTCTGCAAAAATCCTTTCAAACCATTATAATTTGTGGCACCAAATTATTATTATTCCTGCATAAACATTTACTAAAAAGATAGGTTGCTATATAGGCAGTGAGATATTTCTGATATGCATTAGCAGTTACCACATATAAAAGTCATAGCACAGAATCTACTGGCTAACTAAAGGCTTCCATAAGTTTATACTACTGCAGATCACACAATAATATAATCAGTCTGTGTTCTAGTAATAAGGATGCTGGAATATGAACTGGGAGACTTGAGTTCAAGTCTTCATTCCACGGTGAAACTCATTGGTTGGCCCTTGCCTTGTTACATGCTCTAAGCCTGTGGTTCCGAATGCGGGGCACATGCCCCTCAGGGGGGGCAATTTGATTTTTAAGGGGAGCAATTCGAGAATGTTTAGATCAAGTTAATGGCCTTTTAGGCTTCTTCCACATTCAATAGGAGTTCACTTTTTGAATAATAAGAATTATGTCATGGGGAGGGGGATCAGAATTTTAGAGATGCTTAGGTGGGGCATGGCCGAAAAAGGTTGGAAACCACTGTTCTAGACTAAGCATAAGCTACTGCACAGGCTATGACTTAGAAGATAAATTATGAATGGAGGATAGCTATGCATGATTCATTTTGCTCACTGGTGGAAAAGTGGGTTATACTGTATCAAATAAAGAAAGAAATAATAGGCTGTCAGGCCCTTTTTATTCTCCACTGCCATAATGCAACAAATGCCAAGAACGAAGGCTTTCCACTGTGGGAGTAGCTTCGAATTTGATGTTTGTACAACAAGAAATTCTTCCATTTTATCTGGCATGGTAATCTTACCTCAGACTAATTGTGCAAACTAAAAAAGAAAATAAATTATCTGCGATCAATCTTACTGTTACATATCTGACAATTTCAAAGGAAACTGAATATGAGACAAGATGAAAACAAGGAAATATTCCTGCTAAAGATAGTGCCAAATACTTAGCTTAATACGCCTTCTGGAATCAAGGAAATGTTACTAAAGAACTAAAAAATCCACCTCAGATCAGGTGCTTGGTAGCACCTAAATATTTTATATTAGGTCATAAAATTTTGGCTGTTTTTTCAGGTCAATGTAAGGTTGACTCTTAAACCTCCAATTTTATTTTCTGAGAATTTGAAAACAGTACTTTTACAATTCTATGGAAGAAAAGTAATATATTCATAATCAAAACAGTTTTCCCTCACTATCTAGTTTAAGAGGGAGTAGTTGAGAAAGGTTTACGATTACTTTATGCAAATACAAATGGCATGATAAAGAGGAAAACATGTTAGAAACAGTTACTTTCTACTGAGATCTGTATAAAATGTTATTATTAACTTAAAACTAATTTATTCCATTGCAGGCGCACCCCCCAAAGAAAGACTCAGACACCGGTATATGGATAAAGGCATTGGGCCACTTTTATTGAATAATGCCCTAGTCCGAATTATAACTTTCAATGGGTGTATTCATCCAATTGTAATTCTTAAGGCAAGCAGGCCGCAGTAACACTGGTAAGGTTCCTCCCAAAATTTCCAATGATAATTGGCTACAATGTAACCATTTGTATCAATTTGTTTGTTGACACAAACAAATTGTTGACCGGAGTCAATAAACTATCTACTGACCCCACCCTATGACGTGTATCCGTCAAATCACGAGGTGATGCATGCTGTAAAGCTCCTGCCATCACCCTTTGCCTGGTTCGTCGTTGACCGGCCAAAGCTATTACACCTGTACCTGTCTAAGTGTTGGCCAGTCAATTGCGAACCTGCCGGATACCTATGGGTCATCAATCTTTACCTTACCAGTGCTACCCGCCTAAAGTGACCAAAGTCAAAGAACCCCTTTGCTCAAACACTAGCAACAGTGTGGGATGGACAAAAAAGCCAGAAACCAAGGGCCAATTGTGGGTTCAGGCCAAAAATTCCCACCCGGCCCCGAAGCGACCAAAATATCACACTGTTCACTAGGGAGGGGGTGGAGGGAAAAACCTCTCCTCTCCGTCGCTATTTCTAAAATGGCAGCTCGTCTGCCTCGTGGCCACCCCTTTTATAGAGGGGTGGCCACGCCCCCTAACTCACCCGGATGTCTGAGTCTGGGGAGGGGGCGCAAAGAGCGCGGCGCCCATTTTGGCACTGCGCTTTCAATGGGGCTTAAGCTTGACTTAATAGAAAACATTTTTTAAAAGACTGTATAAGAACAAATAGCAATAATTTCAATATTAATTTTAAATGAATGATTTTTAATATCAGAATTTAATAGTTACCAATAGTCATTACATTTTGCTAACAATTATGTATCAGGAGAAACTAGAAACTTCTCTTACAAAAGTATTAATATACTCTACAACATTTTTGCTACTTTTAATTGTGGGGAAAGGAAATCATGTAGCACTTTGGTTTTTGGACTTCAATTCCCAGAAGCCTAAGTCAATTTCCCAAAACACTGATCAGCCAATGTACTGACTTAGGCTTCTGGGAATTAAAGCCCCCCTGTGGGGCATGTGCCTCATGTTGGGAACCACTGGCATATAGGAAAACAAGCCAAACTGTTATGTATGTATGTTTGCATGTTCATTGTACTGTAAAGGCAAGAATGTAACCACTCCAAATACAAGGTATCTCAGCTGTAAAGGAACGCTAGCAGGCAGCCCATAGAGGGCAGCTGCGAGCGTTCAGTCTCACATGGTTCACATTGCTCAATCACGGACAGCCGCGGGAAAACCTTCCCCGCATTCAGCAGCAGGAGAAAGATCTGCATTCAGCAGCAGGAGAAAGATCTGCATTCAGCAGCAGGAAGAGAGGCGTGCCTGGGCGAGGCCACGCCGGTAGCAGCCAATGAGCTACCGTGCTACAAGATTCAAATGTATAGGGCTACTGTATAAATTGAGATGTATCACCGCCATTACCCTCATGCTCCACTGGACCATCATGCAATAAACCTGTGTTAAGCCAACCCTTCGGCTGTTCTGTTGTCTTTGGTCCCATACACTAAACTGGCGACGAAGGTGGGATAAATGGCTGCCCACGGGACCAAGACATGCGCCGGCTACGAGATCAGGAAGCCGGGGGACTTGGAGCTGTTCGAGATAGACTTCAATGGAGCGCTGGTGGAGCTCGAAGTCTCAGATGAGGCCAAGAAGAGGGCCATCTTCGTCCGCATGCTCGGACACGAGACCAAGAGGACCTTGGTGGACCTGATCACGCCGAGGAGGGTGAGCGACTTCAAGGCCACAGAGCTCCTGGCGGTGCTGCGCACCCACCTCCGGCCCGCGATAGCAATGTTCCCCGCTCGGAGCGCGTTCTGGAGGCGAGTCCAGGCGCCCGGGGAATCGGTCGCTGAGTTCGCCGCGGCCCTGCGGCTGGCCGCCGGCCCATGCAAGTGGGAGACCCCAGAAGTCACCCTCCGGGACTGCCTGCTCTGCGGTCTGAGGGATACCGAGACTCAGCGCGCGCTGATGAAACAGGAGCCGCCTCCCACGTGGCAACAAGTCCTCGACACGGCACAGGCCGCGGAGGCCACGACTGCCGGGGTGCAAGAGCTTCAGGACTGGCGCCCGAAACCCGCCAAGGCAGAGAGCTCGGTGCGCGCGGCCCGGCGAGTTTCGAACTCGTCCGCGGAGAGCGACGACGACGAGGACGTCCGGAGGGTCCAGAGAGAGGGCCGGCGCTGCGACGGCTGCGGCGCCGCCCACGCCCGCGCCAAATGCCCGTTCCGCAAGGCCGAGTGCCACAACTGCGGCCAGCGCGGGCACATCGCCAAGGTCTGCCGGAAACGGCGCGAGGCCAAGAGGAGTTCCCCAGACCGCTCGGCGAGGCAGGACCGCACCACAAGGAGTTCTCCAGACCGCTCGGCGAGGCAGGACCGCACCACGAGGCCAAAGGACGGCACCCGGACCACGAGGACGCGGGACGGAGTAGGGCGCATCTCCGACGACAGCGAGGACGACGCTCCGGTTTGCAGCGTTTCCACGGAGCACCCCCGTTACTTCGTTGAGGTAGTAATACAAGGGGCCCCTGTTAGGATGGAGGTGGACTCGGGTTCTTCATACTCTATCATTTCCCAGGGAGAGTTCATGAAAATCGCCCCCCGCGTGCGGCCCAAGCTCAAAGCGTTGAGGGCCACACTGAAGGACGTGCAAGGGAACCGCATCCCAGTGTTGGGGGTTGGGAAGTTCCAGGTCCAGTTTAAAAAGCACACCGCAACGCTTCCCCTAGTCGTCCTCAAGGGAGGTAAATGCAGCCTCCTCGGGACTCAATGGTTCCAGCCCCTGGGGTTGTTCATTGGGGGGGTGCACGCCGTGGGAGCACACGCCGCCGGGACTGATCCAATACGCACCCCGACGGTTTTCAAAAAGGGGCTCGACCTGGACCCTGGAGTACGTCCAATCAGACTTAAACCGCGCAGAGTGCCCTTCGCACTAAAGGACAAAATAGAGGCGGAGTTGGACAAATTGGTGGGCCAGGGGATTCTTGTCCCTGTTGATTCTGCGGAGTGGGAAACTCCAATTGTAACAGCGCTCAAGGCCAACGGGGAGGTCCGCATATGCGCTGATTACAAGTGCACCATCAATAAGGCGATCCGCCCTAATGCGTATCCGGTGCCGGTAGTCAGCCACTTGTTGGCCAGGTTACACGGGGGGAGGTGTTTCGCTAAACTCGACCTGGCCCAAGCCTACCAGCAACTCCCGGTGACCCCCGCCGCAGCTGCTGCGCAGACCATAGTCACCCACAAAGGGGCGTTCCAGGTATCGCGCCTCCAATTCGGCGTGAATTCGGCGCCCGGGATCTTCCAGTCACTCGTGGAACGCCTCCTGAAGGGGTTAGAGGGGGTGTTACCCTACTTTGATGACGTATTGATTACAGGGGGGAGCCGGGCCGAATTAGCAATAAGGTTGGGAAAGGTCCTGGCAATATTCGAAAAGGCGGGGTTGCGGTTGCGGAAAGACAAATGCGTTTTCTTCGCAACTGAGGTTGAATTCCTAGGGTTCCGTGTTACTCCCGAGGGAATAAGGCCATCCCAATCCAAGGTGGCCGCCATCAAGAAGGCCCCTCGCCCCACCTCCAAGCCCGAGTTGCAGTCGTTCCTTGGACTGCTCAACTTTTACCACTCCTTCCTTCCGCGGAAGGCAGCAGTGGCGGAACCGCAACACAAATTGTTAAAAAAGGACGAGGCATGGAAGTGGGGCGACAACCAGGAGAAGGCTTTCAATGACCTGAAGCGACTCCTGGCATCAGATGCGGTACTGACCCATTTCAATCCCAAACGCCCAGTGGTCCTGATATGCGATGCATCCCCGGTGGGGGTGGGGGCGGTGTTATGCCATGTACTGGAGAACGGGAGGGAGGCCCCGATAGCGTTCTACTCTAGGTCCTTGTCCCAAGCGGAGAGAAACTATGCCCAGACAGACAGGGAAGCACTAGCGATAATTGCAGGGACCAAGAAATTTCATGATTTTGTGTACGGCCGCCCCTTCACCATAGTGACTGACCATAAGCCCTTGCTAGGCATTTTCACCGCAGATAAGCCCACACCCCAAATCCTGTCCCCGAGAATGCTCAGGTGGGCCATTTTTCTCAACGCGTATCAGCACGCGTTGGTATACCGGCCCGGGAAGGAGATCAGCCATGCGGATGCCCTGTCGAGGTCCCCCATTCCCCGGGATTGCTGCCACGTGGGCGAGGAAGAGAGGGACCACCAGGTCTTAATGATAGAGGTCCTAGACTCCCCTCCAGTAGTACCGGCCGACATCGCCAAAGCGACCGGCAAGGACAAAACGCTGGCTACAGTTTGCTCCTGGGTACAGAAAGGGTGGCCCGCGTCTTCCCCAGCAGCGGAATTCGACACATTTTTCAAAAAGAAAACTAGAGTTGTCCCTAGAGAGGGGTTGCCTTTTGTGGGGACAGCGGGTAGTGATCCCCACGTCTCTCCGGCCGAGGGTGCTTAAACTGCTGCACGTCAGCCACCCGGGGATCGTCCGCTCTAAGGCACTAGCCCGCAGTTACTTTTGGTGGCCACAGCTAGACGCCGACATCGAACACATGGTCGGCACTTGCGAAGCGTGCCAAAGCTCTAGGCCAGAAGAGGCTCGCTTGCCACATAGGGAGTGGGACGCAGCAAGGGGGCCCTGGTCCCGGGTACACGTAGACTTTGCTGGCCCGTTCAGGGGAACACTTTTCCTCCTTGTGGTGGACGCGTTCTCCAAGTGGTTGGAGGTCATTCCAGTCTCGAGCACCTCCTCGGCCACAACAATTAAACTGTTACGGAGGGTCTTTTCCACGTTCGGTTTACCCGACACCCTCGTCAGCGATAACGCTAGCTGTTTCACGTCCGCCGAGTTCGGGGCATTCATGGATCGCAACGCCATTCGGCACGTCACCTCCGCCCCCTTTCACCCGGCCACCAACGGCCAAGTAGAGCGCCTCGTGCGCACCACAAAAGATGCGCTGCGGCGCATGGGCCCCGGAGACCTCGACCTGAAATTGTGCCAATTCCTGCTAAGGTACAGGGTCACCCCATTGGCGTCAGGGTACTCCCCCGCGGAGCTGTTAATGCGCAGGAAGCTGGCCACGGTAATCTCCAAGCTAGACCCCACGAGAGTAGAGGACAAAGGACGGAACATAGGGGTGGAACCCGCAAAGAGTTTCAGCGTAGGCGCCCCGGTGCATTGCAGGAACTACGCCAACGCGGGGCCAGCCTGGGTGCCGGGCACCGTAATAGAACAAACCGGCCCCGTCTCATACCGCGTGGAGACCAGTACAGGCCTCCTGTGGAGGCGACACGCGGACCAACTCAGGCGCAGGGTCCCCGGAGAGCAGGACGAAGACGAAAATAGCCACGAATCAGCGTTAGGGTACTCCCCCACCCGTTTAGCCCAAGGGGGAGGAAAAGGGGGACATGGGTCCCCACCAAGGGGGGAGGAAAGGGAATCGATCCTCAGAGATCTTTTGCGGGAGTTCGTGGCAGAAAGGAAGAGCCCCGACCTCACACATACCCCTCGGAAGTTTCCCCGAAACACAGATGCCCCTAGAAGTTTAGACGTTGATTTACAGTACCAGGGGGAGTTAGCGGAGTGGTCCCCCACCCGTCCTAGCGAAAAGAGGGGTTTCAGTTCAGCCCCTGGTACTTCCAGTCCCAGTAGCCCCTGTGAGTTAGAATGCAACATAGCGCCAATTTCCCGGAGACCGACACCCCCAAGACAGGAGGCAACAGCGAGTCCGCCCACCACAGTCTCAAGGTCCCCCGAGCGGGGAACAGAAGGTAGCAGAACCACAAGGGCGACCTCATCGGTTCCGCGGTTCACAATAGGAGGGTCCCCGGGGTCCGAGAGCAACAGGCAGGGGTTCACCTCCCAGCTGTTCATTCCATTCCCATCCCCGGGCGCAAGGCAGGCATGGACGCCCCACAGAGCCACTAACGAATCCCCGTTTCCCGTTGCAGGACAAGTACCCGCGGAGTCAGGGATCACAGGCTCTCCAGGACTAGGTCAGGCGCAAGCACGCCCCAAGCGCACGTGCGGCAAGCCACAATGGTTGCGGGACTTCGTCCCATCCTAGGGGGGAGGGATGTTATGTATGTATGTTTGCATGTTCATTGTACTGTAAAGGCAAGAATGTAACCACTCCAAATACAAGGTATCTCAGCTGTAAAGGAACGCGAGCAGGCAGCTCATAGAGGGCAGCTGCGAGCGTTCAGTCTCACATGGTTCACATTGCTCAATCACGGACAGCCGCGGGAAAACCTTCCCCGCATTCAGCAGCAGGAGAAAGATCTGCATTCAGCAGCAGGAGAAAGATCTGCATTCAGCAGCAGGAAGAGAGGCGTGCCTGGGCGAGGCCACGCCGGTAGCAGCCAATGAGCTACCGTGCTACAAGATTCAAATGTATAGGGCTACTGTATATATTGAGATGTATCACCGCCATTACCCTCATGCTCCACCGGACCATCATGCAATAAACCTGTGTTAAGCCAACCCTTCGGCTGTTCTGTTGTCTTTGGTCCCATACACTAAACAAACACAAATGCAGTTTTGGCTTCTTGAAGTGTAATACCTATGTCATAAATTCACCAAAAGGTAGCTTTTTAATGTTTGGATAATACTGTATTGCTAGTAGATAGTGTACTAAAAAGAGAAGATTAAAAAAAAAGAATCCATAAACTGTGGTTTGTGCACAGTTTTTCCCCCATCTATAAAACTGGCTCTTTGGCTACGAAACAGAGATAAGCACTGAACCCTAGCATCGGATATGACTGGCTTTCAAACTAGGGTGACATTTACCTTTACCTATAAAACTTAACTTTTCTGTGAAAGAATTGTCTTATTCTGGATACTTAGCATAATACCAGTTCCCACTCTGACTTTATGGAATAGTTTGTTTAAGCTGATAACTCAAAGCAGAAGATAAGGTGCCATAAACAAGGGGTGTCAACTAATAATAAATCTTGTCCAGAAATCAATGTGAAACTTGTGGTCACCAAAGTTTCTGTGCGTCAAACTGGGAAAGGGACATATTGCCCCTCCTTCCTGAACCCCTTCTCCACCATTACTACAATTAACCTGAAAAGCCAATAATTGCCTGTTCCAGCAGCTTGGGTAACTCTCTAGAGCTGGATTTTAGTGGTAGAAACAGTTTCAGAGGGAAGAGAAATAGGCTGAAAATGCTTCCATGAGCATCACAATATACAGCACTATTGTATGTATCATAGTTGGGTTAGGGACCATGGTTTTAGTCTGTTAATCAACCATCAAATTCCTAAGCATCCGCAACAACAACAGCTTGGATCCTAAAGTCTGAGTCTATGAAATAGACCAGAAATCCCTGTATAGAACTGGACCTTTCCATCTCCCCCTTTTCACCTCACACACCACCTAAACAATGTTCCTTAGAGTTAGGGACTCTTAGGAAGAGAACGGAATGTGGCATGAGCATGGAGACTGTACAAGGAAGAATTAACTTCTCTGCGACAAACCAGGAAAGGGACCTTGGTGTCCTGGTGGACAACTCAATGAAGGTGTCAACCCAGTGTGCCTCAGCAGTGAAAAAAGCAAACTCAATGCTAGGGATCATTAGGAAGGGTATAGAAAATAAGTCAGCAAGTGTCATTTTGCCTCTTTATAAATCTATGGTGAGGCCCCATCTGGAATACTGTGTACAGTTCTGGTCGCCATACCTCCAGAAGGATATTATGGAGCTGGAAAAAGTGCAGAGGAAGGCAACCAGAATGATTAGGGGACTGGAACACCTTCCTTACCATCTGAGGCTGCAACGGTTGGGCCTCTTCACTCTTGAACGACGACGTCTAAGAGGTGACCTGATTGAAGTTTATAAAATCATGCACGGTGTGGACAAAGTAGATAAGGAAAAACTGTTTTCCCTATCGCATAACACTAGAACTAGGGGACACTCCATGAAACTTTTGGGTACTAGTTCTCAAACAAATAAGAGAAAGTACTTTTTCACCCAGAGGATTACTAGTCTATGGAACTCCCTGCCAGAAGAAGTGGTGACAGCTGTCAGTCTTGACAGCTTTAAGAAAGGATTAGACAAGTTCATGGAGGACAAGAGTATCAATGGCTATAATTATGGATACTTAAGGACAACCTCCAGGTTGGAGAGATAGGCAGGATATCTCTCAATATCATTTCCAGGGAATCCTAAGCAGGTGAAGGCATCTGCTTGGGAATACCCTGAAGGAAATGGTGAGCCACTGTGTGAGACAGAATGCTGGACTGGATGGGCTGTGGCCTGTTCCAGCAAGGCTGTTCTTATGTTCTTATGTTCTTATTATGGAAAATCTGGGATCTCTTTCCTTGACCAAGGTACAGTGCTTTGCTCACACATCACCACCTTTGGGTCCATGTGAATAGTTCTAGAGAAAAAGGAAGATGATTTATTTGAGTTTCGGTGGCGTACGTATGAAACAGAAACGCATCGTTTTAGAAGACTCTGTCCACATTTTTCTTCACATTCCTGAGATAATGATTCTTTCCAGATAGCTGGCTTGCCTCACCTCATTAAATAAGTCTTTACCAGAAATTATTTTAATACTGACCTATTAACTGGAATCATCTTTTCACACCACTCAGAAAGATTTAAATTTATTAATCCAGCCAATCAGTAAATAAATTTGCAGTCACAGCATAATCTTTAGTGAAAAAAGAAATATGTGGAGAGCAAGGCTTTTCACAGATTTCCATGGGACCTCGCTAATGGAATGGCAAAGTCCCCACATTATTAACTTTACAAGGTATACAGAAAGAACCTCCTCGAAGATTGTGGTATTTTTGAACCACAATCAGGCATATCCTGGTAAAAGCAACGTTATGTTGTCAGCTAATATTTCTCACACTAGGTTAGGCAAAGGGAACTGTGGGATGAATTCACCAAAAGGTGGCTTCATTTCACAGTTTTATGCCTGGCCTAGACACAGAAGAATTACTTTTATGTATATACACAACTGAGCACACCTGAACTCAGGTATCTTCATATGCAGTCTAGGTAAAATGATGGCATGCTCTCCATTTTTTGTACTTTTGATATCCCAGTCTAGCTATTAAATATTAATAGCAATGTGGTTTGAACAACTAATGGATTACACATTATTAAAATGTTTAAGACCATCACCAGAGGTTGGAGAATCGGGATAGTGAGTTTTCTAATATTATTTGGTTTAAATCCAATTTCAAGTTCCAAGGAAAGTAGACTCATTGAAATAATGGGATTTACACAAATGTATGGGGTTGCTTTTTTTATTTATTTTGCTTATTATATTTATATACTGTCCTTTTCTTATGGTTGTGATTTACCATTCAGCAGTTGATTCAAAGGGATCTTTATTTGGGACTAACAATTGAGACAAATGTGTTAAATACCTAACTTAGTGCCAATGTTTATTTTATTAGCAACATTTTTGAAATGTCAGTTCTTCTTCTCTGTGTCTAGGCCAAATGTGAAACTGCCAAAATGAAGCCACCTTTCGGTGAATTCATTTTGTAGTTCCTTACACCAGACCTAGTGTGAGAAAGATTAGCCAACACAAGGTTGCTGTTGCCCAGGGTAAGCCCAACTGTGGTTCAAAAAATACCCCAATCTTCAACAAGGCTCTTTCTGTGAACCCCAGAAATGTCAGTATATTCCACATTTAATTTCCTTCCAATCTTATTGCCTGACATTGTGTCCATGGCCATATATATTATTCATATTTCAATGCATCTGATGAAATGGCCTATAATTTATAGAAGTTTACACTATAATGAACTACATATTAGGGCAGGTAAATTTTAACATGTCTCGCCAGCTCTGGCTCATTTGCACTGCTTCCTGGCCCCTTATGTACCAGGTTCAAGGTAGTAGTGTTAACATGTAAAACCTTAAATGGTTTGGGACCTTATTACCTGTCAGAGCATCTCTTCTGGAGTTCTACTAACTGTCTTATCCAGTCCACATTAGCCGTTGGGTGCCCACACCCAGAGAGACCAGAGGCACAATAGCAAAGAACAGAAATTTACATAGGGCCCCATCCTTGTGGATTATGCCAGGTTCCCTCCCTCATTTTTTAAAAAGCTCTAAAAGCTGAACTACTCAAAAAGGTTTCTGTAGATATATTTGACAGATAAAGCTTGTGACCTTCTGTTGTCTGTAGTTGTTCACTGTCTACTAGTTGTTGCCAGTAAGTCATTCTATTATTTTTTGAACACTTTATAAGCCATATTCTAAAAGATATGACTTGGATGTGGTTGAGAATGCCTTTTGGTGGTTCCTACTCCTATGTGATTGACCATTTTCCAATGGAGGCACAACAAGGTATGGTTTCTGCTTCAGTGCATGATATCATAGCTCTAACTTATCCACGTTACTGTTCAAATTCTATGTGAAATTCTCTCATAATATCATTCAAAAGTTTTAGGTTTGTTGTCATGAACATTTAGCTCACAAACACACACATGTCTGTTTCTCATGGCACTGCAATGTTAGCCTGGTACAGCCAAAATCAATGATGACAAAACCAAGCTTTGGTTGTGCCCCAAATGAGGAAGCAGCCTATGGTCCTCACGATATGTATCATAATAAATTTGTTTATCTTTAGGGACTGTGTAGGCTCAAGTGGTTAAGATGCTGAAATTACTGACTGGGAGGTCGGAGTTTGATTCCCGAGGACCGCATGACAGAGTGAGCTCCCATCTCTGTCCCAACTCCTGCCAACCTAGCAGTTTGAAAGCAAGAAATTGCAAGTAGATAAATAGGGACCACTTCAATGGGAAGATGAACAGCATTCCGTGCACTCCAGTGTCTAGGCATGCCTGCCACATGTCCACAGAAACATCTGCAGAAGCAGACAATACTGGCTCTTCGGCTATGGAACAGAGATGAGCACTGAATCCTAGAGTCAGATACAACTGGCTTTCGAGCAAAGGCGACCTTTACCTAGGGTGCCACAGGACTCTGTCCTGCTCTCTTTGGAGCCACTTGTGGCTTTATGTGTGCTTGAACAATGTTTGGCCACAGTAAGGCACTAAATGAAAGATAACAAGCTTGGTCCCAATCTCAAATAAGATAAAAGCACCAATGGCAGGTGGTTACTCAGACAAGATGGTTGGGATCTCATTTGTTCATGTGAGGTATTGCATCTCCCCTCAAGCACAATGTTTATAATTTGAAGGTGCTCCTGGATCCATAACTGTCATTAGAGATTCAAGTACCCTCTGAGGCATTAAGTACAGTACCTTTTGACTGGTATTCCTCCTACTTTTCCTATTTGGAAGTAAACAAGCCTCTTGTTTAAAATACTGTAACACATTCATATGTAGATCTGTCTCGAATATAGTCTTGAAATTACTATTAGATGCGAAATACATCAACAAGAGTTTTTACAAGATCTAGGTCATTTGAACATTACAGTATGTTCCTGTCCTGTCTTCCTTGTCTCACGTATAAAGTTCTTCATGGCTTGGGATTTTAATACCTGACAGCATTCCTTCTCCCACATAAATCTCCTCATGGTCTGCAGTCATTTACAAAAGTTCCACGATCTTATTTCTTCTTCTGAAATCTGAAGATGAATGCTATAGAAAAGGCTTTCTCTGTCTTGGCTCCTTGGTTATGGAATGTTATTCTCATGAAAATTCCCAGTACCAGGACTGCCTTCTTCCCATTCCATCCCTTTTACACTTTTGTTATTTAACTTCTTATTACATGTTGGTTTTATGCTCCTCTTTTATTTCTTTAGTTTCCACTCTTCATTTGCTATGTTTTAGCAGGTTGGTGTTGTATACTATTTTCATCACATTAGGCTTTATTTTGAGGTTTTGTTTTAATTATGTTGATTATAGATATGTTTTTAATTATTGTTTATATTTCATTGAATTATTGCAATGCAAAAACCTAGAAAATTAATAAATAATTAATAAAGTTATGTTATGACACACTTTTAGTCACTCCTATATCTGTACAGATGTGTAAACAGGTAGATATTTTCCCCCTTTATTTCAATGCATGTTTGTGAGTGAAATACTGATTCTACTCTTTGTGAGGACAGAATTGTGAATGATAGTTGTTTTGAGTTAATAAAGATTGTTATCATATAAATGTGCCCTTAAATCACATCCTGCATCTTGCCATTAACCTTGCAAGAGTTACCACTCTTTAATTTGCTATACTGTATATGGATTTACCAGGCATTCGGTATGACAAAATGAATCAAGAGGTGGCCTATAGTAGGAAGGGCAGTTCTGAGCATAAAAGGGGTCTGGAATACAAAGATAGTCTTTTCTGTCAAAACAGAGGCCAGCAAGGAAGCCTACTATTAACTGTAGTAGTATTCTCCCACTGTTGCTCCCCAGAGAGCTGGTATTTACATCCTCTGAAGATGGAGGTGCTATACATCCCACATTAGTAGGAGCACCAAGTTGACCTATCCTCCCTTAAGATATCCTTCCAAAGCCTTCTAAGCTAGTCATTACCAACACATCCTGTGGCATAGAATTCCACAAATCAACAATGTTTTTCATTGTACAGTATTTCATTGTACAGTATAGTATTTCTTCTTGGCTGTCTTGAATGTGCCCCAAGTAAATTTCACTGCATGTCCTTGAGTTTTTGCATCATGATGATAGAAAGAGAAATAGTTCCTCTTGTCCTCTACACCAGGGAACAGGGAAAATCAAGTCTTCCCAGGTTACCTTGGTTTAACTTTACACTAACTAACTAACAGAATTAGTGAACTTGACATCAGGTCCTTATTACAGAAATGTTACATTTTAAAATATAATTCCCAAAATCTCCAACTGACATAAATCCATGTTTTCTGAGGATTCTAGAAGGTGTTGCCTCAAAAGTATTTCTTTCACTGCCCCCCAACATCTGGTTTCAGGGTGTGGGATGATGCCCAACCATCTGCTGCTTAAGAGAGCGAACAGGAACCCCCAGAAGAACTCCATGTTCTCTGCCTTGAGCTTCACGATGGGAAGAAAGTGAGATATAAATGATTTATACAAATGCACCAAATTTCATTCTTCATAAATAGTAAGGTAAAGGTAAAGGTTTTCCTTGCTTGAAAGCCAGTCATATCCGACTCTAGGGTTCAGTGCTCATCTCTGTTTCAAAGCCGAAGAGCCAGCGTTGTTTGCTTCGGCAGACGTTTCTGTTGTCATGTGGCAAGCATGACTAGACACCAGAGCGCACGGAACGCTGTTACCTTCCCACCGAAGTGGACGCTATTTATCTACTTGCAATTTCTTGCTTTTGAACTGCTAGGTTGGCAGGATCCTGCAATACTCGGGAATCAAACTGCTGACCTTCTGCCTCCCAGTCAGCATCTTAGTCACTTGAGCCATTGCATAATAGTGGCATACAGTAATTCTAAGGTCATGCTGCAATCTTTATTGTCATTTTCTCAGGCGGCATATTGTTACTATTTACTTGCGAGTAAAGGTATATAGCAGGGGTTCCCAAACTATGGCCCATGGGCTGGATCGGCCCCCAACGCCAATTCATCTAGCCCCCCCCCCCCAAAGTAAAACGCGCCCATGTGAGCACATTTTACTTCTGCTTCCGGGAGCAATGAGGGCTTCATGGGCAGGATGAACTGGCATCAGGGGGCCAGATCTGGCCCACAGGCCATAGTGACCAGCCCCCTGAACCACATCCGCTGCCCCCCCCTTGACGCCTGGGGAAGGCAATTCAGAGAGGGGGCGCCAAGGGGCAGCCAGAAAGAAGTTAGCGTGGGTGGTGTGTGAGAGAGAGAGAACCTGGAGGGAGGGGTCCACTGCCTCTTGGATAGGTGATAGGTCACCCTTGCTCGAAAAGCCAGTCGTATCCGACTCTAGGGTTCAGTGCTCATCTCTAGTTTATAACCGAAGAGCCCGCGCGCGGTTCTTCTCAGAACAGACCTCCCGTTTCCCTCTCCCTGGGCAAACTCTTCTTAGGGGCTAAAGGACTGGCATCGTGGGCAGCGCGAGCGACGGCATTCGCCAAGTCGAAAGTCTCGACAGGAGACACAGCCCTGCCCTGTTTGCACGCCCACCTTCTCCCACCCCAGCGTTTCGACTGTTTTGTTTTGTTTTTTTAAAAAAATCTTTTGCCTAGGGGCAGCCCACAGAAGAAGGTGCGCTCAAGCAAACGAAATGCCCTTCCCCTTGACCCCCATAAAAAGCAGGGGAGCTGAGGCTGGCCCTTTCCGAGTCGAGCCGCGCCTCCGCCACCCCATAGCCTTTCCCCCCACAGGGCTGGTTTTGCCGCCGGCTCGCCTCAGAAAGGGCAAAACTCCGCACCTCACTTTGGAGGCGCGCGCGCGCAGCAGCAGAACCGGGGAGCCCTCAATTCCCGCTTCTTTGAGCCTCGCGCTGTGTGTATGTGCGTGTGTGCACTTAACCAACTCACCTGAAGAAAAGTTTGGAGAACAAGTTCGCCTTTTCCAGAGGCGACTTCTGCATGGTGCCCACCCCCACCACCACTGCCCCCGGGCTGCCGCCGAAAGGCTGGGCTGGTGGGATGGGATGGTGCAGTGGGACTTGTTCGCCTCAAGAAGTGACGAGCCGCTTATGCTTCGCCGCCTTCCCCCGAAAGTACAATAATTCGTGTGGGGTGTTGTGTGTGTGTTGTTTTTTTTTAAGGCCAAGCCCGCGTCGTTCGTACCGCTCACCCCACCTTATCCCGTTCGGAGGTAACCGCCTCCCTCCTCCTCCTGCCACTCTCCCCGCCTCTGCCATGGTGCCCGGCTTCATAAGCCTGCCCACGGTTTCACCGCTCTCCACCACCTCAGGAGGGACGAGGTCGTCAAAGAAATCTCTCTCTCCCCGCCCGCGCAGCTTTGTGAGGAGAAGCGCCGCGCGCCAAGTGCTTTTCCGCGCTGAGCGCTTCTTCTTCTTCTTCTTCTTCTTCTCCTCCTCCTCTCTCTCTCTCTCTCTCTCTCTCTCTCTCTCTCTCTCTCTCTCACACACACACACACACACACACACACGCACACACACACACCGCGCGCTCCTTCCCTGCCCGAGGAAAGACACCCCCCCCCCCCAGTTTTCAGCCTCGAAGGAGCAAACGAAGCGAGTCGACTCTCCCTTTCGCCCCTGCTGTGATGGCGGCCCGCCTGCTGCCTTGTTCAAAGGCTTTCCCTTCACAGCTCCTTCCTATGAAGAGAGGCTTATCCCGGTGGTGGTGGTGGTGGTGGGGGGGGTTCGACTGGAAGCGCGGCTTCGCATCCTGTCTTAAATGTCAGCAGGGCTCGGAGGAGTCGAGCCTGTGTAGACGGAACAATGAACAAGAAAGGACGCGTTTCAGTGCTCATCTCTGGTTCAAAACCGAAGGGCCAGCGCCGTCTGCTTCTGCAGACGTTTCCGTGGTCATGTGGCAGGCATGACTAGACACCGGAGTGCAAGGAACGCTGTAGACCTTCCCACCGAAGTGGTCCCTACTTATCTACTTGAAATTTCTTGCTTTCGAACTGCTAGGTTGGCAGCTGGGACAAAGAAGGGAGCTCATTCCGTCCTGCAGTACTCGGGAATCGAATTGCTGACCTCCCGCCTTCCACTCAGCATCTTAGCCACTTGAGCCACTGCAGTCCTAGCTTTATAAAGTATCACCTAAATAGGCTGAGTAGTCGTTTCAGTCGGGATAGTTCTTTGCCCCGTGCCTTTATTCAGTTTCCGAGACCCAGAAGGGGGGGGGGAGCTTTCCCCTACTTCAGCCCCTAGGCTGCAGTGGCTCAAGTGGCTAAGACGCTGACTGGAAGGCGGGAGGTCAGCAGCTCAATGCCCCAGTTGCAGGACGGAATGAGCTCCCGTCTTTGTCCCAGCTCCTGCCAACCTAGCAGTTCGAAAGCAAGAAATTGCAAGTAGATCAATAGGGACCACTTCAGTAGGGAGGTAAACAGCATTCCGTGCACTCTGGTGTCTAGTCATGCCTGCCACATGACCACGGAAATGTCTGCAGAAGCAGACAGCGCTGGCTCTTCGCCTTTGAACCAGAGATGAGCACTGAACCCTAGAGTCGGATATGATTGGCTTTCGAGCAAGGGAAACCTTTACCTTTACTTGAGCCTAAAGTTTAGGTTCTCTTGGCAACTTGCCTTTGGGAAGAGAACACAATGTCCACCTGGTCATTCTGGTTCAGAGGCTACTCCTGCCTGAACTCATTCAACGAAAAACTAAAACATTACTAGGCATTGCTAAGTAAGCCGCCTTTTGGACTCTGACAGGCAGCAGTTTATTGGAGTTTTGGGAATAATTATTTCCAGAGACTGGAAAGTTATTTTTATAGCTACAGTTTCCAATTGGCAAACGATGGTACTGTATAGCTTTTAAAGTAACTTTTGTTTTTCTTCTTACTTAAATGTACTTAAAATGGTAACGAGCACAACTAACTATTATTATTATTATTTATTCGATTTATACCCCACCCTACTCAGCCCAGGCCGACTCAGGGCGGCTATTATGGCTATGGCCATAATCTTGTTAGCATTGGGTGGCATAAATTAGAAGCCATTCCAGTGTTTTGCAGGATCTTGCCCGTTGTCTACCGTGTGCTTCCAGGTAATCACACACTTGCAAAATACAGAAACCACTTGGATTCTGGTGCTTAAAATAACTAATATAGCTACAGTTGCCCCTAAAAGAAGCAAAGTTATCCTTTGTTACATTGTTTCTGCCACTGAGTAGTAAGAAACATTCACACACACACATACAACTATTGAACACAGCATATTCCTTAATTGTAGGCTGAGGCTGAGCAGGTGCCATTTTAGTGCTTCTCGATGTCAAAGGATTCTCACTTGCCCATTGGTAAAGGTAAAGATAGTCCTTGTTCAAAAGCCAGTCGTATCCGACTCTAGGGGTCAGTGCTTGTTATGTGTGTAACATTGTACCTTTAAGGATGTAACCTTGTAAAAGAGTCTCTGTGTAACAATGTAACCCAATGTAAACCAGCTGCGATTACAAGCGATTCAGCTCCCGGTAGATGGCAGCTGCAATAGCTCAGCTCACATGGTCCAGATCACCCAATCACAGTGTAATGCGGGAAGCATTCCTGCCACAGATAAACCTTATAAGGTATGCAGTACGTCCCAACTGATACCACAGCCAATGGGTGCTCATGGAGCGTAATTCAAATGTACTGTACAGTATAAAAGGAGCTGTGCTTCCGCCATTACCACATGTTCAGATTGCATACCTTGCAATAAATATGTGTTTGGCCCCCTGAATGCTGCCTACCACATATCAATCTGTAAACATCAAATTGGCGATGAAGGTGGGATCATGGCTTCTCACAGCATCAAGCTACCTCCATTTGACATCAAGAAGCCAGAGAAATGGGAGCTGTACGAGTGCCAGTTTGAGCACGTGATGGCCGCCGAGCGCATCGAGGATGAGGAACAAATGTACTCCTGCCTCCTCGCCCAGATTGGCCTCCCGACATTAGAGCTGGTGATGCACATGATGCTGCCCCGAATAACTAGATGGTCCCACTCGCGAAGATCCTGGAGGTGCTGCGGAACCACTTTCAGCCGAAAGTGTCCATCTTCCCGGCCTGAGTCGCATTCCACAGGCGAGACCAGTACCCAGGTGAATCTGTGGTGGACTACACCGCCGTCCTCAGATTAGCAGCTGCCCCTTGCTGGTGGGGCGACCTGGAGGAAGCCCTGAGGGACGGCCTGCTGTGCGGACTGTGGGACGAGGAAGTCCAGAGGAGACTGATGGCCCACGAGCACCTTTCCTTCAACTCCGTTTTGCAGGAGGCTCAGGCGGTTGAAGTAGCGAAGTCCGGGGTGTGAGCCTTCAGGGGGAAGCCTGCTGCACCCGGGGGCGGGTCTGCTGTACAGGCCACCCGGCATTCTCCCTGCCATTTCCAGCTCATCTTCCTCTCTGGAGGCCTCTCCATCATCGGGGTCCGGTTCCAGTGATGACAATGACGTCCAGAAGGTCCAGAGGAAGGCATCCTGGAAACACACCAGCGACAAGGTCCACCACCGATGCGATGGCTGCGGAGCGTCCCACAACCAGAAAAAGTGCCCTTTCCAGAAGGCCGAGTGCCACAGCTGCAGATGCCGAGGCCACATCGCCAAGGTTTGCAGGTGATGGCGGAGAGAGGACCAGGAGCCAGCTGAGCACCCTCGATGAAAGGGAGATGGCATCGGGAAGGTTTCTGTGGATGAGTCGACTGTGAGCCGTGTGTCCAATGCACACCGATGCTTCTTTGTTGAGGTACTGTTACAGGGGGTCCCCGTTAGGATGGAGGTGGACTTGGGTTTGTCCTACTCCATCGTGTCCCAGAAGGAATTTCTGCGCATTCCCCCCAATGCGCGCCCGAAATTTAAGGCTCTGAAGACTACTTTGTGGGATGTTCAGGGCAACATGATTCCTGTTTTGGGGGTGGGGGAGTTCCAAGTAAAGTTCAAACGTTTCACGGAGAAGCTGCCCCAGTGGTACTGAAATGGGGTTCCAGCTGCCTCCTGGGGAGCCAGTGGTTTGCTCCCTTGGGTATTGAACTGTCTGGCATCAATGCCATAGAGACTGACCCAGTGCGGGATGTGTGCGATGTGCACCCAGTGGTCTTCAAGAAGGGGCTCGGGAGGTATAAGGGGCCCCCAGTCTCGTTTGACCTGGATCCAGAAATTCATCCCATTCGGCTCAAGCCACGAAGAGTGCCTTTTGCCCTCAAGGACAAGATTGAAGCAGAACTGGACAAACTGGTGGGTCAGGGGATCTTGGTTCCGCTAGACTCCACAGAGTGGGCGACACCGATTGTTACAGCTTTAAAGTCAGATGGGGAAGTCCAGATTTGTGCGGACTACAAATGCACAATTAACAAGGCTATTCGCCCTAATGCATATCCGGTGCCGGTAGTTAGCCATTTACTAGCCACTTTACATTGGGGTAAATGTTTCGCAAAACTAGATTTAGCCCAAGCATACCAGCAGCTCATGATAATTCCCGCTACAGCAGCTGCGCAGACAATTGTAACACACAAAGGGGCTTTTAAGGTGACGCGCCTACAGTTCAGTGTAAATTCAGCCCCAGGGATTTACCAATCTCTCGTGTAACAACTTCTAAAGGGTCTCTCCAGGGTGCTGCTTTATTTTGATGACATTTTGATCACCGCGGGGAGCGAGTCAGAACTAGCAAAAAGATTGGACAAAGTCCTCACAGTGTTTGAGAAAGTGGGGTTAAGGTTGAGAAGGAATAAGTGTGTGTTCCTAGTGAGGGAGGTAGAGTTCCTAGGGTTCAGAATAATCCCTGAAGGAGTCAAGCCCACCGATTCAAAGGTCTCTGCTGTTCGAAATGCCCCTTGCCCCACCGCAAAACCAGAATTGCAGTCCTTCTTAGGGCTCCTAAATTTCTATCATTCCTTCTTGCCAAAGCTCCATAGCGGAGCCTCTCCATCATCTTCTAAAGAAAGTAACAGTTTGGCGGTGGGGGGGACAGCCAGGAAAAGGCTTTCAAAGAGCTGAAACAGCTCCTCTCCTCAGAGGCAATCTTAACCCATTTCGACCCCAGGAAGCCCGTGGTGCTAGTGTGTGATGCTTCACCAGTGGGGGTGGGGGCAGTGCTGTGCCACGTGTTAGAAAATGGGTGGGAAGCCCCGGTTGCTTTTTATTCCAGGTAACTTTCAAAAGCAGAGTGCAAGTACACGCAAACAGATAGAAAGGCTCTTGCGATAGTTGCTGAGACCAAGAAACTCCATGACTTCCTCTATGGTCAGAAGTTCACCATTGTGACCGACCATAAGCCTCTGCTGGGTATTTTCACCACGTGCAAGCCCACACCCCAGATCCTGTCCCCAAGGATGCTTCGATGGGCCATCTTTCTAAATGCTTACCAGTACACACTGGTCCACTGCCCGGGCAAAGAGATCAGCCATGCTGATGCACTTTCCTGGTCCCCCCTCCCAGAGCTAGGAGAACCCGAATGCGAGGTGGAGCAAGATCACCAGGTGTTGCTGATCGAGTCCCTCAATTCACCACCCATAGTACCCACAGATCTCGCCAAGACTACGGCGAGGGACAAGGTAATGTCCCTAGTAGTTTCATGGGTAAAGAAGGGTTGGCCCACGACTCCGCCAGCCGAGGAGTTCAAAGCATTTTTCCGGAAAAGGATTCAACTCTCGTTAGAGAGGGGTTGCCTCCTCTGGGGCCAATGGGTGAACATTCCCAAGGCACTGTGTGCAAAAGTGCTCAGGTTGCTGCACATCAGCCACCCGGGAATTGTGCACTCAAAGGCTTTGGCCAGAAGCTATTTCTGGTGGCCCCAGATAGACGCTGACATTGACCACATGGTGAGCACTTGCGAAAGTTGCCAGAGTTCTCGACCCGAGAAGTCCCGACTGCCTCACAGAGAATGGGACACAGCCATGGTCTCGATTACACACCGACTTTGCTGGTTCCTCCTAGTGGTCGATTCTTTTCCAAAATGGTTGGAGGTCATTCCAATGTCCAATACCTCCTCCGCTGCAACCATTAAACACTTGCGGAAGCTGTTTAGTTGTTTTGGGTTACCCGATGTGCTTGTCTCCGACAACGGCAGTACTTTCACTTCTGCCGAATTCCAGGCATTCCTAGAGAGGAATGCGATTTGGCACATCACTTCAGCCCCTTTTTACCCCGCAACAAATGGCCAGGTTGAGCGCCAAGTGCGAACAACTAAGGAGGCACTTCGGCGAATGGGCCCCGGGGATTTAAATTTGCAATTGTGCCAATTTCTCATCTGCTACAGAGTAACTCCCCTGGCATCCAGGCTCTTGACTGCAGAGCTCCTCATGCATAGGAGGCCAGTCTCCCTTTTTGATCAATTGGATCCAACCAGGGTGGCGGATAGGGGGAGGAATATAGAAATTGCACACACCAAGGTATTCGAGGTAGGGGACCCAGTGTATTGTAGAAACTATGTGGCCACCGGTCCAACGTGGGTCCCAGGGGTTGTGATTGAACAGACGAGACCGGTGTCCTACCAGGTAGAAACAAGTACGGGTTTACTGTGGAGGCGACACGCCGACCAGCTCAGGCGTTGGGTCACAAATGCACAGGGAAATGAAGGTATGGGTGAGTCAATGTTAGGGTTCTCCCCCATCCACTTATCCCAAGGGGGAGATACGGTGAACAGCTCACAAAGGGTTCCTTATATCAATTCCTTCCACACCAGTCAAAGGGTTCCGAATCCCTGTCCCTTTCACCCATGGCAGGCGAGCTCTGAGGTCCGCGAAAGCTCAGACCCCGAAAGTGTAGTTTTTGAGTTGCAGGACCGGGGGGAGTTTTCAGAGTGTTCCCCCACTCATCCAAGCGAGGAGCGGCACTTTGAGTTCACCCCAGTAACCCCCCGTCCTTTGGTTTTTGAGTCTTCCTCTACTCCTAGACAAAAGAGGCAAATTTCTGTTGAGTCACCCGCCACTCCGAGTAACAGGCGGGACTTTTCATTAAGGTATTCTTCTCCCCTTCCAGGTTTTGATTACGAGCGATCCCCTGCTCCTTCTGAAACAAAACGGGGTTCTGATTTACAGTTTGCCCTCCCAAGTTCTTCTTCTGAATCAGACCATGCCTTCTGACATGCCGCTAACGAGTCTCGTTTTCCCATTGCAGCATGAGAGTCTGCGGAACTCAGATCCCCTAGTTCTCCCGAGCTCGGCCAAGCTGCCGCACGGCCCAAACGCACACGCGGGCCACCATGATGGTTGAGGGACTTCGTCCCATCCTACAGGGGAAGGGTGTTATGTACTCTTGAGGGAGACTGGCAGTTGGAGAATGTTGTAAAGGAGGCATCCAAGAAGGGAAGCCTGGTTATAATGGGGGATTTCAATTACCCTCACATAGACTGGGTGAACTGTTGTTCAGCACATGATAAAGAGATAAAGTTCCTAGATATGCTAAATGATTGTTCCCTGGGACAGGAGCATCATGGCGGACTGACCGGTATCGTTTTCCGTTTGTTCTGAAGGGAGAGCCGCTTAAAAGCGGGAAAGGAGGTATTTTGGAGTTGCGTTTTGGGCTCAAAAGTATATTAAACGGAGTGTGAGATCAATATCTTCGGCCAGGTTAATTTGGAAGGTAAAATATAGAGAGGTTGCCAAGAAATCAGAGATCTTTTGGCCGTGGACAAGTTGTTATACTTTCTCCGCAAGAGTTTGGGGCGTGTTTCCTCTCAGGCTCAAAAGGTTTCGAGAATGAAAAGATTGACTGACTGAGTTTACTGGTCTCTGCAGTTCTTGGGATACAAAACTATTTGAAAAAAGAAAGGAAGAAAGGAGAATTAAGAACTTTCTCTTTAAGTATTAAGTTTTGGAATACTGAAACTTTGGAGATTAAAAGTCGGACAGTGGGATCTAACAAGAGGACTTTAACAAACACTCAACTTCGCAGATTCTCATGCTCAAGGACAGCCTGAGGTAACTCGGGGCTGTCTCTGCAGGGGAGCGGGGTGTGAGTGCGGAACTAAGAAGACTTGCTAATCACTCAGTCTTTGTTATTTAATTGCGGAACTAAGAAACTGATGTTGAAACGATTCCATGCCCAGGCTGTTTGATCAGGCTGTTTGAAATGTGCCAGTAATCTACGAAACACCTCGAGACCGAAAGGTTGGAAGACCTCCATCTTCGGGGAATATAAACAATTAAACATACAGCGAAACCTGGGGTCTAAAGAGGAATGAAAGGAATGTAAGAAACTGAGAGGAACGGAAAGTACAGTAGATAAAAGCGGGGCACAGACACCGAGTGGGAGCAAGGTGAGGGATCCCGGAGCTCCAAAAGAGACTGAGGCTAACAGAATTAACAGAATTAAAATATTACAGTAAAAGACTCTCTTTTTGCTGGATTACAAGGATGGGACTGTGGCTACAAGGCGGCAGTAAAGAAACAGTGAATATTGGTTTATCGGACTATTGGATTACCAGCGGTTTATGGACACTAAATAGCTAATAAAAAGGTCTTTCATTGTGTGTCCAGTTAAAATTCGGACTGTTACAGGATTGTGCACTTTGCAAGCAGAAGTAGAAAGCAGAAGGATAGAGGACTACAGAGGGATACAGCATTGCTAAAAGGAGCATAGGGTTGCAAGGCTCCAAGGACTCAGAGACTCACCAGCTGGGAATTTAATTTGCATATTTCCCCTTATCTTGGTTTTGGAACACCTGGGTTTTTTTCTCTTTATTTCTTTTCTTTCTTTTGAAAGAGGGGATTCAAGAAAGGGAAATTGAACGGCTCTCTTAAAGCAGTATTTGATTGTTCTCCATTTAAATTTTGAATTTATTATTCCCTATTGGTTTATAATCAAATATATTCTACATTTTTTATATTTATTATATTATAAGTATATTAATACACTATTGAACTGTTAGTTTAGGATCCTGTGGTTAAAAGGCAGCAGTTTAATGAGCAAAAAAATTGATAATTTTGAACAGGATTTAAAGTGGGTGAGAGCAGATAGATTGGAGAGAAGAGAACAGGAGGGTAGGAGAAAAAAATCGTTGCAGGAAGAACTTAACGAGATCCAAGAACTAGAAGAGCTGAGGAAGAAAGTAGCTGAAAGGAGGTTAAAGATTAAACAGCAAGAAGTCTTAGAACAGGAAGAGAAAGAAAAACAAATAGGAGTGGGGGGTCAAGAGATTCTGATAGGAGAGGAGTCAAGAAGACAGATGGCTACCAAAAAAAAAGGGTTTGACAAGGGGAGGGTTAAAGAGGTAGAAGAGGAGCAGGTTGGTGATAGAGGCCCAAGTCCAGATTTAAATGATTTAAGAGGAGACCTGGAGCTTAGGTTTGATAAATTAGAGGAAGAACTTCAAGCTAAACTACAAACATTAGAAGATCAGCGAGCAAAAGACAATCAGAAATTTCAAAAAGAAATAAAAGAAAGTATCACACAAGCATTCAAGAACACCAAGAAAGAGTGTACCAATTTATTGAAGGAAATAGATGAACTAAAGGAGGGGGTGAATGCTATTGGGAAAGAAGTTTGGGAAATGAAACATGAGTTAAGAGAGGTCAAGGAGCAGGTACAGTTAAAAGAGGAGAAACAGAAAAAATATGATAAAAGGCTGGAAAGAATGGAAGATCAGGGGAGAAGGTGCAACGTGGTTATTAGGAATATACCAGAACGGAACCCGGATAACTTGAGACAAAGATTGGTAGAATGGATTAAATCAATGGGAATGGGGGAGGAAATGGAATTGGAGGATATAGACAGTGTGTACAGACTAGGACAAAAAAGGAACCAAGAAAGACCTAGAAATGTTTTTTTAAGATTTGGCAATCTAGGACAAAAGTTAAGGATAATGAAATATGTTAACTCCTCGGGGGATGATGCTTTAAAAATGGAGGGGGCACAGCTAGAAATATATAAAGATATTTCGTTAGAATAACGCATTTGGAGACTACAAATTAAGCCAATCACAAAAAAATTGCGTGAGAAAAACATACAATATAAATGGAGATCACATAAACAATTAATTTTTGCAGTGAAGGGGAAGAATTATTGGATTAGGGAAGAATCTGATGGTTTAGAAATTTTGATGGAAGCTAAGATTATAGAAAAAGGGTCTACAGAATGGAAGCAACTTAAAGATGCCTTAATAAATGTGGGAGTAGCGCCCATGTTAGAACGGGAAGAGGAGGAAGTTGAAGGAGCAGAAGGAGGGAAAGACTAGGTCATTAAAGGATAAAAACAGAGAATCTACTGCGTGGAATAAATTATGACAAATTAAGATAATCATTTGTAATAAGAAATAAACAATGAACAAGAAACGGATGTTAAGTATTAAGGTCCACTCGCCACCCGCAACCCCCCCTCCCCTCTTTGGTTTTCAAAGGTTACTTTTAGTAGAAAGTGGGGAGGGTAGAGCTTTTTTTCTTTTGCTTTTTTTCCTCTTTCTTATTTGTTTGATTTTTGGTTTGTTTAAACTTTGTTATTTTTGTATATATTTTTCTCTTTAAGATAATTGTATATTATTTAATTTAAGATGCGCTGGAGGAGGGAGAGTATAACTTGTTGTGGGTTGAGGTATTGGTTCACATATTATGGGGAATTCTGCAGTAACAGTAGAGAAAGCACTAAATATGTATACTTAAAAAGTTAAAAATTATCTCATGGAATGTCAGGGGCCTAGGGAACCAAATTAAGAGGAAACGTGTGGAAGGAGTTCTGAGAAGGGAAAAAGCGGATATCATTTTTCTCCAGGAGACACATCAGAAAAATGAAAATAAGAATAATATTTATGTAAAAGGGATGGAAATATATGAGAAAAGCCTAGGTTCAAGTAATTCAAGAGGGGTTGCTGTATTAATATCGAATAAACTAGATTTTTCATTGAGCAAGAACATTAAAGATAAGGAGGGAAGGTTTCAGCTAATAAAAGGTAAAATAGAGGAGGAAGATTATACATTTGTCAACGTATACTCACCAAACAAGAATCAAGGGATCTTTCTAGATAAAATTCTACCCATTATAAAAAAAGAAAGATCAGTAAATTTAATTATAGGGGGAGATTTTAACTTAATCAGGTCAGGATTAGATACAACAAATAATCTTAGAAAGACTCAAGATAAATTGATTGACAAATGGATAGGGAAACTAGGATTATGGGATGCGATGAGAATGTTGACAGGTAAAAAAAAAATATTTACCTTTTGCTCCTTAAAACATAGATCTTATTCTCGTTTGGATTATTTCTTTGTGTCAGAAAATATGCTTAAGAATTTAGAAAACTTTAATTACGGCAATTTTAATATCTCAGACCATACATTTATTTCGATAGAGATGCGGCTGAACAGCAGCACCTATCGAAATAAGGTATGGAGAATGGATACTAAACTATTAAAAATGAAGAGATAAAAAAAGATTAATAAATAAATGGATAAAGAACTGGGAAGATAATGACACGGGTGAGGTGAAATTACATATTCTTTGGGACGCAATGAAAGCGGTTATTAGAGGTGATTATATACAAGAGAAGGCAATATTTGAAAAAAAATGAAAAGTCAAGTAATTAAAAGAGATAAAGATATAAAAGAACTAGAAAGGAAGCACGCAGCTACAGGAAGTAACTCAATTTGGAATAAATTACAGGCATTAAAAAAGGAAACAATTGCAGTAGAAGTTGAAAAGGTTAGGGTAGATTTGGCATATTTAAAAAATGATTTTGAATTCAATAATAAAGATATGAAAAATTTAGCAAAAAAAGTAAGACAAAAAAAGTAAGGGATATATAGAGGCTCTAATTAATAAAGAAGGTATAAGGCAGTATAAACTGGAAAATAAATTATCAGTAGCAGAAGAATTCTATACAAAATTATATACAGAACACAGAATTGATGATAATGTACTTCAAGCATATTTGGATAGGAACTTGACATACCAATTAAAGGAAGAACATGTAAATATAATGGAACAAGATATTAAAGACAAGGAGATTGAAGAGGTAATTAACAACTTAAAAAAGGATAAAACGCCAGGAGAGGATGGTATCCCTTCGGAATTTTATAAGGAATGCCGAGAGGTATTAATTCCCAAGTTAAAAAATATATATAATTATATATTGGAAGGGGGGGAGATCCCCAAGTCCTGGAGTAATTCGATAATGGCTCTAATTCCTAAACCTGGAAAGGATAAAGAGAATATAGAAACATATAGACCAATATCATTATTAAATCAGGATGCAAAAATTTTTACTTCAAAAATTAATAATCGGCTTAATAAATTCATAGACACTTATATTGGAGAAGACCAAGTAGGATTTGTTAAAGGAAGACAAATGGATAAATTAATAAATCGGTTAATTAATATTATTGATAAATTAAAAAATAATAAACAAAAAGTATGTATAGTGGCATTAGACATATATAAAGCATTTGATTCAATTCAATGGAAAACAATAAAAGGAATATGTGAGAAATTACAATTCGGCCCTAAATTTAATCATGTGATAGGACAATTGTACAAAGAAAGTAAATCTAAAATTAAAATGAATAATTGTCTGGGGAAAGAAATTGATATAAACGCGGGGACAAGACAAGGATGTCCATTGTCCCCATGTCTATTTATACTGGCAATGGAATTACTAGCAAATGATATAAGGCAAAATGAAAAATTAGTAGGAATAGAAAATAAAAAAATAAGTCTATTTGCGGATGACACTCTATTAGTTGTAAAAGATCCTTTAAATAATTTAAACAAAATACAAGAACATTTAAGAGCCTTTGAAGAAGTAACAGGATTAAAAATTAATTGGACGAAAACTGAGGCTATCACATGCAATTTAACCCAGGCGGAAAAGGAAAAAATTGGAGATAGATTTAATATTACAATAAAAGATGAATTGAAATATTTGGGAATATTCGTGACGAAGGAACCAAAAGACCTATATAATATTAACTTCAATAAATTAAGAAATAAATTGAAACCATTACTAGAACAGATAAAACGAGCAAAGACTTCATGGTTTGGAAGGATTAATATTTGCAAAATAAAAGTTATACCCAAATTGAATTTTCTGTTTGAAAACTTACCGATTAAAATCAAAGAGTCAGAACTAAATAAATGGCAAAAATTGATAAACAGAATTTGCAATAATAATAAAAGAGCAAGAATTAGTAAAGGATTATGGTACATGAAGAATAAACAGGGAGGGTTAAACATTCCAAACATTAAAGCGTATTTTCAAGCCTTTCATATAAAGAAATTAATTAAATTATTAACTCAGCAAAATGAGGTAATAGGTGAAGGGGATCAAGAAGAATTTAAAAAATTAAAAGGTGAAATATTTCTTGCTCAAGTAAATAATAAAACAGAGATTAACTGCTTTTCTATAAAGAATATTTATGTGGCACCAGATATTTCCCCAATTTTAGAAATTTTAGATTTCCAGAGTTGCCCATTATTATCCTCGCAAAAAATAAGACCTATTCTATTGCAAGAAAAAGTGTTGTTAATAACAGAGTGGATAAAAATTGTAATACATATCAGAAAAGGAAGGAGGTATATAATAAATTAAAATTAAATTGGCTACAAGAATTGGGGATGGAGAAATGGGACAAATCGATAAGGGGGATTATAGGAGTACCTAGGGCAAAGACGCCCTTTGAAGAATTGGTCTTGGAAATAAGGAAAGGGAAGACAAGATTACAGGGGTTAGTAGGTAAACTGTACCAAATGCTTATCCCAGGGGAAGGATCACACTATACACTTAAACGAATTTGGGAGGAAGATTTAAATATTAAAATTGAAGAAGAAGAGTGGAGGAAAAAGTGGGGAAACAGAATAACAAAAACTATGTCAATCAAGGAAAAGGAGCATGTTTGTAAGGTACTTTGGAGGTGGTACCTTACCCCAATCAGACTCAAGCAAATGGATATTAATAAATCTGATTTGTGTTGGAGATGCAATGAACAAAAGGGGACATATTTGCATCTGTGGTGGTTTTGTAAGAAAACAAATAAATTTTGGAAAGTGGTAGAGAAGGAGATAAACGAGATTCTTGGCATAACAATGATTTTAGAACCCAAACTAGCTATATTAGGAGAAATAGGAAAAATGAGATTAAGTGAGGGTAATAAAGAATTAATTTTGACATTGTTGCTGGTTGCTAGACAGCTGATAGCCCAAGAATGGAAGGGTAACGAAAATCTAAATAATAGGTGGTATAAAGAGGTTTGGCAACTGGCACTAAATGAAAAATTAACTAGCCAAATTAGGTTAAAACAGGGTTTTAAAATCAAAATACAATTTTGGGAAATATGGAAACCTTTCATACAGCACGCGTTAACAAGTGAAGAAGGAAGTAAGCCTGGCCCTGACATGATTCAATTTTGGAAGATTTAAGTATACTGTGCCAATTGAAATTGCTGCAGAATAGGGTTTTGCACGGATTAAAAGTTGAAAGAATGAAAGAGTGAACAAGATTTTGATATATTGTTGTTATTCCTTTCTCTTTTCTTGGTGTTTTTTTTTCTTTATTTATTGTTAGTTTTTAAGTATTTATATTTTTTATGTTTGTTTGTATTTTATGATTATTAATAAAAATAAATAAATAAAAATAAATAAAAAAAGATGGTTGAAGACCCAACTAGAGGTACAAGAATCCTTGACTTGATGTTAATGTGACTGATCCAATAGGGAACAGTGACCACAACTCAATTATGTTTAACTTGATCATAGACCGCAAGTCACTGATAAAATCTAACACAGAGACCTTAAATTTTCAAAAAGGAAATTTCCCATAGATGAGGAAACTAGTAAAAAAGAAGCTGAAATGGAAAATTGAGAGAGTCCAAACACTCCAAGAGGCATGGAGGCTGTTTACAAAAACAATAACAGAGGCCCAAGTGGAATGCATACCCAAAAAGAAAAAGGGCACTGCCAGGTCCAAGAGGACTCCGATGTGGCTTACAGAAGCTGTTCGGGAAGTGATCAAGAGCAAGAAAAGCTCATTTAGAAGATGGAAGGCTTGCCCGAATGAGGACAGCAGGCAGAAACATAAATTCTGGCAGAACAAATGCAAGGCAACAATCAGGAAAGGAAAGCAAGACTTTGAGGAGCATATAGCTAAAAATACTCAGAGAAATAACAAAGACTTCTTTAAGTACATTAGAAGTAAGAACCCAACTAGGAAGGCCATTGGACCATTAGATGACAATGGAAGGCAAGGGGTTATTAAAGAGGAAACAGAGATTGCAGAGAGACTCAATGAATTCTTTGCTTCAGTATTCAATGAAGAAGACAGAGACCACATGCCCAAAACAGAGCCTATCTTTGTAGGGAGGGAAACCGAAGAATTAAACCAGATAGAAATAACCAGGGAGGAGGTCCTTGCATGTCTTGTTAAACTAAACACTAACAAATCACCAGAACCAGATGGCATCCATCCACGAGTTCTCAGGGAACTTAAAGATGAAATTGCTGATCTCCTAGCCAAAATATATAATATTTCCCTCAAATCAGGCTTTGTGCCTGATGACTGGAAGGTAGCGAATGTAACACCAATTTTCAAAAAAGGATCCAGGGGTGATCCAGGAAATTACCGACCTGTCAGTTTGACATGTGTCCCAGGTAAAGTGATGGAAACCATCCTAAAAGATAGAATTAATAGGCACATAGAAGAGAAGGCACTGCTAAAGGAGAGCCAACATGGCTTTTGCAAGGGCAAATCATGCCTCACTAATCTGTTGGAATTTCTTGAGAGTGTCAAGAAGCATGTGGATAAGGGGGATCTAGTTGACATTGTTTATCTGGACTTTCAGAATGCTTTTGACAAGGTCCCACACCAAAGGCTCTTGAATAAACTTACCAGTCATGGAATAAAGGGACAGGTCTTGTCCTGGATCAGCAACTGGCTAAGGGACAGGAAACAGAGGGTAGCACTAAATAGACACTTCTCCAAGTGGAGGGAAGTAAAGAGTGGGGTCCCCCAAGGTTCAGTACTGGGACCCCTGCTTTTCAACCTCTTCATAAATGATCTAGAGGTAGGAGTAAAAAGCAAGGTAGCCAAATTTGCTGACGACACTAAATTATACAGGGTAGTGAAAACTGTGAGAGATTTTGAGGAGCTCCAGAGGGATCTCTTGACACTGGGGGAGTGGGCAAAACAGTGGCAAATGAGCTTCAACATTAGTAAGTGCAGAGTGATGCATGTTGGGGCAAAAAAACCCAATTACATTTATAACTGATGGGGTCTGAACTCTCTGCGACAAACCAGGAAAGGGACCTTGGTGTCCTGGTGGACAACTCAATGAAGGTGTCAACCCAGTGTGCCTCAGCAGTGAAAAAAGCAAACTCAATGCTAGGGTGTAGGAATGCATCTGGATTCTGTCAGGCTGTCTTCTGACACATTTTGTAAACAAAAGCCTCTTTGCTTACTGAGAGACAACGCTAGATTTTGGGCTCTGACACTTCTGATTGGCCTTATGCCCTGAGTTTTGTTTCTGTTAAGTTTCGTTTCTGGTATACTCTGCTTGAATAAGTTTCGTTTCTGAGACTCTCTGCTTGAATAAAGAGAAGGCATTAGTTTCCTTTGTCAGCCAAAGACTGCAGCCGTGTTTTCTGTATCTCTCTGTCTTTCCTTACTCTGAGCCTAATGAAGCTGGACTTCGTGGACTCTTAACTCCCTATCTTAAAAGATCTGATGATATAAACTGCTACTTCATGAGACTGATTGAGACATGAATCAGATTTCTACAAGTGGCGCTCCGTGTGACGCTTTGAACTACAATGAGAGAGCCTTCTTTGAACTCTGCTTCAGCAATTAACACCTCATAATTGGCGACCAGGGACAAGGTCTTCACTCGCTTCGACCAGAGGAAAGGTCATAAATCGAGCGCTTGAGAATTACAACTAGGTGAGTGGAAAAGTGGAAAACACAATTTAATTATGGGGTGCATATTGTCTTCGCAAGGGAATGAACTTTGTAAAGATATCTCAGATCTTTTGAATAACAATGGGCGAAAGGCTGATGAGAAGAAGATACAGCAGCTGGTTAAAGCTATAGAAAAAATCAGTCCTTGGGTTAAATATGATCAATGTCTGGACTTAAAACAGTGGAAACAGATTGGGAGAGAAATGCAGAAGCATAATGGAATTCCTATATCAATTTTATTTACATGGGAGGAAGTCAGAGATTGCCTTCAGAGACTCACTCCAAAGAATATGTTATTCTCTCAGAGGCTTGATGGCCCCCTCCCAAAGCTTTTGCCACCAGACAAGGGAGGGGCTATGGCAACTGCCCTTCCATCATATGAGAAACAACAGCCCCCTGATGGGGGTGGAGGTGGAAATGGAGATGGGACATTATATCCTGGCTTGCAGCAATCAAGCACTTTTAGCCCTACCAAAACACAATTCTCTGCTGCTTTAACGGCAGCTGTACTGGATGTGGAATCTCCTGAGATATACCCAGTGATAAGGGGGGCTCCGGCTGTGGGCAATGCATTGGCAGTCCCAGATAGATATGAAACCCTCCATTACAAATATCTGAAGGAACTGAGGGTCAGCATACGTGACTATGGGGCTAATGCACCTTTTACTAAAGCTCTGTTGGAAGCCATTGCTTCTCAAAAATTGCTACCAGTTGATTGGAAACAGATGATTAAAGCACTCCTGCCTCCTGCAGAAGCCATGCTCTGCTTGCAAGAGTGGAGGGATATGGCTTGGGAGGTAAATCGCACACGCCCTGCACTCACAATGGATATGTTATGTGGGGAGGGAAATTTTGCCAACCCCACACAGCAGTTGGCACTCACTGACGCCCAGTTGGGAGAGATTGCACAGATAGTCATGCGTGCCTGGAATAAGATTCCTTCCAAAGGGGATAGCTCCGTTGCTGGGTTTGCAGCAATAAGGCAGGGCCCTAAAGAGGATTACACTGAGTTTATTAACAGACTCATGACTGCTCTCAGCCGCCAGGTGGAAAATGTCCCGGCACGGGAAATGCTCATGAAACAACTGGCTTTTGAAAATGCCAATGAGGATTGTAAAGGGGCTCTGACAGCTGTTTATGCTCGACCAGGCACATCGATAGCAGACATGATGAAAGTTTGTCAAAATGTGGGGACTCACAGTTACAAGGCTCAACTTCTGGCAGCTGCAGTTCAGTTGCCCACAACTCAGGCTCAAAACAATTGTTGTTTTGGCTGTGGAAAAGAAGGACATTTTAAAGCACAATGTCGCTTCTCTCAAAAGCAGGCAGCACGCCCTTCAAGGAAGTGTCCCATTTGCCAGAAAGGGTACCATTGGGCCAATCAGTGCCGCTCAAATCCTAATGCCAACTCCTCAGCTGCTCAGCACAAAGACTCTGACTTTTCTCCACAGTAGCAGGGAAATGGGAGTGCGGGCCAGGCTCGGGCCCAGGCAAAATAATAGGGCTACCAGAGGTCAGTGAGGAAGCAATAGCGGAGGTTTTGGACGAAGATATGGAACTTGCCCAAGAAATGATTTCACGATATAGAAAAAACCATCCTCTAAAAGAAGGGCTTTTATTGAGGTTATCCAAGGACTGTACTTTTACTATGCCAGGGAGTGTGGAGGCTCTTCCCACAATGGTTGATGATGTTAATTTCCAGGGCATGATGGGCATCGTTCTTCCTTGCCCAGACGCCTTACCCGCTTCTGTACACATTGCAGCAGGGTCAGTTACATTGGGTCACCAAGAAATTGTCATCCCTGCATCAGCCACGCAACATCTCACCCTGCCTAAGGGACAACCTGTAGGACGCCTTCATCTGCTCCCACTAGGGACCACTGTAACTCCATCCCAGGAGGCGACTGTAACAGCAGCTATGGCGGTGATACAAATCACCGAGGATAGACCGACCCGCTCGCTGATTATGGGTGGACGTTCAGTGTCTGGATTGGTCGATACAGGAGCCGATATTTCAGTGGTGGCAAAAAAAGATTGGCCAACTGGATGGGCCGTCCGCCCCTGTAGGGAAGTTTATGGGGTGGGCGGGTACGAGCCAGCACAGCAAAGTGTTCATCCAATCGTCTTTGAGACCTCAGGGGGAACAAAAGTTTCTCTTCACCCCCTGATTATGGATATTCCTATTACTCTGTGGGGCCGGGATCTCCTGGCTAAAACAGGGTGTACCTTGCAGACAAATTTTTGATACGGGCCTCCCCTGCAGCGCCGTTGCATGCACTTCCACTACAATGGAAAAACACCCCGCCAGTGTGGACGGATCAATGGCCACTCTCAAGAGAAAAGCTCCAGGCGGCGGAGGCCCTTGTACAGGAGCAATTAAATCTGGGACATATTCAAACAACCACTAGTCCTTGGAACTCTCCAATTTTTGTGGTGAAAAAGAAGTCTGGAAAATGGCGATTGTTACATGATTTGAGAAAAGTTAATGAGCACATATTGCCAATGGGACCTCTACAATCTGGACTTCCTAATCCGAACATGATTCCTGAAGATCATCAACTCATGGTCATAGATTTGAAGGACTGTTTTTATACAATCTTGCTAGCGCCACAAGACAGAGAAAAATTTGCATTTACATTGCCAGTATACAATAATGAACATCCTACTCAACGGTTTGAATGGTGTGTCTTGCCTATGGGTATGGCCAACTCGCCGACTCTATGCCAAATTTTGTGAACAAGGCTTTGGAACCTTTCAGGCAACGTCATCCAGAGGTTAAAGTCTATCATTACACAGATGACATTTTATTGCATGGTCCACAAGTCACGGAGAAACACCTGCAGGACCTAGCAGACATTTTGCAACAAGCGGGCTTGATCATAGCTCCTGAAAAAGTACAGCGGATGTATCCATTCCAATATCTGGGACATAGGCTCTCAGCTACCGCTTCAACTCCGCTATTGCCAACGATAGCTATTCCAGAGCAGTTCACTCTTGTACAATTGCAACAGTTGCTAGGGAACATAAATTGGGCTCGTCCTTTCTTGGCCCTGAGCACGGAGGAACTGTCACCACTCTTTGCTGCTCTTTCTGGACACACTTCTCCAGCGGACATCATTCCCTGCACAACGGAGATGCGTACAGCTCTTCAACGCCTCAATGAAAAGCTGCATACCATTGCTGTGGATCGGGTGCCCTCAGGCACCGTTGCGCTGGCATGCGCTCTTCTTCCCACACCGATGCTGCCCACTGCGGTTTTGTTCGCGCCTGTCAACGCTCAGAAGGTGGCCATCATGAAATGGCTACACTTGGCACACACTCCCTCGAAAAACTGTTATCGCCTGCCTGATGCAATTGCTGATCTTTTCCTCAAATGCCGTACTAGGGCAAAGCATTTGACTGGCTATGACGTTGACTTTGTTTGTTTTCCTTTTTCGCAGGATCAGCTAACCGCCTTGCTACAGCATTCTGAGGCATTTCAGGTGGCCATGGCGGACTTTGTGGGACAAGTTAAATTTAACCCCCCCAAGGATAAGCGGTTTACCTTGCTGAATCTCACTTCTTACTCCCTGTCATCCCCGCTTTGCATGCAACCTATCTTGCATGCCGTTACTCTTTTCTCGGATGGCTCCCTCTCCCGTGGAGTCCTTACATGGCAGGGTCCTACTGGGGAATGGGAGGTTGTTTTTACAGGACCTCAAGCATCAGCCCAGCGGTCGGAACTGGCAGCGGTCATACTTGCTTTCTCTACGTTTTCTGATGTGCCTTTTAACCTGATTGTGGATACTCGATATGTTTACCGCCTTGTTTTTACTTTAGCTCAAGCTTATTTGTCTCCATCGATGGATAGGGATCTTTTTGCCTTATTCCAACAGCTTCAAGGTTTTCTTTCCAACCGTACGGTCCCTTTCTTTATTGCCCACATACGCTCTCACACAAGGATCCTGGGTTATTTGACGGAGGGCAATGCACGAGCAGATTCTGCTCTCCGGGACACTGCTGAGGTTTTTTCTCTCTTTGACAACCCCATTGACAGTCATGTAATGTTTCATCAATCTGCTAAGGTTTTGCATAAACGATTTTCCATTCCTATGTCACAGGCTAGAGACATTGTGTCATCCTGTGCTTCCTGTACGAAGTCTCCTATATTCCTGCCATTTGATGCTGTTAATCCTCGAGGAACAGAAGCTAATCAGCTATGGCAGATGGATGTCACGCAAGTACCTGCTTTGGCTCCGCTTTCTAAGTTACATGTGACTGTTGATACCTTCTCTGGATTTATATGGGCTACACCCTTACGGGGTGAAACATCCAGACATGTTATACAACATTGCATTCGTTCGTTTGCGGCAATGGGTAAACCTAAAAGCCTTAAGACAGACAATGGGTCATCATATGTTTCTTCTGCCTTTCAGGACTTTTGCCGTCAGTGGGACATTAAGCTAACCCATGGAATACCCTATAACTCAACTGGACAGGCGATTGTTGAAAGAGCCCACCTGACATTCAAAAATTTGTTACACAAGCAAGTGGGAGATAGAGGGGTTCCTGTGGCTGAAATACCTACAGCTGTTGCTAAAGTACTGTATACTCTTAATTTTCTTCTTGCTCCCCATAACAGGTCACACTCTCCGGTCGAATTGCATTTCAGGACCGAGGAGTGTCTTCCTAAGCCATTGGTCGTTTATCGGCAGCAGCCGGATCCTGAGTGGAAGGGTCCTGTACCTCTAATCACCTGGGGACGAGGATACGCAGCGGTTTCTACGACCTCAGGACCTGTGTGGATTCCTGCTCGAGCGATCCGCCCATGGAGAGAGAAGAAGGTTACTCAGCTCCAGGATGGTGGTTCACCAGTAGACTAAATGTGCTGACATTTGTTCTTTTCTTTCTTACTGTGCTTCCAGCTGTAAGAACAATGCCTCATGGGGGCAACCCCAACTTTTGGATTCGTCATGCTAACTATATGTTTGAAGTTCATGGTAAGAATGCAACGTTATACTATGAGCATCCACTGGCCGTGTCTCAAATGGCCTTTCTTCCGGCATTGTTCAACACGCCAGAGTTGGTTATTGGACATTTGCAACATCTTGATAGATCTACACTCTTCTCTAATCCTCCAGAACAATTTAACAACACCCGCTGGCGAAGCATGACATTCAAGAAATACACTAAAGGACTTTGTTTCTGCTGCCATAGTTCTGGAGTCTGGAATAGTAAATGGAAGTACTGGACTCAAGCACAAAGGGTTTTGCGGAGTGTAGGCAATTATACGGGTTGTGATGATTATTTTTGGTTATGGGGTAGTTATAACAGTTCTTATAAGCTTAATTATACCTTGTTTAACACTACTATTGAAGATATATATGATGTGTTTCCTATGTTTACTCCTGATTATTCTGCTAACTTCAGAATTTACAGGAGAGCATTACTAACAATGTACGCACTGATGTTAATCTCTTTGATTGGGTGACTTCTTGGTTGCCTGATTTATCTGTCCTTAGACAAGTTTTCTTTTATGGGTTCATTATTATTATCTGCCTTATATCTTTGTGTTTTTGCATTAATTGTATTCCTAACCTTATTTCTATGTGTAACGCATGTCCACTGCGTAGAAGGGAGACATCGAGTTTTGCACGACGGCAATTGTACTCAATGAGGTATCATCCTCCGGAACAAGGTACCATGAGTCAGGAGGGGTACGATGTCCAGGAGGACAGTGATGATGTATATGGAGGAGTAGTTATGGAGTATGATGACATGCAGGGGTATGATTAGCCGTCCCTCTCTCAAATTTTAATGAAAAAGGAGGACATGTAGGAATGCATCTGGATTCTGTCAGGCTGTCTTCTGACACATTTTGTAAACAAAAGCCTATTTGCTTATTGAGAGACAACGCTAGATTTTGGGCTCTGACACTTCTGATTGGCTGTATGCCCTGAGTTTTGTTTCTGTTAAGTTTCGTTTCTGGTATACTCTGCTTGAATAAGTTTCGTTTCTGAGACTCTCTGCTTGAATAAAGAGAAGGCATTAGTTTCCTTTGTCAGCCAAAGACTGCAGCCGTGTTTTCTGTATCTCTCTGTCTTTCCTTACTCTGAGCCTAATGAAGCTGGACTTCGTGGACTCTTAACTCCCTATCTTAAAAGATCTGATGATATAAACTGCTACTTCATGAGACTGATTGAGACATGAATCAGATTTCTACACTAGGGATCATTAGGAAGGGTATAGAAAATAAGTCAGCAAGTGTCATTTTGCCTCTTTATAAATCTATGGTGAGGCCCCATCTGGAATACTGTGTACAGTTCTGGTCGCCATACCTCCAGAAGGATATTATGGAGCTGGAGAAAGTGCAGAGGAGGGCAACCAGAATGATTAGGGGACTGGAACACCTTCCTTACCATCTGAGGCTGCAACGTTGAGCATTTTCACTCTTGAACGATGGCATCTAAGAGGTGACCTGATAGAAGTTTATAATATCATGCATGGTGTGGACAAAGTAGATAAGGAAAAACTGTTTTCCCTATCACACAACACTAGAACTAGGGGGCACTCGATGAAACTTTTGGGTACTAGTTCTGAAACAAATAAGAGAAAGTACTTTTTCACCCAGAGGATTACTGGTCTATGGAACTCCCTGCCAGAAGGAGTGGTGACAGCTGTCAGTCTTGACAGCTTTAAGAAAGGATTAGACAAGTTCATGGAGGACAAGGGTATCAATGGTTATAATTATGGATACTTAAGGACAACCTCGGGGTTGGAGAGATAGGCAGGATATCTCTCAATGCCATTTCCAGGGAATCCTAAACAGGTGAAGGCATCTCCTTGGGAATACCCTGAAGGAAATGGTGAGCCACTGTGTGAGACAGAATGCTGGACTGGATGGGCTGTGGCCTGTTCCAGCAAGGCTGTTATATGTTCTTATGTATGTAACATTGAACCTTTAAGGATGTAATCTTGTAAAAGAGTCTCTGTGTAACAATGTAACCCAATGTAAACCAGCTGTGATTACAAGCGATTCAGCTGCTGGTAGATGGCAGCTGCAATAGCTCAGCTCACATGGTCCAGATCACCCAATCACAGTGTAACGCGGGAAGCATTCCCGCCACAGGTAAACCTTATAAGGTATGCAGTACGTCCCAATGACGTCACTGATACCACAGCCAATGGGTGCTCCTGGAGCGTAATTCAAATGTACTGTACAGTATAAAAGGAGCTATGCCTCCGCCATTACCACATGTTCAGATTGCATACCTTGCAATAAAGATGTGTTCGGTCCCCTGAATGCTGCCTACCACGTATCAATCTGTAAACATCAAAGTGCTCATCTCCATTTATAGCCAAAGAGCCAGCGCTGCCTGCATCTGCAGATGTTTCCATGGATGTGCGCAGTGTAGCAAGAGTGGGCTTGAACCACCCTGAGTTAGCAGTTTGCCCACCCTGGCAAGGCGTGGTTTCCCATAGGAATGCATTGAAAAGAGACTTTGTTGCCCACCCTGAAACAATATTCACCCACCCACATCTAGAGTCCTGGCTACAGCCCTGGACATGCGGCAGGCATGATTAGACACTGGAGCACAAGGAATGTTGTTTACATTCCTATCAAACTAGTACCTATTTATCTACATGCAATTTCTTGCTTTTGAACTGCTAGGTTGGCAAGAGCTTGGACAGACAGAAGCTCATTCCATCATGCATTCAGTACTCAGGTCTTCAGCTGCTGACCTGATGACCTTCCAGTTGTAAAGTTTTGCATCTTAACTATGAAGCTACTAGTCCCTCCACTTGCCCATTAATAAACTTCAAAACAAAAATAAGTTAACATATCAGGGACATTTTTATCTCTAGCTCCTAATGTGCTGGTTTCCTGATTGCAGGGAGTTTGTTTTACACCTGAAAGCAAACAGGGTGTTTCCAGAAAAGGTTTATGCTGTACAAAACATTGTGCTTGAGTCATCGAATTTTATGTGAAGTGCAAATGATGCCCCCCTTTTTTTGTAAACTGGGTTTTCCCCACTTCATTTTCCATCTTTTGTTCTTAATTTGTTCTTAATGGTGAACTTCCATTAAGGAAGGAAATACATAAATGTTTTCATGTCAGAGATTACTCTGGGTTAAAAGGATTTTTGCAGGGGTTGCCCGAATGAGGCTCCTTTCGTTCCCCTATCATGCAGCTCTCAGGGAATCGAACCCCTGTATACATAAATGCTGCCCAACATCTTTGACAAATAACATTAGGGGTCACATACATTTCTGGGCTCCATTCAGAAGCAGCTGCTTACTCCAGGTTTGGGGGATCAATGGATCCAGTCCAGATTTTAGTGTAAGCTTTACAGGAACAATCCTAGGTATTAATTAGTAGCCCCAAAATAGGTTCTGCACCTTGGATAGTCCCTTCAAAGTTAAGAATAAAATCCAGAGCAGATTCACTGCCCCAGCAAACCTGAAGTCAGAGGCTACCTGATCCAACAAAAACAAAAGCATTTCCTGAATAAGTGTCACTACTGCCTTCATTCATTTTTATACTGTTGCCAAGTTCTGATTGATTGACTAAAAGTATTAATTTACCACTTTTCTGCCAATGACGTACAATAAAAAGATGAAAATTTGATCTAAAAATGAATTATACTATTTTTAAAATCAAATTTAAAAGTCCAAATTCTTTAAAAATACATGTTGTAGAGATCATCTGTATGCATGGTTCACAGATTAGTTTTGAGCAATGAAGCTGACAAAGAGGCCAGAGAACAAATAGAAACAAGTTCCCTTGGATTATAACCTAAAACTGTGGTGGTTCAAGTGGTTCAGATGCTGAACTCGACGACTGGAAGGTGGGAGTTCAATTCCCAAGTACTGCATGACAGAGTGAGCGCCTGTCTCTGTCCCAGCTCCTGCCAACCTAGCAGTTCAAAAGCAAGAAACTGCAAGTAGATAAATAGGTACCACTTCGTTGGGAAGGTAAACAGTATTCCGTGTTGAGGTATGCCTGCCATGTATCCACTGAAATGTCTGCAGATGTAGGCAAGCACTGGCTCTTTGGCTGTGAACAGAGGTGAGCACTGAACCCTAGAGTTGGACACGACCAGCTTTTAAGCAAGGGTGACTTTTACAGACAAAAAATAACCAGCAAGTACTGTATTCTAACACCATTAAGAAGACAAAAAAAGAATATAACAGCAGACTAATTAGTGAGGCTTTAAACCAGGGGTGGCCAACCTTTTTCCACTGTGGGCCTGATCATGCCCCACCCCACCCCTGGACAGGCCTAACCATACCCCTCGGAAGCAAAGCTGGCACATTTACAGCTGTTGTAAGTACGCCGACTTCCATTTTTACAGCTGTGGGCACGTTTACACATCCGTGGGTGCATTTCACAACTGATGTAAATGTGCCTGCTTCCCACTTCCAGGTACTGTGGCAGCGTCAAAATGGATGGAATGGCACTGTGGGCCAAGGCTGGCCCATGAGCTGTAGATTGGGAATCCCAACTTTAAACCAACAGGCTGAACTTTATTGAATTGTCTGTGGTCTATGCTGGTCAGATAAACTGGTTTCAGCCAGATGTACCTTGTTGTTCAGTCGCACAGTCGATTCCGACCCTGTGGACCACTGACCTCCAGGTACCTCTGTCCTCAACCATTCTCCTCAGCCCGTCCAGCTCTGTGCCCACTGCGTCTACAATACAATCTAGCCATCTCATCTTTGGCCGCCCCCTTCTTGGTTAATTCAATAGAATGGACTGAGACATCCAACACACCATCTTGTCCTATACTGTGGGATCAATTTCAACTTGTAACATCTGAAGAGGTTGATAAGGCCCTTGCATGCTGTAGAGCCACCACCTCTCCCTTAGATTCTTGCCCAACATGGTAACTGAAATTAACAGTGCAATGAGCCATTCAGATCCCAATTCATCACTACAAATTGGCACTGTACCCTCTTCGTTTAAAAGAAACAATCATAGGGCCCATTCCCCACCCCCTACCCCAAAATGAATGCAATGATGGAGAATGTAAACAATATTTGACCGGTAACGAAATCCCATTTATGGGTAAGTTGATCTAGAGCAGTGTTTCTCAATGTGGTGCCCACAGCCAGTGCCACACGAGGCAAGTTTTAGGATGGAGTGAGATCCAACTATGGTACCCCCTTGGTCACTCCTAATTTATGGGGTTAAATTAAGTTACTTGGCAAAACTTTACAACACTGGCGATGTAACCGAGGGGTGGTGGCACTGGTGCTCCGCCTGGTGCCCGCACACTCGACCCGCGTGCATCTCAACAAATAAGGTCATTAACATACATGCCATACGCTTGCAATCAAAATATCGAAAAGCCCCCAAAATATTACTTTACCACTGGAGCGACCCCTCCATTCGCCTTATGGTAGAGCCAGCCCTGCCCACAGCCCACATGGGGACTTCAATTGCCAGAAGTCTAAGTTAGTACATTGGCTGATCAGTGCTTTGGGGAATTAACTTAGAACAGGAATGCCCAAACTATAGCCTGTGAGCCCAATCAGGCCCATGCATATCATTATTCTGGATGGCAGTGAGAACTCAGGCACTTCTAGGACTTTAGTGTATGGGACCAAAGACAACCGGACAACCGAAAGGTTGGTTTAACACAGGTTTATTGCATTGCATGAGGTTCCAGTGAAGCATGAGGAATGGCGGTGATACATCTCAATATATACAGTAGCTCTCTACATTTGAATCTTGTAGCACGGTAGCTGATTGGTTGCTACCGGCGTGGCCTCGCCCAGGCACGCCTCTTTCTTCAGCTGCTGAATGCAGGTCTTGCTTCAGCTGCTGAATGCAGGTCTTTCTTCAGCTGCTGAATGCAGGTCTTGCTTCAGCTGCTGAATGCAGGTCTTGCTTCAGCTGCTGAATGCAGGTCTTGCTTCAGCTGCTGAATGCAGGTCTTTCTTCAGCTGCTGAATGCGGGGAAGGTTTTCCCGCGGCTGTCCGTGATTGAGCAATGTGAACCATGTGAGAGTGAACGCTCGCAGCTGCCCTCTATAGGCTGTCTGCTCGCGTTCCTTCATAGCTGATATCGTTTGTATCTGGAGTGGTTACAATCTTGCCTTACAGTATAATGAACATGCATACATACATAACATCCCTCCCCCCTAGGATGGGACGAAGTCCCGCAACCATTGTGGCTTGCCGCACGTTCGCTTGGGGCGTGCTTGCGCCTGCCCTAATTCTGGAGAGCCTGTGATCCCTGACTCCGCGGGCGCTTGTTCTGCAACGGGAAACGGGGATTCGTTAGTGGCTCTGTGGGGCGTCCGTGCCTGCCTTGCGCTTGGGGAAGGGAATGGGATGAACAGTTGGGAGGTAAATCCCTGCCTATTGCCCTCGGACCCCGGGGACCCTCCTAGTGTGAACCGCGGCACCGATGAGGTCGCCCTTGGTGAATGGCTACCTTCTGATCCCTGCTCGGGGGACCTTAAGACTGTGGTGGTGGGCGGACTCGCTGATGCCTCTGGTCTTGGAGGTGTCGGTCTCCGGAACATGGGCGCTAAATTGCATTCTAACTCACAGGGGCTACTGGGACTGGAGGTACCAGGGGCTGAACTGAAACCCCTCTTTTCGCTAGGACGGGTGGGGGACCACTCCGCTAACTCCCCCTGGTACTGTAAATCAACGTCTAAACCTCTGTGGGCCTCTGAGCCTCGGGGGGACTTCCGCGGCTTCCGCGGGGTATGAGTGTGGTTGGGGCTCCTCCTTTCTGACGGGGACTCCCGCAACCCGGGGCTCCTCCTCTCTGGCAGGGACTCCCGCAAAAGATTTCCGTGGATCGATTCCCTTTCCTCCCCCCTTGGTGGGGACCCATGCTCCCCTTTTCCTCCCCCTTGGGCTAAACGGGTGGGGGAGTACCCTAACGCTGAATCAATGCTGGCCTCATCCTCGTCTTGCTCTCCGGGGACCCTACGCCTGAGTTGGTCCACGTGTCGCCTCCACAGGAAACCTGTACTGGTCTCTACGCGGTATGAGACGGGGCCGGTTTGGTCTACTACGGTGCCCGGCACCCAGGCTGGCCCCGCGCTGGCGTAATTCCTGCAGTATACTGGGGCGCCTATGCCGAAACTCTTGGTGGGTTCCACCCCTATGTTCTGCCCCTTGTCCTCTACTCTCGTGGGGTCTAGCTTGGATATCCCCGTGGCCAGCTTCCTGCGCATCAACAGCTCTGCGGGGGAGTACCCTGACGCTAAGGGGGTGACCCTGTATCTCAGCAGGAATTGGCACAATTTCAGGTCGAGGTCTCCGGGACCCATGCGCAGTAGCGCGTCTTTCGTGGTGCGCACGAGGCGCTCTACTTGGCCATTGGTGGCCGGGTGAAAGGGGGCGGAGGTGACGTGCCGAATGGCGTTGCGTTCCATGAATGCCCTGAACTCGGCGGACGTGAAACAGCTAGCGTTATCACTGACGAGGGTGTCGGGTAAACCGAACGTGGAAAAGACCCTCCTTAACTGTTTAATGGTTGTGGTCGAGGAGGTGCTCGAGACTGGAATGACCTCCAACCACTTAGAGAACACGTCCACCACGAGGAGGAAAAGCGTTCCCCTGAATGGGCCAGCAAAGTCTACGTGAACTCGGGACCAGGGTCCCCTCGCAGCGTCCCATTCCCTAGGTGGCGAGCGAGCCTCTTCTGGCCTTGAGCTTTGGCACGCCTCACAAGTGCCGACCATGTGTTCGATGTCGGCGTCTAACTGGGGCCACCAAAAGTAACTGCGGGCTAGTGCCTTAGAGCGTACGATCCCCGGGTGGCTGACGTGCAGCAGTTTAAGCACCCTCGGCCGGAGAGACGTGGGGATCACTACCCGCTGTCCCCACAAGAGGCAACCCCTCTCCAGGGACAACTCTAATCTTTTTTTGAAGAATGTGTCGAATTCCGCTGCTGGGGAAGACACGGGCCACCCTTTCTGCACCCAGGAGCAAACTGTGGCCAGCGCTTTGTCCTTGCCTGTCGCTTTGGCGATTTCGGCCGGTACTACTGGAGGGGAGTCTAGGACCTCTATCATTAATACCTGGTGGTCCCTCTCTACTCCGCCCACGTGGCAGCAATCCTGGGGAATGGGGGACCTCGACAGAGCGTCGGCATGGCTTATCTCCCTCCCGGGCCGGTATACCAACGCGTGCTGATACGCGTTGAGAAAAATGGCCCATCTGAGCATTCTCGGGGACAGGATCTGGGGTGTGGGCTTGTCTGCGGTGAAGATGCCCAGCAAAGGCTTGTGGTCAGTCACTATGGTGAAGGGGCGGCCGTACACGAAATCATGAAATTTCTTGGTCCCCGCAATTATTGCTAGCGCCTCTCTGTCTGTCTGAGCATAATTCCTCTCCGCTTGGGACAGGGATCTAGAGTAGAAAGCTATCGGGGCCTCCCTACCGTTCTCCAGCACGTGGCAAAGCACCGCCCCCACCCCCACCGGGGATGCATCGCATATCAGGACCACCGGGCGTTTGGGATTGAAGTGGGTCAGTACAGCATCTGATGCCAGGAGTCGCTTCAGGTCATTGAAAGCCTTTTCCTGGACGTCGCCCCACTTCCATGCCTCGTCCTTTTTTAACAATTTGTGTAGCGGTTCTGCTACGGCTGCCTTCCGCGGGAGGAAGGAGTGGTAGAAGTTGAGCAGTCCGAGGAACGACTGCAACTCGGGCTTGGAGGTGGGGCGAGGGGCCTTTTTGATGGCGGCTACCTTGGATTGGGCTGGCCTAATTCCCTCGGGAGTAACACGGAACCCTAGGAACTCAACCTCTGTAGCGAAGAAGACGCATTTGTCTTTCCGCAACCTCAACCCCGCCTTTTCGAATATTGTCAGGACCTTTCCCAACCTTGTTGCTAATTCGGCCCGGCTCCCCCCTGTAATTAATACGTCATCAAAATAGGGTAACACCCCCTCCAACCCCTTCAGGAGGCGTTCCACCAATGACTGGAAAATCCCGGGCGCCGAATTCACGCCGAATTGGAGGCGCGAAACCTGGAACGCCCCTTTGTGGGTGACTATGGTTTGTGCAGCAGCTGCGGCGGGGGTCACCGGGAGTTGCTGGTAGGCTTGGGCCAGGTCGAGTTTGGCGAAACACCTCCCCCCGTGTAACCTGGCCAATAAGTGGCTGACTACCGGCACCGGATACGCATTAGGGCGGATCGCCTTATTGATGGTGCACTTGTAATCAGCGCATATTCGGACTTCCCCGTTGGCCTTGAGCGCTGTTACAATTGGAGTTTCCCACTCCGCAGAATCAACAGGAACAAGAATCCCCTGGCCCACTAATTTGTCCAATTCCGCCTCAATTTTGTCCTTTAGTGCGAAAGGCACTCTGCGCGGTTTAAGTCTGATTGGACGCACTCCAGGGTCCAGGTCGAAAGTCACTGGGGGGCCCTTGAATTTTCCTAGCCCCTTTTTAAAAACCTCGGGGTGCGCGTCGCACACGCTCTGTATTGGATCAGTCCCGGCGGCGTGTGCTCCCACGGCGTGCACCCCCCCAATGAACAACCCCAGGGGCTGGAACCATTGAGTCCCGAGGAGGCTGCATTTACCCCCCTTGAGGACGACTAAGGGAAGCGTTGCGGTGTACTTTTTGAACTGGACCTGGAACTTCCCAACCCCCAACACTGGGATGCGGTTCCCCTGCACGTCCTTCAGCGTGGCCCTCAACGCCTTGAGCTTGGGCCGCACGCGGGGGGCGATTTTCATGAACTCCCCCTGGGAAATAATGGAGTATGAGGAACCCGAATCCACCTCCATCCTAACAGGGGCCCCTTGTATTACTACCTCAACGAAGTAACGGGGGTGCTCCGTGGAAACGCTGCAAACCGGCGCGTCGTCCTCGCTGTCGTCGGAGACTCGTCCTACTCCGTCCCGCGTCCTCGTGGTCCGTGTGCCGTCCTTCGGCCTCGTGGTGCGGTCCTGCCTCGTGGTGCGGTCCTGCCTCGCCGAGCGGTCTGGAGAACTCCGGGTGGCCTCGCGTCGTTTCCGGCAGACCTTGGCGATGTGCCCGCGCCGGCCGCAGTTGTGGCACTCGGCCTTGCGGAATGGGCATTTGGTGCGGGCGTGGGCGGCGCCGCAGCCATCGCAGCGCCGGCCCTCTCTCTGGACCCTCCGGACGTCCTCGTCGTCGCTGCTCTCTGCAGAAGACGAGTTCGAAGTCCGCCGGGCCGCGCGCACCGAACTCTCTGCCTTGGCGGTCTTCGGGCGCCAGTCCTGAAGTTCGTGCACCCCGGCCGACGTGGCCTCTGCGGCCTGTGCCGCGTCGAGGACTTGTTGCCACGTGGGAGGCGGCTCCCTTTTCATCAGCGCGCGCTGAGTCTCTGTGTCCCTCAGACCGCAGAGCAGGCAGTCCCGGAGGGTGACGTCGGGGAGTTCCCACTTGCAAGGGCCGGCGGCCAACCGCAGGGCCGCGGCGAACTCATCGACCGATTCTCCGGGTGCCTGGACTCGCCTCCAGAACGCGCTCCGAGCGGGGAACATCGCTATTGCCGGCCGGAGATGGGCGCGCAACGCCGCCAGGAGCTCTGAAGCTTTGAAGTCGCCCACCTTCCTCGGGGCGATCAGGTCCACCAAGGTCCTCTTGGTCTCGTGTCCGAGCATGCGGACGAAAATGGCCCTCTTTTTGGCCTCATCGGAGACTTCGAGCTCCACCAGCGCTGCGTTGAAGTCTATCTCAAACAGCTCCAAGTCTCCCTGCTTCTTGATCTCGTAGCCGGCGCATGTCTTGGTCCCGTGGGCAGCCATATCCCACCTTCGTCGCCAATTTAGTGTATGGGACCAAAGACAACCGGACAACCGAAAGGTTGGTTTAACACAGGTTTATTGCATTGCATGAGGTTCCAGTGAAGCATGAGGAATGGCGGTGATACATCTCAATATATACAGTAGCTCTCTACATTTGAATCTTGTAGCACGGTAGCTGATTGGTTGCTACCGGCGTGGCCTCGCCCAGGCACGCCTCTTTCTTCAGCTGCTGAATGCAGGTCTTGCTTCAGCTGCTGAATGCAGGTCTTTCTTCAGCTGCTGAATGCAGGTCTTGCTTCAGCTGCTGAATGCAGGTCTTGCTTCAGCTGCTGAATGCAGGTCTTGCTTCAGCTGCTGAATGCAGGTCTTTCTTCAGCTGCTGAATGCGGGGAAGGTTTTCCCGCGGCTGTCCGTGATTGAGCAATGTGAACCATGTGAGAGTGAACGCTCGCAGCTGCCCTCTATAGGCTGTCTGCTCGCGTTCCTTCATAGCTGATATCGTTTGTATCTGGAGTGGTTACAATCTTGCCTTACAGTATAATGAACATGCATACATACCACCCCCTTCCTCCCCTACCTGCCCCCATCCACCCCCACCACCTGACCTCACAATACGTCGCTTACGCTTACGGCGCCGGAGGCGGTCATGCTTTCTTCCTACTGTTCTGAACAGGCTTCACTTGTTCCCTGCGCAGCAGAAGCCTTTGCCGAGGTGGATCGCTGAGTTTCAATTTTTTTTTACTGCTTCTCCGCTTTGAAATCCGCGGTGCTGGGAGAGTAAACTTGGTGCACCACACTGACATTAGTGCCAAGCGCCAAGGGATTCTCCCAGCGCAGCGCACCAAGTTTACTCTCCCAGTGCCACAGATTGCAAAGCAGAGAAGCAGTGATTTTTTTTTTAATGCAGTGATCCACCTCAGCAAAGGCTTCTGCTGTGCTGGGAACAAGCAAAGCCTGTTCAGAACAGCAGGGAGAAAGCATCATCACCACTGCTGCTGCTGCCATCAAAATGGTAAGCAACAGGAGCAATCTGCCTCCAGTCCCCACAGCTACGTGTCGGGGACAGGACCGGCCCGATCTGAAAAAATGTTTGGGCATCCCTGACTCAAACTTCTGGGAATTGAAGTCCAAAAAAACCAAAGGTTGGGAAACACTGACCAAAGGTTGGGTGGTGACTGATCAGCTGCAGATGTTCTTGGATGAAACCAATTGCCTAATCAAGGGTGGGGAACCTGCAGCCTTGAGGGGAGCCAGGGCTTCTGAGAATTGAAGTCCAAGCACACCTGGAGGCCCAAAGTTGAAAAACCCTGGCCTAAAGGAAACAGGCTAGTCCTCCAGGCTGTGATGATGAACTTTGGCACTTCAGATGTTCTTGGATTTCAATTACCAGAAGCCCAAGTGAGCACTCCTGCCAATCAGGATTTCTGGGAATTGAAGTTCAAGAATAACTGGAGTGCCAAGGTTCATCATCACTGCCTCCAGGTGTTCTGAACAATTCCTAGAAGCCCATGCTCTCCTCAAGGCTACAGGTTCCTCACCCCCAGCCTAGATTAAGGTTCCCCAATCTGCAGCCTGCAACAGTCTCCAAGCTCTATTTGTGCAGCCTTCCAACCTGTTTGCCTATTGCTATCTCCCTTAAAGCAATTTCCCTAGCACCATCTACTGTTGATTTTCCTGTGCCTTTCCAAAAAAAAAAACACACACACACACACAAAATAATTTCTGGTCTCCATATATGTGTGGAATGAAGATGAAGTATCTGTGTGGATGGGTAGAGGAGATGTCTGGTCTGCTTTTGCAAAAAAAAAAAAAAAAGGGTGAGAAAAGAAGAGTAAAAGGTCTGGTAAATAATTCAAAGTGTTTGCATGCTGAATATTTCTAGCAATTCCACCCATCCAAACAGGCAGAATTCCAGAACAGATTCACTGATTGCCATTAATACAGGGGAAAAATAATGTTTCAGAATCCATTTTTGAAATGCCACCAGGAGATGCAAGTAACTTTTTTTCAGATGGAACTAATTGATTTGTAAGCCAATGAATGATCATCTCAGAGAGATTTACAAAGAAAATAGTCTATTAGATTTCTATTCTGGTCTACCTGATATACAATATTTATCAACCTAAAGAAATTTGCTGCAGGCATATTCCTAATCCTTGGTGCCACATACATTTGTAAACAAACTTTTTCAAGATGAAAATTGAGAAATCTAAGTGTATATCAAGATATACAAATGAACATTTACATGATGTTTTAAGGGTGTCTGTCGTAAACCTTGACTTGGACGTTAATGCCTTGGCAAACAGAAAACAGCCACAAGAATCATACTGGCTAGGTAAGCATCTGTAGCTAGGCAAAAGGATACCACAGTGAAATATTATTGCAAAATGGATTGCATTTAAGTTAACATTTCTTCATTGACATCTGAATATTGACTTTTGATCTACATATTTATTTAAGACTAGCCAATTATCCAGCCTTTTGTTCTTTAAAGGAAGTACTGTATAGTTCTGCCGGCATGTCCTGTATGGAGGCCATGGTTTGACAGAACTTTATTGGTCTTCCCTCCCCACCTGCCTTCAGGCCCAGTGTGTCAGATCACTCCGCTGCCCCCGGGGCGCGCTGGCCTCCCTCTGCGACTTCCAGTTGGTGATTTCTCCCCCACATATTGTGCTTGTTCCGCGTTTGTCACCTCGACCTCCTCCTCACCCAACATGGCTGAACTCGATGCCGCCTCTCTTTCAAAGCCCGCCTGACTCCTCTGCCTCTACCTCTCGTGGCCAGGCATGGGGGGGATAGTTTGTCATGACGGCGCTCCTGCCGCTCCTGCAAGCCACCCAAACCCACTGCAACAATGCCTCCTTCTCCAACTGCGAGACAGGGCTGGAGGCAAGTGAGCAAGTGGGCTTGCTTGCTGATGTGTGGCCTGGCTGGTGCACTGCGCGCTGGAAATGGCATTGGGAGATATCCTGCCTATCTCTCCCACCCCGAGGTTCTCCTTAAGTATCCATAATTATAGCCATTGATACCCTTGTCCTCCATGAACTTGTCTAATCCTTTCTTAAAGCTGTCAAGACTGACAGCTGTCACCACTTCTTCTGGCAGGGAGTTCCATAGACCAGTAATCCTCTGGGTGAAAAAGTACTTTCTCTTATTTGTTTGAGAACTAGTACCCAAAAGTTTCATGGAGTGTCCCCTAGTTCTAATGTTGTGCGATAGGGAAAACAGTTTTTCCTTATCTACTTTGTCCACACTGTGCATGATTTTATAAACTTCAATCAGGTCACCTCTTAGACGCCGTCGTTCAAGAGTGAAAAGGCCCAACCGTTGCAGCCTCAGATGGTAAGGAAGGTGTTCCAGTCCCCTAATCATTCTGGTTGCCCTCCTCTGTACTTTCTCCAACTCCATAATATCCTTCTGGAGGTATGGCGACCAGAACTGTACACAGTATTCCAGATGGGGCCTCACCATAGCTTTATAAAGAGGCAAAATGACACTTGCTGACTTATTTTCTATACCCTTCCTAATGATCCCTAACATTGAGTTTGCTTTTTTCACTGCTGAGGCACACTGGGTTGACACCTTCATTGAGCTGTCCACCAGGACACCAAGGTCCCTTTCCTGGTTTGTCGCAGAGAGTTCAGACCCCATCAGTTTATAAATGTAATTGGGGTTTTTTGCCCCAACATGCATCACTCTGCACTTACTGAGGTTGAAGCTCATTTGCCACTGTTTTGCCCACTCCCCAGTGTCAAGAAATCCCTCTGGAGCTCCTCACAATCTCTCACAGTTTTCACTACCCTGTATAATTTAGTGTCGTCAGCAAATTTGGCTACCTTGCTTTTTACTCCTACCTCTAGATCATTTATGAAGAGGTTGAAAAGCAGGGGTCCCAGTACTGAACCTTGGGGGACCCCACTCTACTTCCCTCCACTTGGAGAAGTGTCCATTTAGTGCTACCCTCTGTTTCCTGTCCCTTAGCCAGTTGCTGATCCAGGACAAGACCTGTCCCTTTATTCCATGACTGGTAAGTTTATTCAAGAGCCTTTGGTGTGGGACCTTGTCAAAAGCCTTCTGAAAGTCCAGATAAACAATGTCAACTGGATCCCCCTTATCCACATGCTTGTTGACACTCTCAAAAAATTCCAACAGATTAGTGAGGCATGATTTGCCCTTGTAAAAGCCATGTTGGCTCTCCTTTAGCAGCGCCTTCTCTTCTATGTGCCTATTAATTCTATCTTTTAGGATGGTTTCCATTACTTTACCTGGGACACATGTCAAACTGACAGGTCAGTAATTTCCTGGATCACCCCTGGATCCTTTTTTGAAAATTGGTGTTACATTCGCTACCTTCCAGTCATCAGGCACAAAGCCTGATTTGAGGGAAATATTATATATTTTGGCTAGGAGATCAGCAATTTCATCTTTAAGTTCCCTGAGAACTCGTGGATGGATGCCATCTGGTCCTGGTGATTTGTTAGTGTTTAGCTTAACAAGACATGCAAGGACCTCCTCCCTGATTATTTCTATCTGGCTTAATTCTTCGGCTTCCCTCCCTACGAAGATAGGCTCTGTTTTGGGCATGTGGTCTCTGTCTTCTTCAGTGAATACTGAAGCAAAGAATTCATTGAGTCTCTCTGCAATTTCTGTTTCCTCTTTAATAACCCCTTGCCTTCCATTGTCATCTAATGGTCCAATGGCCTTCCTAGTTGGGTTCTTACTTCTAATGTACTTAAAGAAGTCTTTGTTATTTCTCTGAGTATTTTTAGCTATATGCTCCTCAAAGTCTTGCTTTGCTTTCCTGTACCCACAGCTGTCATAAATGCAGTTACATCAGCCATGGATGCATTTTATGACAGCGTTTACGGCAGGGGGAACCACATGTCCACCCTGCACAGCTGTCTGAGGGGACGTGGTCTGGCCCATGGCAGGAAAACATTGAGAAACCCTGGTAAAGGCTATTGGGGTTGGTGACTGGAGGCCTTGCATTGCAATGATTCTGGTCCTTTCTTGTTGGTTCTTCCCAAATGGTTCAACTTGGGAAGGCTGTTTCACCCCCCTGGGTGCTTCATTGTGGAGTCCCAAAGGAACCAATAATCTCCCTGAAGTGGGTTTTTTTTATTGGTTTTTAATAATATACAAAATCAAGGGGAAAAAACCATAAGACATACATTAACTAGCAAAAAAATCTTTAAACAACTTCTTATAAAAGGAAAAGTCAAAGAGGAAAGAATATGTAGAATTAAAAGCTAAGTTCCTTACATTCTCAAACATGTATCAACATTCTGATGATAATAAACTTAATTGCATTAATACTAATTGTCATCCTCTCCTATAAAATTCACTTTCTCAACAAATTCTACAACTAGTAAAACTAAGTAAATCACCCTGTGTTATATGCTATGCCAAAGGGGAGCTGCATCCTGTCTCTTATCTTTGAGTCCAAAAATTCAATTGATCCGGTACTGCCATAGAACCTCCTCTTTTTTAATGTATATTCAAGGAATGGTTTCTAAATTTTCCCAAAATTATTTTCTCTTACAATTCCTTTCTTTTCATTTAATTCTCATATCAACTTATTATTCAGGGCCAGTTGCCACGTTTCCCTATACCTGAAGCAGTTTTAACACCTATGTTGGGAGAGGTCATCTAGAGATTTAGAGTCCACTGTCATCATCATGTTGATGACATGCAACTCTATCTCTCCTTTACTTCTTCTGAAGTGAATGCAGTCTGATGTCTTAAGGACTTCATAATGGAATGGCCAAAGACTAATAAATTGAAACTTAATCCTAACAAGATGTAGGTTCTTGCTGCTGGGGAGCCCTCAAGCCCAATTGGGAGAGGCTTGTCTCTAGATTAGAGAGAATAACACTCCCCTTGAGGGATCAAGTGCACAACTTGCGAGGTATTTTAGATTTGGCACTTTCCATAGAACAGCAAATTGCTGCCATGAAATAATCTGCCTTCTTCCATCTTTTTTCAGTATGGCAAGTTACACCCTTACTTGGACATGAGGTCCATGTGTTGTTAGTTTCAAGAATTGACTACTACTATGCTCTCTACAAGGGGCTACCTTTTCATACCTGTCAATTTTTGGATTTGAAAATAAGGGAAATTTTGGGCACACCCCTCTGTGGGTGTGGCCAAATCCATGGGCGTGGCCAAATATAGCCATGTGACTTGCTGGGCTCTAGTCATGCATGCCACATGGCCATGAAAATGTCTGCAAACACAGACAGCACTGGCTCTTTGGCTGTAAATGGGGAGCACTGCACCCTAGAGTTGGATACAACTGGCAGATTTTACTTTCTTAGGATCAAAGATCTGATGCTTGGGAAACAAGCTATGAGAAACCTGGGGAAAATAGTTAAAAGTAGAGGCATCACCTTGCAAACAAAAAATTGCATAGTCAAAGCTATGGTATTCCCGGTGGTAATGTATGGGTGTGAGAGCTGGACCATTAGGAAAGCTGAGTGCAGAAAAATAGATGCCTTTGAAATGTGGTGTTAGAAATAGTTTGATCCAAGAAGAAATCAACCATGACTGTTGATTAAAAGTCAAATAGTAAAGATGATGCTAGAGTACTTTGGACATCAAATGAGAAGAGAGGATTCACTTGACAAAGTCTTGATGCTGGGAAAGGTGGAGGACAAAAGAATGGGGTGGCCAAAAATAAGATGGCTAGATGGTATTGTAGATGTAATGGGCACAAAGCTGTGTGGGCCAAAGAACCCTTTCCCCATTTTCTTGGGGGACTTTTGTTTTGTTTTCTTTCTTGTTTGCTCAGTGGCTTAAGTGACTAAGATGCTGACTGTGAGGCAGAAGGTCAGCAGTTCGATTCCCGAGTACTGCAGGATGGAATGAGCTCCCGTCTTTGTCCCAGCTCCTGCCATCCTAGCAGTTCGAAAGCAAGAAATTGAAAGTAGATAAATAGGGACCACTTTGGTGGGAAGGTAACAGCATTCCGTGCGCTCTGGTGTCTAGTCATGCCTGCCACATGACCACGGAAATGTCTGCAGACGCAGACAACGCTGGCTCTTCGGCTTTGAAACAGAGATGAGCACTGAACCCTAGAGTCGGATACGATTGGCTTTTGAGCAAGGGCAACCCTTTACCTAACTCAGATCCCCTTACACAACCATGCAAGCATGCACACACCCCACCCCTCCCAAGTTAACTCTAGAACAGAAATGGAACACACACACCCTCTCTCTCTCATATAGTGTAGGAATCTCTGACTGTGATGGCGAACCTTGGCACTCTAGAAACGACTGTCTTTCAAGCAAGGGAAACCTTTACCTTTAGCATATAGTGATCAAGCACTTCCCACCCACCCACGCACCCCACCCCCCTCCCAAGTTAACTCTAGAACTCTAGAAACGGAATCCTCCAGCCAGGAGAGGCAGGGCAGAAACAGCTCAATAAAGCATGAGAGTGAGAGAAGTCTCTGCCCCCAGACCAAGAGCTAATTTGCCCCTGCATATATGAAATATTGCTCACCTCTAGAGTAGACTCCCGTCCCTCCCAGCATGAAATGAAGCTGCCATATTGGCCATGTGACTGGCAGGAAAATGAAAGAGAAACTAACTACAGAAACCCCCCCCACCTTCTCTCTCTCCCCTTCCACAAGCGAAAAGCTACACAGCGACCTCTGGTGGCCAGAGAAAATACTACAGCTTCGTCTGTGAGGGCTTTGGTCAGGATATTTCTTTTTTAAAAAATAAGGGAAAATACAGGGAAATCAATAAAACGGGAGGGGCAGGAAGGGGGTAAAAATAAGGGGTTTTCCTGGGTAAAACGGGATGGTTGACAGGTATGTACCTTTTACCTTTAAACAGAGGTTGCAATAGGCCAGGGATTCTCAATCTGAGACCCGCAGCACCATCTCATGTGCCCCCCCCACTGTCTCCACCACACCAGGAAGTGCCGTGTGGTGGAGGAAAGGCAAAATGGCCTTCCCTGAAGCTGTCTGAGGAAGTGTGACCTGGCCCCCAGCTTTAAAAGGTTGAGAACTCCTGCAACGCCCAGAACACTTGGTCAGGATGGTACATGGAGTGAGCAGCTTCAAGCATATCATTCTGTCCTTGCCTTCCTATTGTTTACCGCATCAAGTACTGTACAAGGCATTAGTTTTAACATACAAGATCTAAATGATTTGGGACCTCATTCAGTTTTGAAGTGTTTCTCCCAAAGATCTACTACTTATATCACCCAGTCCTCCCAGGCCTTACAGTTACAGGTTCCAACTCTAAGAATGGTGAAGAAAACAATAACCAGAAAGAGAGCCTTCATGGTGGCAGCCCCCTCTGTATAGAACAGCTTATCAATGAGGGTACACCAAGTCCCTTCCCTTGATACTTTTAAAAAACTGAGTTATGCAAGAAAGGTTATAAGGATGTAGCAGATAGATAGATAGTTTGTAAAATCAAATATTTGTTTAGATTTCAGAAGGGAGGACCTGATTAATACAGTGCGTGAAATCCATTGCTTAATATAATAAAATGCAACTGGAGTAGACGCATTAGAGTTGGCCCACTGAATTAGTGGAGATTTGGTGAGTCAACCTCTTCTTAGGTTCCGTTGATTCAAATGGGCCTACTCTAGTTGTTATTTACTCCACTTTAACAACAGGATTTCAGCCAATATTTCAGCACCCAGAGTGTAGTATGTTAGAAGCAACAGGAGCATTTAAGGCACACTGTCACATGGCTATGTGTAATAAACCTATAGCTAAAACCTATATTTTTAAACCTATAGCTAAAAAGCCATAGATAAAAACACTGCTTTTCAACCATTTATTTTATGAGGAATTATCTCTTTCTGACAACACTTCACATAAATCTGCATATCATGTTTTAATCATTTTGTGAATAATTGGTAGGAAAATATTTAACAATTTCTTTTTATTGTTGATATTTTTGGATCTTCAGTGCTCATCACATTAAAATTATAAAATAATTTTCTGAGGTTGATGGACAAGTGTGCGATGAACACAATGGTGATTTCAGCATCATTGCTAACCTTGTTAATCTAGTACATTTGGATACAGGTCAAGTGTCACTCATATAGAAATCCCATTTACTTCCAGATAAGATTTTTTAGAATTATATACCTAATTCCACATGTATAAATCATATTAAGGTTGCAGTCTTATACCCAGCTATTTGCCAGTGAGATTAAAATGGATCTACTACCCAATAGACATGTGTAGCACAGCTCTGCAAATCATTTTGAAGCCAAATTGATTAATTTTTTGGACCGGATTATGCGGTTTCCCCATGCCCCGCAGGGCATGGAACGGCCCGCCAGAGGCCACCGCGGTGAGAGATGCTCCCAGCCCGTGGGCTCTGCGGCCGCCAAATTAAGGGGGGTGAATAAAGTATAGGGTTTGATTCACCCAATTACCGTGACCTGACCTGCGACTCTGCCAAGTAAGCAGATAGCTGACTCCTGTCAAACATTAAGTGCATAGCTCATCTCCCGGCTCGGGAAATCCCTGGCGCAAATAAGCCATGTTTGTCCCTGCCTAATCCCCAAGACAATGAGGTCCCTAAACCCATGTTTGCCCCAGTTAATTAACTCCCCTTTGAGGAGTTCCCCATTAACCCGTGTACGTGGGTGAGGTAATTTTCCTGTCAGGTGACAGCTTGCCACCGTTGCGCTTTTTTCCCTATAAATGATGTTGCCTTTTTCCAATAAAGGACTGATCTGATCTCGCTCCTGTTGCCTCGTGTTGTCATTGATCAGTCTCCTCCGGGACCTAGCGCCGGCTAGCGGCCAGATATCGCTACAGCTGGTGACCCCGACGTGATTTACTCGTGAGTAAAGGACCCCGGAGAGGTCTACTCGTGAGTAGCGATCCACGCGGTCCGGTTCTGCGCTTGAACCGCGACCCGCCAGCCCGGAGGATAGCGCGGCGCTCTGGTCGGCAGCCAGCCGGACAGAGAACGGCCCGCCGCGAGGCATTCCAGAGAGACATTCCTACCGCTTCCTCCCCGCTTTCGAGAGGTTTGCCATAGAGGGAAACGCGTTCCGCTCAGGGCAGGCTGTGAGCCCCTGACATCGCAGAGGCCGATAGAAGGGCCCGTGGCAGAAGGTCCACGCTCCGAGGTCTACCCCAGACACCCGTCGCCCGAACCTGTTGCCTGCAAGGACGCGTCGATCTTCGTCCCGAGGAGGAAACTTCAGAGGACCATCGCAGGTAATATGGGGACTTGTTCTCATAGACCAAGTCCGTCCGCTAGCCAAAGAACTCGGGAGCAAGAGTTCATAATCCTGGCCAGGGTTTTTAATTTCCGATTTCACAGCAGGGAGCTAGCGAGACTTTTGGCGTACCTCAGGGAACACTGCCTACTTTACCCAGAAGTAGGTACGTTAACCCTGAAGCTCTGGGATCAGATAGGAGACTGCATTCAGCAAACCCCGAAAGCTCCAGGAGGGATAGTCCGCACATGGCGGAAATGTAGGAGACTCTTAGAGCAGATCGAGCCAGTCCGGGTAGAAGCGGAAGAACCCCCGTTAGAGAAGCCATCAGGCATGCCAGTCGAGCCGACTGCGCCCACCGCACTCTATCCGACATTCAAGTATCAGCAGAGTAGCGCAGGGAGCCTTCCCGCGGTGACAGCTGCAGACGTCGCCGAGGGAACGCAAGGAATGAGAGGCGCTGGCGCTTCTCTGACAGCCCCAGGTTCCCTAGTCGTGAAGAGTGCCCTTCAGCGCACAGCTGAGATAGAACTCAAGAAGGGGGAATTGTCAGTTGAACAGCTAGCTGAACTCAGACAGATTTGTCCCATCCGCTTGGAGATGGACGCGCTCACGGGCGCACAGCAGATAGTACACTCCCCAGTCCCGTACAAGCTTCTCATGGCTTTACGGAAAGCAATTTCAGAGACAGGGCTCCAAAGTCGTTTTACGAGGGGCACGCTTCAGCAAGTGTGCGAGACCACCATGTGGATTCCTCATGATTGGAAAGCCGTCATGAGGATGATGCTTACCCCCAGCCAGTACATGATTTGGGACAGTGAGTTCCGCCTAGAGGCGCAAGCTCGGGCTGCCAGGATGGGAGGCGCGGTAATCCCTGACCAGTTGTATGGTTCAGGTGCCTTTGAGTCCATCAACGCTCAAATTAACTTGCCTCTCGCCACCCTAGAGATGTCAGCCGAGGCTGCCTATAGGGCATACTTCAAGGTCCCAGCGTCTGGCAAAACGGCCAAAAATTACACCGCCATTAAGCAGGGAGCCCAAGAGCCCTACATGGACTTCATCAATCGCCTGGAAGAAGCAATTAGCAGGCAGATTGACAATGAGCAAGCCCAGGAAGAGCTCATGATTAAGCTAGCCAAAGACAACGCCAACTTGGACTGCCGTAAAATCTTGCAGTCCCTGGGCAATCGCCCTGACATAACCTTAACGGACATGATCCGAGCATGCTCCGACGTTGGCACAGACTCCTACAAGATGGGTCTGCTAGCGGCAGCGGTGCAGGGGGGAAGAAGACCTAATGGAAAGAACAAAGGGGCATGTCACACTTGTGGCAAGGTCGGTCACTTCGCTAGGGAGTGCCGATCCAAGGGAGGCGGGCAAAAGTCCAGCCGTCCCAAGGCTCCGAACACCCCCTGCCCGAAGTGCAAGAAAGGCTATCATTGGGCCAGGTTTTGTCCGAGTTCGGGAAACCGGAATCCGGGCACGTCTCTGGCCCCAGTCCAAACAGAGGCTTCCCTCACCCAGATCCGGAACTCCCCAGATTTAGACTAGATTCCAGGCACATCCCAGGCACTGCGAGGGCACAGGCCAGCCCCAAGGGCAGCACGGGGCTAGAATTGACTTGCCAGGCGGACGTTACATGCGACCTGCCAGGCACAGTCTATCTAGTCGACACCCAGTACATGGGACCCCTGCCCAGAGGCTTTATAGGTTTAGTTTTGCCCCGTAGTGTAGCTGGAGCACGCGGAATTTTCATAATTCCAGGAGTCATTGACTCGAATTTTTCAGGCATTCTCCAGGTCCAGCTTTGGACGCACCTGCCCCAAACAATCCACAAGGGAGACACGTTAGCGCAACTGATCATGGTTCCTTGTCACTCGCCAGCAGGCAGCCAGGGAAGGCTCAGGGACAGCTCAGAGTCCGGTTCAGCAGACCGCTCGAGCGCGAGTGAGGCAGTGCAAGGATACCAGGTCTTAGCGACAGTGGAGACCAACATTGAGTGGAAGCAGCGCCCCGTTATCGAGGTATTTTTGAACAAAAGGGTGTTCTCAGGGTTACTCGATACCGGAGCGGATGTGTCAGTGATAAGCAGGAGCCAGTGGCCAAGAGAGTGGGCCATTGAGCCGGTCTCCGATGTGTGGGGGGTAGGAGGCGTTCAGGAAGCGTTCAGGAGCCGAGAGTGGGTAGAAGTCACAATCCCAAAGGCTGACGGCATGGCGGTAATTCGGCCGCACATTCTTGACGTGCACATCAACCTTTGGGGGCGAGACATTCTGCAGCAGTACGGTGCTACGCTTACCTTCGGGTAATGGCGTTGCCACTTAAATGGCTCACCGACACTCCGGTATGGGTAGAACAATGGCCGGTAGTGGGAGAGAAATTAGTTGCCCTCAAGCAGCTAGTTAAGGAACAGCTAGACGCAGGACACATAGAACAGTCCACAAGCCCCTGGAATTCGCCAATTTTTGTGATTAAGAAGAAGTCGGGGAAGTGGCGACTCCTCCACGATCTCAGAGAGATCAATAAATGCATTCAGCCGATGGGTCCGCTTCAATGCGGCATCCCAAATCCTAATATGATTCCCGAGGGGTGGGAGATCCTAGTCGTAGATCTCAAGGATTGCTTTTATACAATCCCCTTAGACCCCAGGGACCGGGAAAGGTTTGCCTTTACGGTGCCGGTCGTGAACCACGGCGAGCCCACGCAGCGTTACGCGTGGAAATTTTTGCCACAGGGCATGCTCAACTCGCCCACCCTGTGCCAAATTTATGTTCACGGCGCACTGGCAAAGTTCCGAAGCCTTTACCCAAAAGCTATTGTGTGTCATTTCATGGACGACATCTTAGTAGCGTTGCCGCAACTTGGCAGCGAAATGTTTTCTGACCTCCAGGCCAGCCTGGGGGACAAAGGCTTACTCATTGCCCCTGAGAAAGTGCAGAGAACCGAGCCCTTCTCATACTTGGGCCATCGGCTTCTCCGCTCTTTCGCAGCGCCAGTCCTGCCTCAGATAAATTTACAAGACTCAGTCACCCTTGTAGAGTTGCAGCAAGTTTTGGGGAACATCAATTGGGCCAGACCGTATTTTCGTTTAGATACGGATCTTCTAAAACCGCTCTTCTCGCTGCTAACCTTAGGTAAGCAGCCGGCAGACCGGATAAAAATCTCTCGAGACGCGCGCTTGGCGCTCGAGAAGGTGAACCAAGTTCTCAGCCAGAGGTGGGTGGATAGGATCGCCCAGGGGCCATATGCCCCGATCCTGAATTTGTACATCGTACGGTCAGGATCCATGTTCACTGGGGCGCTAGGAGCAGACTCAGAGAAGGGAGCGAAAATTGTGGAGTGGGTATACTTGCCTAACACCTCTTCTCGGAACATTGTTCCGCCCCAAGAACTGGTCTCCGCGGTGATCTACCGCGGCAGGCTGAGAGCGAGGGACATTTCTGGGCACGATTTAGCTAAGATCATAGTCCCGTTCACCAAGGAACAAATCCATCAGTTGATGCAGCTAGGTGACTCGCTTCCGATAGCTTTGGAAGGATTCACTGGAAGCTTGGCATACCATTTGCCCAAAGACCCCAGACTTGTCTCACTTCAGACAGGAACAGTCAGTTTGTTCGAATTGCTTTCGCTGGTCCCGCTTCAGGGGGCCAAGACAGTTTTTACCGATGGGGGACGCACATATGGTGTCCTGACTTGGCAGGAGGGCGAAGCTTGGCACACGCTGCTAACTCTTCCACAGAAGTCCGCGCAGCGGGCAGAGTTGGCAGCCGTGAACCTTGCCTTGCGCACCTTCGCCAAGGAACGTTTAAATATCATTACTGACAGTCTGTATGTAAGGAATTTGCTTCACAGTCTACCGGGAGCTTACATCACTCCCGCGATAGACAGAAATTTGCTTAGCCTGTTTCTCACTGCTCAATTTCATTTGCGGAACCGCACAGAGCCGCTCTATATTGCCCACATCCGAAGTCACCAAGACCTACCGGGTCCGATTTCCGCGGGCAATAGCAGAGCGGATGCGGCGGCAAAGGAAATTCAGCAACGCTCGGTTTTGGGAGTTTTCACTACTCCAATCCAAAGTCATGCCTTTTTTCACCAAAATGCCAAGGCACTCGCTAGACAGTTCAACCTGCCGCTTTCTCAAGCCCAAGGCATAGTCCGCTCTTGCCAGCATTGCGCAGGAGCGCCGGGGGGGCCCTCGTGGGGGGTCAACCCACGAGGGACAGAGGCTAATCAGGTATGGCAGATGGACGTCACGCATGTGCCGCAGTTCGGCAGATGGCAATACATGCACGTCTGCATTGACACTTTTTCTCAGTTCGTTTGGGCAATGGCGCAGAAAGGGGAGGCGGCCTCCCACGTGGAGCAGCACCTCCTTTCCTGCATTGCGGCGATGGGCAAGCCGCGGCACGTGAAGACGGACAACGCGCCGGCCTACAGTTTCAGGCAGTTGGCCGCCTTCATAGCTACTTGGGACATCAAGCACACATTTGGAATTCCCTACAATCCGCAAGGGCAAGCGATTGTAGAGCGGGTCAATCGGATGCTGAAGTCCTATATTGACAAACAAACAGAAAGGGGGGAGCCACCAGCCCTCCCCAAGTCACAGGGAGAAGCACAGATGTGTCTCAACAAGGTATTGTTCACTTACAATCACCTTAATGTTTTTTCGGATTGTACGCCGCAGGAGAAGCATTTCCGCCGTTCGGAAGCTCTCCCGCGACCTATGGTCCGGTACCGAGTACCACCAGACCCTTCTTGGAGGGGCCCGGTGCCGCTCATAACCTGGGGAAGAGGGTATGCTGCAGTTATGTCTCGGTGTCGTTTGGATTCCAGCCCGGTGTGTCAAGCCCTACTTGGAACCGCATGGCGTGGAACCAGGCCGGCCCGAGTCCGATCCCGGAGATGGAGGACCTCACCCTGACCGAGAGGACCCGCCGGAGGAAACGGCCGCCGATGCCCAAGATCACCTGGGGGATGGTCAAGGCTCTTTGCAGTGACGCCCAGGACGCCGTTCAGCGCGAGGAGAAAGAGCCGACACCGGAGAACCTCACAGCTGCAGTTTTTGCCCTGATTCACGCCAACACAGCGGCGATCACCATCATCCTGGCCCTTTCCCTGCTTTTGGGGGGAGGCGTTCAGGCTACTCCAATCCAGGCCGACGGCTTGCCGCCTGGTGAAGATCTTTCTGCACGAATGCAGTACAACTTGTGGGAAAGGTTGGCGGGTCTCGTCAACCAGTCCGATTTTTGTCTACAGCAGGACATTGGTTCTGCATCTATCCTCAGCACCTGTCTCATCCCCGTGTGCCACACTCTGGACGCGCGCACCAAGGATGGCAACTGGTTGCTGAAGGCGTTCTTTGGCCCACACACTCCTACCACCTTCTCAGCATATGCACGCTGGGGGGGATTGCGACTTGCATCAACCTTGCCGGCTGACGCCGCCACTCTTCATACCCCTCGAGTGGCGATCAGCCCGGACGCTGCTTGCACCCGAATGACCGGCTGCACCTCAGGCGGTCAGACTCGGCGCCGCTGCCTTGACCCCGGCAGCGGCAACTGGACTTGTAATAAACCAGAGACCCTCACTTCGCTGTACGCTCACGTCACCCTACCTTCAGGGTGGTTTTTCACCTGCAACCAGTTCACATGGAACTATATTCCTGCGAATCTGTCGGACTCAATGTGTTGTCTCAGTCGTTTGACACTGTTACTTCCTACTAAGGACATGATTGCCCCAAGCACAAATGTTTCTAATGTTCCACATGTTTCAAATGTTTCAAATGTTTCCCCACTCATACGGCACACACGCACAACCCAGTTAGACAGCTCTTGTGACAGCAGCTTCAGAGTAATGAGTCCCGCTGAGTATGTATCACTAGCAGTCAGCCTTGTCGGCGTGCCAGGCTTGGCCGTCGGCAACGCGCGGAGGATTGGCCGCTTGGCTTGCGGTTTGGCCAAAGCCATTAACCATACCTCCACAGCGATAGCGCTCCTCAATCAGGAGCAGGCAGAACTTCGCCATGCCGTTCTTGACAATCGAGCGGCTATCGACTACCTCCTCTTGCTGCACCACCTGGGTTGCGAATCTGTTCATGGAATGTGTTGTTTCAATCTTACTGATAACTCCCGTAAGATCCAAAGCCAGATCACGAACCTCCACACCATAGTCCAGGGTATTACTGAGGGTTCCGCATGGGGGGCTTGGTGGAGTTCCCTGTGGAATTGGATGTGGTCATGGATCCCCTGGGGGTGGCTGCAAACGGTGCTTAAGGTAGTGGTGGGGATAGCCATACCAGGCATTACGCTTTGCTGTTTTGCTCAGTGCATTCCCTCGCTGATCTCCAAGTGCCGCCCCAGAGAGAAACTCCGTGACGTCATACCCGCTCAACAGCTGATGCCGCTCTTGCGCAAGGTCGCCAGTCAGGTCCTTAAATAGAAAATAAAGGGGAGATGCGGTTTCCCCATGCCCCGCAGGGCATGGAACGGCCCGCCAGAGGCCACCGCGGTGAGAGACGCTCCCAGCCCGTGGGCTCTGCGGCCGCCAAATTAAGGGGGGTGAATAAAGTATAGGGTTTGATTCACCCAATTACCGTGACCTGACCTGCGACTCTGCCAAGTAAGCAGATAGCTGACTCCTGTCAAACATTAAGTGCATAGCTCATCTCCCGTCTCGGGAAATCCCTGGCGCAAATAAGCCATGTTTGTCCCTGCCTAATCCCCAAGACAATGAGGTCCCTAAACCCATGTTTGCCCCAGTTAATTAACTCCCCTTTGAGGAGTTCCCCATTAACCCGTGTACGTGGGTGAGGTAATTTTCCTGTCAGGTGACAGCTTGCCACCGTTGCGCTTTTTTCCCTATAAATGATGTTGCCTTTTTCCAATAAAGGACTGATCTGATCTCGCTCCTGTTGCCTCGTGTTGTCATTGATCAGTCTCCTCCGGGACCTAGCGCCGCCTAGCGGCCAGATATCGCTACAGGATTATTGCAATCATTTTATAATCCTTAATATGCTATTGTTGCATTATATGATGTCTTCTTCAATACCAAGAGTATTTTTTTCTGTTACAAAACTGTATCAATTTCTAATACCCTCATAATGCTTAACATGGTCTTTTTCACTTTTGATACCCACTTTTGAAAGCTGGAAAGCAATTTAAGATATTTTAAAATAAAATATTGAATGCCAGACTGTAAAACAGCAACTAATTGAAATAATAATTAGCTTTAAGGGGAAAAAGACAAATTTTTACCTCAGTCAGCAAAACAACAGCACATTGTGAAAGTAAGTAAGAAAAAAAGAAAGCATTGGAACTTCTTCATTGGTACAAGCATTGAATCACCTCTAAGGAGTATAGAGGGGTGGGCAGAACTAGATCCTGGATCTACTGGTGGGAAGGATTTCTACCTCTCTATTCTTTAGTAACAGCAACAACAAAAGACATTTTTCCTACCCTTTTTAAATTACACTACTGAAGCAAAGAAAGCTCAGACAAAAACCAGAAGTGGATTTTTGTGTATTAAAGGACTGTGACCTCACTTTTGACATGGAGAATATATTTCTGGATTGAGCATAAACTCAGAGATAGGTTCATCTTGAAGTCTTAACCAATTTGGAGAAGTTCTTCCCCTCCTCCCTTTTTAACTATACCAATCTTTTGGGGAAATTGTAGGATCTTAAGTTCCAAATCCCTAACTTTTCAAAACTTATTTTAATGGCATCTCTCTGTCCACCCGCACCTACCATTGTCTTCCACTTGGCTCTGGTTGGTAACATTAGAGTACAGTACTAGTGGGAAAAAATGTAGGTGCTGCAATCCTGAACCCTGCTTTAGGGAAACTTCAGATATTAGATTTTGAGTATCCAACTTCTACTGCAAACAAAATAATCAAGATTGAGAGAAGACAATAGCACAACACAGCCTCTTTGTGTAAAGACTTACATGCCTGTGTGGAAAGTATATGAATTAGGAATGCAGCCCTGCAGTCTAATCCTGTGCACGTTAACTACTACAACATAGCACCAGTTCTCTGCATCAGTGTATGTTGAATTGGGGCTGCGAAGCGGATGTTGGGTCCCGGAGGAGACTGGTCAAGAAGGAGACACGAGACAAGATGGAGCGAAGACCAGTGATTTATTGAGGGAAAATCATCATCATATATAGAAATACGAGGCGGCGTGTGATAGAATCATCATCTGACAGAAAATCACATCTCATGTTTACACGGGTTAATTGGGAACCTTTCCCGGGGAAGTTAATTAACTAAATTAAACACTGACAGGGGAACTCCATTGTTCCAAGCTTACCCAGGAGTAAACATGGCCGATGTTGGCGTTAGGGCTTGGGGTAATCCGCGGGTGCGATATTACCTATTACCTAACTGATTAGTTAGACATTCAATTTCCTCCTGCTCGGACTGTTTGTCAGGTCAGATATGGGTGAATCAATATATGGCTATTAATCTGCTCCCCAATTTCTGTCCCCTCAGAGCCAATGGCTCAGAGAGTTATCTCCCAAGTTATGGCTTCTGTCAGGGACAGTATGCCAATTCCGTGAGCGGAACCCGCACTCCCCCTTTACTTGTTTGATTGGACCTGACAGACGGCTCGGCGTAGGAGTGGCATCAGCTGACGTGGAGTGATGACATTCCGGGGTTCTCTCCATGGGGGACACCTCGACACCAGTGAGGGAATACATTGCACGAAACAACACACTGCTGTGCCCAGTATTACCACCCCCACAATCACCTTGAGTGTCGTCTGTAGCCAACCCCATGGGAACCACGACCATAACAAATCCCACCACCCCTACGTAGCATCCTCCTTGATGTTTTTGACCAAGGTGTGGAGGTCTGTGAGCTGGCTCTGTACCCTATGCGTGTTGTCTGTGAGATAAAAGCAACACATGCCGTGGACAGACTCGCAACCCAAATGATGTAACAACAGGAGATAATCGATGGCTGCTCGATTATCCAGTATGGCATGGCGAAGCTCTGTCTGCTCCTGGTTGAGCAGCACTATCGCCGAGGAGGTGTGGTTGATGGCTTTTACTAGAGCACAAGCCAATTGACCAATTCTCCGAGCGTTGCCGACGGCTAAGCCTGGAACGCCAAGTACGCTGACTGCTAACGAGACGTACTCAGCTTTACTCAAAACTCTAATGTTGCTATCACATGAGCTATCTAACTGGGTGGCACGAGCGTGCCGTATGCGTGAAGGGACATTCGTGCTTGGTGCAACCATGTCTCTAGTGGGAAGCAACAGTGTCAAGTGACTGATACAACATGTGGAATCTGATACATTTGTGGGAATGTAGTTCCAAGTATACTGATTGCATGTAAAGAACCATCCTGAAGGCAAGGTAACATGAACATACATTGAGCTAATTGTCTCTGGGTTGTCACAAGTCTAGTTGCCGCTGCCGGGGTCAAGGCAATGGCGCTGAGGCCCGCCGGCCACGGAACAGCCGACCATTCGAGCACAAGTAGAGTTCGGGCTGACTGCCACTTGAGGAGTGTAGAGATTGGCTGCATCAGCCGGCAAAACTTTGGTGACTTGGGTTCCACAGTGCGCATATGTTGAGAAACCAGTCTTGTAAAACGGACCGAATATCCGCTTCACTAACCAGTCACCGTTCCTAGTGCGCGTTTCTGGGGAGTGACACACCGGGATGAGACATGTGCTCAGGATTGAGGCAGAAGCGGTGGTTTGCCTCAGACAAAAATCGGACTAGTTGACAAGAGTTGCCAACCTTTCCCAAATGTTGTAATGCATCCGGGCAGAGAGATCTCCGCCTGGCATCAGGTTGTCGGCTTCCAGCGAAGCTGCCTGAACGCCTCCCCCCGCAAGTAGGGAGAGGATCAGGATGATGGTGGTCATCACGGAATTAGCTGTGATCAGGGGAAAAGCTGCAACCAAGATGTTCTCCGGTGTTGGCTCCTTGTCCTCGTGCCGGACGGTGTCCACCGCTTCTTGGCAAAGGGCTTTGGCCATCCCCCAGGTGATCTTCGGCGCTGTCATCTGCTGTCGCCGCTTCCTCCGCTTGGCTCCCCCCATCAGGGTGAGGTTCTCCATCTCCAGGATCGAGTCCGGAACAGCATGGGTCCACGCCATGGGGCTCCAAGTGGGGTTTGACGCACCAAGCTGGAATCCAGATGACACCTGTAGGAGACATGATTGCAGCATACCCTCTTCCCCAGGTTACGAGTGGCGCTGGGCCCCTCCAGGAAGGATCCGGTGGAACTCGGTAATGCACCATCGACCGCGGGAGAGCTTCCAAGCGGCGGAAGTGTTTCTCCTGCGGAGTGCAATCCAAAAAAACATTAAGGTGATTGTACGTGAACAACACCTTGTTCAGACAATGCTGTGCCTGACCCTGAGATTTGGGGAGGGCCGGTGGTTCCCCCCTTTCTGTTTGTTTGTCAATGTAGGACTTAAGTGTCTGATTGACCCGTTCCACAATCACTTGCCCCTGCAGATTCTACGGAACGCCAAAGGTGTGTTTAATGTCCCAGGTGGCCATGAAGTCGGCCAGCTGCCTGGAGCTGTAAGCCGGGGCGTTATCAGTTTTCACGTGCCATGGTTTGCCCATGGCCGCAAAGCAAGAAAGGAGATGCTGCTCCACATGGGATGCCATTTCTCCCTTCTGTGCCGTTGCCCAAACAAACTGTGAAAAAGTATCAATGCAGACGTGCATGTACTGCCATCTGCCAAACTGTGTGACATGTGTGACGTCCATTTGACACACCTGGCCTCTGTCCCTCATGGGTTGACCCCCCACGAGAGCCACCCTGCCGCCCCTGCACAATGCTGACAGGAACGGACTATGCCCTGGGCTTGAGAAAGTGGCAGGTTAAACTGCCTTGCGAGGGCTTTGGCATTCTGGTGAAAGAATGCATGGCTTTGAATCGGAGTTGTGAAGACTCCCAAAACTGACCGTTGCTGAACTTCCTTTGCGGCCGCATCCGCTCAGCTATTGCCCGCGGAAATCGGACCAGGCAAGTCCTGGTGACTTCTGATGTGGGCGATATAGAGCGCTTCAGTGCGGTTCCGCAAGTGAAATTGAGCTGTGAGAAACAGACTCAGCAAATTTTTGTCTATCGCGGGAGTGATGTATGCTCCTGGTAGTCTGTGAAGCAAATTCCTAACATATTGGCTGTCAGTTATGATGTTTAGGCGTTCTTTCGCAAAGGTGTGCAAAGCGAGGTTCACCGCTGCCAACTCTGCCCGCTGCGCGGACTTCTGTGGAAGAGTTAAAAGCGTGCGCCAAGCTTGGTCCTCCTGCCAAGTTAAAACACCATATGTACGACCCCCATCCATGAAAACTGTTCTAGCCCCCTGAAGTGGGACCAGTGACATTAATTCACACAAACTGACTGTCTGCATTTGAAGCGAGACAAGTCTGGGGTCTTTCGGCAAGTGGTATGCCAAGCATCCAGTGAATCCCTCCAAGGCAATTGGAAGTGAGTCACCGAGCTGCATCAGCTGCTGAACTTGCTCTTTTGTGAACGGGACCACGATTTTTGCTAAATCGTGCCCTGAGATGTCCCTAGCTCTCAGCCTTCCTCGGTAGATCACCGCGGAGACCAGTTCCTGCGGGGGAAAGATGTTTCGGGAAGAGGTGTGTGGTAAATACACCCATTCCACGATACTCACCCCTTGTTCGGAGTCCACTCCTAGGGCTCCGGTGAACATGGATCCGGTCCGAACGATGTACAAGTTCAGGATCGGAGCATATGGCCCCTGAGTAATCCTGTCTACCCATCTCTGGCTGAGAACTTGGTTGACCTTCTCGAGAGTCAAGCGTGCCTCTCGAGGAATTTGTATCCGGTTTGCCGGCTGCTTACCTAACGTTAGCAGCGAGAAGAGCGGTCTCAAAAGATCCGTATCCAATCTGAAGTATGGTCTGGCCCAATTAATGTTTCCTAAAACCTGCTGTAACTCTACCAGGGTGACTGAATCCTTTAAATTGATCTGAGGCAAAACTGGTGCTGCAAAAGAACGGAGAAGCCGATGACCCAAGTATGAAAACGGCTCGGTTCTCTGAACTTTCTCTGGGGCAATGAGTAACCCTTTTTCCCCCAGGGTGGCCTGGAGGTCTTTAAACATTTCGCTGCCGAGTTGCGGCACAGCGACCAAGATGTCATCCATGAAATGACACACTAAAGCTGTAAGGTGAAGGTTTCGAAACTTTGCCAGTGTGTTGTGAACATAAATTTGGCACAGGGTGGGCGAGTTGAACATCCCCTGTGGCAAATATTTCCACGCGTAACACTGCGTAGACTCTCTGTGGTTCACGACTGGCACTGTAAAGGTGAACCTTTCCCTGTCCCTAGGATCTAGGGGAATTGTATAAAAGCAATCCTTTAGGTCTACGACCAAGATCTCCCAACCCTCGGGGATCATATTCGGATTCGGGATGCCGCATTGAAGCGGACCCATTGGCTGGATGCATTTATTGATCTCTCTGAGATCGTGAATGTGTCGCCACTTCCCTGACTTTTTCTTGATGACAAATATGGGCAAATTCCAAGGACTGGTGGACTGTTCTATATGTCCTGCATCTAGCTGTTCTTTTACCAGCTGTTTCAGGGCGACTAATTTCTCCCCTACTACCGGCCATTGCTCCACCCAGACAGGCGTGTTGGTAAGCCATTTAAGTGGCAGAGCCATTACCTGAAGGTAAGAGTGGCACGGTATTGCTGCAGAATGTCTCGGCCCCAGAGGTTGACATGCACGTCCAAAATGTGCGGCCGGATGACCGCTGTGCCGTCAGCCTCAGGGATCGTGACTTCCACCCACTCCTGGCTTCTAAACACTTCTTGGATGCCGCCTACCCCCCACACATCGGAGACCGGCTCGATAGCCCACTCCTGCAGCCACTGACTTCGGCTGACCACGCTGACGTCAGCTCCGGTGTCCAGCAACCCAGTAAACGGTTTTTTATTTAAAAATACCTCTATAACTGGTCGCCGTTTCCACTCTATGTTGGTTTCCACTGCCGCTAAGACCTGGTATCCTTGCACTGCCCCACTTGCACTTGAGTGGTCTTCCGACCCGGACTCTGAGCTGTCCCCGAGCGTTCCCTGGCTGTCTGCTGGCGAGTTACAAGGAACCATAATCAGTTGCGCTAACGTGTCTCCCTTGTGAATGGTTTGGGGTAGGTGTGTCCAGAGTTGAACTTGGAGAACACCCGAAAAATTGGAGTCAATGACTCCCGGAATTACAAGAATTCCTCGTGCTCCTGCGACACTACGAGGCAAAACTAAGCCTATGAAGCCTTTAGACAGGGGTCCCATGTACTGGGAATCGACCAGATAGACTGTGCCTGGCAAGTTGCATGTAACGTCTGCCTGGCAAGTCAATTCTAGCCCTGTGCTGCCTTTGGGGCTGGCCTGTGCCTTCACAATGTCTGAAATGTGATCGGAATCTAATCCTGCTCTGGCTCTCCCAGAGTGAGGGAGGTCTCTGTTTGGACCGGGGCCAGAGACATGCCCACGTTCCGGTTTCCCGAATTCGGACAGTTCCTGGCCCAGTGGAAGCCTTTATTACACCTCGGACACGGAGTGGTTGGAGCTTTGGGATGGCTGGCGTGTTGGCCGCTGCCCTTGGATCGGCATTCCCTAGCGAAATGACCGACCTTGCCGCAATTGTGACATGCTCCTTTGGTCTTGTTCTTGGGTTTCCTACCCCCTTGCACCGCCGCTGCCAACAGACCCATTTTGTAGGAATCTGTGCCAACATTGGCGCAAGCCCTAGTCATGTCCGTGAGAGTCAGGTCAGGACGATTGCCCAGTGACTGCAAGATCTTACGGCAGTCAAGATTGGCATTGTCTTTAGCCAATTTCATCATGAGCTCTTGTTGGGCTTGCTCATTATCGATCTGTCTACTGATCGCTTCCTCCAGTCTATTGACAAAGTCCATGTAGGACTCCTGGGCGCCCTGTTTGACTGCTGTGTAATTTTTGGCTGCTTTGCCAGCTGCCGGGACTTTGAGATAAGCCCTGAAGGCTGTCTCAGCTGCGATGTGGAGAGTGGCGAGTGGCAGGGCGACTTGCGCATCAACGGATTCGAACGGACCTGAACCATATAGCTGGTCAGGGATTACTGCTCCGCCCATCCTGGTGGCCCTTGCCTGCGCTTCGAGACGATACTCGCTGTCCCATAGCAGATACTGGCTGGGGTTGAGCATCATTCGCATGACGGCTTTCCAGTCGTACGGAATGAGCATCATGGTTTCGCACACTTGCTGAAGCGTGCCCCTAGTAAATCGACCCTGAAGTCCTGTCTCTGTGATGGCCTTCCGTATAGCCATGAGCAGCTTATACGGAACAGGCGAATGGACTGCTTGCTGCTGGCCCGTGAGGGCATCTACCTCTATGCGAACTGGGCATAACTGCCTAAGCTCAGCTAGATCTTCTGCTGGCAAGTCCCCCTTGCTGAACTCTGCCTCAGCCATGCGCTGAACCGAACTCTTGGTAGCTTGGGAACCCATAGCTGTCAGAGAAGCGCCAGCGCTTCCCATTCCACGCATTCCATCGGTGACGTCTGCAGCTGTCACCGAGGGAAAGCTCCCTACACTACCCTGCTTGAGCTGGAATGACGGATAGAGAGCCGTCGGGGTTGATGGCTCCGACTGCGCTGGGGGTTTCTGTGTCTCTATCCGGACTGGGTCTTCCTCTGCTAAGAGCTTCCTACACTTGCTCCATGTGCCAATTATGCTATCTGGAGCTCTCGGTGCTTGCTGAATGCAGGCTCCTATTCGATCCCAAAGTTGGAGGTTAAGCATACCCGCTTCTGGATAAAGCGGACAATTGCCCCCCAAGTACACTAAGAGTTCCGCAACTTATCGCTGTGAATGCGTGTTTGGTATACCCTGGCCAGGGCCTTGAATTCCATTAAGTGAATTCTCTGGTTAGCGGTCGAACATTGCCTCTGAGGACAAGTCCCCATATTACCTGCCAGTCCTTCAAAGTTTTCCTCCTCGGGACGATGCGACGCGTCTGAGTTCTAGGTCTCAGCATGACGAACCTCTGGGATGGAGCTTGGAGCGTGGGCTGCTGCCACGGGCCCTCGGCGGCCTCTGCCCTGGAGTCAGGGTTTCACAGCCGACCCTGAGCGGAACACGTTTCGCGATGCAAGCCGTAGGATGCCTCTTCTGAAGTGTCTCGCCACGTAGCTGTCACTCAGGCCAGATGCCTTTCCGACCAGAGCTGCCGCGCTGTCCTCCGGGACGAGTCGGACACGGTTCTAGCGTAGAACCGGACCGCGTAGATCGCTTACTCATGAGTAGAATCACGTCTCGGGGTCACCAGATGTTGGATTGGGGCCGCGAAGCGGCTGTTGGGTCCCAGAGGAGACTGATCAAGAAGGAGACGCGAGACAAGGTGGAGCGAAGACCAGTGATTTATTGAGGGAAAATCATCATCATATATAGAAATACGAGGCGGCGTGTGATAGAATCGTCATCTGACAGAAAATCACATCTCATGTTTACACGGGTTAATTGGGAACCTTTCCTGGGGAAGTTAATTAACTAAATTAAACACTGACAGGGGAACTCCATTGTTCCAAGATTACCCAGGAGTAAACATGGCCGATGTTGGCGTTAGGGCTTGGGGTAATCCGCAGGTGCGATATTACCTATTACCTAACTGATTAGTTAGACATTCAATTTCCTCCTGCTCGGACTGTTTGTCAGGTCAGATATGGGTGAATCAATCTATGGCTATTAATCCGCTCCCCAATTTCTGTCCCTTTGGAGCCAATGGCTCAGAGAGTTCTCTCCCAAGTTATGGCTTCTGTCGGGGACAGTATGCTAATTCCGTGAGCGGAACCCGTAAGTGTACTGTGTAAGCTAGCCACAGGAGAAAAAGGTTGGGTATTCTTTAATATTATTCAGGTAGATAGAAGTGTTGTTCCTTCATAAGTAGGAGTGCCTTCTTTTGGCTTTTATTAGGAAAGGTTGGCAGGTGTGTCTGGGCTTGGGTGAAATCTCAAGGAATGGCTATGTATCCCTTGGGTCTTCAGACAGGAAGTCAAATTTAAAGGCAAGCAACAATAAAATGAGGAGAAATTCTGGTTTAGAGTGTGTGGTTGTTTTAAAGACAGGTCTCCATCTCTACTATTTCCCAGAGTGCAGTTTGCCTGCCTAAAAAAATGAGCTTCTTCTCTGAACCTGAGTTGTCACATTACCTGGTTAGCCAGAGTTTAGCCAGACTCTGGACCAATTTATCTGGATTTTTCTCATGTACATCCCACAATCTGCAAACCCAAAAACATATTTGTTTCTTCCTTATTCTTTTTTGTCTTTCTTCCATGACCTAGCAAGATTTTAGCTCTAAAATAAAAAAGAATGAAATGCTACCGACCTAGAAAAAAATTCAGAACTCAAGTGTAAACTGTTCCTAGGTCTGGGAAGCAAACAGATTTTTTTTTGGTTCTGTGTGGGGTTGTTCTGCCTCCAAAACAGTAGCTATGTAAGATGGGCACTCCTAGATTCATCATTTAATTAGAAACTAGATGGAGGTTGCAGAAGAATGGGCTGTCACATGGAAGTATATTGTTTCCAACATTTTATCATATATAAATGAATAATGAACCAGTTCCTGACAATACACAATTTTCCATCAATGTGGACAATGGCTGTACAAGGATCAAGCTCTGATGAGTTAGCTGGAAAACTTACTGGAGTACTTGAAGAATTAGGACAGTATTACATCAACCATTTGAAGCCTAACCCAAGCAAGACTCAAGTATGTACTTTCCACCTTTGAAACTAAGAGGGAAGGGTTGAGCTGGATGTTACATACTAAGTGGATCGATTATAGCATTGTTCAGTATCAAAAAACCTCAGTGTGACACTTGACTGGACACTATCTTTTAAGCAGCACTGCCTGAATACCCAACCTAAAGTTAGTTAGAGGAACAATATCATCAGGAAACTCACAAACTATACATGGGGAATGTTGTGTATGTACAATGTTGCTTTAAGAAATGTATGAATGTAACCTGACCACAATTACAATGTAGCTCAGCTGTTAAGGAACGCGAGTAAGCTGCCTATAGAGGGCAGCTGCGAGCGTTCAGCTCACATGGTTCACATTCCTCAAATCACCGGCAGCCGCGGGAACCCCTGGAGAAGATGGGCGTGACTCAGAATGACGTCACGCCGGTAGCAGCCAATAAGCTACCGTGCAACGAGATTCAAATGTATGTACGGCAGTATATAATGAGCTGTACCTCCGCCATTACCACATGTTCATCCTGATCATCACCCAATAAACCTGCGTTTAGCCCTCACTGCGGCTCCTTCTTTGTCTTCCGTGCAAGACACTAAATTGGCGATGAAGGTGGGATCAATGGCGAATCCCAAGGTCAAGCCTTACCACTTCGATAGCAGCGATGGGAGCTGTACGAGTGCCAGTTTCGGCACGCGATGGAAGCCGTGGGCGTCGACAACGACGCGAAGATGCGCTCACACTTTCTAGCCCAGGTGGGGCTGGCCACGCTGCGCATCCTGATGAACCTGGTGGCCCCCCGGAAGGTGGACGTGGTGCCCCTCGACCGCATCCTAGAGTTACTGCGCGATCATTTCCAGCCCCCCGTGTCGATCTTCCCGGCCAGGGTCGCGTTCCACAGGCGAGACCAACGCCCAGGAGAGTCAGTGTCTGCCTACGCGGCGGCCCTCAGGCTGGCAGCGGTGCACTGCCAGTGGGAAGACCTGGACACAGCACTCCGAGACCGCATGCTGTGTGGCCTGAGGGACGAGGAGGTCCAGAGAAAATTGATGACCCGCGACTATCGCCTCACGTTCAACGAGGTACTGCGGGAGGCCCAGGCAGCCGAGGCGGCCAGGAGCGGGGTCAGAGTGTTCAAGTCCCGAGGGGCCACATCCGAAAGGGCCAAGTCACCAGTGCAGGCGGCCCGGCGGACATCGGCGAAGACAGCCTGGTGGGCCCCCAAGTCGCCCGCCGGCACACCAGCGACGTCTGAGGAGTCGTCCGCGACGGCAGACTCCTGCTCCAGCGAGGTTGACGACGTCCAGAGAGTAAAGAAACGCGGGGAGAAGCGACAGACCCGCGAACGGCAAGACCGCCGCTGCGACGGGTGTGGGGCGTCCCACGACCGGACGAGGTGCCCGTTCCGGAAGGCCGAGTGTCACAACTGCGGCCGAAAAGGGCACATCGCCAGAGTATGCAGGCGCGGGCGAGCTGAGGACAAGGGCGCCTCGAGCCACCCCCAGGCACACCAACGGAAGGCGGCCGGCACCAGGAAGGTCTCAACCAGCTACAGCGAGGAAGGCGTGAACCGCGTGGGCCTGGAGCACCGGCATTTTTTCGTAGAGGTACTGTTACAGGGGGTCCCGGTGAGGATGGAGATAGACTCGGGGTCGTCCTATTCCATCCTGTCCCAAAAAGAGTTTATGCGCATTCCCCCAGATGCGCGGCCCAAACTGCGGGCCATGAAGTCACACTTACGGGACGTGCAGGGAAATGGGATCCCAGTGTTGGGGGTGGGGAACTTCAAGGTGAAGTTCAAGAGTTACTCCGAGAAACTGCCCCTAGTGGTACTTCAGGGGGGAAGATTGCTGCCTATTGGGAACGCAGTGGTTTGCTCCCCTGGGAATTGAACTGTCCGGCATTAACGCCATCGAGACTGACCCAATGTGGGACGTGTGCAATGCACACCCGGACGTTTTCAAGAAGGGGCTCGGGACGTACAAGGGCCCCCCGGTATCCTTTGAGCTGGACCCAGAAATCCGGCCCATCCGCCTCAAGCCAAGGAGAGTGCCCTTCGCCCTCAAGGACAAGATCGAGGCGGAACTGGACAAATTGGTGGGGCAGGGGATTTTGGTTCCAGTTGATTCGGCGGAGTGGGAAACGCCGATTGTTACGGCTCTTAAATCAAACGGGGAGGTCAGGATTTGTGCAGACTATAAATGTACGATCAATAAGGCCATTCGGCCAAATGCATATCCGGTGCCTGTGGTCAGCCATTTACTGGCCACGTTACATGGGGGGAGGTGTTTTGCCAAGCTAGATCTGGCGCAGGCATATCAGCAGCTCTCCGTAACCCCAGCTGCTGCCGCTGCGCAAACCATCGTCACGCACAAGGGGGCATTTAAGGTAACGCGCCTACAGTTTGGCGTAAATTCGGCCCCCGGGATCTTCCAGTCCCTCGTGGAATGCCTTTTAAATGGACTTCCAGGCGTCCTCCCATATTTTGACGATGTGTTGATAACAGCTGGGAGCGAATTAGAGTTAGCAAAGAGGCTAGACGGGGTCCTTTCAGTATTCGAGAAAGCGGGACTTCGACTGAGAAGGGACAAATGTGTATTCCTTGCGAGGGAGGTTGAGTTCCTTGGGTTCAAGATAACCCCGGAGGGCATCAAGCCCTCCGAGTCCAAGATTGCGGCTGTGCAAAACGCCCCTCGCCCCACCGCGAAACCGGAGCTGCAGTCATTTCTAGGGCTTTTAAATTTTTACCATTCCTTCCTGCCAAGGAAGGCATCCGTTGCGGAGCTACTGCACGCACTCTTAAAGAAAGAGGCGGTTTGGCGGTGGGGAGATAGGCAAGAGAAAGCTTTCAGGGAGCTAAAGGCGCTTTTATCCTCGGATGCTGTCCTGACCCACTTTGACCCGAGGAGACCAGTAGTTTTAGTCTGTGATGCGTCCCCAGTGGGGGTGGGGGCGGTGCTATGCCACGGGTTGGAGAGCGGGCGGGAAGCCCCAGTTGCATACTACTCCAGGTCCCTTTCCAAGGCCGAGCGCAACTACGCGCAAACAGATAGGGAGGCCCTGGCCATAATCGCTGGAACCAAGAAGTTCCACGATTTCTTATACGGCCGCAAGTTTACAGTGGTGACTGATCACAAGCCTCTCCTGGGAATCTTCACGACAGGCAAGCCCACCCCTCAAATCCTGTCCCCCCGAATGCTACGTTGGGCGATTTTCCTTAACGCCTACCAGTATGAGCTGGTCTATCGCCCAGGGAAGGAGATCTCCCATGCGGACGCACTGTCCCGGTCTCCCCTCCCTTGTTTAGGAGACCCCGCATGCGAGGTAGAGCACGACCACCAAGTCCTGCTGATCGAGTCCCTCGACTCACCCCCCATCGTCCCGGCCGACCTCGCCAAGGCCACACGGCCGACAAGATGCTGGCCCAAGTTAGCTCCTGGGTTAGGAAAGGGTGGCCCACTACTCCCCCCGAGGAACATTTCAAGCCATTCTTCAGGCATAGAGTAGAGCTGTCCCTGGAAAGGGGCTGCTTACTCTGGGGCCAGCGGGTAGTCATCCCAGAAAAGCTGAGGGCCAAGGTACTGAAGCTACTGCATACCAGTCACCCGGGGATAGTGCGCTCCAAGGCGCTGGCCAGGAGTTTCTTTTGGTGGCCCCAGATAGACGCGGACATAGAGCGATTAGTGGGCACGTGCGAGAGTTGCCAGAGCTCCCGGCCCGAGGAATCCCGGCTACCCCATAGGGGAATCCGGGCCATGGTCCCGGATTCATGTCGACTTCGCTGGCCCTTTCCGCGGGGCCATGTTTCTGCTAATAGTCAACTCCTATTCCAAGTGGTTGGAAGTAATCCCCATGAACAGCACCTCCTCTGCGGCAACCATTAAACAGCTGTGCAAGGTCTTTGCCTGTTTCGGCCTGCCGGACGTCCTTGTTAGCGATAACGCTAGTACCTTCACGTCTGCGGAATTCAAGACCTTTATTGAAAGAAACGCCATCAGGCATATTACCGCTGCCCCGTTTCACCCCGCCACAAACGGTCAGGTAGAGCGCCAAGTGCGCACTACGAAAGACGCACTGCGGCGCATGGGTCCCGGCGAGTTAAACCTCCATCTGTGTCAGTTCCTCATCTGCTACAGGACAACCCCCCTAGCGTCAGGGCTTTCGCCAGCCGAACTCCTCATGAGGAGGCGTCCGGCAACACTCTTTGACCAGATGGACCCGTCCAGGGTGGAGGATGAAGGGAGAAATATAGATATCGGGGTAGGAAGCTCCAAAAGTTTTTCGGTAGGGGACCCGGTTCACTGCAGGAACTACGCAGCCTCCGGGCCAGCGTGGGTACCAGGGACGATCATTGAGCAGACGGGACCAGTATCCTATAGAGTTGAGACTAGCTCGGGTCTACTCTGGAGAAGGCATGCCGACCAACTCAGAAGGCGGGTCACCAGTGACGGGGAATCAACGTTAGGGTCCTCCCCCACCCGCGTTACCCAAGGGGGAGACACGGCGGAATCCGCGGGTACCACTGCATACCCTGGATCCTCAGCCACAGAGGAGGATACTTTGAAAGAGAGGGATGAGTTTGATTATGATTTGCAGTACCAGGGGGGTGTAGCAGAGTGGTCTCCCACCCGTCCTAGCGAAAAGAGGGGTTTCAGTTCAGCCCCTGGTACCTCCAGTCCCCCCAGCCCTTTTGTTTTAGAATATACCATAACTCCAGCCCCCTGGAGACAGACACCCCCGAGACAGGCAGCAGGGGGGAATCCGCCCGCCTCAGCCTCTAGAACGCCCGGACAGGCAACAGGGGGTGGCGAGACCACGAGGGCCTCATCGTCAGTCCTGAGATTCGTGCTGGGGGGGACCCCGAGCTCCTCAAGCGGCAGGCAGGGGTTCACGTCCCAACTGTTCATTCCATTCCCGTCCCCCAATGCAAGGTTGTCGCAGAGTCCCCACCGAACCACTAATGAGTCCCCCCCTTTCCATTGCAGGACAGGACTCCGCGGAACCAGGAGCCCCCGGCTCCCCTATGTTAAGTCAAGCGGCCGCGTGCCCCAGACGCACGTGCGGCAAGCCACAATGGTTGAGGGACTTTGTCCCATCCTAGGGGGGAGGAGTGTTGTGTATGTACAATGTTGCTTTAAGAAATGTATGAATGTAACCTGACCACAATTACAATGTAGCTCAGCTGTTAAGGAACGTGAGTAAGCTGCCTATAGAGGGCAGCTGTGAGCGTTCAGCTCACATGGTTCACATTCCCCAAATCACCGGCAGCCGCGGGAACCTTTCCCGCGCGAGGATCACCTGGAGAAGATGGGCGTGACTCAGAATGACGTCACGCCGGTAGCAGCCAATAAGCTACCGTGCAACGAGATTCAAATGTATGTACGGCAGTATATAATGAGCTGTACCTCCGCCATTACCACATGTTCATCCTGATCATCACCCAATAAACCTGCGTTTAGCCCTCACTGCGGCTCCTTCTTTGTCTTCCGTGCAAGACACTAAAGGGAACTCAACCATTCATGCGATGTACATCAGCTTTGGTCCTGAGTGTTTCTGCATCAGAGTATGCTGCTCCAGTATGGAGCGCACACACACACAAAACAATGAAACAATGTATATAGTGACAGGTTGCGTAAAACCTACACCAGTTGAGAAAATATATCCTCTTGTTGGTATCTCTCCACATAAGATAAGGAGAGAAACAGTAGTGGACACTGAGAGAACTAAGGAGGAGAATGACCTTCAGCATCATCTGAACAGAAATGTGCCTCAAATCTGCCAGCTCAGATCCAGGAAGAACTTTATGGCAAGAGTAAAGACTCTTGGAGGTGCGCAAGAGCAAAATCAAATTAGAAGATGGAGGAAGGAGCTCACTGGACAAAGAATAACATAAAGGAGGATATAGTGAGGAATTCAACCTTCCCTATGTCACTTGGAGGACCCAGACTAGGCTGTGGGTTGAGTCCCTAAATGCAAGACCAACATGTTCAACATGGCAGACAACAACACACTGTGTGAATGTGGAGAGATACAGAATCTGGCTCATTTACTGGTCTGCTGATTACTTCCAGAAACATGGCAGTACTTAAGTTTAGCCAACGACAAAGCCAAGAAAGTGGCTTCATTTTGGCAGTCCAGGGTTTGATCGGGACATGAAAGAAAAACTGCTGTAAACCATACCTGTCAACTTTTGGATTTGAAAATAAGGGAAATTTTGGCCACACCCCTCTGTGGGTGTGGCCAAATCTGTGGGCGTGGCCAAATATAGCTATGTGACTTGCTGGGATCTAATCCTGCCTGCCACATGGACATGAAAATGTCTGCAAACACAGACAGCACTGGCTCTTTGGCTGTAAATGGAGATGAGCACTGCACCCTAGAGTTGGATACGACTGGCAGATTTTACTTTCTTAGGATCAAAGATCACTGCAGATGGTGATTGCAGCCATGAAATAAAAAGGCGACTGATGCTTGGGAAACAAGCTATGAGAAACCTGGGGAACATAGTTAAAAGTAGAGGCATCACCTTGCAAACAAAAAATTGCATAGTCAAAGCTATGGTATTCCCGGTGGTAATGTATGGGTGTGAGAGCTGGACCATTAGGAAAGCTGAGCGCAGAAAAATAGATGCCTTTGAAATGTGGTGTTAGAAATAGGTCAATCCTAGAAGAAATCAACCATGACTGCTCATTAAAGGTCAAATAGTAAAGATGACACTGAAATACTTTGGACATCAAATGAGAAGGGAGGACTCACTTGAGAAGGCCTTGATGCTGGTAAAGGTGGAGGACAAAAGAAGGGGGTGGCCAAAAATAAGATGGCTAGATGGTATTGTAGATGTAATGGGCACAAAGCTTTGTGGGCCAAAGAACCCTTTCCCCATTTTCTTGGGGGACTTTTGTTTTGTTTTCTTTCTTGTTTACTCAGTGGCTTAAGTGACTAAGATGCTGACTGGGAGGTAGAAGTTCAGCAGTTCGATTCCCGAGTACTGCAGGACGGAATGAGCTCCCATCTTTGTCCCAGCTCCTGCCATCCTAGCAGTTCGAAAGCAAGAAATTGCAAGTAGATAAATAGGGACCACTTTGGTGGGAAGGTAACAGCATTCCGTGTGCTCTGGTGTCTAGTCATGACCACGGAAATGTCTGCAGATGCAGACAACGCTGGCTCTTCAGCTTTGAAACAGAGAAGAGCACTGAACCGGATACGATTGGCTTTTGAGCAAGGGCAACCCTTTACTTTTACCTAACTCAGATCCCCTTACACAACAGTGCAAGCACACTGGATCTATGAGCTCTGATAATTCTTCCCGTGTATTTTGGATCTGCTCTCTCCTACAAAAAGCAGCTTCTTGCTCTAAAAATTGGCCGTTGTAGGAATCTATGACTGTGATGGCGAACCTTGGCACTCTAGATACGACTGGCTTTCGAGCAAGGGAAACTTTTACCTTTAGCATATAGTGATCAAGCAACATCCCCCCCACCCCTCCCAAGTTAACTCTAGAACTCTAGAAACGGAACCCCCCCTCTCTCATATAGTGATCAAGCACATACCCCACCCACCCCACCCCTCCCAAGTTAACTCTAGAACAGAAATGGAAACCCCCCTCTCTCTCATATAGTGATCAAGCTCCATCCCCCCACCCCCACCCCTCCCAAGTTAACTCTAGAACTCTAGAAATGGAATCCTCAAGCCAGGAGGCAGGGCAGAAACAGCTCAATAAAGCATGAGAGTGAGAGAGAAGTCTCTGCCTCCAGACCAAGAGCTGATTTGCTCCTGCATATATGAAATATCGCTCACCTCTAGAGTAGAGTAGACTCCCGTCCCTCCCAGCATGGTGGCTCCGACCAGCTCAGCCTCCATATTGGCCATGTGTTAGGAGGAAAATAAAAGAGAAACTCAGAACGCCCCCCCCTCCTCTCTCTCCCCTTCCACAAGTGAAAAGCCTGCCACACAGCGACCTCTGGTGGTCAGAAAAAATACTGCAGCTTCGCCTGTGAGGACTCCGGTCAGGATATCTTTTAAAAAAAATAAGGGAAAATACGGGAAAATCAATAAAACGGGAGGGGGTGCAAAGAGGGGTAAAAATAAGGGGTTTTCCCGGGTAAAACGGGATAGTTGGCAGGTATGCTGTAAACTCCCATCTTCTTTGCCCATGTTCAGACTACCTCCTTCTAGTTTCACCTAGTGCACTCAATGCATTATGCTTTATATGAGAATGCCCTTAAAACAGGTCTGAAAGCATCACCTGGTGTAGTTTGAAGCTTGTAGGCTGTACAGTGGAACAGTTTTCTTTAGTATATCACATCACTATTGAAGGATTTGCCCTGACTGCTAATATGTTACTAAATTGGAGTTATTCACCAGGTAACCACCCAGAAGATGACCTTCATTCACACTGGTGGCACCTATTCTTTGGAATAGTCTCTACTAAGATATGTGTTACTCTAAAGCCAAACAAATTGTTCTCAAATTGTATAAATAAATTTAATTGACAACCAACAACTTAGTTTAACAAAGAGAAAATGTAAACTCTGGAATCTCCAGGAAATCCAGAATATCAAAGCTAAGACATGAATTGAAACATGTAATCCTTTCTCATCCTCTAAAGTGCTATGTACACCTTGCATTAAAGCCAGGAAGATCTCCTGAAAGTACATATTGACATCAGAGGCCAGAAGATCAACAAACAGAAGATTGAGACTTGTGAAATTTGGATGTTTTCTAAGATCAGATCATTAGTTTCCTAAACAGACGTCTTTCCCTTGAAATTACAGAACAGAAATTACATGCCTGCCACATGTCCACGGAAATGTCTGCAGAGGCAGACAGTGCTGGCTCTTTGGGCTATGAACAGAGATGAAAACTGACGTGGATACGACTGGCTTTTGAGCAAGGGTGACCTTTGGACCAATATGGAGAAGTGCCAGGGACAGATTGCTATGGACAGAAGTTGTGCAGAATGTCGTCGCAGAGACATCTACTCATACAAGAACCCCTTGCTGAATAACGACTCCAAGGTAAGGTATAGGGTACAGTATCCTGTCTCTACAAGGTCCTTTTTTGAAGGCATTACAGTGCCTAAACATTTTCCACAGAAATATCTGGCTACTAACAGATAAAGATTCATAAATACGTGTTTAATTTAATTTAATTTTCACATTTGTATCACTGCTCCCTTGCTGAAGCGACTCTGGGAGGCTCACAATTAAAAGGCATTTAAAAAACTCATAAAAATATAATAAAAACATTTTAAACAATCCCCCATTAAAAAACCCACCCATCCCATCCATAAAAGAGAGGGAGGATCTAGTTATTTATTCAGACGAGCCAGTAGGCGGGGGTTACTTCTCCATCAGTGTCCCACATCTGCCCTGCCAGCCAGGTTTTAAGTCCTTTCCAGCAATTCCATCTGCAGCCATGACTCTATTGGCAGGAGGTGCCAGCACCTTGAATTGTACCCGGAGGCAAACTGGTAACCAGTGCAGCTCGCAGAGCACTGGCGAGGTGCAGGCATAACGCCCGCACCCCATCACCACTTAGTATTTGTAGAGTACATATTATATTCTCATCATATTTGCTACTTCTATTAGCAGCCTGAAGGAAAGTGGTAATTCTGCTACAACTGTTACTTCAGAAAAAAGTCAAACATCTGTCTCATTTTAACAGTCCCTTACACAACTTATCTTCTTCTGGACAAAAATACATTAACAAATAATTGTTTACATAAGCCTGAACTAAATTTTTACTCTATAACAAATGACTCTCTGGCAACTTTAGTTGCTGGAATAATAACAGTCTCACCTGTATTAACATTGGGCAATAGTGGCAGTGGCTTTATAGTCTAATGTGATTGTTTTAACTAGATTGGCAAAATTCTCTTCCTGCTTCTTCCTCTGACTTTCCTCGAAGGAATAAGCATGGAGGGCTTTCCACAAGCTGAAGACTTGATTCCACCACCACCACCCCTTTTTTCTGACTGTAAATACAGATGGCAACTGTAAATAAAGATAACCTTTTCTACTTTAAAAGCTTCTACGTTGATTTTATCATACAAAGTGCAAACAAACAAACAAACAAACAACCCAGCTCCCTTATTCACTTCATGAACCCACCCTTAAACTGTAAACATTAACTCAAAAATAAATCCCACTGAATTCAACGATACATATTCCTGGGTAGGAAGTTTAAATCAACAGCTTTTGTCTTTCCTCTCTTCTCCATCACTCTGATTGCGATTTTTATTTTTGTGCCACAAGATATTGTGATGGTTTTAAAAGAGAATTGGACAAATGGATGGAGGATGAGTTATTAGGATGGTTGCTAGTTGTGTTATGTCCTACTATTAGTCTCAAACACCAATTATTGGTTACTGAGAGAGTTACTATGTTTCCTATAGGCATCAGATATAGGAAACAAAATGCTGGACCATTTAAGCCTACAGTACCACAGATTATTCCTTTTATGGTTTTTATTAATATCTGGCTTGTTCTTGTCTTTAGAAAAAGGTTGCTCTTGCTCGAAAGCCAGTCATATCCAACTATAGGATTCAGTGCGCACCTCTGTTTACATCCAAAGAGTCAGCATTGTCAGCATCTGCAGACATTTCCGTGGACATGGGGCAAGCGTGACTAGACACAGAACAATGTTTACCTTCCCACCAAAGTGGTACCTATTTATCTACTTGTAATTTTTTGTTTTCAAACTGCTAGGTTGGCAGGAGCTGGGACAGGGATGGGAGCACACTCCACCGTGCAACACTTGGGTCTTGAACTACTGATCTGCTCACCTTCCAATCATCAAGTTCAGTGTCTTAACCATTAAGCCACTGTAGTCCATTTGTTCTTGTCTATGCCCCCATTAATGCTAGTAGATATCAACATCTCCTACCATCTTCTGCTCTCTCTGTTGTTTACCAAGTAGGAGGTTTGTCTCAATCCTGTTTATTTAGGGTACATCCTTAGGTAAAATTATGCATAATAGATAACTCATCATTAAAGTTGAAGTCACATTACTGTTCAATAAATTATTAAGGTACTGTATTAGTCTGTATCTAAGAAATCAGACGTACAAGTAATAAACAAGCAAGAAAACTATGCTGTGATAAGGACACAGTACTAACATTTAAAGAATTCCCTCTTGTAGGGACAGGTTATCTGTAAGTCATAGTTCAGCCCTAAAACAGGAAAACACATGTTTTTCATGGTCAGCCAATCTCATTTTGGCATCTTAGATAGCATGCACCACATTTACCATATCCCTATGGCATCAATTATTTTCATTTAGCTGAGTGGCAAGGTCAGTGAATTAGAAGCCAGAGTTTGGGACTTTGATTTCTCATTGTGCCTCCTGGGAAAAAAGCCAGCCTCTGTAGTCCTGGGCAAGATGCAGTCCTAAGGTGTGTCCCCAGAAGAAAGGTATATTAAATTACTTCTATGTATTCGCTGCCTAGAAAACCCTGGAAAGGGTTGCCAGAAGTCAGATTCAACTTGACAGCACACAACTATTTATTTATTTATCTAGTCATGAAGGGAGATTATGCACACTCTTTTACAGCTCTTTGACCAGCTCATTTTAAAAAAAAAGAACTAAAAGTGTTGATTATAACAGCAGGTGTAAACAATAAGCTAGTAATTGTTACCTATTTTTCACTTTAGCAGGTGGCGCGCGCACACGCTCACATGTGGACATGTACCCACACACACACACCTTTTCTTTGAAATGGAAATTTGTTTTTGAAGCTATCTCAACCTTCAAAATAGGTTTGCCAGACAGAGAAGCATGAAACAAAGGTCCAAAGCCCCACTGATCATGAGAGTCTCACAGTACTTAGGAGTGCAGCCAAGAACAGGCTGCCACTCATTGACTGTACTCTAAATGTTCTTTAATGCAAACTGTGAGCTGTTAATAGTCACATTCTGAAGAGGTAAAGGCCTAGATTCAAATAATAAGTTCATACACACATAACCCCATGTGGCCCCTGCAATTTTTGTGCATGCTTGTGCAACCAAGGAATGAAACATTTATTACTGAATCTTGCACAAAGTCGCCAAAAAAAACCAGGGTGAACTGGTTCATTGTATAACACATTACAAGGGCTTGCTTGATAAGTTGTCACTGAGAGAAATTCCACATCTTTCTGTGCTTATGAAGAAACCTTCAAAGAGCACTCCAAAACAAGGTTTATTCTGAGTTTGATCCAAAGTTAATTTGAAATGGAAAGATTCCAGTTGACATCAAAGAAATTTAGAGTAAGCAAGCCCTTCCTGAGGCTATGAAAGATGACAGACAGGTATCAAATAACCAATGTTATACACTCTGTCCCAGAGACGAAGGATAATAGGGGAACTAGTTCTCCACATTTCCCATTGCAGGCGCACCCCCCAAAGAAAGACTCAGACTTTATATGGATAAAGACTTTATATGGATAAAGGCATCGGGCCACTTTTATTGAATAATGCCCTAGTCCGAATTATAACTTTCAATTGGTGTAATCATCCAATTGTAATTCTTTAAGGCAAGCAGGCCGCAGTAACACTGGTAAGGTTCCTCCCAAAATGCCAATGGCAATTGGCTACATGTAACTATTTGTATCAATTTGTTTGTTGACACAAACAAATTATTGACCGGAGTCAATAAACTATCTACTGACCCCACCCTATGAGGTGTATCCGTTAAATATCAAGGTGATGCAGGCTGTGAAGCTCCTGCCATCACCCCTTGCCTGGTTCGCCCTTGACTGGCCAAACCTATTTCCCCTGTACCTGTCTACATGTTGGCCAGTCAATTGCAAACCTGCCGGATACCTATGGGTCATAAATCTTTACCTTACCAGTGCTACCCGCCACACGGGGAGGCATCCCTGATGACTCACCGCCCCCCCCCCCCAGACCGTCAGCTCGGTCACCAGGCCTGCTTGCATATCCTCAAGAAAGAGGTTCATACCTCTGGCCGACAAGTGGACCCCATCTCCTGCATAGAGCTCACAATCCTGCAAGCCTATCCTAGGGTGCCGGATGGCTGTCCCCAAGCCCTTGTCTGCCAGGAACCGGGCAACAGCCCTGTTCACCGAGCGGCGAGCGTGGTCAAGGGCATGGAGGTCAACGCCTCCTATGTAAGTATGTCGTGGCACCATGTCCGACCATAGCAGCCGCGTGGACGGCAATACATAATGCAAATAGGCTAGGTCCCTGCAAATCGTGAATTTTAAAGAGAGGCCAGTGACCTGGGCAAGGTCATTGCCACCGAGTTGCAGGATAAGGACATCAGGCGGTCCAGCATCCCTGATGGAAAACAGGAATGGCAACAGTTCCCGCCATTTCATACCGCGCTTACCGTACCATCGCACATGTGCGGCTGCACGTAGCCCGAGATGGGGTCCCCACTCTGTCGCCGCAGCATACTGCGCTGCCCAGTGCACGTAACTGTGGCCCACCAGCCATACTGCCACCGGTGTGCGGGGACACACAGGGTCTGTAAAAGGAAAAAAGGAATAATGACATAACTGGTACTCATGCATGGAGGGGGCGTACGTACAATGCAAAGCACATGGATCCCCACCTACCCATCCTGCGTACATCAGCCTCAGAGTACCCAAACGCAGCCGCAGTAGACGCGGTGCCTATCCTAAATGAATGGGTGCCGTAACGAGCCCCAGGGAGGCCCACACTGGTAAGTGCCATGCCGGTCACCTTCCAAAACTGGAATTTAGTAAGGGGAGACCCATCCTGGTGGCAGAAAAACGGACCAGGGTGCGTACCACGCACTGCCAAAAACTCATGTAGGGCACCAACCGGACAGATGTCTTCAATGGAACATCGTAGCAGTCTGACTCCACTGCCTATGCCGTGCTGATCAACCTTTGAGGACCGTATCCTCAACTGAGCCCACTCTTGTGTAGCATAGACATCGTCGAGTTCCAGTGCCCTACGAGACGCATCCGCCTTAGACAGTGGTACCAACTCACTGATGCGGAGCGCTCCAAATAAGGCTACAGTGGTAGCTGCATGAAAGAGAGCCACCTCATACCTATCATAACATAAGTTATGCCAGCCCCGTGCAAGGTGGGTAAGAACCTCTGGTGAAATCGGGTGACGTGTGTCCGGGCGGCGGCCACGTTCACGTGTCCACCCTTCCAAAACATGATGTATGCGGAAATCATTCACGCAGTCGGCGAAGCCCCGCACCTTGGCCATAAATGCCAGTGCCGAAAGCCTGGAGGCTATAGTACGGGGGGCCAGCTCCTGACCATGAAGATAAACCATGTATTGTAAAATCTGGTCTACTGGTATTGGCCAGACTTTGGGTAACCGTAGTTGCCCACAAAAGGTTCTAAACTGTATGAAAGCATGTTGATACGCCTTATGCGTGCGAGGTGCCAAAGACATGCCGATCGCCCGGTTCACCTCTCCTCGCCAAATGTCCAAATCTCGGCCGGGAGTGGCGAGGGGAATTCCTCTGCTTCTGGAGCCAAGGCACGGAACCGGGAGATCTGCAGGCGGGATAAAGCATCAGCAATATCGTTATTAATGCCTGATACACGTCTGGCCTTGAACAGCACATTAAGGCGTAGGCTTCTCAAGACAAATTGATGGACCAATGCCATGACCCTAGGGGATTTGGACGTCTGAGCGTTAACAATGTGCACCACTGCAGCATTGTCACACCAAAAATGGACCACTGAGTTGACCCACTTATCGCCCCATAGCATTAGTGCCCCAAAAATGGGGAAAAATTCCAGGAAAGTAAGATCGCGGAGACGATCCATGCCCTGCCATGCATGAGGCCATCGGCCATATGCCCACCGCCCCTCGAAATAAATCCCGTAACCCAGAGAGCCAGAGGCATCCGACTATACTTGAAATGTAGGGCAGACCATAAGGTCCGATCTCCAAAAAGAGACCCCGTTAAATTCCTGGAGGAATGTGAGCCAAACCGAAAGGTCTGCCCGTATACCCCTGGTGAGCCGGACCCTGTGATGGCGTTTTAATAGGCCAGCCATGGCATCACACAGACGCCTGGCGAAAGCTCTGCCCGGTGTCACCACCCTGCAGGCAAAGTTGAGGTGGCCGTGAAGTACCTGTAGCTCACGAAGGGAACCTTACGCTTGGAAATCAGTGCCCGAATCGCCGCAGAGATCCGAGCCACCTTGTCCATGGGTAACCTGGATGCCTGTGCGACAGTGTCAATTTCGATGCCTAAAAAGGTGAGCTTGGTGGCTGGGCTCTCGGTCTTTTCAGGCGCTAAGGGGACACCCAGTTCCCTCATAAGGGCCTGAAATGTAGTAAGGAGACGTGTACACGTGCCCGAGCCCCGTTCACCCCCGAACAAAAAGTCGTCAAGGTAATGGGCTACAGACCAGGACCCTGACCTGCGAACAAAGGCCCATTGGAGGAAAGAGCTAAATCGTTGAAATGCTGAACATGAAATAGAACAGCCAAAAGGCATGGCCTTATCTACATAGAATTTCCCCCAAAAACGAAAACCCAACAGCTCAAAGTCCCCGGGGTGCACTGGCAGTAATCGGAATGCCGATTTGATATCACACTTTGCCAGGAAGGCCCCGGGACCACAGGCGCGTACCATCTGTAGGGCCTGATCAAACGACGTATACCTGACTCAGCAAAGGTCATCAGGAATAGCATCATTGACCAAGGAACCCGCAGGGTAAGAGAGATGGTGGATTAAGCGAAATTCACCTGGGGTCTTTTTCGGGACTAACCCCAGAGGAGAGACCTTCAAGTTAGGGAATGGTGGTTCAGTAAAGGACCCCGCAACTCTCATAGCCTGCAACTCCTTAGCTATGCTTTGTGCAGCGACCCCCTCATTGCCCTTTAGAGAAAGTAAGTTCGGGGCATCCTGCGGTCCCCAAACACACCTAAATGGTATATGAAAGCCAAACTGGAAGCCTCCTAGCAGGTACCTCGCATCATCCCATCTAGGATAAGTGGAAAGCCATCGTCCTAGCATGGGGATATTAATTGGGGAGGGGGCCTTTTGCGTGGCCAGCACAATCAGAGGGAGCTCTGACCGCCCCCTGCCCACCCCTACGTCTGCCTCATGACCCACTAGCCTGCGGGCACGCGGAGGCGGCGTGAGGGCCAGAGCAAGAGGGACACTCGTGCCGGAAACGACACTGATGCTTGTTGCACACGCCGCTAGCTGAGAAGCTCCAACACAGCAGGCGGGCTGGAACCCCCTGCCCCGCCGGCTGGCAGGGAACCTGCGTCGCAGCCACCCGCTGCACGGCATGGCCACAATGGTACCTATCACCAGGCGCCAGATGCGTGGGAGTCATATACAAGAGCCACAATTGCTGGCAGGGCTCATCCCATCTCATCTCAGCATGTAGGGCCACCCTCATCCTAAATTCCTCATCGTAAGCCAACCACGACAGGCCAGGAAAATCAACCATCACCCTATAAATATTGTCGAGGTATTGCACCATCGGAATGGCCAAATCAGGCCGAGCCCTCAGGTATACTGCCATATATATAAGATATGCCGGCAACCAATTGGCCCAGGTACGCGGTGGCTTACGACGACGGGACAATTCCTTGTCCCGGTCATCCTGTCCCTCCCTCTCCTCCTTGGTGGGCTCACGATTCAGAAGGGAGAAAATATCAACGTACTCCCCTCGCCAAATCTTATCCCTCGTAGCCTGTGAAAGATGATCACCCAAAGGCAAGGAATAACCGGCCGTTGGCACGGCCGCCGTTGGCACATGTTGAATAAAGGGTATGCGCAGCGGGCCCTGAATAGCCCCTGCGATGCTTGGCATACCCCCGGGAGCAGACACCCCTGCCCTAACCGAGGGGCCATTTGGCAACCAGGAGTTAACAGGGCAGTGTGGAAGCAACTGCCCACCCACAGTAACCTGGTGTGGCCATAGCCACTGTACCCCCCCCCAGTGAGACTGGACAGTGTCGGTGCACTAAATTGAACTGGATATTCACTAGTCGCACCCCCATGAGCCGCCCCCACTGGGGGTTCCGGCCCACCGCAGGCGTCGGAGCTCGCGACAGGCATCGAGCTCTGGGGCCACACCTGACTGCTCTCCACTGGCAAATCCGAACGTGCGGGGAGCTGCGAGGCGCCAGCCTGGGCTGGCCTGATGGCGTCAAGTAGCTCGACCCTGTTGGCGGCCCGCTAGAGAGTCACGGCCGACGTGTCTGCCGGGACCGACGAAGGGGCCGTAATAGAAGCGGCAGCTAAACCCCCATCAGGAGGTGGTTGGGCAATGCCCAGTGATGCCTCTATCACCAAAATACGTGCAAGAAGTGCATCAACAGTCTCCGAGCCCCCGGTATAAGGTGGGCCGGATGGGCCGGACGGCCCTGTAGCCAATTGCTGGATGGGAAACCCGAATGGGGATCCAGGGCCCGAGTAGGGCCATGCCCAAAACTCTGGCCCGTGGGGGGGCGGAGGAATGGTGGGGCAGAAACAGCCACCAGGTCCAAGTGGGCCACCCTGTCCCGAGCCAAGAAAATGCCCTCCAGGGGCAGGGATCCCCGAGGAACCAGCATGTGCCAGCCAGGCCTGGAGGCCTGTGCCGGGCTGACCAGTAGAAGCCTGGTCGGCCCCACTGGCAGCGGTGGGCAAGGCCATCCCGCTGCCCAGCTGGGGGGGGGTTGCAGCCTGAGTCCTCCGACCCGATGGCTGCCCCCCAGTAGAGGGAGGGGTAGGGAAAGCCCTTCCCCTCGGCCGCGGCTTGACTGCCGGGGCCTTGCGCTTGGGAGCCATGTCTCCCGAAGAGCTACCGACGGATCCCTGGCCAGGGATCAGTTCCTGTGCCCTGAGTACCGCAGTAGTGAAGAGGAGCGAACTCCGTTCAAAGAAACAGGTACGAAGGGCAAATAGAGCAAGAAACGCGGCGGAGAAAACTTCTCCGCTCCATCACATTTCTAAAATGGCAGCTCGGCTGCCTCGTGGCCACCCCTTTTATAGAGGCATGGCCACGCCCCCTAACTCACCCGGATGTCTGAGTCCAGGTGGGGAGGCTGCAAAGAGCGCGGCGGCCATTTTGGCGCCACGCTTTCATTTTAGTCTCTCAGAATGCTGGCCCCCACAGCATGGGAAAAGGCATGGGAAATATATATATTTCCAGGTCCTGGTTCATCAGCTCAATGGACAGTCTTCAGGCTTAAGGCATCTGCCTTGGCTTTTACTGGGACTACAGGATCCACTCACGAGGCATAAACTTGAAACTGTATAATTTGGAGCTAAAGAAAATGTTTTGAGTGCCAGAACTGCACACAGCCCACTGGGTTTTTTAATTCTTGACAAAAATCTGCTCCTGGCTGCTCTAAACTTCTGGTAACCCTGCAATATAAGTCAGAGTATGGGACAAGGCAGTTACATTCCCCACACCCCACACCCTCCACAGTTACATTCCCCACACCCCACACCCTCCACTGTTGTCAATTTAATGCAATTCATCCAGACAACTCCATTCTATATGTATATTTCCAAAATTCATTAATAATGCTATTTTAGAACATCTCTAGTTTTAAATACAATATTTGATTGCTTTTTTAAAAAAGAATTTTCTTCAGTCCACACCTTCTGCTCAGAATTTTACTTTTTTCTAATGGTGGTCAGATGCATGTCACTGATATACAACATACCATTTTCTAGGAGCTGGGTATGTATGGCCTCTGAAGATAAAAAAAAGTTTGCTGTTGTCACAATTAACAGCCACTAACTAATCTTCACATCTACAACTAATAACTGTTCTTGCCCCTCTAGGTCAGTTGCAGCAATCTTTTGAAATATCCTGTGTAGGTTCCATAGACTGATTTTACATTATACACTATATCACTTGTTATCTGATTAAGAGCTGCCTACCTATTAGGGAGGTTTTAAATCACTTACTCCACTGTAATATGTGTATTTTTTAAAAGCACTTCACAGTAATTTGTGTATTTTTAATGTAAGTAAAAGAAACTTTCAACATTTGTTCACTCATTTCTTTATTGTGGCTGAGTCCTGGCACCATTTATTTCCAAGTAATAGATAGTATTTGCCCAAATTAATCCCCAATTGGATAACCCAGCCTAGTAGCAGAGTTTGCTTTTAGCTTGGCAGCTGTTAAGAAATTACAACAGAAGATACTGGGACAATATAACTACTGCACACCAACACATCCATTATCCTGTATATAGTTAAGCAGCTTAACTCATCAGGATCACAGCCCTTGTAAACTTGAACTGCAGCACATTATAGTGCAAGTAAAATTCTGATTTTTTGTTCGAATGGTTTTGCTTATATGTCTTTTGTGTTCCAAATATTGTTATTCTTATTATGTTTCATATAATGCTTTTTGTTGTAGAGGAAAAGCTTGATAAAATATCTTAACATCCATATTGAAAATCTCCTAGAGACATCTTCCACATGTACAATTATTTTGACTGGGTATCATAGGTTAACTGGTAATAGCTGGTGTGGACCAAACTATATACAGATTGGCTAAGTCACTGACTGGGAGGTGGAAGGTCAGCAGTTCAATTCCCGAGTACTGCAGGACAGAATGAGCTCCCGTCTTTTTCCCAGCTCCTGCCAACTTAGCAGTTCGAAAGTAAGAAATTGCAAGTAGATAAATAGGGACCACAAAAACGGGGGGGGGGCAAGGGGGGAAAAAGTCACTACCCCCCCTGAAAGTTAACCCATTCCCAGGTAAGCAAAGCCATCGGATGGCGGAGTGGAGTACCACAAAAGGGTTTCGCTTTCAGCAGAGAGGGGATTCCCCTCCCTACACACACACACACACACACACACACACACACACACACACACACACACACACACACACACACACACACACACACCATATTAAAGAGAAGAAAACAAGCGGTTTCTTCTCTTTAAAAACGGAATGTTTGGGAGGGGGTGGAATCGATCCCCTCTCCGGGGCCCCATGAGTCTGGAAGGTTTGGGGGGACAAAAGGGGTCTGTCCCCCCAAACCTTCTAGACCCAGAAGACCAGGGAGAGGGGATCGATTCCACCCCCCCAACACACCATTTTTAAAGAGAAGAAACCAAGCGGTTTCTTCTCTTTAAAAACGGAGTTAGGGGGGATTCCCTCTCTCCGATGGCTCTCCTGGGTCCGGAAGGGTTGGGGAGACAGACCCCTTTTCTCCCCCCAACCCCAGGGGAGCCAGCAGAGAGGGGGATCGCAACCCCCCACCCACTGATATTAAAGGGGAAACCCCGATCTACTTTCACAACTCCACACAATCAAAGCACCATAAAAAAAACCACGCCGCCTGAAGCAGCGCTGGGATTTCTGCGGCCTGGACAGTGAGCCCGGCCCGCGGAAAGGAATCCCCCCCCCAAAGCCACAACATAAAAACATACTTTTAAAAATAAATCAATACATAAATACTTAAATAAATAAAAAAACATAAAAACAACAATCAAAACCATCCAAAAATACACAAAACCAAACAAAATAACACTAAAAAACAATAAAAAGTAAACAAAAACAAAAATTAAGAAACACAAACAGCACCCAGCCAAACACCACAAATTCAAAAACAAAACCCAGCCAAACACCACAAAATCCAACCCCCACACACACAAAATAAAGAAAACAAGCCAACTCACCCCCACATCCTCCCTCCATGACAACCGGAAATGAAATGAGGAAAGAAAGAGACTACTTACCGGAAGAAGCACCACCCAGAGGCCAGTAGAGAAAAAACAGCCAAAGTAAAGGAAATACTCAACAGCCCCACCCAGAGGCCACAACAGAAAAAACAGTCAAAACCATAACATTACATCACACATTCACACAAATCACAAATAAATCTCACAATAAACACATCTAAACACAGTTTAAAAACATTAAATGTAAAAAAATGTACTTTCACATTTTTTAAATTATTACCTACGGTACAACTATTTTTTTTATATAAAAAAACCACAAACTAAAACATTATTCGGTTAAAAAAACAATTTGAAAAAATTATATCAACCTTTTCTCTTTTTTTAATCCACAAAAAAACCCAAAAAAGATGAACAAATTTTATAACAGCCCGCCAAAATTTTTTTTGGATAAATAAACATTTTTAAAAATTCAATTACAGAGTAACCCAGGGGTGGGCAAACTTTTTGACTCGAGGGCCACAATGGGTTCTTAAACTGGACCGGAGGGCCGAAACAAAAGCATGGATGGAGTGTTTGTGTGAACTAATATAAAGAGAACCCTCCGCTCTTTCGGATCCGCGGGCTGGATAGAACAGCCGAACGGGCCGCATCTGGCCTGTGGGCCGTAGTTTGCCCACAGCTGGACTAACCTCTACTTTACAAACATTATTAAAAAAACCTTCCAACACCATTTAAAACAGCCCGGCAACGCCGGGCAAACTCTGCTAGTACAATATAATACAGTACAATTCAAAAAGCAGTTTACAAAATCAAATTACAATACAAAATATCACATCAAAATATAACCCATTCATAATAATAAATCTAGATCTGATCTGTACAATTTTTAAAAAAATCCTACTGGCAACTCTATAATTTTCATAAAGATAGAGAAATATTTTACACATTCAACTTAGATTCTCCGCAGTTTTGTTGTTGTAATACCAAATCAGGAAACCTACCCGTAAATAAAATGTGCTCAAAAGAGAAATCCTCAGTGTTAGATGGTACTTTGCCACAGATCTTTACTGAACAGGCTATTTGACAAAATGTACCACTAGTTTATGGCACACCATTGTTCATATGGCATTAACAATACATGTTAACACAGAAATGCAACAGCTGCTCCCATAAGCATGAATTAAACAAATGTGAACATTCCACAGAATTATCCTTTTGGTTAGCCTTTGTTGACATATATTATAAGCAGTTGGTCCAGCAATGCCAATTGAATTGAAAGCAATTTAGAGATTTGAAGCAATGTAGAGACCTGGCAATGCCAAATGAAATTTAATCATCTGTTAAAAAATTGAAAAATATGCTTCAATATGAAATAGGTTTTATATGAACAGTGGTTGTGTCCCTGCTAATGGCAAAAGGAATCTCTGCTACTGTCAGACTCACACATTGGTCAGTGGCTATAGGGTGCATTCATCTTAACCTATAAAACCAAGGGTTAACCGTTGGAACTTCGCATAGGTTCCTAAGCCTGGCCCTACTAACCCGCATCCACCATTCATGCACACGGGCGAACTGGGTCCGCAGGTCAACAAAGGATTTAGAAAACCGGCAGTGGGGCAAGAGCCCCACAAATGTGAAAAAAGGGAAACAACTTCATTTCCCAACGTTCCTTGCACCGCGTTGCACCAGGCTGAGAGGCTCTGGCACGATGCGGCGCAAGGAACGTTTGGAAACATGCCGCAACCAATCAAAAGAAAGCCATGTAAAAAAAATGCAGCACAAACACAAACCACAAACCCATAACTACAAGCCCCAGCATCCTGCGCGCCATGAGCGCGCAGAACGCTGAGGAAGCCAGCGCACGAAAAATAAAAATTAAAACCACAACATGAATGCAAGTCCATACAAACACCCGCCGGCGTTCATGCACAGAGCAACGGGGAGGAGACGGACTCCCTCTCCTCCACGCTACCCCGCCGAAGACACGCCGAGACCACCACCAGCCTCAACAAAAGTGGAGGGTGGTTGGGAAAAAACCACAAAAACAGAGTTCAAGGGGGGGAGGTATTGATGCCTTCGCCCACCCCACCCCTTGAAAGCAAAACAATTCCTCCCCAAAGCAAAGGCACCGGACGGCGCTCCGCCCGGTGCCTTTACTTTAACAGTAAATGTTTCGCTCACAAGGGAGGGCAAAGGCATCATTGCCTTGGCCCACCCTTGAAAGTGAACCCATTCCCAGGTAAGCAAAGCCAGTGGATGGCGCTGCGCCCGCTGACTTTACTTACCCCCAAAATAAACCATTAATTAAAAAACAACACCAAAAACATCCAAAAACAACCAAAATCAACAAGAAAGAACACACACAAACACCCCCCAATTTTTTTTACAACCCCCCCCCAAAAGAAATTAAACCAGAGAACTCACCCAAACGACCTTCCTCCACGACGACCGGAACTGAAATGAGGAAAGAAAGAGACTACTTACCGGAAGAAGTGACACCCAGAGGCCAATAGAGAAAAACAGTCAAAATCAATGAAAACCTCAACAGCCCCACCCAGAGGCCACAGGAGAAAAAACAGTCAAAATATTCACAGAAATAAATCACAAAATAATACAATACAAACATTTCTAAAATTCTGTATACAGTTTTCACTCAAAAACAAGACAAAACATCTAAACAGTTTTAAAATATTAAATTTAAACAAACATATACTTACAAATTTTTAATTTTTTTATCCAAGGTACAACTATTAAAAAAATTTCACATAGTAAAACATTATTTGGTTAAATAAAATAATTATTAAAAAATTATATCATCCTTTCCTCTTTTTTAATCCAAAAAAACAAACCAAAAAAAGCTAATCACAGTTTATAACAGCCCATGCGTATAAATAAACATTTTAAAAATCACAATTACAGACTAACCTCATTTGTATAAACATAAAACAAAATCCTTTCAACACCATTTAAAACAGCCCAGCAACGCCGGGCAACCTCTGCTAGTGCTTTATAAAACTGGTTCCAAATTGCCAATTTTCTGACATGTGCATTCAGTATATACTGGCTGACAGCCAGAAAGGAGATTTACATATTAACTTGTTGCAGGGTCAGCTAATTCACTCACTCAACATAAGAGGGACAGTTGTTTTCATAGTATCTGCCCAATCTAAATTCAGCCTAAGGCTACATGCCTTTTAAAAGATTAATCCAGTGTTAATCTTCATGATGTGAGAAGCTACAAAAGTAAATCTCAGGGGTCTAATTTCACTTAGGTAGATGGCACAGTTACTGTATATCTGCTTATGCTTTTTGTTTATTTGATTGACTGTCAGATAGGTGGTTTATATAATCTCTAAAGATTTTTGCAGTGAAATTGTCCTGTAGGAAGGAAATTTGTTAATTGTACATGATGATACAACTCATAAATATTTTGCAACTCCAGCACCTCTGCAGCAAATATGCTCCTCCATTTATTTCAATGACAGAAAGCTTGACTGGAATTACACTGATGTGGTCCCTTAATTGAAGAGACATCTGGGTGGGTGGAGGTGCTCCATGTTACCATAGCAGCCTCAACATCTGTTGGTCAGCACATTATTTTACAAAATAATTTTTTTTCAACAACTGTACTCAGGGTATCCCAAATGTTGCCATACATAGGCAAAATTGCATAACAACAGATACTGTACAGTAAAACCCAGACGTACATATGCCTTGAGTTACATAAAATTTGACTTACATAATGATTTTGTGCTAAAACCATGTCCCGATTTACACGATTTCCTATGGGTTTGCTTCGAGTTACATAAAGATTCCTTTTCCTATGGGTTTGCTTCGAGTTACGTAAAAATTCATTTCCCTATGGGTTTGCTTCAATTTACATAAAAATTTCATTTTTCCTATGGGTTTGCTTCGTTACGTAAAAAAATAATTTTTCCCATTGGTTTGCTTCGAGTTATCTAAAAAATATTTTTTCCTATGGGTTTGCTTCGAATTACATAAAAAAAATTAAGCAAAAGCCTACGGAACGGACTTTTTACATAAGTAGGGGTTTTACTGTATCTTAGAATATTGCTCAAGAATGTGTTCACCATGAATGAGGGAGAAGTCTTTGTGTATGTTTTGAAAGAGGTGGCCAACACATATAGAATATTTCGTAAACATTTTCTAATGAATATTTCATTAATAAAGGTACATGAGGCTACAATTTCCCATTTTTCCTGTGTATGGTAACTTTTGGGACACCATATAGTAGATTATCAACTATCTTTGTATATGATAATCGCAGTCTGAGAAAATGTAATATACAGTAACTAGGTAGAATTCAAGTACGGCTTAATGTACTCCAGGGTATCAGGATCTAAAGAAGGGATGCTGTTTTGATATTTAAGAAAATGCCATGCCCAAGATTTTGAAGAACTTTCCATTCCCTTTCAGGGCCAGAATAAAAGTAGGAATAATGAAAGCTTCAGAATTTTCTGAGGCCAGCTCATAGGGTTTTTTGTTTTTAAAGATGGCTTAATTTAACTTCTTCCATTTTGTATTGTCATTTAATAATCCCAGAACATTAACAACATTGAAACTGAAAGGGCAAAAATCCAAGACTGATATCTCTCCTGTTTTAACAAAAGATTGTCCCATATAGATGAGCAACAAACAATATCAAACAGTAGTGAACAGTGTTTGTGTGATCAGTGATCTGAAATATCTTAAAGAATGCATTTTCTTCTAATCTGAATACCGTATATAGACTGTCATCTTTGTATTTATAGAAGACTGTGAACAATAATATAATATTAACAACACTTATAAATTCACTGTATAAATGGCTTAGTGGTTAAGATGTTGAGCTTGACGATCAGAAGAAGCAGTTTGAGACAATGGAGTGAGCTCCCATCATCTGTTCCAGCTCCTGTCAATCTTGTAGTTCACAAGCAAGAAATTGCAAGTAGAAAGGACAGGAACAGTAAAAGCATTCCATGCACTCTGGTGTCTAGTCAAGCCTGCCACATGACCATGGAAACATCTGCAGAGGCAGACAGCGTTGGCTCTTTGGCTGTAAACAGAGATGAGTTGGATATGACTAGCTTTACCTATAAAATCAGAGATTTTGTGAATATACAACTAAACCTGTTTTCATAGGTTAATTATATGGTATAATTCCATACTTCAGAATTGGAGTACCTGGCTATGGAGCCAGGGGTTCAATTCCCCACTGTGCTTCCCAAGAGAAGAACCAGCCTGTGTAGCTTTGGACAAGCTGTGCAAGTCTCACAGCATTCCCAGAAGGTAGCACTGGGGAACCTCTCCTGAGTTCTTTTGTTTAGAAACCCTCTCCCCCTCCCCCCCAAAAAGGGTTGCCATCAGTCAAAATTTACTTGATGACACATAATTTCTAATCTTTTAAAAGTGGTTTTCTACCAATGTGTTTGATAGTATAGTACTATGCACATTTACTGAGAGGTTCACTGTATTCATTGGAACTCATTATTTGGTATGAATATACTGCAGCCTTAAATCCTTGCTACTTTACATCAGAGGTTGACAACTGTAGCCCTCCAGATGTTGCTGGTTTTGGGATAATAGCAATCTAACAGTTGGCCTACATCTTCCTTTTACCCTACTCAGACTGAGCGGGATTATATCAGAGTTGCCCACCCAGATTATTGTATTTATATCATGTGTCAACAGAATACAATCTAAACTTTCATCTTTTTCAGGTTTGGTTTTCTTTTTAACATAGCTCGTTGTGTGTGGCTGCCTAATCTAGCACTGTGGAAGATGGCAGTACTAATGCAAAACTCCATGCAATTTTTTTTTTAGAAATGAGAAGGCAGAATGTGGTGAATAATCACATCACCCCATAATGTGCTATAGAAGTAGTGACAGTGTGTGAGGAAAAACATGCTGGGTAGAAAGGCAGTATAATATTAAAACCTGTTTCTGAATATGCTGGCTACGTTTACTCCTCCAAAGAGAGTTGTTTTATATTCATAAATTTCAAACTCTTTCACCGAAGGGCTTGAACCAGGAGATAGACTATAGATGTTTTTTATAGAGTGGACCACTTCCGAGCTGAGTATTAGGAGTTTCAGCACTCCAGAGAGAGAGGCTTATCTGCATTGTACTGATTCATTACTACGAATAGGATTAGGACCGATTGTGAACACAGGTGTTTTGAATAATTGTTTTGAGAGTAAAAGTACACTAGGGTTCAGTCATCATATAACGTTCTGGCACTAAAAGAATTACACTAGAGGCCATTAGAACGCGAAAATAGGTAAGAATCTTATTATAATGTGATTATATTAAATGTAGACTCATGATGATGTTCTAATGCCAGTAGAAGACACTAAATGATATTATGATTTGTATCTTGTACAGAGTTATATTTTCCTGAGGAAGAAAAATCGAAAAATCTATGAACCGGCTAGATTTTGGAATTTGATAATAAGAAACATATAAGAGAACTCGTTTAATGTGAGTATTTACAAGAGAATGTGAGACATACTTTTTGGGCACATAGAAGACTACTTTGTTGATTGCACCTATTTCAAATATATATTTTGTCCAAGATATTGAACAAGAAATTTGAAGGAATATACAAGACCAAGTGTGTTTGAAATAAAAATTATGAACTTTACATAACAGAGCCACAAGCAGTTTTTTTGCGAGTAGGCTTGTTGTGTTTTGGGATCAAGGAGACAGCGGAGGCTTGATTCATGAAGAGGCATAGGGCAAGATAGCCCGGACGGAGTTTATTAGGAATAACAGGACAAAGACATTCCAGAGAAGAGTATGCAATATATCCTTATTGGTTACCTGCGATAGCATAAGGTTACATAATTGGCTAAATATCAGCATGCCTGCCTCGTGCTCACCTTGCTGATTGGTCAGACAGCTGCGTGCTGGCTAAGTGACTGCGTGCCATCCCTGGGTATAGTAGGGAGGGCCAGAAGGCCTTGAGTAATGGTCAGAGGCCCAAGCTGGGGGCCCAGGCCTAGGCACCAGGCCTCTAAGTTACGGCATAAACAGATGAGGCAGGAGAACGATCACCCACGATTTATGACCATGGTTTGCCATTAGCCACAGCGATCGTGCTGTGAACACCCTCACATCTCCCCCTTCTGTTTTTAAGAAGCTTATAAGCATAATAAATTTGGTCCTTGCGTGCACGAGGCATCAAGCGAAATCCTTGCAGGCAGGTGGCTAGCAACGAAGGTATGCATTGAATAAAGCAACAGGCAGTTATCAGAATGGCAAGAATAATTAAACCATACTGCAGAATGGTCCGTACCCAAGCTCCGTTGGGAAGCCAGGACCAAAGAGTGCTCCACCACGAAGGCAGAGGATTTTGCTTAATATCAGAAACAATTTTGGTTAAAGAATCCAATTGGTTTTGTACCTTATTAGAATTATCGGATAAGTTAAAGCAACACATATTACGCACAGACTCACAACCTTGATGATGCAACATCAGCAAATAATCGATCGCGGCGCGGTTATCTAAAATGGCGTTGTGAAGCTGAAATTGCTCCCTGTTCAGGAGGCTAATAGCTTGGGAAGTGTGATTAACGGCTTTTACAAATGCACAAGCAAGCTTTCCAAGCTGCCTTGCATTCCCGGCTGCCAGGCCAGGCACGCCAACAAGACTGATGGCCAAGGATGTGTACTCGGCCTGGGAAAGCACCTTAACAGTGCTATCGCAATCAGAGGGTAACTGCTCAGCAGCAGTACCCCGGGTGATGCGTTTGCGGGCGGGACGCTGGCGGACCAGCATAGTGCGGTTGGGCAAAGCAACAATCATACGACTAAGGCAACAAGTGGTTTTAGAGAGGTTAGCAGGAATATAGTTCCAAGTTCGTGACCCACAGGTCCAGAACCACCCAGAAGGCAACAGAATGTGCTGAAAGTTAAAATGAAGGTCCTCTGTTTCCCTCCCGGTGCAATTAAGACCGCGACCGGGCTGGAAACAGCAAGGCTTTGACTTATGTTGAGTACAGTTCACAACCCTGGCGCATTTACTAGCATTACTAACAGCTACAATAGGAGTATAGAGAGACAGGGCATCAAGGGGCAGCCTTTTGGTTGCCTTTCCCCAAAGGGGGCTAAGAGCATATTTGTTTTTGACCTTGTCATTAAAGTCGGCCATACCGTAACCCAACACTGACCTACTGACGTTTTGGGGAGTGTAGCAAATGGGAATGAGACAGGTGCTTAACAGGTGATAGGAGTCAACGCTTTGCTTAAGGCAAAACTCAGTTTGATTAGAAATGCGGGCAAGCTTATACCACAGGTTATACTCAAAGCGTTGGGACAGCTCATCTTGGATGGCAAGTGCCCCTGGAAAGAGAAGCATGTAGCAACAAAGAATCATTATAGAATTAGCATTTAGACAAGCTATGATAGCAACGACAAAGTTCTCAGGAGTCTTTTCCACCCGGATTTCTTCCAGCATGGACTGGGCTTCATCCGACAATGCTTTCACCTGGCCCCAGGTTATCGGCGGGTTCTGCCCCCTTCGCCTTCCCCCTCGGTTCCGTCTCCTCTCCGGGAGCTCGTGCAGGTGAAGGTTGAAGTTTGGAATGGGGTTGTTGAGACCCTGATGCCATGCCATGTTTCCACGGTCGAACAAACCGGGCAGGGACCCAAAGAGGACCTTCTGGCGTAGACACGGCGGCGTAGCCCCTTCCCCAGGTTATGAGGGGAACAGGCCCTTTCCACTCCAGGTCCGGCAGGCATCTGTACTGGACCTGGGGGGCAGGCAGAACCTCAAGCTGGCGGTAGTGACGCTGAGCCCTGGATAAAAATTGAGAATTAAATTGAGACAAGTTAAGGTGGTTTAGAGTAAACAGTACACTAGCAAGCCACTCCTCCTTTTCCGGAAGTGAGAGGGGGACAGTTCCCCCTTTCCTTTTTTGGCGATCTAGCGCATCTTTCAGTGTTTTATTGGCCCGTTCGACCACGGCCTGTCCCTGAGAATTATAAGGGATGCCGAATGTGTGGACAATCTGCCAGCGGGTACAAAACTCTGCTAGGGCAGTAGAACAATAGGCGGGGCCGTTATTGATCTTCAAACGGTCAGTTTTTCATCCATGTGATGATATATGATCAAATAAGGGTAAGCTTTTCTGTACGGCATGAGAGCTGCATTTACATAAAACTGACACATGGTGGGGCTATTGAGCATTCCCATTGGCAATACCTTCCAATGGTACTGGACTGTGGGCTGGGAGTTATTCAACACTGGGACCATGAAAGCAAAATACTTCCGGTCCTTTTCCTGAAGGGGAATGGTATAAAAACAATCCTTGAGGTCGATGACAGCCATCTCATAATCATGGGGTATCAAATTTGGGTTCGGGGTTCCACACTGGAGCGAGCCCATCGGCTCGATTATCTTATTGATCTCCCGCAGGTCATGGAGCAACCGCCACTTCCCAGACTTCTTTTTGATGACAAATACCGGGGTATTGAACGGAATACTAGTCGGTTCAATATGACCCGCGTCCAGTTGTTCCTGAACGAGCTGCTTAAGCGCAGTCAACTTCTCTTGTGGAAGTGGCCATTGTTCCACCCACATGGCTTGATCGGTCTTCCACGAGAGTGGAAGAGCACAATGTTGATGGCTATTCATGAGTTATGAGGGTGGTGCCAACTTGCGCCAGCAAATCCCTCCCCCACAAGTTGAGATCAATTTGTAAAATACAGGGCTTGATGCGAGCGATCTCAGGCCCGCCAGGTTGGAGACTGACAGATAACCACTGAGCACTTTTCCGGGAGGCCTGGCTACCACCGATGCCCCAAACTGAGGGAGCGGTTTCGGTTGGCCACAAGGGATCCCAGTGCCCAGCGGTTATCACAGAAATATCCGCCCCCGTATCTAACAATCCCTCCAACAACTTACCGTTTACCCAATACTTACGGGTCGGCTTCTGTTGTCCTATCTGCTCTCGAAGGGCGGCAACCTGTGGATGATAGGTGTCTCCATCGGCCCCGGCACGGGTGGAACCAAACCCCCCTCTGCGAAGGGTGGGCTCCGCTCCCCCTGGGGTCTCATAAGAAACAATGATCAATTGTGCCCAGGAGTCCCCCTTGCGCAGTTGCAATGGGAGGTGACTCCAAAATTGTACATAAATGATGCCTGTGTAGTCTGCGTCTATCACGCCAGGAACTATCATGATGCCATGTTTGGCCGCTGATGAACGTGGCAGTACCAGACCAACGGTCCCCTTTGGCAAGGGGCCAGTAAGGTCGGCAGGCATCAGGATAAGCTCCCCAGGCAACGCAGTTGTCATGTCCTGTGTGTTAACGAGATCGAGACCAGCGCTGCCAGCAGTAGCAGCCTTGCGCTGATCGACCCGTGTCCCCTTTATTTTTCCGGGGCCCGGGGAGGGCCCGGTATCTAGTTTCCCTGTGGTGAGGGGTTGACTCTGCACTGGCTAGCCCAATGGTAGCCTTTGCCACACCGGGGGCACTTCTTGCTGGGGCGCCTGACATCCTTTCCACCTCCCTTATGCGCTCCCCCTCCGGGGGCGTGACAGTCTTTCTTGAAGTGGTCTGGTTTTTGACAGTTGAAACAATTGCCAGTGGGCTTGTTTCCGGCACGAAGCGCTCCAGCCAGAAGGGCCATTGCATGTGTTTGAGTGCCCACCTCCATACAGGCTTGAATCATGTCAGCTAAACTATACTCAGGGCAGTGAATGACATTTTGCAAAATCTTCTTGCAATCAGCATTGGCCTGCTCAAAAGCCAGCCGTTTCAGGAGTTCTCCCTGGGCATCAGGGTTGTCTATCTGTCTTTGTATGGCTTCCTTCAATCTATCAATGAACTGTGAGTAGGGTTCAGTGGGCTGCTGCCGTGTGGAAGTAAAGGAGCGTGTGGGTTTCCCAGAGACGGGGACCCTTTTAAAGGCTCTCATGACGCACATAAAGGTGCGGTGGAAAGACTCCCGGGGGAGTTGCATCTGCTGTTGGAGGGTAGCAAATGCACCTGCTCCATAAATCAAGGGTGTTTTGTGGCGTACCAGCCGCCACCGCAGCCACTCGGAATTCACTATCCCAAACAACATACTGTGAAGCAGTCAAAATCATTCGAAACAAATCCTTCCAGTCTTGGGGCAACATCGTGTACCCGTTCCCAATTCCCTCAAGCAACCCTTGCACAAAATTTGATCAGACACCAGCCTCTCTAACAGCTTTATTAAGTTCCCTAATTACTGTATATGACAGAGCTTGCCAATGGATACGTTCCTCTGGATTCCCATCCGCCCCCCACCCCCATCTCAACCGTAATGGGAAAAGCAGAAGGACTCTCTCCTTGCCACTCTTCTGCCTCCTCCAGGGACAAAACCCCATCGCTCTTGGCTCGATGTATAGCAGAGCGAACATTTCCCATCACACCGCCAGGGTAGGCAGGCGGCGCCTGGAGAACCAGGCTCGGGATGGGCGGCACCAATGGTGCCGTAGGTGGTAAAATAGCGGGCAGCACTTTTGGATAAGGAGGTGGTGGGTCCTCGGGTGGATGAGTCAGAGGATTGGTCAGGGATGCCTCTGCTGGTACTAATTTCCTGACTGCCTCATTAATTCTTTGCCAAATCAATAAATGATGAACCGCTGCCCTCGGTTCTTCCAATAAAATTGTTCCAATTCTTTGCCAATCATCCCGTTTGAGTGATCCAATTTCTGGGTACCAAGGACATTGGCATTCGACTTCCTTAATGAAGTCTTCTAGACTATTAAGCGTGATGTCTGGACATCCGCTCTCCTTGATGATTTTCTGCAATTCCTTTGCATGAGTCTTTTGCCCTAAAGAAAGTCCCCCCCCATACTCACAATCGGGAGCTCGAAAGCTGAGGGAGCCTAAAGGATGGGGTAGCCTGAAGGCTGAGGTGCACCAGGGGGCTATTCCAGCCGGTGAGTCGGGGAGTTGGGGTCCAGCAATCACGTCGGGGTCACCAGATGTTGTGTTTTGGGATCAAGGAGACAGCTGTGAACACCCTCACATAGGCTAAGTTATATTCAGCACGTACAGCAGAAACAAATATTACTGATAACCTGTGTACATATAGCCTACGTTTACCTCACAAATTTTATTATGTAGAAGACTTTAAGACAACCAAAGGTAAGTTAGGTATTATAATGACTAGCTGAGTATTTAATATATTCTAAGTCACTTCTGGAGGTATCTTTCTGTCCCTGGCATAAATGGTGCGGAAAAATGCCAGTAGGTTTGCCATTTGTAGCTGCAGGGGGAATTCCTGCTTTCGGTCTAACTAGTACTGGAGGTTGTTGTCACTGTGTGTGTTTCTATTAAAAAATCATTTACATCTTCCTTTGCAGGTGCTAAAAGAACACTCTAAACTGTTCATACTCACTGCTACTGTGCAGAGGTGAGAAATTTACTGCAAAACCCATTGTGAACTGCACAATGAAGGCGAAGTAAAGTGATTGGCAAAGTTCACAAAAGCAAGCAAGCAACAGAAAACAAAATACTGTAAGAACTGTTGTACATTTGAGATTTTTGAGGTGGGTCTAGAACTGATGGATCTTCTGCAGCAGAGGGCCCCATTACAGCCAACCCTCACATAACAATGCGTTCAGATAGCATCATTTTCATTTAACAATGCATCGTTCTGCACCACGTGTTTCCCTGCATAACAACGTTTTTAGTGTCGTTGTCCAGACAACGACACTAAAATAACCGTCATTATCCGGACAACGATGCTAAAAACGTTGTTCAATTCAATTCAAATTTAATTTATACCCCGCCTTTCTCTGACCGAGGCCGACTCAAGGCGGCAACAACATCTCAAACAATACAATATAATACAGTACAATTCAAAAAGTAATATTCAAAGTCAAAATACAGTACAAAATATCACATCAAAAATAAGCATAATATCATACAATACAATTCCAAAAAATCACATCAAGAAATTAACATAATTATAAAGACCACAGCAATCAACCTCAACCACCCATCAGTCACAAAGGCACTCTGTGATTCAAACATCCATGAGGGCAGCTGCGCTGGTGGTAATAGCTGAATAACTCCAACCTGCCTCTTCCCCCGCAGGGCCGGCAGGAAGAGGCAGCGCGGCTCCAGCATCCCTTGAACTACCTGCCTGACGGGCCAAAGGGAGGGGCGCCGGGCGCAGCAGCCTCCCATCCCGGGACCGAGAAATAGTCCCTGGGAGAGGCCCGGAGTTCCAGTGTCGGTGGGGTGGGAGAGCCACTTTTGGGGCCGCGGAAAGGTGAGTCCCAGGTGCGACCAGTTCTCTCCTCCCTGCCTCCTCCACTGGCCGGTCGCAGAGCGAGCTCCATGGGGCCTCTGAACCCCGGCATCAGTGGTGTCAGATGCCTGCCAGCCCAAGAAGGAAAGGGAAGCCCCGGCACAGCTGCGTTGGTGGCGGCGGCGGCGGTTCTCAGCCAGCCGGGGGGCGGCCGCTTTTACCCTCTCCCGGGCTGGGAGGGGCAACCCCAGATCAGCTGCGGCGACGGCGGTTCTTGGCAGGCCAGGGGATGGCTGCTTTTACCCTCTCCCGGGCTGGGAGGGGCAAGCCCAGATCAGCTGTGGCGGCAGAGGTTGTTCTTGGCAGGCCGGGGGATGGCCGCTTTTACCCTCTCCTGGGCTGGGAGGGGCAGCCCCAGATCAGCTGCGGCGGCAGCGGTGGTTCCCGGCAAGCTGGGGGCCGGCCGCTTTTACCCTCTCCTGGGCTGGGAGGGGCAGCCCCGGATCAGCTGCGGTGGGTCAGGAGCCAGCCAATTTTACCCTCTCCCGGGCTGAGAGGGGCAGCCCCAGATCAGCTGCGGCAGCAGAGGTTATTCTCGGTGGGCCGGGGGCCGGCCGCTTTTACCCTCTCCCGGGCTGGGAGGGGCAGCCCCGGATCAGCTGCGGCGGCAGCGGTGGTTCTCAGAGGGCCGGGGGACGGCTGCTTTTACCCTCTCCTGGGCTAGGAGGGGCAGCCTCGGATCAGCTGTGGCGGGCCGGGAGCCAGCCGATTTTACCCTCTCCCGGGCTGGGAGGGGCAGCCCCAGATCAGCTGCGGTGGCGGTTCTCGGCGGGCCAGGGGGGCACCGCTTTTACCCTCTCCTGGGTTGTTATGTGGGAAACTCTATAGAAACCCACATAACAACAAAAATCGCTTAGCAACACTACTTGGGGAACCAAGTAACATCGTTATGCGATGGTCTACTGTATCAGCTAACTTGGTCCATACTTTTTATCTGATATTAACTGGAGAAAGAAGAAGCAGGAAAACAAGTGGAAACGGAATGGTGTTTCTTCGAATATGGTGCAGAAAGAACCCTGAGGAGGATCATTCCTCACTGCAACACCTTGCTTCAGTACATTCTTACAATTTATTCTGCGGATGGAGAGCATGAACAAAGCAATTTTATCGACGCTATCATATCTCCAGTAAGAGTAGTTGTTTTATTTACAAATGCTTGTACATTCCTGAGGCTCCCCATTTATCTTTTCCTGGAACATTAACCACACATTCTTTAGCAGTTTGTTCAAATCAGGATCCTCTAATTATTATCTCCCTCCCCTCAAATGAAATGTTAGATCCATTTTCGTTAAGAACTTTTTATTACACTGTTGACAGGCTATATAGCCATGGAATTCATTCAGGAGTAAAAGGAGCATTTGCCAAAGTAGTTAATCAGCATCAATTAATGTACAACTGTCAGATTTGATATCTATTCAAAGCAAGTGTAATAATTCTCCTTTCAAAGGATCTGCACCAGTAAATACCAGAACAGATTTGAAAATATGTGATAAATTACAGTATTTGTCTCTAGTTCTACATAATTCATCTGGTAAATGTCTTTTCTTGAATGTTCATCCATTATCAGACAGAAAGGTAAATGTTTTACCGTGTAGCCCTGACAAATAATGTGTTTTCACTCCTGTGTGAATGTTTCTATTAATTCCATGGCGAGGCCTTTGTTGTTGTTACATACTGTCAAATAGCCTCTGACTTATGGTGACCCTATGTACAGTACAGTACTGTATAAGCAATCTCCAAAATGTCCAGTTCTCAACAGCTCTGCTCAGTTCATATAAACTTAGACCTGTAGCTTCCTTTAAGGAGTCAATCCATCTTTTTTTATTTGGTTTTCCTCTTTTCCTTCTACCTTCAGCCTTTCCCAGCATTATTGTCTTTTCCAGAGAACCCTGCCCTTTCTTGATACACCCGAAGTATGACAACCTCAGTTTTGACATTTTTGCATACATAGAGTTCAGGCTTGATTTCCTTTAGCACTTTTGATGTATTTTTTAATTAACAAGTCAATTTGTTTTTTAAAATAATTTTTTTTAATTTATTTGTTTAAAAAGGGGAACACACACACAATACAATACAATACAATACAATACAATACAATTAAAACATTTACCACACATACAGTACAGTGTGAACCCATCACTCAGGGGGAATCTTCCTTTGCAAGACTATTACTTAACTCAATTATGCAAATTACATAAATATTTTCCCCTACAGTATTTCCAAAATGTCATATATTCATATCCAGGTTTAATTCCCTTGGATTTTGCCAGAACAAAATCAATAAAATCTCTCCAGATGTCAACAAACTATTTTTTCTTAATAATGCCTTTTTTTTTACTCTTAATTCCCAGGTGAGTTAATCATTGATTGCCATGTTCCATTCCGTATCAGGTTCAAGGTGTTAGCTTTGACTTTTAAAGCCCTAAACAGTTTGGACCCTTCAAACTTGGCAGAGCGTCTCCCTCTTAGAACATCATCCTGCATCACACGATCCAACCCTATGGAACTCGCTCTCAGTGGAATTGAATCAGATCACTTGCTTACTGAAATTTAGAAAGCAGCTAAAATGCCTTCTGTTTAGAGAGGCATTTGAAAAGGAGTCGTCATCTGCCTAGTTTCTTGCCGCCACCCGTTGTTAATTAGGCACGATACTTTTCTTTTCTAATTGTGTGATTTTAAGTGTTTTTAACATGTTGTTGGAAGTAGGGATGAAACCCGATGGGCGGGGTATACATGGAAGAAGATGATGATGATAATAATAATGTTCCACATTTCTTTGTATCACTACTCCAATCCTAAGTATCTATAATTTTCCAGTTTTTAGCAATCATTATTCTTGCTGCTGTCATCATTATAATAATATCTTTCTTATACTTTTCCACTTGAAGTCTTCCCAACTCATTAATCAAAGCACTTTCTTGTCTGTCTTTCGGTCAATCCAGGCTATCTGCAAAGCAATCCTCCAGTACCATATTTCAAGCACACAATTCCTACCCACCCCCACCTCCTGGGTCAGTTTTCTTTACTGTCCAGCTTTCACAGGAACACATAATGATCAGAAATACAAGAATGTATTTTTTTGACTTGCAGAACCACCTACTGTACACTCATTTCTGTCACGTTTTCAATAGCACATGCTATTCAGTTCAGACTGCATATGCTTAGGGCAGTGATGCCGGACCTTAGCACACCAGCTGTTCTTGGATTTCAATTCCCAGAAGCCCAAGTCTCTGCGAATCCACATGAATGGGTTTACTGCACTTGGGCTTCTAGGAACTGTTCAAGAATACCTGAAGTGCCAAGGTTCGCCATCATGGGCTTAGGGGGAGAATGTACTATTTAATTGATATCAGTATACAAGAGAGAGAGGGTGTGTCATTCTGAAGGGGTAGCTTAAGACTTCAAAGAGCTAAGTACAAATACCACGATCTTGGGCCAAATACAACTTGCCTAAACAATCAGAAGGTTTTTTGTGAGGCCTACCATGCCTTTATTTCACTGGGGAAATAAAAGTGGGATATAAATGTAATAAGTAAAAACGTTGTTGTCTATCATACCCATGCTCAGTAAAGAAACACTACCACCAAGTGTTCCTAATTGCTTAGTAAGGTAAAGGTCTCTCTTGTTTGAAGGACAGTCATACTCTAGAGGCAGTGCTCATCTTCGTTTACAGCCAAAGATCCAGCGCTGTCTATGTCTGCAAACATTTTCGTAGTCATGTGGCAGGCATGCACTGGAAAGCACGGAGCGCTGTTACCTTTCCCACCGAAGCGGCACCAATTTATCTACTTGCAATTTCTTGCTTTCAAACAGCTAGGTTGGCAGGAGCTGAGACAGACAGAAACTCACACCATCACACAGCACTTGGGTCTCAAACTGTTGACCTTGTGGTTATCAAGCTCAGCATCTTAACCACTAAGCCACTGTGGCCAAAGTTGCTTAAAGGTAAAGGTCACCCTTGCTCAAAAGCAGTGGTGGGCATCAGCAGGTTCACACCAGTTGCTAGAACTGGTAGCAGCAGAAATTCTGGCTGGCCCTGCCCATCCAAGTTTTGAAATATAGTAGTCCTAATTCGGGTGCAACGCAGGGCTTTCCCCCTGGCCCCACCCACCATACCACGCCCACAGAGTGGTAGTAATTTTTTTGGAGCCATTAAGCCGTTGCCAACGGTTCCGTCCTGGGTTAAAATGAAAAAAAGATTACTTCCGTTTTCTTTCCTCATAAATATTCCAAAAAAAAATGCCCACCCAGGCTCCGCCCAGTATGCGCGCGCAGAAATGGGTCTGCACATGCACGAACCCTGTACAGTAATGTACAGTATTTTTTGCACAGCACATATGGTAATGTACAGTTTCCGGGTTGGCAACTCGTATCTGACCCTAGGGTCCAGTGTTCATCTCTGTTTCATAGCCGCAGCGTCAGTGCTGTCTGAGTCTGCAGATGTTTCCGTGGACACGTGGCAGGCATGCCGAGAACGCTGTTATTACCTTTCCCACCGGAGTGATCCCTATTTATCTCCTTGCAATTCCTTGCTTTCGAACTGCTGGGTTGGCAGGAGCTGGGGCAAAGACAGGAGCTCATTCAGTCCTGCGGTATTCAGGTTTTGAACTGCTGACCTTCCGCCTCCCAGTCAGCGTCTTATCATAGCCACTTGAGCCATTGTTTTATCTCCTCGCAATGTCTTGCTTTCGAACAGCTTTAGGTTGAGGCAGGAGCTGGGACAAAGAACGCACGCCATCACGCAGCACACGAACTGTTGACCTTCTGGCCGGGGCGGGCTATCAAGCTCAGCATCTTAACCACTAAGCCACTTACTTTCCCCCTTTAGCATGCATTAGAATTGCACCCTTAAAATCTTCTCTGGATAGAACACACACACTGACTGGGGCAACCCACGAATAGCTTAACATTCCACCACCACCATTTCCGTGGTGGTGGTGGTCCGGGACGTAGAGGGAGGGAGGGAGGGGGCGTGGTCACGTGACGTCACACACCATATTCCACCCGCCCCTCTCCACGCGCCGCAGTTTCTCACGCGGTCCTTCTTTCCCGCTCTTGTTAGCCTATTTACTACGTCGACAACGGCTCCTTCTTTCGCTTCGCCCCAGTTTCGCGCTTGCGCAGTGCGAGGGAGCACGCGCGCGGAGGCGTTAGGGAAGGGCTGTGAGGGGGTGTGGGGGTGGGTTATGGCGAGGGGGGAGAGACAACAACAACCAACGGCGGCGGCGGCGTGACGCCACGAAGGTCGTCTTCTTGAGCTGCTCACAACGCAAGATGGCCGGCGACGGTCCTTATATGTTGGTCCCGGTCGACGACCAGATGAGCGGGAGCGACGACGACGACTGGGATATTGGCTTCGTATCTAAGGCGCCATTTCACGACCAGGTGAAAGAGGAGGAGAAGGACCTGCACCTGCCCTTGGCTTTAATAAGGAACCGTCATTTTAAGGATAATTTGACTGGGGTCTTTTCCTTTGAAAAAGGGCAGCTTTTTATTTATTTTGTCTGGCACATGTGACTTTTTTTTTAAAAAGATAACAAAAAAAAATCTCTACATACTTTAAAAAAATGTTTGAAGTGGTAGCCGTGCAAGTCTGTGCAAGCATATCTGAGAGTAAAGAAAGGGAAAGGTTTCCCTTGCTCAAAATCCAAGTTGTATCCGACTCTAGGTTTCAGTGCTCATCTCTGTTTCAATTGTTCAATCTGGGAAGAACGGTATGACAAAGGTTGCACGATAATTCCGTTCACTGTAGCGGGAAACAAAATCGCAGATTCAAAATAACTGGAAATTGCTTGATTCACAAGTATATCTCTTTACTAACTTAAATTTTCTCAATCTTGATTCAAAATAATTCAAAAATAAATTGTACTTCTCTTCAGTAAAAATACATGTGTAAATGCTTCCAATATATCAAGTATATCAAGTAGAAATTATTCCAGTAATTCCAATGAAATTGAAAGTGCATTAACTTCATTGGAATTACTGGAATAATTTCTACTTGATATACATGATATATTGGAAGCATTTACACATTTATTTTTACCGAAGAGAAGTACCATTTATTTTTACTGAAGAGAAGTACCATTTATTTTTGAATTATTTTGAATCAAGATTGAGAACATTTAAGTTAGTAAAGAGATATACTTGTGAATCAAACAATTTCCAGTTGTTTATTTTGAATCTGCGATTTCGTTTCCCACTATAGTGAACGGAATTATTGTGCAACCCCATCTCTGTTTTAAAGCTGAAGAGCTAGTGCTGTCTGCTTCTGCAGACGTTTCCGTGGTCATATGGCAGGCATGACTAGACACCGGAGCGCAGGGAACGCTGCTTTGCCTTTCCCACCGAAGTGGCCCCTATTTGTCTACTTGCAATTTCTTGCTTTCAAACTGCTAGGTTGGCAGGAGTTGGGACTCAGACGGGAGCTCATTCCGTACTGCAGGACTCGGGGAATCAAACTGCTGACCTCCCGTCTTCCAGTCAACGTCTTAGCCACTTGAGCCATTGCAGTCCCCTGACAGTAAACAAAACAGAACAGAAAAAAAAAGACAAATGTTGTGGCACCTTAAAAACTAACTCCTGTATTTAAGTGTGAGCTTTTGTGGACCAAGTCCACTTCATCTGACATAAGAGTGATGAGGCCTTACAAATTGATAAATTGATGCCACGAGGTCTTACTCTTATGTTTTATAAAGTGGACTTCGTCCACGAAAGCTCACACTTAAATACAGGAGTTAGTCTTTAAAGTGCCACAACATTTTTGTCCTTTTTTTGCAGTTCTGTTTTATTTACTCTCAGATATACTTAAAAGCTTATTAACAAAAAAAAAAACAAAACCAATATTTCACACATTATATTTTTCCTTCCCTTTCTCTGTGCAGCAGCCGTGTAAAGTATGTTAGGCTAATGTAAAGAGTTTGGTTAACTGCAGGTGACCCCAGTGGCTTTGTTTGGATTTTTATTGAAGACTTGTCCTAGGGCACTGATGATGGACCTTGGCACTCCAGGTGTTCTTGGACTTCAATTCCCAGAAGCCCAAGTCAGCACTCCTGCTGATCAGGGCTTCTGGGAATTGAAGTTCAAGAACAACCGGAGTGCCAAGGTTTGCCATCACTGTTGACCTAGGGTAACATTGCGGGTGCTTTCATTCGGTAGAGAAAGTCCTAGAGACGATTACATGTTTTTAAAGATAATAATTGGATGGGAAGTGTGTTCTTAAAACATCAGTTTGGAGCCAGACATAAATTTGGCTCAAATTACTCATGGTGATCTTCAGTCCCATTGATTAGAGCAAGTACAGTAATTACATTTATATACCGCCCCATAGCACTTAGTCCACTCATTGGGGTGTTCACAAGGTAATTAGCATTTTGCCCCCAACATGCTGGGGACAAATTTTACTGACCTTGGGAGGATGGAAGGTTGGGTCAACCTTGATTCCCATTAGAATAGAACTCCCAAGGTCAGCAGCAGTGAGTTTTCAGTAAAACCCCAACTTACATATGCCTCGAGTTACATAAAATTTGATTTACATAATGATTTTGTGCTAAAACCATGTCCCGATTTACACGATATACTATGGGTTTGCTTCGAGTTACATAAAGATTCCTTTTCTTATGGGTTTGCTTCGAGTTATGTAAAAATTCATTTCCCTATGGGTTTGCTTTGATTTACATAAAAATTTCATTTTTCCTATGGGTTTACTTCGAGTTACATAAAAATAATTTTTCCTATGGATTTGCTTCGAGTTACATAAAGTATCCCGGATTGCCCGGGAAATCCCGTATTTTGGCGCTCGTTCTTCCCCTTTTCCCACCGCCATCCCGTATTTTAAACGGTGGGGAAAGAGGTGCTGCGCACGTGCAGAACCCATTGGTGCATGCGCAAACAGGTTCTGCGCATGTGAAAACAGGTTCTGTGCATACACGTATGCGCAGAAGTTTCCTGTATTTTTGGGAGGCGCTTGTCAGGTATGGTCCAGAATGACCTCTCCCTTAGACTGCTGCTGGTGAATGCCAGGTCGGTCTGCAATAAAGCCCCTCCCCCTACTTTGTGATTCAATCTTGGGGGAGCGCGCTGACCTGGCATGCATTACCGAGACCTGGCTGACACCTGAGGATGGTGTTTCTCTGTCGGAAATGTGTCCAACTGGGTTCGGGGTTTGTCACCAGCCTAGGGGTAAGGGGAGGGGTGGTGCCGCCACCATTGTAGCCAGAGAGTCATTAGAAGTCACCAGGGTCACCGCACCACAGGTGCAGGGTTGTGAGGTGCTGCTCTTTCGATTGGGCCTTAAGGGTCAGTTGAGAATCTTGCTCCTGTACCTGTCCCCTTGCAGTATAGCAGATTCCCTGCCCAAACTGCTCAAGGCGGTCACAATGTTGGCGTTGGAGCTCCCTGGACTCATGGTCCTGGGGGACTCCAATCTTCCTTCATTGAGGCCAGCGTCGGAGGCAGCTCGGGAGTTCATGGCTACCATGGCAGGTGTGGGCCTGACTCAAGTAATCCAGGGCCCCTACAGGAGCAGTGGCCACTCACCTGACTTAGTTTTCCTGTCGGAGCGGTGGCTGAGTGATCTGAAATTGCAGCATGTACAGATAATACTGGTGCCATGGTTGGATCACTACCTGGTAGTGGTGGGCATCAGCAGGTGCGCACCAGGTTCGCACTGCATCTTTCCCCTTTTTTAAATATGCAGAACATGTGCTATCATTGTCACACACAGTGGCAGAAAAGAAAGTATATTTGGCTTTCACAATGTAGGATAGAATCGGTGTTCACCTAAAGGTAAAGGTTTGCCTTGCTCGAAAGCCAGTCGTATCTGACTCTAGGGTGCAGTGCTCATCCCTGTTTCAAAGCCGAAAAGCCAGTGCTGTCTGCTGCTGCAGACGTTTCCGTGGTCATGTGGCAGGCATGACTAGACACCGAAGCACACGGAACGCTGTTACCTTCCCACCAAAGTCCCTATTTATCTACTTGCAATTTCTTGCTTTCGAACTGCTAGGTTGGCAGAAGCTAGGACAAAGACAGGAGCTCATTCCATCCTGCAGTACTCGGGAATCGAACTGCTGACCTTCCGCCTCCCAGTCAGCGTCTTAGGCACTTAGCCACTGCAGTCCCTGCAGAGACAGCAGAAATAAACAAGTTTTGGGCAAGGTAGAGTAGGGCAAGGTAGACTATATGCAGTAGGTGTTCACCTACTCTTACAATAATTTAATTTAATTTAATAAATTTATATACCGCCCTATCCAAACGACTCTGGGCAGTGTACACTAAGACCAATATACAGGTAAAACAAAAAAACCATAAAAACGTAACAATATTACCCACCCACACCCGCCGTGACATCTATTATCTAAAAACAAATATAAAATCTTTAAAACATTTTAAAAAAATTAATTACAGGAGGGGGAAAATCTCAGATAAGCCAAAAAGGGGAGCTTGTTGACAATCCCAGCCCCCAGACCCATTTTGCCAACCAAGTACTTCTTACAATGGACCTGCAGGATACTTGCCTAAATTTTGTTGTACTTTTTTTTGTTGATTTAGCATTTAGATAGAGTTTTGCAGAGGGATGAGAAAGAGGAGGCCTTGAAAAAAGCTTTGACTACTGGAAACATGCCTGTCATTGAAGAACTTTTAAATTCAGGTAAGATAAATGGTTTAAAATCGTTAATACATAAATCTAATTTTGAAAGTGTTGCTAAGACATTCAGTATTTATTGTAGGATAGGTCTACATGTTTAATATAGACCCAAAGTAATCTAAAATGTCATTTACATAAGTCCAAGATTTTGTGGATGGGTAGTACTTTTTTGCTTCCTTTTTAGCAACAGCGTTTATTTTTAATTCTCTATCTGGTTATCTTTGAATTTTGTGAGCAATTTGTTATCCATTACAAGACTTAATTTACACGTGTTGCCCACCTAGTGGACTTCTCGTTATTGCGTAGAACAACCTCTGATTCAGTGGCCAGATAACCACTATTGCTAGTAATAATGTTACAGTGAAACCTCAAGATACGAACAGTTTTACTTACAAAGAACTCGTGATATGAATGGAATTCTCAGAAAAAATCAGAGTCAAGATACAAATTTTTAATCTATTTTTTTTGAGATACAAATTTTTTTTTTGGGGGGGGGGGTTCCAAAACTTCCCACAACGACAAGAGGGTGTTTGGAGCATTCCCGTTCAATTTTTGGAATTTTTTATCACGTTTTGCCATTTCCAGCAGCTTTTTCTGTAACCAGGAAGTGTGAAACTTCCCCCTTTCGCTCAAACATCTGATCGGCGGGAGAATTGTCCTACAATTACCAGAGTTGGCCACCAGAGTAAATGCATTTAAATACATTGAAATCCTTCCAAAGCTCAGGAAAAAAGTGGGGGAGGGGGATGACACATTTTTTCTGCTCTAAACTCCCTCCAAGTGCACTTTGGAATTTTTTGCCATGTTTTTGCCACTTTGGAGGGAGTTTTGAGCAGAAAGGATGCATTCCCTTGGTTTTTCTGAACTCTGGGATGCATTTTTGGTTTTCAGTGCATTCCTATGGGAAACTGTGCTTCGAGATATGAATTTTTTGAGATACAACAACCTCGAGGAACGAATTAAATTCATATCTCAAGGTTTGATTGTATTTACATCTGTGACAGTTGTAATATGTAATTTTTAAAAAGTGTCATAAGATGACTGGTTTTGCTGCAATAGGGAGTAATATATCTGCTTTTCTGAATGAATCCCATACAGGATGAATAAAAATAAAGCAAAGCAAATTAAGTGATTTAAAGACTTTCTTGTGTACGTTAGCTTTTTCAATTTTTTGCTAAAATGCTTTTTACTTTAAGTAATCACAATCTGAAATAATACATTTCAATGTAAGTAAGAATACCCAGAATAGCATCAAGACCAATCTCAATGTTAACATAAAAAATAATGTGAAATACTTAGGAATAAAAATTTCCAATCAATATGATGAACTAAAAAAATTAAACTTTTTATGCACTAGTAACAGAAATAAAAAGAATGTTAACCTGATACAGAAAACTAAAACTATCGTGGTTTGGAAGAATAGCTTAAATTAAAATGAAGATTATTCCAAAAATTAGTTTTGTATTTGAAACTGTGCCAATTCAAATTAAAGAAAGAGACCTTAAGAGACTACAAAATTTAATAAATGATTATTGTAATAATGGAAAGAGATCGAGAATTTTGAAATCATTATGGTACAAAGATCAAAAAAGTGGTGGGTTAGGATTACTAGTATTAGGAAATACTATAAGGCATATCAACTAAAGAGCATCATAAAAATTATAATGGAAACTGATACTTTATGGGAAAATATTGGGATGAATGAACTAAACACAAAGGGAAAAGGTATTCTTAGGTAAAAATAAGGTTAAAATTAGTCACAATAATAAAATTTTAAAGACACTACTACATACATGGCACTCCGTGAAAAGTAAGCTTGCTCCGGGAACTTCACCTATAATCAAACTGGATATAAAGACTTTCCCAATAATACTGACAAGCAAAATTGAGGAGATAATTCAACATAATGAAATAGTGCTTTTAAAAGATTGGATAGAGTTTTGTAAAAACAGAAAAGAAAACAACTATTTTTACACAGATGAACTTAAATTGGATTCTGTGGGATCCGTGCACACAATTGGCATAACTAGCCCTGACAGAACCCCGGTAAAGCGTGATCACATCGTTACCAGGGGTTCCTGAGGGGACAGAAGTTGGGGGAGCGGAATATTACATAGAGTTTAATTCATCAATAGCTGATCTGACAAACTGCTCGGACAATAGAGAGCTAATGACTAACACGTTAGGCACGTAATAGGTGATCTCGCGCCTGCGGATTACCTTAAGCCCTAGAGCCAATACTAGCCACTTGTTTACCCCGGATAACACGGAACAATGTATTTCCTCTGCCGTTAATTAAGTTGGTTAATTAACTTCCCCTGTAGACTTCCCCAATTAACTTGTGTAAACATTATGTGTGAAACCTGCCAGTATCGCAATGCTTTTACATGCAGCCTAAACATGATAAATACTGATGATTGGTCTTCATTAAATCACTGGTCTTCGCTCCATCTTGCCTCATGTGTCTTACTTGACCAGTCTCCTCCGGGACCCAACAGCTGCTTCGCGGTTCTGATCCAGCTTGTGCAACCCGCTTCGCAGCCCAGATCCAACATATGGTGACCCCGACGTGATCTACTCGTGAGTAAGCGATCTTTGCAGTCCGGTTCTACGCTAGAACTGTGTCCGAATCGTCCCGGAGGACAGCGCAGCAGCTCTGGTCGGAAAGCCATCCGATCTGAGTGACAGCTACGCTGCGAGGCATTCCAGAGAGGCAGAGCATGCCCCAAAGCTCTGAGGCAGCTTGCTCAGTGGAAACACGTTCCGCTCAGGGTCGGCTGTGAAACCCTGACTTCGTCGCAGAGGCCGCCGAGGGCCTGTGGCAGCAGCCCACGTTCCGAGTTCCTTCTCAGAGGTTCGTCATGCCAGACCTGTTACCTAAACGCAGACGCGTCGCTTTGTCCCGAGGAGGAAAACTTCAAAGGACCGGCAGGTAATATGGGGACTTGTCCTCAGCGACAACGTCCGACCACTAACCAGAGAACTCACATAATGGAGTTCAAGGCCCTGGCCAGGGTATACCATACACGCATTCACAGCGCCCAGTTAGCGGATCTTTTGGTGTACTTGGGGGGAAATTGTCTGCTTTATCCAGAAACAGGCATGCTTAACCTCCAACTTTGGGACAGGATAGGAGCCTGCATTCAGCAAGCACCTAGAGCTCCAGACAGCATATTCAGCACGTGGAGTAAGTGTAGGAAGCTCTTAGCAGAGGTAGACCCAGTCCGGATAGAGGCCGAGGAACCCCCAGCGCAGTCAGAGCCATCAGCCCCAACGGCTCTCTATCCGTCATTTCAGCTCAAGCAGGGTAGTGTAGGGAGCTTTCCCTCAGTGACAGCTGCAGACGTCACTGAAGGAATGCATGGCATGAGAAGCGCTGGCGCTTCTCTGACAGTTAAAAGTTCCCAGACTACCAAGAGTTCCATCCAGCGCATGGTTGAGGAAGAAACCAGTAAGGGGGAGTTGCCAACAGAAGAACTAGCTGAGCTTAGGCAGTTATGCCCAGTTCGCATAGAGGTAGATGCCCTCACGGGTCAGCAGCAAGTGATCCATTCGTCAGTTCCGTATAAGCTGCTTATGGCTATACGGAAGGCAATCACAGAGACAGGACTTCAGAGTCGCTTCACCAGGGGCACGCTTCAGCAAGTGTGTGAAACTATGATGCTCATTCCGTACGACTGGAAAGCCGTCATGCGAATGATGCTCAACCCCAGCCAGTATTTGCTATGGGACAGCTAGTATCATCTCGAAGCGCAGGCAAGGGCTGCCAGGATGGGCGGAGCAGTAATCCCTGACCAGCTATACGGTTCAGGTCCGTTCGAAACCGTTGATGTGCAGACCGCCTTGCCAATTGCCACCCTTCATTTTGCGGCTGAGACAGCCTTCAGGGCTTATCTCAAGGTCCCGGCAGCTGGCAAAGCAGCCAAAAATTACACAGCAGTCAAACAGGGTGCCCAGGAGTCCTACATGGACTTTATCAACAGACTGGAGGAAGAAGTCAGTAGGCAGATAAACAATGAGCAAGCCCAACAGGAGCTCATGATGAAGCTGGTGAAAGAACGGCAACCTTGACTGCCGTAAAATCTTGCAGTCACTGGGCAATCGTCCCGATCTGACTCTCACGGACATGATTAGGGCTTGTGCCGACGTTGGTACAGATTCCTACAAAATGGGTCTGTTGGCAGCGGCGGTACAAGGCGGTAGGAAACCCAAAGGCAGGAACAAAGGAGCATGTCACAATTGTGGCAAGATCAGTCATTTCGCTAGGGAATGCCGACACACCAAGGGCAACGGCCAAAATATGGGCCGTCCCAAGGCTCCGACCACCCCATGTCCACGGTGCAATAAAGGCTTCCACTGGGCCAGCAACTGCCCGAATTCGGGAAACTGGAGCGCGGGCTTGTCTCTGGCCCTGGTCCAAACAGAGACCTCAATCGCTCTGGGAGAGCCAGAGCTGGATTAAATTCCGGTCACATTCCCTGCATTCCGGAGGCGTAGGCCAGCCCTAGAGGCAATGCGGGACTAGATTTGACTTGCCAGTCAGAAGTCACATGTGATTTGCCAGGCACAGTCTATCTGGTCAATTCCCAGTACGTGGGACCCCTGCCTAAAGGCTACATAGGTTTAGTTTTGCCCTGTAGCATCGCAGGAACATGAGGAATTCTTGTAATTCTGGGAGTCATTGGCTCCAATTTTTCGGGTGTTCTCCAAGTTCAACTCTGGACACACCTACCCCAAACCATTCACAAGGGAGACATGTTAGCACAACTGATCATGGTTCCTTGTCACTCGCCAGCAGGCAGCCAGGAAAGGCTCAGGGACAGCTCAGAGTCCAGGTCGGAAGACCGCTCGAGCGCAGAAGGGGCAGTGCAAGGATGCCAGGTCTTAGCAGCAGTGGAAACCAACGTAGAGTGGAGACGGCGGCCAGTCATAAAGGTATTTTTAAATAAAAAACCTTTTGATGGGCTATTAGATACTGGAGCTGACGTCAGCGTGGTCAGCCAGAGTCAGTGGCCGCGTGAGTGGGCTCTTGAGCCGGTCTCCGATGTGTGTGGGGGTAGGTGGTGTTCAAGACGTGTTTAGAAGCCAGAATTGGGTAGAAGTCACGATCCCCGAAGCTGACGGCACAGTGGTCATCCGGCCGCACATTTTGGACGTGCACGTCAACCTTTGGGGGCGAGACATTCTGCAGTAGTACCGTGCCACTCTTACCTTCTGGTAATGGCTCTACCGCTTAAATCGCTCACCAACACGCCAGTCTGTGTAGAACAATGGCCGGTAGTAGGGGAGAAATTAGTCGCCCTGAAACAGCTGGTAAAAGAACAGCTAGACGCTGGACATATAGAACGGTCCACCAATCCTTGGAATTTGCCCATATTCGTTATCAAGAAAAAGTCAGGGAAGTGGTGACTCCTTCACGATCTCAGAGAGATCAATAAATGCATCCAGCCAATGGGTCCGCTTTAATGCGGCATCCCGAATTCGAACATGATCCCCGAGGGTTGGGAGATCTTGGTCGTAGACTTAAAACACTGTTTTTATACCATTCCCTTAGATGCTAGGGATCGGGAAAGGTTCGCTTTCACAGTGCCACTCGTGAACTACAGAGAGCCTACGCAATGTTACGCGTGGAAATATTTGCCACAGGGGATGCTCAGCTCGCCCACCCTGTGCCAAATTTACGTTCACAACGCACTGGAAAAGTTTCGAAACCTTCATCCCACAGTCTTAGTGTGTCATTTCATGGATGACATCCTGGTCGCAGCACCGCAACTCCGCAGCGAAATGTTTAAAAACCTCCAGGCCACTCTGGGGGGAAAAGGGCTACTCATTGCCCCGGAGAAAGTTCAGAGAACCGAGCCATTTTCACACTTGGGCCATCGGCTTCTCCGTTCTTTCGCAGCACCAGTTTTGCCACAGATCAACTGAAAGGATTCAGTCACCCTTGTAGAATTGCAACAAATTCTTTTTTATTATTATTATTTTATTATTATTATTTTAAAATTATAAATTTTTATTAGATATTTTCAAGAAAAAAATTACAAACATACAAATCATATAACAAAACAAGAATACATAAACCTCATAAAAATATCCACATAAATGATAGTTGAACTAATATCCGTTATAGTATACATACTGTTAAATATCCACTTTGAGGATTAATACTATAGCTATAAGTTTCATATAAGCTTTCAATAATACAATTGTTTATCAACAACTGTCAAGCTCCAAATTTTCAATTTACAAATCACCCAGTGTATATTTACATTGCCCTGGAAAGTTTGGTCTCTATATTATCTCCAAAAACTACTTTGAGATGGTACAGGTCTAAAACATTCCATACCCATAAGGGAGTGATCAACAAAAGGCTTCCACATATTCCAAAATCTATTTTCCTTCAATTTATCCCTTTTTACTTTTATCTCCCATGTCAATTTATCATTCAATGCTAGGTTCCACATTTCTTTATACCATTCTCCCGTCTGTATAATTATATCATTTTTCCAATTTCTAGCAATACATTGTCTACCCGTAGTTAGCATTATTTCTAATAACTCTTTTTCCTCCTTATTTAAACACATACCTTCCACATCTGTTAGCATAATGGTACCTGACGCCAGCTTAATTTTCTTACCCATTAATTTAATTTAATTTAATTTAATTTTCACGCTTATATACCGCCCACTCGGGTGCAACCCAACTCAGGGCGGTTTACATGGTGGACAATAAATACAATATAATAATACAATGACACATAATAATACAGTTCAATTACATCAAAGAAATTCAGGGGAAAAACACAATATCAATACATCACATAATACATAAGTACAAAGCATCAAAAGTAATCAATATTAACAAAATCCCCAAGGGATGAAGCACAGCTCACATCCCATATAGTGCCCAGCCCAACTTCCCCAGCTGCGGCAAACATCAGCCACAGTCCTCTGTCTCCCTCCCTGCCCCCCCCTCTCACCACAGCCAGGGGAGAGAGCCGAAGTGGTGTTTCGGCTTCAGCGTCTCGGTGGCAGCAGCTTCCAAAGTCCCCGCCGAGAACAAGGCACAGCTGCGCCAATGCTCCCATCTCCCCTGACCGACTTGGCCCGGGGAGAGAGCCGCAGGTGGCTCGCATCCTGGGCCGAAGGCGGGGGCCCAGGAGAGCTTTGGCGCAGCGTCCCCGGCTGCGGCGCGGCGTCCTTTTATCCCTCTGGTCAAGACAGGGCCGTAGGGAGGCAGGGCCGGTGATCGCAGGTGGCTCCCATCCTGGGCCGATGGCGGGGGCCCAGGAGAGCTTCAGCGCGGCCTTTTGAGTCCGAAGGCGAGGGGGGGAGGGTGGGGCCCGGGAACGCCGGCAGGTGGTGTGGCCGGGAGGGGCCTCTTCGCCCCCACCGGGGCCAGGAGCGCGGCGGCAGTGGCTCGCCCGGCACCCCCTCGCCTTTTGAGTCCGAAGGCGAGGGGGGAGGGCGGGGCCCAGGAACGCTGGCAGGTGGCGTGGCCGAGAGGGGCCTCTTCACCCCCACCGGGGCAGGAGCGCGGCGGCAGCGGCTCGCCCGGCACCCCCTCGCCTTTTGAGTCCGAAGGCGAGGGGGGAGGGCGGGGCCCGGGAACGCCGGCAGGTGGTGTGGCCGAGAGGGGCCTCTTCGCCCCCACCGGGGCCAGGAGCACGGCGGCAGCCTATCTCTTATTTCCCCTATCTCTCTTTCTATTCTTCTCCAAAAATCATTTATCACTTTACAACTCCACCACATGTGCTCATAAGTTCCAACAGTATCTTTACATCTCCAACATAAATTATCCCTTTTATTGTCAATCTGATGTAACCTCAGTGGTGTCAGGTACCATTGCCACAACATTTTGTAGTTATGTTCCTTAATTCTTACTGACATAGTTCTCATTATCCTCTTTTTCCACTTATTTCTCCATTCATCGTTTCCTAATTTTATATTCAAATCCTGTACCCACTTCAGTTTCAAATCTTCTGGTGGATCACTACCCTTATTTATTAAAGCATAGAGTTTGCTTACTAGACCCTTAATACTTTTATCTCCTTTTCGAATTTTCAAAACCAGTTCCTCGAATTCAGTCTTTTCTCTATCTACATAATTCTCTTCTATATTTTTTATTCCAGTTGTCAATCTTCATTATCTGAAACCAATCCAATTTTAACTGTTCAAACAGTTTTTTCTTCTTAATTTCATCTCCACAAGTCCTTAACCATTCTTTCACCAAAGAAACTTCATTTTTATCCAATATTTCCTTTATTTTTTTATCTATTTTTATCGGAAAACACGCCATATCTGCCAGTTCCAAAATTGGAGAGACATCTGGGACCAAATCCTTCTTTAATATTTTCCATACCTTCATGAGTCCCCTCATCATAATATTGCTCGTGCCTGTCATTTTAGCCTTAGCTCCCAAAAAAATCACTTTACCAATATTCCTATAATCTTTCATCTCCAATTCCTCCCAAATTACTTTTCCTCTTGCTAAGATCTTCACAACATTCTTAACTTGAAATGCTCGATAATACGCTAACAGATTTGGCATTCCCAAACCCCCTTCTTTCTGAGGCTGATACCAACGTTTCTTTGGCAGTCTAGATTTTTTACCTCCGTTGCAGAAGTTATTAAACATCTTTTGAAACTTATTAATTTCCTTTTCCTTCAATTGGATTGCAAGTGCATCAAATAGGAAGTTAATCCTCAGCAACAACATCATTTTGCAAATTGCAATCCTCCCAAACCATGACAACTTCAACTTCTGAAGACTTTGTATTCTAATCTTAAATTCTGCTTTCAAGCTGTCATAGTTCAATCTTTTAAGTTCTTCCAATTTATTTGAAATAATTATCCCCAAATATTTCAGCTTATCTTTAATTTGTATATTAGATAACCTCGCCATCTTTTCCTTCTCCTCTTCCCCCATATTACACAACATCATTTCCGATTTATCCCAATTTATCATCAATCCTGTTATATCCTCAAAAATCCTCTATTTGCACTTTAATCCTATCCATTGCCCCCTCTGGGTGTTTCACCATTAACAGCGTATCATCTGCATACATACTCACTTTTTTACCCTTTATCCCTTGTATACTTGAGTCCTCCCTTATACTTTTTGCCAAAATTTCCATTGCCATAATAAACAAGATAGGGGACAGAGGACAACCCTGCCTAGTGCCTGCCTCAAGCTTTACCTCATCTGTACCCTCTTCATTTACTCTAATCCTGGCAATCCCTTTTTGATATAATAAATCAATTACCCTTCTAAATCTATCCCCGAATCCATAACTTTCAACTATTTCCTTAATTGAAGACCATTGTAACGAATCAAATGCCTTAAAAATATCCAAAGATATTAACCCCACCTTTTCCTTCGTTTGATTAACATTATCAATTAAGTCTAACACCCTCCTGGTCAGATCGGCCATATGCCTTCCTTTTAAAAAACCTACTTGATTGACATTTATATACTCTCCCATAAATTTATTTAACCGATTAGCCAATATTGCTGTGAAGATCTTGGCATCCTGGTTTATAAGAGAAATTGGTCTATATGATTCCACTTTTTCCAAATTCTTTCCCATTTTTGGCAGCAGAACAATTGTCCTATACCATGAAGTCGGAATTTGTCCACCATCTAGAATATAATTATATAACTTTACCAACTTTGGTACCACAACATCTTTAAATTCCTTATAAAACTCTGTCGATAGTCCATCGTCTCCCGGGGCTTTCCCCAGCTTCAAACCACTAATTATCTCTTTTACCTCTTTCTCAGAGACCTGTTCTTCCATTTTATCCCGGTGTTCCTGCTTTATTCCATTCCCTAACTGCCTATCCAATATCCCTTTAAGTTTCCCAACGTCTATCTCTTTTTTTGCATATAATGCTTGATAGAAATCCTTCACAATTTTACATTTATCACTAACCTTATTACATCTTATCCCTTGTTTGTTAACCAACACCCCAATTTCCCTTTTAGCTTTAGCCGCTCTTGTTAGTAATCTTGAATTTTTGTTGCTAAATTCGAAATACTCTCTATTTAAATATATCAAGTCTCTTTTTACTTTTTCTATATCCTTACCCAATAATTCTGCCTTAAGTCTTTGTAATTTAGCAAAAAAAATTATCCTTCTTTTTTAATGTTCCTCCTGTAATTGTTTTATTTCTTTTTCTTTTTCCTCCTGTGCTGCTTTATACTTTCTATACTTGGTACTTGCCAACTTTATACTTTCCCCTCTAAAAACCGACTTCATGGCATCCCAAACCACATTAAATTTACCTCTTCATTATCATTCCACTGCCAACTTTCCATCCAGCTTTCTGTAATTTGTTCTTTACATTTTTGGTCTTTGAATAAATTGGGATCATATCTCCAACTCCTTCCTCTCCTGTTATCCTTTTGCGTCCTCAGTTCCAAAAGTACTTTAGCATGATCTGATTCCTTAAAAATTCCTATTTCACTTCCCTCAATATTTTTGACCATGTTTTCTGACAAAAATACATAATCTATTCTAGAGTAAGACCCATGAACATGTGAAAAATACGAATATGCCCTTTCCGAGCCCTTGATCTCTCTCCAAGAGTCCTTCAATCCCATCGCAACCGTCCAGTTATCTAAAACATTCCCTTTCATCCCTACTCCACACCTTGCTAAGTTCGTACAATCTAAGTTTGACCTTATCAAATTAAAATCTCCAGCCACAATCATCTTTGGCACTTTTTCTAACACCACCATTTTACGAACTTTTTCTACACTTACTCCACGTGCTGAATATGCTGTCTGGAGCTCTAGGTGCTTCTTCTGGCAGGGAGTTCCATAGACCAGTAATCCTCTGGGTGAAAAAGTACTTTCTCTTATTTGTTTGAGAACTAGTACCCAAAAGTTTCATGGAGTGTCCCCTAGTTCTAGTGTTGTGCGATAGGGAAAACAGTTTTTCCTTATCCACTTTGTCCACACCGTGCATGATTTTATAAACTTCAATCAGGTCACCTCTTAGACGCCGTCGTTCAAGAGTGAAAAGGCCCAACCGTTGCAGCCTCAGATGGTAAGGAAGGTGTTCCAGTCCCCTAATCATTCTGGTTGCCCTCCTCTGTACTTTCTCCAACTCCATAATATCCTTCTGGAGGTATGGCAACCAGAACTGTACACAGTATTCCAGATGGGGCCTCACCATAGATTTATAAAGAGGCAAAATGACACTCGCTGACTTATTTTCTATACCCTTCCTAATGATCCCTAACATTGAGTTTGCTTTTTTCACTGCTGAGGCACTCTGGGTTGACACCTTCATTGAGCTGTCCACCAGGACACCAAGGTCCCTTTCCTGGTTTGTCGCAGAGAGTTCAGACCCCATCAGTTTATAAATGTAATTGGGGTTTTTTGCCCCAACATGCATCACTCTGCACTTACTGATGTTGAAGCTCATTTGCCACTGTTTTGCCCACTCCCCCAGTGTCAAGAGATCCCTCTGGAGCTCCTCACAATCTCTCACAGTTTTCACTACCCTGTATAATTTAGTGTCGTCAGCAAATTTGGCTACCTTGCTTTTTACTCCTACCTCTAGATCATTTATGAAGAGGTTGAAAAGCAGGGGTCCCAGTACTGAACCTTGGGGGACCCCACTCTTTACTTCCCTCCACTTGGAGAAGTGTCCATTTAGTGCTACCCTCTGTTTCCTGTCCCTTAGCCAGTTGCTGATCCAGGACAAGACCTGTCCCTTTATTCCATGACTGGTAAGTTTATTCAAGAGCCTTTGGTGTGGGACCTTGTCAAAAGCCTTCTGAAAGTCCAGATAAACAATGTCAACTGGATCCCCCTTATCCACATGCTTGTTGACACTCTCAAAAAATTCCAACAGATTAGTGAGGCATGATTTGCCCTTTTAAAAGCCATGTTGGCTCTCCTTTAGCAGCGCCTTCTCTTCTATGTGCCTATTAATTCTATCTTTTAGGATGGTTTCCATTACTTTACCTGGGACACATGTCAAACTGACAGGTCAGTAATTTCCTGGATCACCCCTGGATCCTTTTTTGAAAATTGGTGTTACATTCGCTACCTTCCAGTCATCAGGCACAAAGCCTGATTTGAGGGAAATATTATATATTTTGGCTAGGAGATCAGCAATTTCATCTTTAAGTTCCCTGAGAACTCGTGGATGGATGCCATCTGGTCCTGGTGATTTGTTAGTGTTTAGCTTAACAAGACATGCAAGGACCTCCTCCCTGATTATTTCTATCTGGCTTAATTCTTCGGCTTCCCTCCCTACGAAGATAGGCTCTGTTTTGGGCATGTGGTCTCTGTCTTCTTCAGTGAATACTGAAGCAAAGAATTCATTGAGTCTCTCTGCAATTTCTGTTTCCTCTTTAATAACCCCTTGCCTTCCATTGTCATCTAATGGTCCAATGGCCTTCCTAGTTGGGTTCTTACTTCTAATGTACTTAAAGAAGTCTTTGTTATTTCTCTGAGTATTTTTAGCTATATGCTCCTCAAAGTCTTGCTTTGCTTTCCTGTACCCACAGCTGTCATAAATGCAGTTACATCAGCCATGGATGCATTTTATGACAGCGTTTACGGCAGGGGGAACCACATGTCCACCCTGCACAGCTGTCTGAGGGGACGTGGTCTGGCCCATGGCAGGAAAACATTGAGAAACCCTGGTAAAGGCTATTGGGGTTGGTGACTGGAGGCCTTGCATTGCAATGATTCTGGTCCTTTCTTGTTGGTTCTTCCCAAATGGTTCAACTTGGGAAGGCTGTTTCACCCCCCTGGGTGCTTCATTGTGGAGTCCCAAAGGAACCAATAATCTCCCTGAAGTGGGTTTTTTTTATTGGTTTTTAATAATATACAAAATCAAGGAAAAAAACCATAAGACATACATTAACTAGCAAAAAAAATCTTTAAACAACTTCTTATAAAAGGAAAAGTCAAAGAGGAAAGAATATGTAGAATTAAAAGCTAAGTTCCTTACATTCTCAAACATGTATCAACATTCTGATGATAATAAACTTAATTGCATTAATACTAATTGTCATCCTCTCCTATAAAATTCACTTTCTCAACAAATTCTACAACTAGTAAAACTAAGTAAATCACCCTGTGTTATATGCTATGCCAAAGGGGAGCTGCATCCTGTCTCTTATCTTTGAGTCCAAAAATTCAATTGATCCGGTACTGGCATAGAACCTCCTCTTTTTTAATGTATATTCAAGGAATGGCTTCTAAATTTTCCCAAAATTATTTTCTCTTACAATTCCTTTCTTTTCATTTAATTCTCATATCAACTTATTATTCAGGGCCAGTTGCCACGTTTCCCTATACCTGAAGCAGTTTTAACACCTATGTTGGGAGAGGTCATCTAGAGATTTAGAGTCCACTGTCATCATCATGTTGATGACATGCAACTCTATCTCTCCTTTACTTCTTCTGAAGTGAATGCAGTCTGATGTCTTAAGGACTTCATAATGGAATGGCCAAAGACTAATAAATTGAAACTTAATCCTAACAAGATGTAGGTTCTTGCTGCTGGGGAGCCCTCAAGCCCAATTGGGAGAGGCTTGTCTCTAGATTAGAGAGAATTACACTCCCCTTGAGGGATCAAGTGCACAACTTGCGAGGTATTTTAGATTTGGCACTTTCCATAGAACAGCAAATTGCTGCCATGAAATAATCTGCCTTCTTCCATCTTTTTTCAGTATGGCAAGTTACACCCTTACTTGGACATGAGGTCCATGTGTTGTTAGTTTCAAGAATTGACTACTACTATGCTCTCTACAAGGGGCTACCTTTTCATACCTGTCAATTTTTGGATTTGAAAATAAGGGAAATTTTGGGCACACCCCTCTGTGGTGTGCCCAAGTGATCAAGCACTTCCCACCCACCCACGCACCCCACCCCCCTCCCAAGTTAACTCTAGAACTCTAGAAACAGAATCCTCCAGCCAGGAGAGGCAGGGCAGAAACAGCTCAATAAAGCATGAGAGTGAGAGAAATCTCTGCCCCCAGACCAAGAGCTAATTTGCCCCATCTCATGTGCCCCCCCCCACTGTCTCCACCACACCAGGAAGTGCCGTGTGGTGGTGGAAAGGCAAAATGGCCTTCCCTGAAGCTGTCTGAGGAAGTGTGACCCGGCCCCCATGATTTGCCCTTGCAAAAGCCATGTTGGCTCTCCTTTAGCAGCGCCTTCTCTTCTATGTGCCTATTAATTCTATCTTTTAGGATGGTTTCCATCACTTTACCTGGGACACATGTCAAACTGACAGGTCGGTAATTTCCTGGATCACCCCTGGATCCTTTTTTGAAGATTGGTGTTACATTCGCTACCTTCCAGTCATCAGGTACAAAGCCTGATTTGAGGGAAAAATTATATATTTTGGCTAGGAGATCAGCAATTTAATCTTTAAGTTCCCTGAGAACTCGTGGATGGATGCCATCTGGTCCTGGTGATTTGTTAGTGTTTAGCTTAACAAGACATGCAAGGACCTCCTCCCTGGTTATTTCTATCTTGCTTAATTCTTCGGTTTCCCTCCCTACGAAGATAGGCTCTGTTTTGGGCATGTGGTCTCTGTCTTCTTCAGTGAATACTGAAGCAAAGAATTCATTGAGTCTCTCTGCAATCTCTGTTTCCTCTTTAATAACCCCTTGCCTTCCATTGTCATCTAATGGTCCAATGGCCTTCCTAGTTGGATTCTTACTTCTAATGTACTTAAAGAAGTCCTTGTTATTTCTCTGAGTATTTTTAGCTATACGCTCCTCAAAGTCTTGCTTTGCTTTCCTGATTGTTGCCTTGCATTTGTTCTGCCAGAATTTATGTTTCTGCCTGCTGTCCTCATTCGGACAAGCCTTCCATCTTCTAAATGAGCTTTTCTTGCTCTTGATCACTTCCCGAACAGCTCCTGTAAGCCACATTGGAGTCCTCTTGGACCTGGCAGTGCCCTTTTTCCTTTTGGGTATGCATTCCAATTGGGCCTCTGTTATTGTTTTTATAAACAACCTCCATGCCCCTTGGAGTGTTTGGACTCTCTCAATTTTCCCTTTCAGTTTCTTTTTTACTAGTTTCCTCAACTTTGGGAAATTTCCTTTTTGAAAATTTAAGGTCTCTGTGTTAGATTTTATCAGTGACTTGTGGTCTATGATCAAGTTAAACATAATTGAGTTGTGGTCACTGTCCCCCCTATTAACATCTTGCACCAGATCCTGAGTATTACTCAGGATCAAGTCAAGGATTCTTGTACCTCTAGTTGGGTCTTCAACCATCTGTCCCAGGGAACAATCATTTAGCATATCTAGGAACTTTATCTCTTTATCATGTGCTGAACAACAGATCACCCAGTCTATGTGAGGGTAATTGAAGTCCCCCATTATAACCAGGCTTCCCTTCTTGGATGCCTCCTTTACAACATTCTCCAACTGCCAGTCTCCCTCAAGAGTTTGGGTCGGAGGCCGATAGTATATGCCTACTGTTAGACCATCCTTGTGGCCTGGTACTCTTACCCACAGAGCTTCTAATGGTGACTCTAAATCACCTAGATATTCCAACTCATACGATTTTATCACTTCTTTGACATACAAGGCTACACCACCTCCTGTTTGCCCCTTCCTATCCTTCCTGTACAGTTTGTAGCCTGGGATAACTGTATCCCATTGGTTATCATCTGTCCACCAGGTTTCAGTGATACCAATAATATCAATATTTTTATCTATTGCTAAGTATTCCAGCTCCCCTATTTTGTTCTGGAGGCTTCTGGCATTTGTATACAAGCATTTATATATGCTTTCCTGATACAGTCTTTTGAGTCCAGTTGCATTGTTAGACTGCCTCTTGCATCCTTCTGCTAGAGTGCTGGTGACTAGCTCCTTGCTCTGCTCAGTAATTTTTGCATCCTCCTCACTACTCAAGTACACACTTTCCCGAACCGGATGCTGCCCAGCTCCTGTCGGCTTTCCCCCAGTTATCAGTTTAAAAGCTGATCTGCAGCCCTTTTGATGTTGAGTGCCAGCAATCTGGTCCCATCATGGTTTAAATGCAACCCATCCCTCCTGAACAGATTTGGCTTGTCCCAAAATGTTCTCCAGTTCCTGGCAAATCTGAAGCCCTCCTCTCGACACCACCACCTCATCCACACATTGAGGCTTCTGAGCTCTGCCTGCCTGGTAGGTCCTGCGCGAGGGACAGGCAGCACTTCTGAAAATGCTACCTTGGAAGTCCGGGACTTCAATCTTCTTCCTAACCTAAATTTGGCTTCCAGGACAGACCGCTTGGCCTTCCCAACATCATTGGTACCAACGTGTACCATGACAACTGGCTCCTTCCCAGTTCTCTTTAACAATCTATCTAGATTTCTTGTGATGTCTGCAACTTTTGCACCTGGCAGGCAAGTCACCATACGGTTATCATGTGCATCACAAATCCATTTCTCTGTATTTCTAATTATTGAATCGCCTAGTACAAGGAGCCTCTCTCCTGCAATCTGTTCATCTACATGCACCTCATCAACCATATTATGGGAGAGAACCTCAGTTTGTTCCTGTTGTTCATCTTCCTGGATCTCATCAAGTGTGATGAAGGAGAGATCATCAAGTGGAACCAGTTGTTCCTCTGTGTGTTCCTCATCAGGTGTGATAAGGGAAAGAGCCTCAAATTTATTCTGTAATTTCAGACTCTCAGAGTGATCCCCTACTCTTCTCCTCCTTTGAGTCACATTCCTTCAAACATCTCCCTCCTGAGTTAGTGAAGGGCCTTCTCCCTCAGAACTGTGCCCTGTCTCTTCTTTGTCCAGCATAGTCTGCTCCGCTCTGTCCAAGAACAGCTCAAGCTCCTTAATTTGTTGGTTAAAAAGTTTTTTTAACAGACATACAGAAAAAAAAGAAAACAATAACATTACAATACAATAATACCTCAAAGATAACCTCAATGCAATATTAACTCACATTCATAGAGGCTAGCACATAACAATACTTAAACTAATTGTTTACCATTTAACCACAATATTAGATACCACAATGTAAAATATTACTCAATCAAACAATAAAAGCTTTCTAAGCTACCTCTATTATACTTTTTTAATAATTACAAATCACCCTGTGAATATATACAATGCCGGAGAGCTTAGTTGCTATTTCAACTCCAGAAACCTCTTTGAGATGGTGCAGGTCCTGAACTGTCATTTACCATAAGAGAATGCTCCACAAACGGTTTCCATATATTCCAAAACCTATTCTCTTTTAAATTATCTCGTTTCACTTTAATCTCCCATGTCAATTTGTCATTCAATGCTAGGCTCCACATTTCCTTGTACCATTCTCCGATCTGTATATCTACATCATTCTTCCAATTTCTAGCTATACATTGTCTACCTGTGGTCAATACAATTTCCAATAATTCTTTTTCCTCCTTATTCAAACCCAAACCTTCCACATTTGTTAAAAGAATGGTACCTGACACCAACTTGATCTTTTTACCCAATATTTCACCAAACTCCCCTTCTATTCTTCCCCAAAAATCCCTTATTTTTTTACAACTCCACCACATGTGTTCATATGTTCCATCTGTTTCTTTACATCTCCAACATAACTTATCTCTTTTATTATCCATCTGATAAAGCCTTAGTGGTGTCAAGTACCATTGCCACAACATTTTAAAATTATGCTCTTTGATTCCTACAGACATTGTTCTCATAATCCTCTTTTTCCATTTATTTCTCCATTCAACCTCCCCAATTTTTATATTCAAATTTTGTTCCCACTTCCGTTTCAAGTCTTCCTGTGGATCATTACCCTTGTTCAATATAATATAAAGTTTGCTTGCAAGACCCTTAATGCCTCCTTCCCCTTTTCTGATCTTTATTACCAAATCCTCAAATTCCGTCTTATTTCTATCTAACCCTACTTCTCTTTTATATTTTTTATTCCAATTATCCGCCTTCAATTTCTGAAACCAATCCAAATTTAACTTCTCAAATATTTTTTTCCTCTTAGTATCATCATCACACACTTTTAACCAATCCTTCAATAAAAGCACCCCATTTTTATCCAATATTTCCATTTTTCCTTATCTATTTTTATTGGGAAACACCCCATATCAGTCAATTCCAAAATTGGAGAGAGATTTGGGACTATATCTTTCTTTACTTTCTTCCACACTTCCATGAGACCTCTCATCATAATATTATTTGACCTTTTCACCTTGTCCTTTATTCCCAAAAAAATCATACTACCAACGTCTCTATATTCTTTCATCTCCAGTTGCTCCCAAATTGTCTTTTCTCTTGCCAAGATCTTCACAACATTCTTAATTTGAAATGCTCGATAGTATACTAACAAATTTGGCATACCCAAACCCCCTTTTTTCTGAGACAAGTACCATAGTTTCTTTGGAAGTCTAGATTTTTTACCCCCATTACAGAAACCATTAAACATCTTTTGAAACTCATTAATTTCCTTCTCCTTCAGATGGATCGCTAGTGCATCAAATAAAAAAATAATCTTTGGCAACAATATCATTTTACAAATAGCGATCCTTCCGAACCATGACAGCTTCAACTTCTGAAACTCTTGTATTTTATTCTTAAATTCCGCTCTCAAGCTGTCATAGTTCAATCGTTTAAGTTCTTCTAATTTATTTGAAATAATTATCCCCAAATATTTCAGTTTATCTTTAATTTGTATATTAAGTTTCTCCACTATCCTACCCATCTCACTTACTCCCACATTACACAACATCAATTCTGATTTATCCCAATTTATCATTAATCCAGTTGTAGCTTCAAATACCTGTATATGATCTTTGATCCTGTCCATTACCAGCTCCGGGTGTTTCACCATAAGCAATGTATCATCCGCATACATGCTCACTTTGTTACCCATAATCCCTTCTATATTTAAATCATCCCTTATATTTTTGGCTAGAATCTCCATTGCCATAATAAACAAAATAGGAGATAATGGACAGCCCTGCCTAGTACCAGCCTCTAAATTTACCACATCAGTAAGCTCCTCATTTACTCTAACCCTAGCATTCCCTTTTTGATATAATAAGTCTATTACCCTATTGAATCTATCCCCAAACCCATATTTTTTAACTATTTCTTTAATTGAAGACCACTGTAATGAGTCGAATGCCTTAAAAATGTCTAATGATAATAAGCCCACCTTTTCCTTAGTTTGGTTAACGTTATCAATTAAATCTAATACCCTTCTAGTCAAATCCGCCATATGCCGACCTTTTAGAAACCCAACTTGATCTACATTTATGTATTCCCCCATAAAACTATTTAATCGGTTAGCCAATATTGCTGTGAAGATCTTAGCATCCTGATTTATAAGTGAAATTGGTCTGTACGATTCCACTCTTTCCAGATTCTTGCCAGGCTTTGGCAGTAGAACGATTGTGGTATTATACCATGAAGTCGGAATTGATCCTCCATCTAAAATATAATTATATAACTTCACCAATTTTGGAACCACTACCTCCTTAAATTCTTTGTAAAACTCTGTCGATAATCCATCATCCCCCGGAGCTTTCCCCGTCTTCAACCCACTAATCACCTCCTTAACCTCTTTATCATTAATCCTTTCCTACATTTTTTCCCTATGTTCTTGTTTTATTCCCTTCCCTAACTGTCTCTCCAATATCTTTTTAAGCTTCTCCAGGTCTACTTCCTTTTTTGCATATAATAGCTGATAAAATTCCCTGACAATTTTACATTTATCTCCATTCTTATTACACCTTGTACCTTGCTTATCAACTAATACCCCTATTTCTCTTTTTTCCCTTTTAGACTTAGCTGCTCTTGCTAATAATTTTGAACTTCTATTACTAAATTCAAAATATTCTCTATTTAAATAAATCAAATCTCGTTTAACTTTATCAATATCCTTACCCATTAGTTCTGCTTTAAGCCTTTGTAATTTCGTAAAAAAAATTTTATCTTTACTTTTCGCATGATCCTCCTGTTATTGTTTTATTTCTCTTTCTTTTTCTATCTGTTCTGATTTATATTTTTTATATTTAAAACTCGCCAATTTTATATTTTCCCCTCTAAAACCCGACTTCATGGTATCCCATACCACGTTAAAATTAACCTCATTATTATCGTTCCACTGCCAGCTTTCTTTCCATCTTCCCATAATCTGCTCTTTACATTTCTGATCTTTAAACAAATTGGGATCGTACCTCCAACTTCTTACTCTTCGAGTATCTTTTTGTACTTTCAATTCCAGATATACTTTAGCATGATCCGATTCCTTGATAATCCCAATTTCCGTTCCTTCTATGTCTTTGATCAAATTTCCGGTAAGAAAAACATAATCTATTCTTGAGTATGTCCCATGAACATGTGAAAAAAAAGAGTATGCCCTTTCAGAGCCCTTAAACTCTCTCCAAGAATCCTTCAAACCCATAACATCCATCCATTTATCCAAGACCTTCCCTTTCAAGCCAATTCCACTTCTTGATATATTTGTACAATCTAACCCTGACCTTATCAAATTAAAATCTCCAGCCACAATAGTTTTAGCAACGTTCTCTAGTTCCACTATTTTCCGAATTTTTTCAAGAAACTCCGCTTGATGATCGTTTGGAGCATAAATATTTACCAACATGATTTCCTCATCCTCCAATTTTCCTCTTACTATCAAATATCTACCCTCTTGGTCAACAACCCTTTTTGTAATCTCAAATCCTAATTTTTTAGAAATCATGATTGCCACCCCTCTTGCTTTTGATGTTCCAAACGCCATCTCATAATGTTGCATCCATCCTAAAAAAAGTCTATTCGTGTCTTTTGACTTCTGATGGGTTTCCTGTAAAAACAATATATCTGGTCTATCTTTCTTCAGCGCCAATTCCAGTCTCCGTCTCTTAAGAACAGAACCTGTACCCTTCACATTCCATGATATTATTTTAATACTTCCCATAACCTACTTCTTTTCCAAGCTCTAAGCTCTCCATCGGGCGTGCCACCAACCACCCTTTACCCCTATAACATACAAAACTACATAGGACACACATTATCTCTCTCCCCACTTTCTTACAAAAAAAAAGCCGCCTTTGACAACCAAAGAGGGGAGAGGGGGGACATGCAAGATGTGCCTTCCTACTGGTGCTACGCGCTATTCACCTTTCTATATCGATTAAATACTTTAAATTGTTATAACCTGATTCTCCTTACTCCTTACTTGTCTCCTCCTCCACCATGATCAACGACAGCTCCTCCTCCTCCTCCCTTCGCTGCGGTGTTCCACCTGTTGCCCCACCAGTCTCCTCCCTCCCGTATTCCCTCCCCAATGCTCCCGATTCCATCAGCTCCTTCTTAAGATTTATCCATTCTTCCGAATCTACTTTTACCAGTTCCAACAAGCTCAAATACTCCAATGGATTGGTCCCTTCATCAATTACTTGCATTCTTTTATCATAAAAAAAGTGCAGTTGCTGTGGAAATCTCCAGTTGTACCTTATATTTTTACTCATCAATAATTTGGTTACAGGCCTCATCTTATACCTCCATGTTCTTTCCTTCAACGAAATATCATTATAAACTTCTACGTCAGAGCCATCAAATTTCAAGGTATCAGGACCAACTCGTTTCAAATGGGCCATTACTTTTAGCTTGTCTGCCCAATTTGCGAATTTTACCAACACATTTCTTTGAACCACCCACCCTCTTCTTGGGCCCACCCGGAATACACTTACAAGATCTTCCTGGACAAATTCTTTTCCCATATTCAAACCATTTAACCACTGAACCACTCTTTCCCTTAACAAGTCCGGAGTTCGTTCCACGACCTGACGGATCACAATGTTCTGCTTTCTCATCATATCTTCCACAGCATCAATCCTTCTCTCTTGTTCCTCCAATTTCAGCTTGTTCTCCCGTACCACCTCCTGAATCCCTTTTATTTCCTTTTTATGGCAATTACCTCGGTTTGAACCAATTGCACATTTCCCTCAATTTTTTTCAAACTTAAGTCCACCTTTTTTGAAAAATCTGCAACAGATGATACCACCTTATCTTGCTTTTTCATCATTTCATTTCTGTCTTTCACCCTAGAATCCTCATTCTTCTCCAATTTCTGAAACAGCTTGCCAATTTCCACCATAATTTGGGTTTGATCGTAGGACACTGTGGGCGGGGATGAAGACTGAGGGGCTTCCTCCATTGGTACTTTTTCCTTCTTCTTAGGCTTAACAGCTGGATCTTCTTCCTTTGCTTTTCCTCTTGTACCTTTATCCATAATAGTATAAAATCCCAAAGTTGCAGATCGTTGTAAAAATTAGCCAAACAAATAAGCCTATAACACTGCAGCCCCTGGTTCCACAAGTCCAACAGGGAAACTTATATTAAGCAGAACTCCAAAGAGTTATTGTAATCCACAAAAAAGGGCAGAAGGAACCAATACTCCCAACAGGCAGCTGAGAGGAAAAAAAAGAAGGGCGAAAAAGAAAATGATAATCCACAGCGGGTCCGTTGCCCCAAAGCAATCAGTCCAGCCAGTCGTCTTCCACACTGCAATGTAAGTGCTCCAAGGAAACAGTCAACCAAAACTTCTCCTTTAAATCCAAGCCGCCAAAAAGTAAAAAAGAAAAAAAAGGGAGGGAGACTGGAGGGAGAAAAAGCCCAAAAACCAAACAGGAAAGCAGGAGAAGTAAGAAGCAATATTTTCCAAAAAAATTAAATATTTATAATCCACACGGTGAAGGAGCAAAAAGAAGCCCAATTAATCCTTCTCTTGAAGCGGACAAGTCAAAACGCCATTTTCCAGCGGCTGCCTTAACTTCTCGGTAAAAACCCCCCTTCTTCTGTGGAACGGCATACTTTTTCCAAACACTTTAAACTGGGAAATTCACTGTTACCTTCCAATATTATAACCCAGACAAGTATTTTTTTTAAAACCACTTTGTTATCGTCAAAACACGGCGTGGTCCTTCTGGTATGCAAAAAAAACATAAACCCAAGCACAATCACTTTCGTTTTCCAGAACCGCCGCCATTAACGAAACAGCCACTTGTTTTCATCTACTTCCACCCATTTCCATTTCAAAGCCCGGGCTCATTAAACAAGATCTCCAGCTGAGTTTAGTCTTTAGTACTCCATTCATGCACTTACATGCAGCTGTTTTCGTGCCAAACAACTTCTTGCCAGCTCCAAAGCTTCTCCGCAGTCTCACTGGTCCCGTTCTCGGCTCCTCGGCAGAAAAGCCGCGACTGCCGTCGCAGGCCTCACCCGCCCAGGAAAACCTCCCGAACTTCGACCATCCGACTTCAAAAGTTCCCGAAATTTTCCAAAAAGACAAGTAAGATTCTTATCTACAGAAGTTGCCACTTTAAAAGTTTCCCATTTCACTCCAACACATTAATTACCACTTTGTTAAGCACGAGCATCCGAATCAAGATGTTACTCGTCGGCCATCTTAGCCACACCCCAACCTGCATTTTTTTCGTCAAAGAATCGCAGTTGCTGTGGAAATCTCCAATTATACCTTACACCTTTACTCATCAACAATTTGGTTGCCGGTTTCATCTTATACCTCCAAATTCTTTCCTTTATTGAAATATCATTATATACCTCCACATCAGAACCATCAATTTTCAGGGCGCCAGAACCAGCTTGTTTTAAAAAAAGCCATTACTCTAAGTTTATCTCCCCAATTTGCAAATTTTACCAATACATTTCTTTCTGGGGAATATTAATTGGGCCAGACCGTATTTTAGGCTAGATACGGACGTTCTAAAACCGCTCTTCTCGCTGCTAACGCTAGGTAAGCAGCCGGCAGACCGGATACACATTCCTCGAGAGGCACGCTTGACTCTCGAAAAGGTCAACCAAGTTCTCAGCCAGAGATGGGTGGACAGGATTAGTCAGGGGCCATATGCTGCCATTCTAAACCTGTACATCGTCCAGACAGGATCCATGTTCACTGGAGCCCTAGGGGTAGACTCCGAGCGGGGGGTGAGTATTGTGGAATGGGTGTATTTACCACACGCCTCTTCCCGAAATATCGTTCCTCCACAGGAACTGGTCTCCACGGTGATCTACTGAGGAAGGCTGAGAGCAAGGGATATCTCAGGGCACGATTTAGCAAAAATTGTGGTCCCATTCACAAAAGAGCAAATTCAGCAACTGATGCAGCTCGGTGACTTGCTTCTGATTGCATTGGAAGGATTCACTGGATGTTTGGCAAACCATTTGCCGAAAGACCCCAGACTGGTCTCACTTCAAACGCAGACAGTCAGTTTGTGTGAGTTAATGTCCCTGGTTCCACTTCAGGGGGCTAGGACAGTTTTCACTGATGGGGGTCGTACATATGGTGTTCTTACTTGGCAGGAGGGCCAAGCTTGGCGCACGCTTCTAACTCTTCCGCAGAAATCCGCGCAGCGGGCAGAGTTGGCGGCAGTGAACCTCACCTTGCGCATCTTTGCCAAAGAACGCTTAAACATCTTCACTGACAGCCAGTATGTTAGGAATTTGCTTCACAGTCTACCGGGAGCGTACATCACTCCCACGATAGACAAAAACTTGTTAAGTCTTTTCCTCACAACTCAATTTCATTTGTGGAACCGCACCGAAGCGCTCTATATCGCCCACATCAGAAGCCACCAGGACTTGCCTGGTCCGATTTCCGTGGGCAATAGCAGAGAGGATGCGGCCGCAAGGGAAATTCAGCAACGGTCAGTCTTGGGAGTCTTCACGACTCCAATTCAGAGTCATGCATTCTTCCACCAAAATGCCAAAGCACTTCCACCAAAATGCCAAAGCACTTTTCCAAGCCCAGGGCATAGTCCGTTCCTGTCCACATTGTGCAGGGGCGGTAGGGGGGCCCTCGTGGGGGTCAACCTATGAGGGACAGAGGCCAACCAGGTGTGGCAGATGGATGTCACACATGTTCCGCATTTTTGGCAGATGGCAGTACATGCACATTTGCATTGACACTTTTTCACAGTTCGTTTGGGCTACAGCGCAGAAGGGAGAAACGGCTTCCCATGTGGAGCAGCATCTCCTTTCCTGCTTTGCGGCCATGGGCAAACCATGGCACGTGAAGACCGATAACGGTCCGGCTTATAGCTCCAGGCAGCTGGCCACCTTCATGGCCACCTGGGACATTAAGCACACTTTTGGTGTTCTGTACAATCCACAAGGGCAAGCGATTGTGGAACGGGTCAATCAGATGCTTAAGTTCTACATTGACAAACAAACAGAAAGGGGGGAACTAGCCCTCCCCAAAAATCAGGGTCAGGCACAGCATTGTCTGAACAAGGTATTGTTTACGTACAATCACCTTAATGTTTTTTTGGATTACACTCTGCAGGAGAAGCACTTCCGCTGTACGGAGGCTCTCCCGCGGCCGATGGTGCGTTACCGAGTGCCACCGGATCCTTCCTGGAAGGGCCTGGCACCACTCATAACATGGGGAAGAGGGTATGCTGCAATTATGTCTCCTACAGGCGTTATCTGGATTCCAGCCTGGTGTGTCAAGCCTCACTTCAAGTCCAATGGCGTGGACCCAGGCAGTCCCGGACCCAATACCGGAGATGGAGGAATTAACCCTGACGGGGAGAGCCAAGCGGAGGAGGCGACGACAGGAGATGACAGCGCCGAAGATCACCTGGGGGATGGCCAAGTCCCTGTGCCATTCGGCGGCGGACGCCATTCGGCGGGAGGACAAGGAGCAGACGCCGGAGAACATCTTGATTGCAGCCTTTTCCCTGATTACTGCTAATTCCATGATGACCACCATCATCTTGATCCTTTCCCTGCTTGCGGGCGGAGGCGTTCAAGCAACATCACTGGAAGCCAACAATCTCTGCCCGGATGCAGTACAACGCTTGGGAAAGATTGGTGAACCTCGTCAATCAGTACGATTTTTGCCTGAGGCAGACCACCGCTTCTGCCTCTATTCTGAGTACTTGTCTCATTCCGGTGTGTCACTCCCCAGATGCGCGCATCAGGAACGGTGACTGGTTGGTGAAGCGGATATTTGTTCCATTTTACTAGACTGCCTTTTCAACGTACGCACACTGGGGGACTCAAGTCATGAAAGTCTTACCGGCTGATGCGGCCACTCTGTACACACCCCAAGTAGAGGTCAGCCCGAACTCTATTTGTGCTCGTATGACCGGCTATTCCGCGGTCGAGGAGCCACAGCGCCGTTGCCTCAACCCCGGCAACAGCACTTGGACTTGTAATAACCCAGAGACTATTAATTCAATGTTTGCTCACGTTACTTTGCCTTCAGGATGGTTTTTTTACATGTAACCAGTATACATAAGAACATAAGAACATAAGAACAGCCTTGCTGGAACAGGCCACAGCCCATCCAGTCCAGCATTCTGTCTCACACAGTGGCTCACCATTTCCTTCAGGGTATTCCCAAGGAGATGCCCTCACCTGCTTAGGATCCCCTGGAAATGGCATTGAGAGATATCCTGCCTATCTCTCCAACCCGGAGGTTGTCCTTAGGTAGCCATAATTATAGCCATTGATAGCCTTGTCCTCCATGAACTTGTCTAATCCTTTCTTAAAGCTGTCAAGACTGACAGCTGTCACCACTTCTTCTGGCAGGGAGTTCCATAGACCAGTAATCCTCTGGGTGAAAAAGTACTTTCTCTTATTTGTTTGAGAACTAGTACCCAAAAGTTTCATGGAGTGTCCCCTAGTTCTAGTGTTGTGCGATAGGGAAAACAGTTTTTCCTTATCTACTTTGTCCACACCGTGCATGATTTTATAAACTTCAATCAGGTCACCTCTTAGACGCCGTCGTTCAAGAGTGAAAAGGCCCAACCGTTGCAGCCTCAGATGGTAAGGAAGGTGTTCCAGTCCCCTAATCATTCTGGTTGCCCTCCTCTGTACTTTCTCCAACTCCATAATATCCTTCTGGAGGTATGGCGACCAGAACTGTACACAATATTCCAGATGGGGCCTCACCATAGATTTATAAAGAGGCAAAATGACACTTGCTGACTTATTTTCTATACCCTTCCTAATGATCCCTAACATTGAGTTTGCTTTTTTCACTGCTGAGGCACACTGGGTTGACACCTTCATTGAGCTGTCCACCAGGACACCAAGGTCCCTTTCCTGGTTTGTCGCAGAGAGTTCAGACCCCATCAGTTTATAAATGTAATTGGGGTTTTTTGCCCCAACATGCATCACTCTGCACTTACTGATGTTGAAGCTCATTTGCCACTGTTTTGCCCACTCCCCCAGTGTCAAGAGATCCCTCTGGAGCTCTTCACAATCTCTCACAGTTTTCACTACCCTGTATAATTTAGTGTCGTCAGCAAATTTGGCTACCTTGCTTTTTACTCCTACCTCTAGATCATTTATGAAGAGGTTGAAAAGCAGGGGTCCCAGTACTGAACCTTGGGGGACCCCACTCTTTACTTCCCTCTACTTGGAGAAGTGTCCATTTAGTGCTACCCTCTGTTTCCTGTCCCTTAGCCAGTTGCTGATCCAGGACAAGACCTGTCCCTTTATTCCATGACTGGTAAGAGAATACTTGGAACTACATTCCTGCAAATGTATCTGATTACCTTTGTTGTATCAGTCATTTGACACTGTTGCTCCCCACTAGAGACATGGTTGCCCCAAGCATAAATGTACCTTCACACATGCGGGCACGCTCGTGCCACCCAGTTAGACAGCTCATGTGATAGCAACATCAGGATTCTGAGTAAGGCTGAGTATGTTTCATTAGCAGTCAGCTTGTTTGGCGTGCCAGGCTTAGCCGTAGGCAACGCTCGGAGAATTGGTCAATTGGCTTGCGCTTTGGCAAAAGCCATTAACCACACATCCTCGGCGATAGCGTTGCTTAATCAGGAGCAGACGGAGCTTCGCCATGTCATACTGGATAATCGAGCAGCTATCGATTACCTCTTACTGTTACATCATTTGGGTTGCGAGTCTGTCCATGGCATGTGTTGTTTCAACCTCACAGACAACTCGCACAAGGTACAGAGTCGACTCACAGACCTCCATACCTTGGTTAAAAATATCAAAGAAGATGCCACGTGGGCGTGGTGGGATTCGTTATGGTCCTGGTTCCCATGGGATTGGCTACAGACGACACTCAAGGTGGTTGTGGGAGTGACAATACTGGAAACAGCTGTATGTTGTTTCATGCAATGTATTCCCTCGCTGATGTCAAGGTGTCCCCCATGGAGAGAACCCCGGAACGTCCTCACTCCACGTCAGCTGATGCCGCTCCTACGTCGAGCCATCTGTCAGGTCCAATTAAACAAATAAAGGGGGAGTGTGGGATCCGCGCACACAATTGGCATAACTGGCCCTGACAGAACCCCGGTAAAGGGTGATCACATCGTTACCAGGGGTTCCTGAGGGGACAGAAATTGGGGGAGCGGAATATTAGATAGAGTTTAATTCATCAATAGCTGATCTGACAAACTGCTCGGACAATAGAGAGCTAATGACTAACGCGCTAGGCACGTAATAGGTGATCTCGCACCTGTGGATTACCTTAAGCCCTAGAGCCAATACTAGCCACTTGTTTACCCCGGATAACACGGAACAATGTATTTCCTCTGCCGTTAATTAAGTTGGTTAATTAACTTCCCCTGTAGACTTCTCCAATTAACTTGTGTAAACATTATGTGTGAAACCTGCCAGTATCGCAATGCTTTTACATGAAGCCTAAACATGATAAATACTGATGATTGGTCTTCATTAAATCACTGGTCTTCGCTCCATCTTGCCTCATGTGTCTTACTTGACCAGTCTCCTCTGGGACCCAACAGCTGCTTCACGGTTCTGATCCAGCTTGCGCAACTCGCTTCGCGGCCCAGATCCAACAGGATTCAAGTCGCAGCAATCAATAAATGGAACTGCTCCTCTTTTAGTGAAGCAGACTTAAACAGAAATCTGACAGAATTTGAGAAGCTAGTAAGTAATATATGGTTAGGAAAAGTAGAATTAAAAGGACTAATTGGCAAATTATACAAAATATTAAATGACATGGAATTCCCTGGTGAAATTATGAGAGATTTGGGAAAATGATCTAAACGTTTGCATCAATGAAGAAAGCTGGAAACAAAAATGGAAAAAAAAGTTTTGAGAAATTTATCAATTAGACTGAAGGAACACAATTATAAAGTATTGTGGAAATGGTATTCAACCCCGGTACGATTGAATCAGATGGACCAAACTAAATCTAACATATGTTGGAGATGCAAAAAAGAAATTGGGACCTATTGCCACATGTGGGAGTGTGAAGTGGTAAAAGAATTCTGAACAAAAGTGGAAAAAGGAGTAACGGAAATACTAAGAACCAACATTAAATTTGATGCACCCCGTGTACTAGTTTATGAATTTAATAATATGAACTCAAATCATTGTCAAGCAGATTTATTATCCATTATAATAACAACTGCAAGAATATGTATAGCCACTAAATGGAAAGGAGGAGAACCGCTAAAAATTGAAGACTGGTACAAACAAAATTGGATGATCACACTCAATGATAAGCTTACATGGGAGATAAATATAAAAAAGGACATTATGATTAAAAATAAATTCTGTGAGATTTGGAAGCCCTTCTTAGAATACACTATAACTAAAGGAAAAGGGAAGAAGCCACCACTGGAACAATTATCTTTTTGTAATGAAAATCAATGATTGTGTGTACATACCTTCAGGGAATTTGTAACTGCATTGGATAGATGGCATTAACCATTTAATAAGTAGTCTGAGTTACGTTTTGTAACATGTTTCGTACTTGTTTGTTTTATACGGTTATATTGTATTGTTGTGCAGTTTGTTGTTGAGTATGTTTCTTGTTTCACATTTAATTAAAAAAATTTAAAAAGTAATCGCAATTTTAAATCAAAAAGTATAGCTCAAGGATATTATGCAATAGGGATTGTACAGTAAGTGATAATTCTATATTAGGAAGCAGCTTAGTTGTACGGTACAAGTTACCAGAAGCGGTCATAACCCAAGGTTTTAATGTGTATCTGAAATGTTATGCTCCATGCTTTATCTGGAATTTCAGGGATTTTACAGTAGCATCAAACCGGGCTTTTACGGCTTCTTGAAGTTGGGGTAGTGATGTGAGGTCATTTGTTGCTGATTTCCAAAGTTTTACCATGTGTTCTGCTGCTATTGCTGTCCTGGGCAGTTGGTTGAACTTTCAGGAAATTACTTTTAGAAGTGTTGGGGCTGATGGTGATTCGTAGAGTTCTTTTTACTAGGTTTCTTGCTGATAGTGTTGAAGGAAGGTAATGAGAGTTTGATCTTTATAGTTCTCTACCTTGCCCAAAACTTGTTTATTTCTGCTGTCTCTGCTGATATGTCTTTGGATGGCTGTAGATTGTCCAGGGTTTTAAGACCATACACTTTAATGTATGAATCCCTGTTTGATCTAATGCATGTAATCTTTTATATGAGAATATTACAGGTATAAGCATAGAATCTAACTTTAAGTTTGGATGGACTCCCCTGATGTATGCTGCAAGTGTTGCAAATGTGGAACTCATGCATATTCTTCTGAGCAGAGGGGCAAATGCAAGCTTTGATAAGGGTGAGTTGTAGTAGCTGAACTTTTATCACATGTGTTTATTTCTCTCATAAAACATCTTAGAAGTCATAAAGATAATCTATTAAAAGAAAAATACATCTCAAAAGAAGAAATTGAATTTCATATAGTTAATCAAAAGCCTGCCTGGTTTAAAATGTTACAATTTAAGGTAAAAGAGAATGGGAGAGGTGCAGATCCTTGCATTCTTCGTTATTAGGGGCAATATTATAGCTGCAGAACTTATAATTTAAAGACCCTTCCATGTATGATTGCAGATTTTTTTTTTAGAATTTACAACAATGAGAACTGGAGAATTGGAAGGAAGAAAGGTTCTTATAGAAATCGAATAATTAATTAATAAATTACATGCTTGCTTGCTTGCTCCCCCCCATCAGATGCTGTCTTCTAGTGCCCTTTTTCTGTGTCCCCCTACTACTACTACAAGAGGTCTCCTTTGCTCAGTCTGCATTAGGTGTCAAATCCAACTGAAGATACGTCTTGCAGGAGATTTTGCATTTTGTCAAATTTCAGAGAATTTTGCCGACTTGCTTCATCCTTTGCACATTCCACAAGAAATCTCCTGTGTTGTTCTTCCATCTACCTTCATCAGAATCTAGTTTTTGGTTGTCTATATGAAGATTAAAAATAACAAATAAAGCGAAAGGCCCCAACACTCTTCAAGAGAATTGAAGATCTGCTTTTCACTCAAATCATTTTTACTTCCTGTGCTTATCACAACAGAATTATCAGTGCTCTTTTTTCTAGTGAAAGATTAGATAGATAGATTTATTGATTTGCTACCCAGATGCAAAGACAAAATGTACAGTACATTAAAACAAATAAGGATTTCATGTTGCAAAGGCATCTTGGAATATGCAGTGATTTGAACATTGAAATCAAGGAACTGGTACTTTAAAATTTAAGGGCAGAAGGAAAAGGGAGAAATGCAGGATATCATCACAGGATATTAATTATAAATGTATTGTCAAATCCTGCATGTCTCATTTCATGCGTGCTGCAGTAGATGGCTCTGTGATCATAGAGTGTAGGTCACTTCGTGGCAAGCTGGGATCCACCTTAAACAAATTCACACCAATGGCATTTTTCCTGAAAATAATTTTCAGGGGAAAATGTATATTTGGACACAGGTAGTAGCCAACAATGATAAATGCAAGAAATAGGATTTGAATCTTTTGCCAAGATATAGTAAGATTCTCTTTGTGTTAGAAAGTTGAGTTATTCAGTTTTTTCCATTTTTGTAGAAGATAACAAAATAAAGAGTCTATTCACAGGATAGAGTGCTCATTTTGAGTCTTTAATACCAACATGTAGTGGGTGACCATGTTGACAGGTTGGATGTGAATCATCCTTGTCTTGATCAGGTAATGTTCCCCTTGAAAGATCAGGTATCCGAAGCAAGATTATATATTGCACAATTTTACATTTTCTTATATTGTTGGGGATATTTGAAAGTGAATTTTAAAATTTCTTCTATATATGATAAACCCTGTAATTTTAAAGTTATTTATTATGTCTAGTTATCGTGTCTTATTCTGTAATTATCATTTAGATCAATATACAGTGTTGATGGCTGCGTGTACAGCTAATGCTTCAGAAGAGCAAATTTTAAAATGCGTAGAACTGCTGCTTGCAAGAAATGCTAATGTCAATGCTACATGCAGGTAAAAGAAATTACACCTCAGATGGTTGGGTAATTTATTTATTCAATTAAAAGCTACAATTCTTTTTTGTTGAGTGTGTTCTAGCAAGCTTATTGCTTATAAATCAATTTAATTGCTTTTTTGTCATTCACACTTGATATATGAATAACGTTTTCTTTTTGCTAATGTCTACTATGTATTGTGCTCTTCTGTTCTTTATCAGTAGACTTCAAACATTTTAAATCAATATTTAATAACTATTTGCATTGCAAATAAAGTAAATAATAGAGTTGTGTGCATAACGTAATTACACAACTAATAACATTTTCTATATCTAATAATGCAGTCTTTGTTTTATTTATTCAATTTACTGTTATTCTAATGCATTTTAGTGTAGAACTTGCGGGGTACCCGCTTAGCCTGTGGAGCCATGGCAGGCGCTGTGGCCACCTGTGGCGGTCTTGCCGCTGTGGTTCCCCGTGGCTGTAGTGGCCGCAGTAACACTTCCCCAGGTGGCGGCTCCAATGAGGTTCCATGCTTTGGCGGTGGTGTGGAAGTGGCCCCGTGGTTGCGGTGCACCTGTTGGGGCGGCGCTGTCCCCTTCAGCGGCGGCGGTGAGGCAGCTCCGCGGCTTGCCCCCTGCTTTGCGGCGGCGGGGAAGTGTTCCCGTGGTGTCCCCTGCTTCACTGGCTGTGGAATGGCCGGCGTGCCTCGTGTGCTGTTGGCTGGAACCCGGATATCTGGGTAGAGGCAGAGCTCTCGTTTGAGGCACGTGCAGCGCAGGCCAACCTGGCCTGCCACTCATGTCCGGTCCCCCTCGGCGGACTTACGGCCGGTTGCCCTTGGCGGACTTACGGCCGGGTGCCCCCCCCCGGCGCAACCCCTTTTTGAAGTGATGGACCACGGGAGTGCTGCCGGTACCCTGCATTGGCCTGGCCAAGTGTTCCAGGTAGGCAGGGCGTGGGTTTCTGGGGTGGTGGGGGCCAAGGTGGCATGGGTCAGGGGTAACAAATGTGACGACTGTTTGATTTTAGTGATATAGATTTGGTGTTTGATACAAAGGGAGGGAGGACAACAAGTGATGAAATATATTTGTTGTGTGGTAGAGATATTTTTTGTTTTCTAAAATGTAGTTTCTAGTTTAACAATAAGTAACGGATAAATATTGCCTAAATATGAAGGAGAAACACAGTCCCAAGATTTTAAGAAAAATGAGTTTATTTGACTTGAAAACTGTTTGAAGTGTTTCAGTCCAAGCAATCTGGTATTCTTTAGGGGTTATCTATACCTATAAAAATGGGATGTGGCCGTGCGTGTCCGCACACGTCCAGCCTATCCTGTAATGAGCCAGCAATCCAGCCTATCCCGTAATGAGCCGAGAGTGGGGCCAACACCCCACGAACCCGAACAAAAAAACTATGTTTCCCAGCGTCCTCTGCGCCACGCCACCCCTCAGCCAATCAGGTTGAAGGATGCGAGCATGGCAGAGGCGGGACAGCCAGCACGCGTGTAAAAAAAAAGGCCGATGCGTGCCCAAAACAGCTCAGCCCAGGGCCCTGCTTTACCGAGGTAGACAAGAGCCCAGGCTGAGGGAACGGTCTGCCTGCCGCCCCTTCTGCGCCACCTGTGGGGGAAATGCAAAGGCGGCAGCCAGTGATCCGTCAGGGGTGGCGCTTTCCCTGGTGTATCACTAGCTGCCTTCTTTGTATTACCCCCACCACTGTTTCAAGAGCTAACACAAAATAGTGGAGGGGGTAATACAAAGGCAGCAGCCCGTGATCCGCCAGAGAGAGTGTCTCCCCTGATGGATTGCAGGCTGACACCTTTGCATTTCCCCATCAACTGTTTTGAAGGCTGACACGAAACAACCTTCGAAACAGTTGAGGGGGAAATGCAAAGGTGGCAGCCAGCGATTCATCAGGAGAGGCGCTCTCCCTGGTGGATTGCTGGCTACCTCCTTTGTATTACCCCCACTGCTGTTTCAAGAGCTGATACGAAACAACGGAGGGGGTAATACAAAGATGGCAGCCAGCGATCCGTCAGGGGTGGTGCTCTCCCTGATGGATCGCTGGCTGGCACCTTTGTATTACCCCCTCCACTGATTCGAGAGCTGACACGAGAGCGGTGAGAGTAATACAACACACACACCCCGTCACTGGCAGGGAAAGGGGTAAACGGAACGCTTCTGCCTCACTCCCTTCCCTGCCTCCCCCCCGTTGCCAGCAGGGAAAGGGGGAAATGGAATGCTTCCACCTCCCCCCCTTCCCTGCCTCCCCCATCACCGGCAGGGAAAGGGGGAATGGAACGCTTCCGCCTCCCCCTTCTCTCCCTACTCACCCGGGCGGCGCCTCATCATCTGCAGCCTCCTCTCTCTGTGTGTGTGTACCCCCACAAACCACCCCACCAACCAACACACAATCCAAACCTGCCCGGCAAGGCCGGGCAAAAAATACTAGTTCAATAAAAGAAATAAAAGGACATTGTAATTTATCATTATCATAATACACATTAAAATCATTCATACATTGCATACAACCATCTATACTTTTTATTTACAAAGAGAACATTCATAAGGCAAATTCCTGAGTAAATTTTAACAACATATATAACCATGATAATTATACATAGCAATAATTGAGCAATTATAGTGAAGGTCTCTTTCAGGATGCTTCCCATCCCTGTTAAACTATTGATGACAAGATGAGAGTACAGTCCTGTATTTATAAATAGTATCTTACTGCAGTTGTTTTTCAGGATCATGGTACCCAGTTGGTTGTTGAAGAGAAATTCTCTTCAGCAGTGCCTTGTCATTATCTCTAGAGGCAACATCTGAAGCCTCAAAACACAGATCTTTCACATAATGATTATTTCTTGTAATGAATGATCAGAGGAGTTCCCAATCTTTTATTTCTGATATTGCCAAGATGCTTACCTTTATGCATTTTAAGGCCCTTGAAGATTTTCCTACATAGAGTTTATTGCAGTAACATCTAATGGAATAAACAGCACTAGTGCTGCAGATGCCACCCCCCAAATATACTATTTGTTATTGTTGTGATCTAGACCAGGGGTGGGGAACCTGCGGCCTTGAGGGGAGCCTGGGCTTCTGGGAATGGAAGTCCAAGTACACCTGGGGGCCCAAGTTTGAGAAAACCTGTCCTAGAGGAAATATGCTAGTCCTCCAGGTGTTTTTGGACTTCAATTCCCAGAAGACCAGGCTCCTCTCAAGGCCACAGGTTCCCCACCCTATTCTAGACTGAGTTTGTAGAGCACAATAGTAACAAAAAGAATCCAGGTAGCAATAGCAATTATACTATTATACTGCCCCAAAAACCATTCTTTGAGACTCCCTTTTGTTAGTATTAGTGTACCCTGTTTTACAGAAATAACAGGACCTAACATCCTTGGAATATTTTATATCACAGAATCACTCAGTTGTAAGGGGCCTTATAGGCCATTGAGTCCAACCCCCTGTTCAATGCAGGAATCTGAAGCAAAGATTTAACACATGGTTGTCCAATTCTCTCTTATGCTTCCAGCGTATCCTTGGGTATTTAGGTGTTCTTCTACTTAAGCCCATAAGTATCTCCATGACAGTGTAATGCTGTGGAAGTGTACTTCATCTGAAATTGAATGTTTTAGATTTTCTTCTGATAGAATTAAAACGAACTATGAGAATGGAGAGCACACAGAAAACTCTTTCTTCTTGAGACTGTTAAGTATTCTTTGCTCTTCCTTATGCAAACCTAATTAAGGAAATCGCTCTCTTGTCTTCTGAGAATAGAAATGAAATGGCAAGATAATGGTGATTTATGCATTTTAAGTGTAGATTTGCACTCATGCATACATGGAATTTAATTAAAGAAATGTTAATGTATATAATGTTCACCTATTTCTTTTCCTGAAAAACGTGATGCTATGATGTCTTCTTTATATTGATTCTTTTTTCCTAATACAGTATGAGAAATGCATGCACATATACCACACTTATTACTCCCTTGCACTTTGAATGAACATGAACTTGTACAAAGACCTTTGATATAAATTGAGTGCAATGTTTTTAAAATTATGTTTTATTAAGTTACTTTATTACCATAGTGATTTTGTGCTGTTTGATCAGATACAAGTTTGTTAAGGTGAGTGTCATTTTAGGTGTAACTCTTGAAGCACTGATTACAAACGCTTTGAAATTACAAGGTCTGAATTTTTTTGCATTTGGAGTGATGTATTTGTGAGAACATGAATGGATGTATTGCATAGTTATGTGTGGGAGCTGTTGTTTTGTGGATAGCTAAGTTAATAATTAAGTTTTAAACCAATTGTGTAACACATCATTTTAACAGAAAATATTTATTGCTTTGATAAGATAGTGCTATGCCTGTACTGATATGTAATTTCAGTGGCCATGACTTTTATTGCTGTCAAAGGATATGTTCCAATGCATGTTAATAACCTGGGAGAGTGTCATATTTATCCTGTAGATAATAAACTTTTATATTAAACTTTAATATAAATGGCATAAAACAGATAAACAATGGTTACATAAAGTTTAATACTTTACTATAGTATAGATCTTTTATGTGTCTGTCTGTGAAAGTCTGTTATCTATGATCATGAAAGAAGAAAAATCCATCACTTTGAAAGGATTTAAAAAAATTATGTGCATTTAACCATTATTATGTCTTCTTTTCTATATATATAATTTCAAAAGTCAGTTTAATATATGCAGTTGTAGGCACATGATTTATGCATCTTTGATGTCCTTTAGTAAGGGATACTGTGTTCTTATTTCTCCTGTATTGTGTATAAAAGCAGAAAACAATAACTTTATATAATAAATAAGTTTGAGAAAGAAAACCTAAACAAGAAAGTTGTTAGTACTGTATGTAAAGTGGCTCAAGTGGCTAAGATGCTGACTGGGAGGCGGAAGGTCAGCAGTTCAATTCCCGAGTACTGCAGGACGGAATGAGCTCCCATCTTTGTCCCAGCTCCTGCCAACCTAGCAGTTTGAAAGCAAGAAATTGCAAGTAGATAAATAGGGACCACTTCGGTGGGAAGGTAACAGCATTCCATACGCTCCGGTGTCTAGTCATGCCTGCCACATGACCATAGAAACGTCTGCAGAAGCAGACAGTGCTGGCTCTTTGGCTTTGAAACAGAGATGAGCACTGAACCTTAGAGTCAGATACGACTGGCTTTCGAGCAAGGGAAACCTTTACCTTTACTACTGTATGTAAAATTTTCTCAACCATTTCAGCTTTAGAAGCTTTATTAATGTTTTTAGGAAAAGGCTGCATAGGCAGCCATCAGGGCTGCTTCAACTAGTGGATTTTGTCAGAAGGCTAGGTTAGTTTTATCTGTCAGGTTATCTTCATTCCCATCTCTCTGATGGTGTGATGCTTAACACCTTAACTAGATGCATCAGTAGTGTTTGTGTTTTTTTTTTTTAGGATATTGTATTTTTATTGATTTCATTATATTGTGTATTGATTATTATTTTCGTATTACACTGTTTATTGTACTTATTTTCTATGGACATAGGGGTTGTTTATTATATATTTTTGTATATTGTACTTTTTTTTTATTAAATTTTTTTATTGAGTTTTTAATAGACATACAGAAAAAAAAAGAAAACATTAACAGTACATTAACAATACATTACACTAACAAGTCCATAATATCATACTAACAAACATTACTATATGCTAGCACATAACAATATCTATATTCATTAACTACTATTTAGCCACCAAATATTAAGAACCATTATTTCAAAGTCCAAAATAATAGAAAGAAACTTTCTGTACTACCACTAATCTTTTTAACCAATAAAAATCACCCTGTGAATATATACAATGCCCGGAGAGTTTATTTTCTACTCAGCTCCAGAAGCTTCTTTGAGATGGTACTGGTCCTGAACTATCACTTGCCATAATAGAGTGATCCACGAACGGTTTCCATATATTCCAAAATCTATTCTCTTTTAAATTATCTCTTTTGACTTTAATCTCCCATGTCAATTTATCGTTCAATGCTAAACTCCACATTTCTTTATACCATTCTCCAACCTGAATATCTACATCGTTTTTCCAATTTCTGGCTATACATTGTCTACCCGTTGTCAGTACAATTTCCAATAATTCTTTTTCCTCCTTGTTTAAACCCAGATCTTCCACATTCGTTAAAAGAATAGTACCCGACACCAACTTAACACTTTTACCCAATATTTCACCAAATTCATTTTCTATTCTTCCCCAAAAATCCCTTATTTTTTTACAACTCCACCACATATGTTCGTATGTTCCATCAAATTCTTTACATCTCCAACATAACTTATCTCTTTTATTATCCATCTGGTAAAGTCTTAATGGTGTCAGGTACCATTGCCACAACATCTTGAAATTATGTTCTTTAATCCTTACAGACATTGTTCTCATAATTCTCTTTTTCCATTTATTTTTCCATTCAATCTCCCCAATTTTTATATTCAAATTTTGTTCCCACTTCCGTTTCAAATCCTCCTGTGGATCTGCACCTCTATTCAATATATTATAAAGCTTACTTACAAGACCCTTAATACTACTTTCCCCTTTTCTAATCTTCCTTACCAATTCCTCAAATTCCGTAAGTACTCTGTCTGACCCTAGTTCTCTTTTATATTTTTTATTCCAATTGTCCACCTTTAACTTCTGAAACCAAGTCAAATTTAGTATCTCAAACATTTTTTTCCGCTCGGCATCAACATCACATGCTTTTAACCAATCTTTCAGTAACAACGTCCCATTTTTATCCAATATTTCTATTTTTTCTTTGTCTAATTTTATTGGGAAACACAACATATCAGTCAATTCCAAGATTGGGGAGAGATTCGGAACCATATCTTTTTTTACCTTCTTCCACACCTCCATGAGACCTTTCATCATAGTATTATTTGACCTTTTCACCTTATCCTTCATTCCCAGAAAATTCAAGTTTCCAATATTTCTGTATTCTTTCATTTCCAATTGTTCCCAAATTACCTTTTCTCTTGCCAAGATCTTCACAACATTCTTGACTTGAAATGCTCGGTAATATACTAACAGATTTGGCATACCCAACCCCCCTTTTTTCTGAGACAAATACCATAGTTTCTTTGGAAGCCTAGGTTTTTTTCCTCCATTACAAAAATCATTAAACATTTTTTGAAACTCATTAATTTCTTTCTCTTTTAAGTGGATCGCGAGCGTATCAAATAAAAAGTTAATCTTTGGTAACAGTATCATTTTACACATGGCGATTCTTCCGAACCATGACAGCTTTAACTTCTGAAGTTCTCGTATTTTATTCCTAAATTCAATTCTCAAGTTGTCATAATTCAATCGTTTAAGTTCTTCTAATTTGTTTGAAATAATTATCCCTAAATACTTCAACTTATCTTTGATTTGTATATTAAGTGTCGACACCGTCCTACCCATCTCGCTCAATTTCAAATTACACAACATCAATTCAGATTTATCCCAATTTATCTTTAATCCAGTTATAGCTTGAAATACTTGTAGATGATCTTTAATCCTGTCCATTACCTGTTCCGGGTGCTTCACCATAAGCAATGTATCATCAGCGTACATGCTCACTTTATTACCCATGATCCCTTCTATATTTGAATCCTCCCTTATACTTTTAGCTAAAATCTCCATTGCCATTATAAACAAGATAGGAGATAATGGGCAGCCCTGCCTAGTGCCTGCCTCTAGCTTTATCACATCCGTGAGCTCCTCGTTTACTCTAACCCTGGCATTTCCTTTTTGATATAGTAAATCTATAACCCTATTAAATTTATCTCCAAACCCATATTTTCTAACAATTTCCTTAATTGAAGACCACTGCAATGAATCAAATGCCTTAAAAATATCCAATGATAGTAATCCCACTTTTTCCTTTGTTTGATTAACATTGTCTATTAAATCTAATACCCTTCTAGTCAAATCCGCCATGTGTCGTCCTTTTAGAAACCCAACTTGATCAACATTTATATATTCCCCCATAAAACTATTTAAACGGCTAGCCAATATTGCCGTGAAGATCTTCGCATCTTGATTTATAAGCGAAATTGGTCTGTACGAATCCACTCTTTCCAAATTCTTACCAAGTTTTGGCAAAAGAACAATTGTAGTGTTATACCATGAAGTCGGGATTGATCCTCCATCTAGTATATAATTATATAACTTCACCAATTTCGGGACCACCACCTCTTTAAATTCTTTGTAAAACTCTATTGATAATCCATCATCCCCCGGGGCTTTCCCTATCTTCAATCCGTTTATTACCCCCTTAACCTCTTTATTAGTTATCTTTTCCTCCATTTTCTCCCTATGCTCTTGTTTTATCCCATTCCCTAACTGCCTCTCCAATATCCTTTTAAGCATTTCCATATCTATTTCTTTTTTTGCATATAACACCTGGTAAAATTCCCTAACTATTTTACATTTATCGCTATTCTTATTACACCTTGAACCTTGCCTGTCGACTAACACCCCAATTTCTCTTTTTTCCCTTTTAACCTTAGCTGCTCTTGCTAATAGTTTTGAGTTCTTATTACTAAATTCAAAATATTCTCTGTTTAAATAAATCAAATCTCGTTTAACTTTATCAATATCTTTACCCATTACTTCTGCCTTGAGTCCTTGTAGTTTCAAGAGAATTTTTTTATCTTTACTTTTTGCGTGTTCTTCCTGTAATTGTTTTATTTCCCTTTCTTTTTCTATGTGTTCTGCTTTATACTTTTTATATTTGAGGCTTGCCAATTTTATGCTTTCCCCCCTAAAAACTGACTTCATGGTATCCCATACAATGTTAAAATTAACCTCATTATTATCGTTCCATTGCCAACTTTCTTTCCAGCTTTCCATAATTGCCTCTTTGCTTTTCTGATCTTTGAACAAATTAGGATCGTACCTCCAATTTCTAACTCTTTGAATATTTTTTGGTGCTTTCAATTCCAAATATACTTTAGCATGATCCGATTCCTTAATAATCCCAATTTCCGTGCCTTCTATATCCCCAATTAAGTTTTCCGACAGAAAAACATAATCTATTCTCGAGTAGGTCCCATGTACATGCGAAAAAAAGGAATATGCCCTCTCCAAGCCTTTAAACTCTCTCCACGAATCCTTCAAACCCATAACTTTCATCCATTTGTCCATCGCCTTCCCTTTCACACCCATTCCACTTCTAGCTATGTTTGTGCAATCTATTCCTGACCTGATCAAATTAAAATCACCAGCCACAATAGTTTTTGCAACGTTTTCCAACTCCACTATTTTCCGAATTTTTTCGAGAAACACTACTTGGTGGTCATTCGGAGCATAAATATTTACCAACAATATTTCCTCATCCTCCAATTTTCCTCTTAACAACAGATACCTACCCTCTTGATCAGCAATCTTTTTTGTGATTTCAAATCCTAACTTTCTAGAAATCATAGTTGCCACCCCTCTTGCTTTAGATGTTCCAAACGCCATCTCATAGTGTTGCATCCAACCCAGATAAAGTTTATTTGTATCTTTTGATTTCTGATGTGTTTCCTGTAAAAATAAAATATCTGGTCTATCTTTTTTCAACGCCGATTCCAGCCTCCGTCTCTTAAGAACAGAACCTGTACCTTTCACATTCCACGATATTATTTTAATACTACCCATAACCAAATTCTTCTCCCAACTTTAAACTCTCCATCGGGCGTGCCACCAAGAACCCTTCACCATACCCACTACATAAAACACACATTTTCACTCTCCCCACCTTCCAACGAAAAGTAGCCTCTGTCAACCAAAGAGGGGAGAGGGGGGACCTGCAAGATGCGCCCTACTGCCGGCGCTATGCGCT